>CM077091.1:124993645-126214844 GCA_039513925.1 Platanthera zijinensis
ATGAGAAAAACTATCTCGTGCACGACTTAGAGTTGGCGGCGGTGATCTTTGCCATGAAGCTGTGGAGGCATTATGTCTATGGTGTTAAGGTGAAGATCTTTATGGATCATAAGAGCTTAAAGTATCTTTTAAACATAAGGAGATGAATATGAGATGCGCAACTGGGTCAAGTTCCTTGGATACTACGATGTGGAGATCCAATATACGCTAGGAAAGACGAATGTAATGACCAACGTAAGAAATTGATGTTTGAGACGCACTTCACAAAGTATTTCATTCATCCAGGAACTATGAAAATGGACATGAATTTGAAGAAATTTTTTTGGTGGTCGGGTATGAAGAGGGACTTAGATCTGTTTGTCAGTATGTGTCAAACTTGTGCTTTGGTGAAAGCGGAATGACAATGGTCCATCGGTTTTCACAACCTTTTTTTATTCCCAAATGGAAGTTCGATGAATTCTCAATGGATTTCGTTCATGGTGTTACCGATCCCAGCATAGGAATGATGCGATTTGGTATATTGTGGATCGTCTGGCAAAGGTGACTCGCTTCATTCCAAATAGGAAACGCGAAGGTGTGAAAAGATTAATGAAATTGTATGTGAGCAACATTGTTCAGTTACATGGAATTCCGAAGAGTATCATCAGAGATAGAGATGGACAATTTGCGTCTAATGACTGGAACTTGGTTCCGAAAAGCTTGCGGATGAAGCTCAAGTTTAGTACAACGTTTCATCCGCAGACCAACGGTCAAACGGAGAGAAGGAATCGTACGATAGAGGACATTAGGATGCTCGACCATCTATTTATGATTGAGTTTGCGTACAACAATAGTTTTCAAGCGAGTATCAAGATGATACCATATAAAGCTCTTTATGGGAGGTGGTGTCAGACGTCGATGTCTTGGGCAAAGGCAGGTTACACCCAACTTTTGGGGAAAAGGGTGGTGGCCGATGCTTTTGAGATAAAGATGATTCGTGAGCATATGAGGATTGCACAGGATCGACGGGCTAAGTACTATAATGTGCGTTATCGAAACGTGAAATTTGTGGCTGACGAAATGGTATACTTGAAGATAAAGTCATTCAAGAGCGTATTGAGAATTCGGTGATTGAAGAAGTTGAGTCCAAGATATTGAAACTTGTTCTAAATTATTTAGAGTATATGCGAAGCAACTTATCGTCTTGCGTTGTCGTCAGAGTTGAGTGGATAACATGCCCTCTTACACATCTCAGTTTTGAGGTAGGCTTTGGTGGAGCCTAGTGTGGTGATAGAGCCGACAGCAGTGTCGATGAATGAAAATTTGGCGACAGTGGTCCGATTTGCATAGACGATACGGAAATCTGGAAGTTGCGGAATTAAAAAGTCAAGCTCGTGAAAGTGCGTTTGAACAATTGCAGGTGAAATGAGTTCTCTTGGGAGCAAGCGCAAGCGATGTTAGAAGAGTGTCGAAGCTCTTCGTGTCAAGTATGAATTTTGATTAAGTGATATTACAATTTCAAGGACGAAATTTATTTTAAGGTGGGGGTATAACACCAAAACCCAATTTAAGTAAGGTCATGAGGGACCTAAGAGGCTTAAGGAAGTCTCATGAATATTGGGGACATATTGGAGAAGTTTTAGAGGCTGTAGACCAATTTACACGCCGTGTAAATAAGGCGTGGCGCGCTATATGTCATGTTTATACGAACATGTAAAATGGGCGTGGACTACCCAGGAAATGAGAATGCGAGTTTTCTGCCCCGATAGCTAAACACCTTGTTTATACTTTATACGGGTGTGTACAGACCGTAAACAAATTTCAGCTCATTTTTTTGAGCCGTTCGATGGGGATTCTAAAGATCCGACGGTGGGGATCCTTATCTAGGATCTTTAGGTCAAAAAGGAGGATGAAAACAACTCATTTCAGCCACTTATTTCTCTTTCTTAGGTTAGAGACGAGGAAGAGGAAGGTGGAGAGATTCGCCATTATAGGCTGGACCTGAGCTCCAAATTGCAAGTCTAGACCGGATCTGCGAAGATGATTCGATTGCGCTCCTCAACATCAGTCTTTTTCGGTGATTACATGTAGGGGAGAAAGTCCAAGAAGATAACGACTTCCCTCCTCTCGATTAATAGGATGTGTTTTCATCTTTGCATTTTTATGCTTTGAATGTTGTGATGTGTGGTACTGCGTGCCTTTAAATAGAGGGTGTGGGGTTTTCCACGGTTCATTACAAACCATCGGGGCGTGAGATTGCGACCCCGACATATTCGCATTAGAAATCCAAAAACAATCAACAGATTAGGCATTGTAGGTGAAGCCAAATTGAGGCTCGTCACCCGATTTGGTGATTATTGTTTGACGTTGGATTTTAGAAATTTCAATAGACGTGCAATTGCAATTATAGCGTTGTTGTGACGCCCATTTTCAGTGAGATTAGCGAATGTTGACGTTAGGGCAAGGTGAGCAAGTTACATTCCTGGTGATTGAATGCGATGTCGCGATATTACGTATGCTAGTGAATAGGTCCCATACGAAATTTACTTATTGAGGAAGACCCCAGCACTAATACCGAGTTAGTGAAGCCATCTAAGGAAGATATTGTTGTGGCTATAGAAGAGGGATGTGAGGATGAGGTAGATCATGCACTAGAAATGGGTGTTATCTCTTGTTACAGCATACTCCACGCACTAACAAGAATTGAGGTTGTACCGCCATTTTTTACTTATTTCCCTAATGCAGATGATGTATGCAAGCTCGTCATAGATAATGAGAGTTGTATAAATATAGTCGCCCAGAAAAGGCCAGAGCGTATGGGAGTGAAACTTGAACACCACTTGTATCCCTATCGTGTTATTTGGGTGGGAAAGACTGCTATAAAAGTTACTCGGGGATGTCTCGTACCTATAACCCTAGGCTTATTTGATGATCAGGTTTGATGTGATGTCATCCCCATGAATGTCGCAAACGTACTTTTTGGTTGGGTCATGGTTTTATGACAGAGATATCACGTGTTACGATAGGGCCAACACGTGTGTATTTCATGACAGGGATGCAAGATCACCATATCTCCAACTCAGCCCAAGGAATCTTCCACTAGTAGAGTTGACTCTTCGATTGGTACATGCTCCACGAAGCCTTTACATATCATGAGAAAAGATGATTTTCTACGAGAGAGTCATGAGTCTAGTATCATATTAGTAGTTGCCACCACAAAAGCATTTGAGAGCCCTACTGAGACATTAGAGGTCCACTCGAATGCTCAACACATTCAAGATGAGTTCTCTAATATTACACAAAATTAACTACCAGAAGAGTTGCCTCCCTTGAGAAATACTTAGCATGTCATTGACTTCGTAACTGGGGCATCTCTGCCCAATTTACCTCATTATTGTATGAACAGGGTCGAACATGCCGAGCTGAAATGCCAAGTCGATGACCTTCTCTAGAAAAATCTCATTCGAAAGAGCTTGAGTCTCAGTGTGGTCCCTTCCCACTTACCCCTAAGAAGGGCAGGAGATGGCGTATATGCATCAACAACAGGGACATCAATAAAATTACTGTGAAATATCATTTCCCCATCACTCGACTAGATGATCTACTAGACACCATGGCTAGTGATCAAGTCTTCACTAAAATTGATTTACGTAAAGGGTACCATCAGATTAGAGTATGTGAGGAAGATGAGGCGAAAAAGTCCTTCAAAAAGAAAGAGGAACCCGTACTCCTGAAGGGTCATTCCCTAGGGGGACACATCGATCCGGCTCCCTCTCATTCTCTTATTAACGCGCCTCTCACAAAAGAGTCCATGATCATGCTTGTAGCTGCACTGGAAGGGCACATGTGCCAAATGAAAGAACACCAAACTGAGATGCTCGCGCTCCTAAGGAACAAAAAAGCGCCATAAGCTCTTAATCTTGCCCCCCAAGCAAGGCAGGCCCCATCCACCATCCCTGGATCACGCTCCGCCCGAGCACTTCGATCACGAGTACCACATTCCTGAAGAAGAATTTTCCAACGCGGACAGTTCCACACATGGACACAACCAATCTGGCCGGCCAGAGAACTCGAATCTCACCATCCTCACCACCGCCCTGAAGCAGCTGGCTGCAGGCATGCAATTGAAAGGCTCACTCGCGAAGAAATTTTCGACGTGATTGCCAAAGAATATGGACAAGCCGAACCACATGCAATTTTTTCCCGTCGCCCTCTCCACCACGGCACGTCGTTAGCAAGGTTGTCAGGATCGCGATCCAGATCATAGGATCTTACGATCTTACGATCCATATTTTGTAATTCGATCCCAATTTTGTAAAGCGATCCTCGATCCAACTCTACTATCAGATCCGATCCTACCTCGAAACGATCTCATCTAAGATCTCGATCCTGACAACCTTGGCCGTTAGAGCCTGAGGTTCTAGCACATCAAATCCCGCACGGCTTCAAGCTCCCTATCAATGAGACGTTCAATGGAACGGACGATCTGCTGGGGCACGTCAACAATTTCATCGCCATCATGAGGATCTACGATGCCCCATATCAACTACTGTGTCAAGTGTTCCCGGCAATACTAAAGGGATAAGAGTGAACCTAGTTTCACTATCTTAGAGGAGCCATCGACAGCTTCACAGAACTGGCTCAATAATTCACAGATCAATTCATTGCCAACCGCATAATTGTTTGAGACCCCTCCTGTTGGACCTTCTGGCAGCTTTAGAGGGGGGAGGGGTGAATAAGGGTTCAATGAAAGTCATTTCTGAATAAAAATATTGTTGTAAAGAAAAGTGTTTTCAGAAATATTGAATAGAAAACTTTACCTTCACTTTTAGAGAAGATTACTTTTAGTAATAAAGGAGTTCAATCTTTGTTCACTATCGACGGCGATAGAGGACCGTATGGGGTTAACTCGTGGAGTTGGTTAAGTCAAAATGTGAATTAGTGTGGACCAAAGCCGCAACTAGAGCGTTCAACGAAATTACGGACAAGCTATCCACCGCCCCTATCCTTTGATTACCTGATTTTAGTGAGGTCTTCGAGGTAGCATGTGACGCTTCAGGTGTAGACAACTAGGCATTGACGACGTATTGGGTCAAAATGGTACCTTGTTGCCTATTTTAGTGAGAAGTTAAATGAAGACCAACAAAAGTATTGTCACCATTATATCTTATCCATCAGGCGATACGATAACTCGATTCGTAAAACAATTAGACCATCGCTATGCTAAACTGGTGGAATACATGCAAAGATTTCATTATGTTCTTGAACACAAATCCGAAGTTGAGAACAAATCTCTTGATGCCCTCGGCAAGAGAGTTAGCCTACTACACATGATGAGTGTTGAAGTGGAGGGTTTTGAGCATCTTATTCCAGAATATCATACATGCTCTAATTTTAGTGAGACGTATAACTATTTATCTAAAGACCTACTGAATATTGTTGATTGATTTCTTTTCGTGTATGGGTATTTATTTTGTAGGTTGCGACTATGCATCCCAAGTACTTTTTTGCATGATAATTTGATATGGAAGATGCAAGTTGGGGGTGTCATTGTGGGATCCTGTCACTCTTATGGTGTGGTAGTTGTTAATCCCTATGATAGCATACATAGATACCTAAAGGGTTAACAATAGCTACTGGTTTGAATTCTCCAATGCAGGGGCTATCTCATCCCTTCTCTTCCGCTCTTCTTCCTCTACCTCTTCTTCTGTTGTCACTTTTAAAACATATACTTATCTTGGGGTACCACATTTGAGCCCTTTGGAGAACCTTTTGTCACGGAAAAAACAAAGTCCTTTGGCTCATTTCTCCTCCATCTCACAAGGTGAAAATCTTTTAATATTTTGGGAGGTTGTTGGACGGAATTTTGTTGGTTCTTGTGAACCTGGTGGGGGACCCTGATGATGAAGAGCCTTGGCCCCAATAGTGAGTTGTTGCTCTTGGATTCTTGCCAGAATATACGCCTTCTGAAGGGAAACAAGAGAGAACAAGTGCACGGCAAGCGCAATGTCCTTCTTTATGCTTGTTAAAAATAAATTAATGGTGTATTCTTATGAAATAGTACCTTGTTGGGTCAACCATCAAATTTGACCATGTATTGCTAGGTGTTGGATTTTTGGCATAATTCCTTAAGATCACTCATGGGTTCTTCAAAGAGTGATTCACTAAACCATTCATGTACCTCCCAGAATAGTTATGTTCTGGCTAGTCTGGTTTTTACATATACATAGTACCAGAACAGCGCCTTCCCTTCTAAGTTAGCAGATGCAAACTTTATTTTTAACTCCTCCAGCATGTCATCCACCTCGAAAATTGCTCCTTGCGGTATATCCACTCCTTCATCACTGAACCAAAGAATCGGGGGAACTCCAGTCGAGCACACCTTGGGGGTAAGAATAGACCTGATCATGGTATGATCAAAATTCTATCGTCCAAAGTCCAATTCCCACTCGCACTCCTTGGTACACAGTGAGTACCGCCATCATAGTGCAGAGTTTCTTCCATAGTCGTTGATTGTTGTTGCAGCCCAATAGAGGTTGTCCTTTGCTGTTGGTTCATCTCTTGCGAGGCTTGTTTAAAGTTCTCTGCCTCCTTGCGCAGGTCTTGTTGCCGCATGTTGTGGTCTCCCATTGCCCCAGTGGCCTGTAAGTGGCTTTGATACCACAAATATGCATCTAGATTATTTCAATTGATTGTAATCATGTATAATTGCTGAAGAACGGGAAAATCACCATAAGGCGAGCTTAACCAGGGGATTGATGGAGTCTTCTAGTCGAGGAGAATCCAGAGAATGATATAAAGGAAATTGGGGAAAAAATTCATTCAATTCATACTCAGTTCGACATACACGAGGTATTTATGCTCAAAAAACAACACAAACGCACACAGCTAATGGCTACTGCAGCGGGAATTTAAATTTAAAAAACATAAGTACACAATTCTATATGAATCACTCTCCAACTAGGAAGACTAAACGACCACAAAATTTCCATTGCCTCTTTCAGAGAGTTCCTCAAGAATCAGAACTAGGCCCACTTGATGCCGACTCCTCAACAGAATCCCATTTAACTAGTGCACGATCCATAAAAGCAGACAGCAATTAAAAAACAAAGCAACAAGGCCAAATCAATGGCATTAGAAACACAGTACAGAGACAAAAGCAGGATTGAATATTGCGTTGGCTTACTGACGGAAGCCAGCGGGTTTTGATGTGGCCTTGCGGACGAACTGCTTAGTGTGGGGGAAGGGAGAGAGAAAGACCGCTGCTTCCCTGCCGCCAATAACCTAATTCCCATTTTCTTACTTCAGAACAGTCGATAGAACGGTGAGGAAGGAGATATTATGAAGAGGTAGTAAGAGTTGTGCATTTGCTATCGCCAAATTTGTGGATAGCTTCTCGAAATATCTTGTATAATTTTAGGGTCTCTTTGGGACAGCTCTGGCGGATTGAAAAGCTGCTGTCCGGATAGAGCTGTTTTAAAATAGATTTCTGGGGAGCAGTTTTGAAAAGCTGCAGACTGTTTGGGTGTTATGTGCAGAAGTGCGCTCGGAATCGCCGGAGGAAGGACGTCGGGGGCTTGGAATTGCCGGAGGAAAGCCGTCCGGGGCTCGAAATCGCCGGAGGAAGGCCGACCGGCCTCTGAGCATGTTCCAAATGAAGAAACCATTAGATTTCCAAAACATGTGAGAGAGAAAGCTATTTTGCGGGAGCAGAAGCTGGGGAGGGAGAGATTTCTGAAAAGCTGCAAAACAGCTCCAGATTTTTGAAAAGCTCTTCACAGGGAGCTATCCCAAACAGACTGAAAGCAGCTCTGGCGGTTGGAATAGAGATTTTCCAACCGCCAGAGCTGCCCCAAACAGACCCTTACTCTCGACCAACAAACAAAATTTCATTGTTGAAGCTACTGCGAAAGTTGAAATTGTCCTTTTACTGGGTTAAGTAGATTTATAAATGCAACTCGAGTTGCAAATTAAGGCTCTGTTCGGGGGATTTGGGCTCCGTTTGACATTCCGGCAGGGCACCGTTCCAGCGGGAAATGGGGGTGATTCGGACTCGCGGTGTTTGGGAAGAAATGGCGAGCATTAGGTTCACGATGGCCGTTTGGGACGGCCGGAAGCCTAGTGTATGCTGCAATTATGAGGCTTCCACTTCCAAGTCAGTGACTCCTGCTAGACCTCTCGTTCAAAAGGTAAAGCATGAGTACAAGAGAAGGTACAACAGGTTTGACTATTGATGTTGCGTAGATTGATCACTTTGCCGTAGATTGCTGGTTTCATCCGGTAAAGCTTGAAATTCCACGAGTTAACAGTGCGAGACCGGCCACTCGCAGCGTTAATTTTTCAAGTGGTGTTAAACTAACAAGGAACCAAGGACCCAAATCTGTTTGGATTCTCAAGATAAAATGATTTATGATTGCAGGTATGTCCAAAGATCAACAAAACACCAATCTGGTATTTGGACAGTAGAAGCTCTCGGCATATGACAGGGACTAGAAGCCTGCTGCTAGAATTTACCCCAGTTGAAGACGGACCAAAAGTTATCTTTGGAGGGTATGACTGGGGAATTACCAAAGGTTACGGTATGATTTCCAACGGCATAGTCTTTTTCACAGACGTGACTTATGTTGAAGGATTACAACATAATCTGATAAGCATAAGTCAATTATGTGACAAAAGCTATATCGTTGAGTTCTACAAGGGCAAGTGTCTGATAAAATCGTATGTTAATTTGGAGACAATCTTAACAGGCACTCGGAGTAGAAATATTTTATGTTTAGACAGTTCTACACCAGTGTGCTTTTGGCAAAAGATAATGTGTCTCTCTATGACCAATGACACAATAGATTAGCACATATTAATTTCAAAACTATAATTATGTTATTTTCTCACAATTTTGTATGTGATGCTCACAGCGTTAAGTGTCTTAAAGAGAGTTCATGTCACGCATGCAAAATGGGTAAGCAGACAAGGGGTACCTTTAAGGGTATTTCTGAAAAAGATTCTTTTAGAAGTTTGTATTTACTTCATATGGACTTATTCGGTCTTATGCCAATTCACAGTTTAGGAGGTAAAGTTATACGTTGGTCATTGTTGATGGCTACTCCCGTTTTACTTGGGTGTTCTTTCTGAAACACAAGTCAGACACCTTTGAGGCTTTCACTAATTTTGTTGGGCAAATTCAAAACAAATTAAACTACTCCGTGATCAAAATCAGAAGTGATCACGGAGCAAAATTTGAGTCTGGTGGCATGACAAAATTTTGTGGAAGTCAAGGTATCTTTCATGAGTTTTCATCTTTGTGTACTCCACAGCAAAATGGAGTTGTTGAGAGAAGGAATAGAACTCTCATTGAAGCATGTATGACAATGTTGAATGACGCTTCACTACCAAAGTACTTCTGGGTCAAAGCAGTCAACACAGCCTGTCATGTGCAAAACCGAGCTTTAATCAACAAAAGTCATCGCAAAACACCCTATGAACTGTTGAAGGGCAGAAAACCGACCGTGTCCTACTTTAGGATCTTTGGTAGTAAATGTTTCATACTTAAAAATTGGAAGTATTATAGCATGAAGTTTAGTGAAAAATATTTTGAAGGTATTTTTGTATGGTATATTAGCCATAGTATGACATAAAATTTTTAACAAGAAAATCTTGGTGGTAGAAGAATCTATAAATGTTGTATTTGATGAGACAAATATGCTTCATAGCAGCTCGTCTAGTATTGTTAGTGTAGATGCAGGTACCAGGTTAAAAAAAACTAAGCTTGGAAAAAGCGATAAATGAAGATGTTCCAAGCTTAGTCAAGGTCGTCGATCCAAGTGTGATGGATGAAGAACGATTAGATGAAGAACTACCTCAACCTATAGGAGATGCAATGGATGTGGCAGAACCTGCTATTGGGAGAGGAATAAACCTAGCGTTCAGACACCTAAGAGATCACTCGATGAAGAACAAGAAGAGGTACTGCTAACGAAGTTCTACATCTTAGTTTTCTTCCTTAGGTTCAGCCAAAAAGTTTGAAGAAGCAAACAAGGATGCCTCCTGGATTATTTCTATGCAAGAGGAGCTCAATCAGTTCGAAATATGCAAGGTTTGGGAGTTGATGCTCAGGCCCAAAAGACAGAACGTGATCAGTACCAAATGGATATTCAGAAACAAGCTGGACGAAGACGGAGTGATTATAAAGAACAAAGTTAGGCTTGTAGCTCAGGGGTACAGATAAGAAGAAGGGATCGACTTCGATCAGACTTTTGCTCTAGTGGCCCGACTCAAAGCGATAAGGTTATTTCTGGCATATGCTGCTCACAAAGGCTCAAAAATCTATCAGATGGATGCAAAGTCAGGCTTCCTCAATGGCGACCTAAAAGAGGAAGTATATGTAGCACAACTCCTAGGTTTTGTCGACTCAACTTTCCCTGATTATGTTTATTTTCTTAATAAAGCTCTGATGGCGACGACGGCCCTCAACAAGGTGAAGACGATGATGGCGCGCTTACGGATTCCATTTCTCTGCCTCCAAATAAAGTCTGGCGGCGCTGTGACGATCATGTGGAACGGCGCCAGAATATCCGCCCGCGGCGCAAGCCCATTTTTAGTTTATTAATAATTATTATTAATAAATTAATATGGAGAATTAATATAGTTTATTATCTATTTTATCGCGAGATTAATATTTTTATTTCATGTATTAATTTCATGTAGATGGAGACGTATAACCATCATAGCTATTTTATTTCATGTACGGACTATAGTTATTTCATGTCATGATGGGTGTTATTAGCCATCATGAGTGTTTTCATTTGTATGGAGGAGATGGAGTGGTGTAGCCTATATAAAGGCATGTTTGTTCTCATTTTAGGCATTGAAGATGAAAAATTGAAACCAAAATTCAAGATTGAATTTCCCCCTCTTTTCTTTTTCCCCCTTAGGAAATTTTCGGCCCTCCTCCTCTTGCTCCCTCTCTTGGCCGCCGGCCACACCTCCTCCCCTTCTCTATCTTGGCTCCCTCCCCTCCTCCTCCTCTCCCTTTATCTCCAAGGAAATCCGACCCTCTTCTTGCCTCCACAATTTCGGCCACCACCATAGCCGCCAACCTCCATCACCTCCTCTTCATTAGGCTCGGCCACCACTATAGCCGCCAACCTCCATACCCCAAACCCGTCCATCCCCCTTTTCCCCAACCCAACATCCGACTACCCTCAAAGGCCCCAACCCCTTGGTGTAAACATTGGCCAAGATCAAAGGTGTTTCCTCCTTTGTGGTTTGCCTCCACCGGCGTGAAGCGACGAAGGCGAGCAAGATTATCATTTCCTTCCGGCGCAACTCCAGCGGATCCGTTGAGAGACGATCCAAGTAGAGAAATAATTGGAATCATCTATTCCGATTGGGGTAACGAAACGTTTCTACTTCCCTTGTGATTTCCTTCTTGAATATTCTTGTGGTGGAATAATCCGTAGCGTTACGTTGAATCGTTGAAACCCATCGTGGTTGATTTCCTATTGTATTGCTTTTCTCTTGTTATGTTATTTGATCCTACGGGTTTGGCGAACCCTCGTTTTATTTTCGTTGGGAGAGATCTACCTAATCCGAATCGAAGCTTAATCGGTAGATCTCTTTTGGTACAACGCCGCTCGGTCGGACGCAATATTCGTCCATTTAGCTCGATCAAATATTGGCCTCATAGCCCTTATTTGATCCCTACCGGTTTGGCTACCCGTTGGCTAGCGTTAATTGATAGATTTATTTGTGTGGTATTGCGTAGGGCAAAGTTGCTAAAATAAGATTTAACCATAACGAGTCGAACGTGAAGGATAATAGGCTTAATCCATTGATCTTCGGATATCCCCCGGTATCCCTACATCAATTTGGTATCAGAGGGAGGTTCTCGTCAATTTCCTAATTGGCACTCCTCCCCCTCTCAAAATTTAAAATTCAAAATTCAAAATTCAAAATTCAAATTTCAAATTTCGAATTTCAAAATTCAAAATTAAAATTTCAAATTTCAAATTTCAAATTTCAAATTTCGAAATTTCAAATTTCAAATTTCAAATTTCAAATTTCAAATTTCAAATTTCAAATTTCAAATTTCGAATTTCAAAATTCAAAATTAAAATTTCAAATTTCATATTTCAAATTTCAAAATTTCAAGTTTCAAATTTCAAATTTTAAAATTCAAATTCCAAATTTCAAATTACAACTTTCAAATTGCCAATTTCAAATTTCAAATCTCAAATTTCCAAATTCGAAATTTCAAATTTCAAAATTCAAAATTCAAAATTCAAAATTCAAAATTCGAATTTCGAATTTCGAATTTCGAATTTCAAAATTCAAAATTTAAATTTCAAATTTCAATTTCGAATTTCAAGATTCAAATTTCAAAACTTTTAAGTTTCATGAAAACTAGTTTTTCTACATATTGGTCTGCAAATAGCGGCATTAAAATGTCAACTTTTCTCAAAATTAAAAATTAAAAATTTCTGGGAATTCTTCATATAATTTTCAGTAATAAAACAAAAAAAAATTATTTTTCCATTAATAATATGTTTTTATTAATTAATTTGAAAATTTAGTATTTGGTGTGCCAATAGCGGTCTAGATTTTTATTTTCTTAATAAAAAAATTCCAGAAATTTTTTTTAATAATCCTTATATTTTTCCAGCAAAAACCCTATTTTAAAATGTTTAAAACCTTAGTGGTTAAGCGGGAACAATTCCGTCTTTGATAGAGTTAAGTGGTCCAGATCTTATTTCCCTAGCACATGCACTTTCCGGGTGAATTTTCACCTCCGGTTCGCGCTAGGATGGCTTACGATGTCCATGCTACTCGTTCCCACATCTACCCTCCCACAATTAGTATGACCCCCACTTATGACGGTTTAGGAGGTCTACGTGTTTTCTTAGATTGGGTTAAGGATATGGAGTATTACTTTGAGTGGTACGATTTGAACAACGCGGATATGGTGCGAATAGCTAGACTTAAGTTGATAGGAAAAGCTAAACTATTTTGGATAGTGGAAGAGATTCAATTAATAGTTAAGTATGGTAGATCACGTCTAAGTTGGGATAGCATGAAGGCCATATTGAAGGATGAGTACGCCTCTCCGTACCATCGTACGCTAGCGTATGAGTCTCCTCCTAATTTACCCAAGTTAGTCGTTGATTCTCTCTTGAAATCTGAGGTTGTGATTACAAGTGTACCCGTCACTAAGGACGAGGTTATTATTGATGACAATTTGAGTGACGATGAGGAGATTGGTTACCCAAGTGACTTGGATGAGGATTTCTCATTTGAGGAACCACCCCCACTTCCCTTCGACGACATTTCACAGTCATCCCCTCTAACCGTTGTGGAACCTTTTGATGATCCTAAGTCGATTGATATTTTGTCTGAGACAGAAGAGTTACAGTCTGCTGATGATCTTGAGTTAGTAGTTATGTTGGCTGAGACAGTAGAGTCGTCCGATGTAGAGAGCTTACAGGTTACTGAGTTAGATGATGACTTGCTTGGACCCGATGTTATATTGGTTGACCCTGGCTTATTAGTTGTCCCTACGATATTGGACGAGTCACCTTGGGATGGTTGTTCAGTCTGGGATAATCTTAGTGTGATACATCCGGGAGTTAGTTCTTTGACGATATCATCGCCGCTTGGGATTCAAGCTAATTATAATACTCCCTTGGATTCGATTTATCTATCCCCTATTTTTGACGATGTCCCTACCTCATGGGAAGAATTATGTTTGGAAGAATGTCCTAGCGAGAGAGTTTTATTTCTAGAAGACGTTATTGGAGTGGAACCGGATAAGCATTCCCTGATGCTAACCCCGTTGCCTGATATGGAATATGAACTTAACTCTCTCCCGTCTGTCGTGCTACCAACTCTTTCTTCTGACCCGATCACTGAGTTGGAATTACACGAATTACCTCATGAATTGGAAGACACGTCGGATGAGTTTTCCGTATGGGTGAACCCCCTGTTTGAGTTTTCCTATGATTATAATGGTTTGCAACCGGATGCTCCTTTCTGGACGTCAAATCCGTGTTTTGGGATTTCGAGTCGGACTGCTAGTGATCCCTTGGCTATAGTGCCTTATGATGTGATGTCGCCTCGACACACTTATCTGCCAAGCCCGATCGCACGCATTTATCCTCCTCCATTTGTTGACCCTATCATGCACACATCCGTGATGGAATATGGGTACTTTGAGTTAGGTCACTCGCACTTCCCTTCATTTCTGCAAGCGTCCACGTCTATATTTGGTGATGAGTGTTTTCCGTTAGTTTTTATTCATGACGTTCTAAAATTTAAATATAAGTCTACTTGTATTAGTGAAGAGCGGCTTACCTTGGCATATCTTCGTGCCAAGCGTTATTATTTTAAGTATCACATTAGAGCTGCGAAGTTTATGCCTCTAAAAATCATCTTTGCTTTTAAGGCCCCCATTCCCCCGGACTTAAATCCTTTATGTTTTGCATTTGGGGTCAGTCACGTTGCACATGGTTTCACACCACACCGTAACCATTTCTCTCGGTACTATTTTAATGAATTTTTCACTTTGGTATCATTTCATGAGTTACCCGCTAGTTTGTCGCCGAATCTCACTCCGGATTATGCTAATTATGATTTCTTCTTATGTACGCACGATCGTAATGCGCTAGCTATACAAATTACCTCATATCATTTTATTGCTAGCTTACAAAAAAGAGTGTCTTACTTTAAGAGTGACGATTTTGTTTTGGTGTTACTCGTCCCTGAACGGATGCCTTCGGGCACTTTAGAAAATTGGCGAGTTGGTAAGTTGGACCCTGTATGGATTTTAATAACGTTCGGAGAATACGCATATCATTTGGAATCTTTCATTGATTGGGATTTTTCCCTTGTTTTTGATGTTTTTGATTTAACGCTATACGATTCTCCGCCACTTGAATTTCATATCTCTCCGTGTGGGTCCACTTTGTTCTCTTTGGGTATGGGTAGTGAGTTTTTACTTGGATTGTTTTCTTCACCGGTCTCCTCTGGAGGTACGTTGGTTGATGATGTTAAAGCTTGTTTTCCTTTATTGCCTAATGCTTTTCCAAGGTTCCCTAGGGACATTTTATTGCATGACAGGATACTCCAGGTGGATGTGCTTTGCTCTCCAGGTGGTGACGTGTGCCGTTTCATGGTTCTAAAGGTTGATGCCTCCCCGCACCGGTACTCATCGGTGATGAGTAATTTTAAGAGGGGGAGGATTGATGGCGACGACGGCCCTCAACAAGGTGAAGACGATGATGGCGCGCTTACGGATTCCATTTCTCTGCCTCCAAATAAAGTCTGGCGGCGCTGTGACGATCATGTGGAACGGCGCCAGAATATCCGCCCGCGGCGCAAGCCCATTTTTAGTTTATTAATAATTATTATTAATAAATTAATATGGAGAATTAATATAGTTTATTATCTATTTTATCGCGGGATTAATATTTTTATTTCATGTATTAATTTCATGTAGATGGAGACGTATAACCATCATAGCTATTTTATTTCATGTACGGACTATAGTTATTTCATGTCATGATGGGTGTTATTAGCCATCATGAGTGTTTTCATTTGTATGGAGGAGATGGAGTGGTGTAGCCTATATAAAGGCATGTTTGTTCTCATTTTAGGCATTGAAGATGAAAAATTGAAACCAAAATTCAAGATTGAATTTCCCCCTCTTTTCTTTTTCCCCCTTAGGAAATTTTCGGCCCTCCTCCTCTTGCTCCCTCTCTTGGCCGCCGGCCACACCTCCTCCCCTTCTCTATCTTGGCTCCCTCCCCTCCTCCTCCTCTCCCTTTATCTCCAAGGAAATCCGACCCTCTTCTTGCCTCCACAATTTCGGCCACCACCATAGCCGCCAACCTCCATCACCTCCTCTTCATTAGGCTCGGCCACCACTATAGCCGCCAACCTCCATACCCCAAACCCGTCCATCCCCCTTTTCCCCAACCCAACATCCGACTACCCTCAAAGGCCCCAACCCCTTGGTGTAAACATTGGCCAAGATCAAAGGTGTTTCCTCCTTTGTGGTTTGCCTCCACCGGCGTGAAGCGACGAAGGCGAGCAAGATTATCATTTCCTTCCGGCGCAACTCCAGCGGATCCGTTGAGAGACGATCCAAGTAGAGAAATAATTGGAATCATCTATTCCGATTGGGGTAACGAAACGTTTCTACTTCCCTTGTGATTTCCTTCTTGAATATTCTTGTGGTGGAATAATCCGTAGCGTTACGTTGAATCGTTGAAACCCATCGTGGTTGATTTCCTATTGTATTGCTTTTCTCTTGTTATGTTATTTGATCCTACGGGTTTGGCGAACCCTCGTTTTATTTTCGTTGGGAGAGATCTACCTAATCCGAATCGAAGCTTAATCGGTAGATCTCTTTTGGTACAACGCCGCTCGGTCGGACGCAATATTCGTCCATTTAGCTCGATCAAATATTGGCCTCATAGCCCTTATTTGATCCCTACCGGTTTGGCTACCCGTTGGCTAGCGTTAATTGATAGATTTATTTGTGTGGTATTGCGTAGGGCAAAGTTGCTAAAATAAGATTTAACCATAACGAGTCGAACGTGAAGGATAATAGGCTTAATCCATTGATCTTCGGATATCCCCCGGTATCCCTACATCAAGCTCTATACGGTTTAAAGCAAGCTCATTGAGCTTGGTATGCGACGTTATCTAACTTTCTTCTTGAGAATAAGTTCACAAGAGGAAAGATAGACAAGACATTATTTCTTAGGGAAGTAAAATGCAAGATTTTGCTAGTGTTTATCTATGTATACGACATTATTTTTGGCTCAACGGAAGACAACTTTTGCAAGAAGTTTTCTAAGCTCATGCAACAGAAGTTTGAAATGAGCAATATGGGAGAGCTGAAGTATTTCTTAGGACTTCAGGTGAAACAATCTGACAATGCAATTTTCATCTCTCAGACGAAGTTCACCAAAGAGTTACTTAAGAATTCAGAATGGAGAACACAACCTCGATGAGGACTCCAATGATTCAACTATGTCTCTGGATAAGGACGAGAAAGGAAAACATTTTAATGAAACCAAGTATAGAAGCATAATTGGGTCCTTGCTCTACCTTACGGCCAGTAGACTGGATATAAAGTTTTCAACATGTGTATGCGCTAGATTTCAGGTAAACTCTAAGGAATCTCATTACGTTGCTGCAAAAAGAATCTTGAGATACCTTAAGGGTACACCAAATCTTGGTTTGTGGTACCTAAGAAGTAATGATGTCGAGCTAATTGAATTTTCAGATGCAATTTTTGCAGGTAGCGGGGATGACAGGAAAAGCACTTCTGAGACGTGCTAATTCCTCGGAAGAAGGCTTATCTCATGGAGCAGTAAGAAGCAAAATTATGTGATAACTTCCACTGTCGAGTCAGAGTACATCTCTGCTGGTAGTTATTGCGCACAACTGTTTTAGATCAGAAATCAACTTAAGGATTATAACCTGAAATTCAAGGAGATATCGATGTTTTGTGACTCCTCCAGTGCAATAGCGATTGCAAATAATCCAGTTTCTCGTAGCCGGACAAAACACATCGAAGTCAGATATCACTTCATCCGGGAGCATGTAGAGAACAAGGACATAACTCTCAGTTATGTCCCTACGGATAAGCAGGTCGCAGATATATTCACGAAGCCACTGGACGAGGCCAAGTTCTGGTTTTTCAAAACGGAACTGGCATGCTAAACAAGGACTCTTGAAGATGGCTAAGGAGACATGAATTCTTTTGGGAAGTACATCATTAAGCAGAGAAAATTTTCCAAGGAAAATTCGTCGTATATTACTTATTGGAAATCGACAATTCGTCGAAATACTGCTAAGTGTCCACGACGAAACTTGACGAATCCTGCTCAGCTTCTAGTGAATCTCGATGAATTGGACTTAGGTCAAATTTTCTTTTATATTGGATCTAAAGAGCCGCCGGTTTTCAGGTACGCGCCGTTTTCCCGTCTTAAACTTTATATATATATATATATAAAGTTTCGAACAAGCCATTCGGATTCCGTCGATTTCTTCCTCCCGACGTTTTGAATCCCGCGACAAAACTTCGTCTTCCTCGTCGATTCATCTCCGATAGCCATTCAAGCAAATTCCTACAGTAACAGCAGTTATTCCAGTCTTCCAAAAATTTCTCGCTCGCTGTTCGATTTTAGTCTCGGCCACCGCAGTTCGTCCAGAGCCGGTTGTCTTTCTTTTCAACTCTCTTTTCTCCATGGACCCTCGAAGCACCAGTGGATTGCTCGGTGGTGGAGAACTGATTCGAATTGGGTTTGCTTCAGCATCAGATGAATTCAGAAATGTAATACTCATGTTGGAAACTGTCGGCCTCTCCTTCATTCTTAAACATCCGTGCAAAGTGTTGGATAAAGATGTTCTTGAATTTTTTTTCCAATGCAAAGCTTCGCCATGAAGACACAGTGATCAAGATCAAGGTTTGTCAGATCAGAGTTAAGGTGAAGGCTTCCCTCCTTACAAGGTACTTGCGGCTTCCAGAATATAACGAGGACGATCAGCTTGAAGAAGAGGATTTCTCAAGGGCTCAGTTATTCTGTGGTTTGCCCAGAGGTACCAAGGCAATTAAGTGCTAAGGAATGAATGAGGAAGGCAAGCTATTATCAAACATCATTGGAAAAGTTTTTCTATGCAAGACTGGATCTCATGATTACCTCTCCTCTGATATGTTCAAGATTCTTGTAGCCATCATCGGTCGGAAGAAAATTGATTGTGGCGATGTGCTGTTTGCAAAGATCAAAGATAGTCTTCGCGCTCCCAACTTTGGAAGGATTATGAGTTTGTATCTGAAACAGCTTGAACGTGACACCTTTGATATGACCAAAGGTGTCCCTATCCACCACTTGAAGAAAATAGACTCGTCAATCTTCTCCACGTGGGATAGGGGGATCCAGAGGCCAGGTAGAGCCAGAGTGCTGCTTGAAGAGGAGGAGGTAGTTCCTTACGAAAGGATTTCTTCTCCTACCCCCAGTGAGAATCCTGAGAGACTGAGTGCAGGAATTAAGGGGGAGCCTGCTGCGACACAAGTGGCCACTGAGATAGTGCCCTTGGTGGATGTTCCTTTTATAGTTCCAGATGCTCTAGAGATAGTGGTTCAGTCTGCAGAGACAGTGGTACATGATCCAACTGCAGAGACCGATGATCTTCATACAGAAATTGTCGATATTGCTAAGGCTGTTGTTGCGGAGATAGTTACAAAAAAGAACGATGATGAGATGGCTGCTGATGAGATAGATGCTACTCATCTTGAGGTAGTTGTTGATGCTACCTTTGACCTTGATGTTGATGATAGTGTGGGTTCTGCTGCTGATGATGATGGTGAGAGTGTTGTTGCTGCTAAAGCTGAATATGTTGACGTTATGAATGAGCCAGTTGATGATACTGAGCTAGATGTGGAAGACTATGATATTGCTGATGAGGATCTTCCAGTTACAGATAATGTCAATGATTATACTGAGATAGTTGTCACAGAGAATCTGATTGTCAATCTCCCCGATGTTCTACCTATAAGTACTGAGGGGTAGCAGAGTCGTCCTTCAGTCTCAATTAAAATAAAGCTGGACAGATTTGTCCGAAAACTTCAAAGGCGAATTGATGTTATTCAAGGTGGACCTCCAGTAGAGGAGGTTGTAACACCCCAAAAAGTAATAAGGGGTATCAGGCTAAATAGTCAAGCAGAGCTCGACGAAAATCGTCGAGCAGAGCACGACGAAAAGCGTTGAGCTGAGCTCGACGAAACGTCGAGCAGAGCTCAACGAAAATCGTGATGTCTTGTGTTATGGCCAGCTCGGCGAACTCAGACTCCGTTCGACGAATTCTCTCCTGTTTGACGATTTGCGTTCGACGAATATGGTTCCGTTCGATGAAATGTCGAAATCAGATGTCGTCGAAGTGACAACTTGTGTCAGGGGGCTGGTGTGCAGCCACTGAGCGGTGATTGACTTTTTCAGCTTCAACCCGAGCCATTGCTTGGTTTTGTTGATTTTATCGTGTGGATGGGATGTAATCCGAGGCCACTTATGCAGACGGATATGAAGGAGTAAATCATTATTTCCTTTTCTATTCTCTCTCTTTCCAGTTCTGAAGCAGAAACCTCTCGGCTGAAGCTGGAATTTTGGGTGGATCTTGCTAAAGTGCTGGAGCAGATTTTGTGGTTGAAAACAAGATCCGAAGCTAGATTCACGAAGGGGAAAGTGAGGCGCTCATTTTCATCCACATAGAAACGCTTTCCCATGGCTCCAAAGAGAACTTCAAGGGTAACGATCTTCCTACTTGGACATGTGAAGTCCTTAAATTGGCATATGCATGGATTTCCCCCACCAAAAGGTGGAATGTTGAGGGATTTCCCTTGGGTTGATTCTTGAAATCCCCAAGAAGGTTTACATATAGATCCGGAAATGTGTAGTACGGAATATGCATACTGTGTGAAGCCCATCTGGACAGGTTAGTCTGGATTGGTGATGTTTTACTTTGGGCACCGGAGAAGACTCCGCGTATCAACAAGTATTTTGTGGAGTCGGTGGGTTGTGCCTGTGAAGTGGAGTAACAGGAAGTACTGGAGTGGAATTCCAGGAAATTATCTTCGAAATTTATGAGTTGTATGCTATGTAAGTCCAGTGTTTTTGGCACTGCAGGTGGCTGCAGGAATTTCTGGACGGTTGGTCCAGTTATGGTTAGGACTAGGTACAGAAAGAGAGTTCTGTCGCCAATGCCGAGTGATAGTGGTTGTCATTGGCGATAGCTCATAGCTAACCTGTGATTGTGAAGCCAATCCTTCGGGGACGTGTTGCTATTGTGAGCTCTGCACTCTTAAAGGCCGGTGAGTCGAACGGACAAGGGGATGCTGACCCGCATTAGTCTATACATTGAACTTGCGATTTGAGCAACGAGAAAGGGCTGAACTGTATCCGCGTGATGGTTGTCTAACTTGAGTGCCTACGTGAACGGATTCGTTAGGATCACATCATGAGAGTCTTGGGTTGTTCGCCATCAAGACTAAAGTCTCCGGCCGTGGGTCGTGGAGCATAAATGCTCAAGTTTGTCGTTGTGAACGGTGGTGGGACTCTGGTTTTCCGGTACACCATAGTGTGCCTTGAGTGTACAAAGCGTCGGGCCGTGTGGTCGACGTTTGTGATATATTGATTGTGCGTGAGTGCACAGCTTGTGATATATCTGCATGTGAAATACTATGCCTGCAGGGAAGGAATATCGTTGCCCTGGGAAAGGGGTAGGGTCGTTATAAATTGGTTAGTTAAATGCTGACCGTTGCTTTGTTTGCCACCGTTGCGGTGGATTGTCCCCATGCAGGTGCTGGAGAGCCGAGCGAAAAATAATGGGTTGATCCCACTGCTGCTGCTGCTGTGTTGGCCCTCGAAGGCCAATTAAAGATATGTTTTGTTATTTTCATGTATGGCGTCGGCCTGCGTGTCGATATATGTAATCCACACTTGTGAAGAAAACTTGTAAGGCCTTAAGGCCAAACTTTTTGTGTATTTGGTATGCATTCCTTTGAGATATATAAATGTGATGGTTTATATATATATATTGGATATTCATGGTTTCTGAGTTCAATCTTAACCCCTAATGCTTCTGCTAGAATGCTTTGAGTTAGGATGCGAATAATTTTTTGGAATTAACCTGTAACCTTTCCACCTGTTTATGAACTATGGTATGGGGCCCCGGTCGGACCCTCTATTATATTTTATCTAACGGATGGGGACGTTACAGAGGTAGAGGTGGTTGATCTTTCTGATGAGGAAGGAGATGTAGAGGTGAATCCTCTTGTCCTAGAGGCTCCAGCTACATGGTTGATTTATAAAGCTCACATCTCTCCCATGGAAGAGTCTTCTAGTGACTCAGAGGGAAGTGAAGATCTCCCTTCCCCTCCCAGTATTCCAACTATAGACATACCCAGTACCAATGCAGATATCTCTATCCTGAAATCAATAGAAGCCCTGATGGCCAAGCAAAATGCAAGTTTTGATCGTTCTTTGAAGAAGTACTAAAGAAAGTCAAGGAGACAGAGAAAGATATGAATAACGGCCTTGCAACGATCAATGTGTGTTTTGACAAGCTGGATTCTAGACTGGATTTATGGTTTGTGGAAAGTGGCCAAGCAATTGTTCATACCATGGTAGGGCTGAAAAGTAACTTGACTGTCCTCCAGAATGTTGATGCTAACGCCAAAACGGTCATTAATGCCTAAAATGAAAGGATGAACTATTTTGATGACCAAATGGTCTGCTATAGCAATGTTATTGCAACCAAGATACTTGAAGAAGTTAGAAAGGGGGAGGATCAATTGAAAGCTAAGGTGACAGCCCTTGAAGTCTCCATGGTAGAAAACTTCAAGGGAGTCAATGACTACAGTTATGACAATTTCAGCTGGCTTCATGGTGAGATGTTTAGTAGGGCAAGTCATGGTGATGCAAGGATTCCAGTACCTGTGCTGTAACATCCCGACTTTTATTGGCCACCAGAGCCCTAGTGGGCCTAATAAAAGTGACCCGAGCCTCTACCCGTGACTCGGTAGGAGGCAAACCTAGGCAGGGTATCGAGCTAGAGAACTCTGAATTGAGTTCTGTCAGTTCCTGTGGCCTTGTATAGTCAATACGAGCGCATCAGAATTCGTTCAGTTGGACCCCGAGGTCATATAGTGGATGTGACCATTCCTCGTAAAACGCAACGAGAGCGAGATTTTGGATATCAAGCTAGAGAACTCTGAATCAAGTTTCGGAGGCCTCGTATAGTCTATATGAACGCATCGGAGTTCGTCACGTCACGATATGAGGTCTAACGACAATTTTATACACTTCGACCATTTTAGCGTGCTGCGACGCGCAGATTTTGGACTTTCACTTAACGGACTCCGATTCAACCCCAGTCAGAGGCATTGGACTAATGTAGTCAATACAAAGTCAACGGAAGTCATCCCGGTCAATTTCGACGATAATTGGTCAACCCGTGGTCAAATCATGCCTAGTCGTGCACCGAAAAGCGTGCGCACACCAATTATGACACGACACCTGAACCTTGACTCGACCCCGATGACTTGGATACACTTTGACTTTGACCAGCCAGGGGGACTCACCCTAGGGTTGAATTGGTCAAACCCTCCTTAAAATCCTTTTTTTGGATTTTTCTCCAAGTGAGGGGCCCACCTCCTCTCCAAAGAAGGATGACTCATACCCCCTCACTCTCCTTGGGCCCCCAACCAGCAAGCCCCCATCCCACTACAAGTGGAGGCCCACCCACTTCTTATCTCTCCCTCTCTCTCTCTCTTTCCCACTTAAAGGCCCAAGCCCATAAGGGCTCCTTCCCTTTTTCCCCACATGGGGAAAATAGGGGACCTCTAGCTGTCATTGGATAGCTGGAGGGTGGGGATTAATCCCTCCTAAGGAGGGATTAGTCCCAACACCACCCAAAGGGAGGAAGCTCCCCTCCCACTCCTATAAAAGTCGCCCAACCCCCCTCTCTTTCCCACTCATATCTCAGAGCAGCCCCTCCCCCTGCTTCCCCCCCTCTGTCGGAGCTTTGGTGGCCGGAAAAAGCCAACCCGAGGAGCTCCTCCCCCTCCACCACCACCACCCTCCATGGCCGACCAAGCCGTCCCCTCCCGAGCCTGCCGTCCCCAGAGTTTAGAGACATGAGTTCCGCCGAGCAGCGTAGAGAGAGTATATGAGGATTATATGTAACACATGTATAGCCCACGGGCTTATATAAGTACTTAGGCTTCGGCCCTGGAACCGCTGTGATTTTGATATGTGATATATAAATCTGCAATGGTTTCTTGTTAATGCTTCTGCTATATTCTGATTGGTTGTGAATGTTATGATTCGAGCCGAGCAAGGCGACCAACTAGTGCTTGGATAGGGTGGATCGTTTCCCCTATAAGAACTGGTTGGGCGTCTTCCGCCAGTAGTACCCCTCCGGCCCGACCCGGGTAAAAGGTTGGGGGGGGGGTACTACAAATGGATCAGAGCGATCACGATTCTTCCTTGTGGAGCAGTCTCAGGATCCCTTCGTCCCTCGCTTCGTTTTAGGTTCGGGATGAACCTTGCAGTGGAAGCCTGGTGGACCATAGTGTAGAGGCTTAGGGATTCTAGACTGTACGATAGTACGCCCATACACTGTTGTTTTCCGCTTGGGTTGTCATTTTGGCAAATTTCCCCTACTTTTGCAAAATACTGACACTCTTTCCCGTTACTTCTCCAGATACCGGAGTACAGTAACGGGGGATTCTTGTCCAGAGGATATGTTCCAGCTACCCCACCACCAGACTCGGTCGCTCCCGCGACCATACCGTTTGCTGAGATAGATACGAGGTAGACACTGACGGCTATACTAGCGACTTTTCGGGATGCCCTAACACAGCCACCGTGAGAGATGACCGTACCCACCGATCTGCTGACGACTTTCCGAGGATTGAGGCCTACCCCTTTCAGGGGTACAGAGATGACCATTCAGGTAGAGGAGTGGGTGGAGCGAGTGGAGGAGCTGTTATTAGGGATTATGTGCCCAGCTATGACAGCAGTCTCTTTGGTGGTGACCCTCTTGGAGGGATATGCGAGGGATTGGTGGAGAGCGTCTAGTCGCTCTACCTTTCGAGGTCGGCTGATGAGCACGATCCTTTGGGGAGAGTTCTCCATAGCTCTACTAGAGTTCATTATCACATATACAGACCGAGTCGCGTTGCAAGAGAGGTTCCTGCTCATCCGACAGGGCAACCGCACTATGGCAAAGTATGAGAGAGAGTTCATACACCTGGCACGCTTCGCCGGGAACCTGGCTGCCTCCGACAAGGATAGAGCTTCTCGGTTCTACCGAGGACTACAAGATGACCTGAGGCAGGCCCTGATCATGCTCTCTCAGGCCACCTTCCACACCATAGCCACCCATGCAGCAGCTTTAGAGTTGGACCAGCAGACAGTGGCTCAGCGGCGCAGAGGTCAGGAAGAGCTCCCTCGAGACCAGAGGCGATACGAAGAAGTTGCTCCCCACAGACAGAATATAGAGCGCAGACAACGACACCGCAGGCAGCCTTATAGGCGCCCACTAGCACCCCCAGCTGCACAACCAGACATTAGACTAGCTACAGCCCCACAGCCCCCACTAGTGGCCCGACGAGATGTTCCCTTTGCAGGGAACTGCTTCTTATGTCATCAGCCAGGACATATGAGGGCCTTTTTCCCTCAGGAGACAAGGAGACCCAGATTGGGAGCAGTTCAGGGTAGACAGCCGACACGAGGGCAGGGTCAGAGAGGCCACAGAGGCAGAGCTGGCAGGAGAGGCCAGTAGGGCCGAGCAGTGCCCCAAGAGGCCTACGCACTAGACCTGCAGCACGGACCAGCCCCTGACGTAGTCATTGGTATATATCTTAGGCGATAAGAGATATCAGATCTTCCACTGAAATTTTATATTACATATGTATATATGTATATGTATATTAGTTGGATGATATATATCTATATATATTTTTCCCATGTCATCAGGAATCTTGTTGGTAGAAGGACTTCCTGCCAAAACCCTTTTCGACACGGGAGCAACTCATTCTTTCATATCCCACTAATTCATCGCAACAAAAGGAAATGTTGATCGTTCGACCGGACTGTCTATACGAATCCGTTTACCGGATGGGTCAGATTTGACTTCTATCAAAAATTGCTCGTTCCAGGCTATCCTAGGAGAAGTAGAATTTGAGATCTACGCAACCATCCTAGTAATAACGGGATTTGACATAATTCTGGGGATGGACTAGCTGGCCGAGCACCAAGCCCAGATAAACTGTTCCACGCGAGAAGTCCGGCTACAGAACCCAAATGGACAGACCGTCACGTTGACAGGTGTGCCCTCTGTCTCGCGTATTATCTTGACTTCTACGCAGATGGTGAAATCCGTCTGACAGAAGGACAAAGTATACCTTATCTACTTCGATATGGAAGACAAATCCCAGGTGCTCGCCAAGGTCCTGGTAGTCCGCAACTTTCCGGATATTTTCCCTGAGTCCCTCTCGGGATTACCACCCCACCGAGAGGTCGACTTTCAGACCGAGCTCGTGATCGGAGCACGACCAGTATCACGAGCTCCCTACCGATCATCCGATCTTTACAAGGGGCACAAGAGGATTATAAACTGCAAGACGGGATTCTGCAATTCAAGCATCGCGACTCTGCGACTGTGCAAAAAGAAAGACGGGACTCTGCGACTGTGCATCGAATACAGGGAGCTGAATAAGCTGACTGTACGCAATACCTACCCCCTCCCTAGGATTGACGAACTGTTCGATCAGTTGCAGGGTGCGTTTGTGTTTTCCAAGATGGACCTGAGATCCGGCTATTACCAGCTTCGAATCCGAGAGGAAGATATCCCTAAGACTGCCTTTAGCTCCCGATATGGTCTATATGAGTTCCCAGTGATGCCCTTCGGGCTCACCAACGCGCCTTCCACCTTCATGGCCCTGATGAATAGAGTCTCGAACCTTTCTTAGATCACTTTGTCATCGTCTTCATAGATGACATCCTAATCTACTCGAAGACCAAGATGGACCATACTCGTCACCTGCAGATGGTGCTACTAAAACTCCGGGAGTACTCTCTCTTTGCCAAATTTAGTAAATGCAAATTTTGGCTAGAAGAAGTTGGATTCTTGGGCCACATGATAAACAAGGAAGGAGTGGCAGTAGACCAAGCCAAGCTCCAGGTAGTACAAAATTGGCTGCCACTCAGGACGACTGCGGATATCTGGAGTTTCCTCGGTCTTGTTGGATATTACAAGAAGTTTGTCGAGGGTTTTTCCAAGATTTCTCTACCCCTAACTGCTCTCACCAAGAAGGATGTCACATTCTGATGGACGCCCGAGTGCGAGGCTGCTTGTCGAGCTGAAGAAGCGGCTGACTTCTGCGCCAATACTTACAATCCCCATAGGGACCGAGGGATTCCAAATGTACACTGATGCCTCCCTGAAGGGATTGGGAGCAGTCCTAATGCAGCATGACAAGGTAGTAGCCTACGCTTCGCGACAATTAAAGCAACATGAATTAAACTATGCAGCGCATGATTTAGAGTTGGGCGTCGTCGTCTTCGCCCTTAAAATCTAGAGGCATTATCTGTACGAAGTAAGATGTGAGATCTTCTCCGATCACAAGAGCCTCAAGTATATCTTTACGCAGAAAGAGCTGAACCTCCGGCAGCGCCGATGGCTGGAATTCTTATGCGATTACGACTTCGCTCTCTAATATCACCCCGGGAAGGCTAACAGAGTCACTGACACCTTGAGCTGCCAGCCTGCAATAGCCTGGAGTTGGATGGAGCAGATCCCTGAAGAACTCTTCCAGTCTTTGATAGACATGGAGATTACCCTGGTTGCCCGAAGAGATCCAGAAGAGTACTACTCGCAGCTGTATTGGATGGAAATCCAATGCGACATTCGGGACCAGATACGAGAAGCCCAGAAGATCGACCCAGAGGTGATACCGATCATCTGATCTTTACAAGGGGGGCACAAGAGGATTATAAACTACATGACGGGATTCTGCAATTCAAGCATCGCATTTTTGTTCCCGCCATCGGAGGGATTCGTGAGGAAATTTTGCAAAAGGCCCATCAGTCAAGGAACTCAATTCACCTTGGCGTAGTTAAGATGTGCGTAGACTTGCGCAGGACCATCTACTGGCCTGAAATGAAAAGAGATGTCACCAACTTCGTGGCCCGGTGTCAGACCTATCAGAAGGTTAAGGCTGAATGCCGCAGTCCAGGAGGCCTATTACAGCCTCTGCCGATACCATAGTGGAAGTTCGAAGACATCTCCATGGACTTCGTCCACGGCCTACCTCGATCCCGCACTGGGAATGACTCAATTTGGGTGGTCGTAGATCGACTCACCAAGGTACCGCGGTTCATTCCAAACCGACAGGATGACAGAGTAGATATCCTGGCCAGGATGTTTCTAGAGCAAGTGGTACGATTCCACGGAGTACAAAAGTCCATCGTGTCAGATCATGACGGACGTTTCACATCTAATGAGTGGAGGAGGGCGCAGACGTATTTGGGAACCAAGTTGGCCTTCAGCACCGCCTTCCACCCGCAGACAGACGGACAGATGGAGAGGACGAACCAGACGATGGAGGATCTTCTTCGACTGTGCATAGTGGAGCACAATGAGCTATGGGAGTAGCTGTTGCCGTTGGTCAAATTTTCATACAATAACAGCTACCAGGCTAGCATTAAGATGGCTTCGTACGAGACATTGTATGGAAGACGTTGTCGAACCCCATTGACTTGGGCTCAGGAAGAGGACCCGTAATCATTATGAGTGGCTTACATCGATGTCACTACGGCAGCGATACGGCTGATCCAGGAGCGAATACGGGAAGCGCAGAGCCGACAGGCTAAGTACTATGATGCGCGACACTGACCGATTGAGTTTAGCGTGGGGGAAATGGTGTTCTTGAAAATAAAGCCGAAGCATGGTGTCTCCTGGTTGAGGAAGCAGAAAAGTTAGATCCCCGCTTCTTGGGCCCCTATCCGGTGATAGAGCGTGTTGGCACCGATGCCTATCGTTTAGCCTTGCCCCTAGAGTTGGGGAATCTTCACAATGTGTTTCATGTCTCTTCCTTGAGACGAGTCCTCTGGCAACCAGAGCAGTACCTTCCTACTCCACCGGTGCAGCTACAGTCAGATAAATTCGTCCGGCTCGAACCCGTCAGAGTAGTGGATTATAAGATCAAGAGACTACGCAACAAAACCATTCCGATGGTTAAGGTGTTATGGTCAAACTGCGAACGAGAAGAGTTCACGTGGGAACCTGAAGCACTCCTCCGAGAAAAGCACCCAGAGCTCTTTCCCCAGGTATGTTACTTTTTCCCCCTACTTCAAGCAAATTTTCGGGGACGAAAATCCTTTTATTTTTATTGGATTGTAACATCCCGACTTTTATTGGGCCACCAGAGCCCTAGTGGGCCCAATAAAAGTGACCCGAGCCTCTACCCGTGACCCAGTAGGAGGCAACCCTAGGCAGGGTATCAAGCTAGAGAACTCCGAATTGAGTTCTGTCAGTTCCTGTGGTCTCGTATAGTCAATACGAGCGCATCGGAACTCGTTCAATTGGACCCCGAGGTCATATAGTGGATGTGACCATTCCTCGTAAAATGCAACGAGAGCGAGATTTTGGATATCAAGCTAGAGAACTCCGAATCAAGTTCTGGAGGCCTCGTATAGTCTATATGAACGCATCGGAGCTCGTCACGTCACGATCCGAGGTCTAACGAAAATTTTACACACTTCGACCATTTTAGCACGCTGCGACGCGCAGATTTTGTACTTTCGCCCAACGAACTCTGATTCAACCCTAGTCAGTGGCGTTGGACTAATGTAGTCAATACGAAGTCAACAGAAGTCATCCCGGTCAATTTTGACGATAATTGGTCAACCCGTGGTCAAATCAAGCCTAGTCGTGCACCGAAAAGCGTGTGCACACCAATTATGACACGACACCCGAACCTTGACCCGACCCCGATGACTTGGACCCACTTTGACTTTGACCAGCCAGGGGGACTCACCCTAGGGTTGACTTGGTCAAACCCTCCTAAAAGTCCTTTTTTTGGATTTTTCTCCAAGTGAGGGGCCCACCTCCTCTCTAAAGAAGGATGGCCCATACCCCCTCAATCTCCTTGGGACCCTAACCAGCAAGCCCCCATCCCACTATAAGTGGAGGCCCACCCACTTCTCCTCTCTCCCTCTCTCTCTCTTTCCCACCTAAAGGCCCAAGCCCATAAGGGCTCCTTCCCTTTTTCCCCACATGGGGGAAAATAGGGGACCTCCAGCTGTTATTGGATAGCTGGAGGGTTGGGAATAATCCCTCCCTAAGGAGGGACTAGTCCCACACCACCCAAAGGGAGGAAGCTCCCCCTCCCCCTCCCTATAAAAGCCACCCAACTCCCCTCTCTTTCCCACACAGCTCTCAGATCAGCCCCTCCCCCTGCTTCCCCCCCCTCTGCCGGAGCTCTGGTGGTCGGAAAAAGCCAACCCGAGGAGCTCCTCCCCCTCCACCACCACCACCCTCCATGGTCGACCAAGTCGGCCCCTCCCGAGCCTGCTGTCCCAAGAGTTTAGAGACGTGAGTTCCGCCGAGCAGCGTAGAGATAGAGTATATGAGGATTATATGTAGCATATGTATAGCCCACATGCTTATATAAGTACTTAGGCTTCGGTCCTAGAACCGCTGTGATTTTGATATGTGATATATAAATCTGCAATAGTTTCCTTTTAACGCTTCCGCTATATTCTGATGGTTTGTGAATGTTATGATTCGAGCCGAGCAAGGCGACCAACTAGTGCTTGGATAGGGTGGATCGTTTCCTTTATAAGCACCGGGTGGGCATCTTCCGCCAGTAGTACCCCTCTGGCCCGACCCGAGCAAAAGGTTTGGGGGGTACTACATGTGGTGCCTGCTCCAGTGGATGTTCATGTTAATCCTGCTTAGGATTATTCTCAGTACTTGGCTGACACTCAGGACTTCTTTCAGTTTGAACCAGAATATGCTGTTGTTGCTGCCCATCCAGATGTTCAGATAGTCAAAGACATACCTTCCCCAGCTCAGAAAAGAAGAATATATGGTGAAAGCCCGTCTATTGTTAGGTCTGATCCAAACAGAGAAATGACTGAGGTATGAAGTCCAATTTCCAAGAGTATCATTCTGGACACATTCAAGATAGTGGACTTAGCAAATGACTCAAGTATGAGGTAGCTTGCGCTAAACGAAGAATTCATTTCAGGAAATACAACTTTGATGATCCAAATGCTCCTCCAGCTCCGCCAAGATATTATTCGAAGCCAAAAGAATATTTTGCCAGACAAATTCAGAAAAGCAAGGGCAAACATACTTGATTGTTTCTTTTATGTTGATGTTTGTAGACACGAGTTGCCCCAACTAAGAACTTTGATTTATATATACATAATTTAATGTTTTGTCTGGGAATGCGTTTTTTTCTTATTTTTTCTTATCTTTTCATTTTCATGCTTTATTGTGTGTACAATTCACCTTAGTCTGTAGGGTTCTGATTTCTTCAAATATGAGGAGATTATTGGGTATTGTATCCACAATAACCCTGATTTGAAGAAGTGTCCCTTGAACTAAGATTAATTGAGTTGTATTTGATGCTCTCTATTTAGTTATGTGCTTGCAGGACTATATTGCTAAGTACAACCCAAGGTCAGGTTATAGTGGGTCAGGAAACACTGGACTATACAATATAATCCCTCGTTGTGTAGGACAATGTGTTAGCTTACTTATAAATCTCTCTATTGGGGTGTACTTCTATTCCAAGTGCATTAGAAGGATCAAGGAAGGATCAGGTGCCAGAATCAGAAGAACAGAAATTTACCCAAGCAAAATTCGTCGAGGATAGTAGCGGATACTGGTCGAATTCGTCGAGTATACTCCTGGATACTCATCGAATTTGTCGTGTATACTTACTAGCACTCGTCGAGCTCTCCGTGTTTACATAAGGTGTAATTTCTGAGATATATAAAATCAGTCAAGTAAAAGTCGTCGAATATCATCAAGTATACTCGTCGAATTCGTCGAGTGTATCTTTCGATACTCGTCAAATTCGTCGAATATACATGTCGATACACGCCGAATTCATCGAGACTCATTGGGTGTACCTTTGAGTTTACAAATTTACTTTTCTGGATTTTTCTAAATCATATTCGTCGAATATCACTCAGCTTATGTGTCGAATGTATCGAGTGTATCAGTCGATACTCGTCAAATTCGTCGAGTGAGCTAGCCGAAATTCGTCGGATTCGTCGAGTATGAGTTCTGCGAGGCGTCGAGTTATAGTTTCGATCAGGCTGAAATTCTCTAAGTTAATTTCATCAAGTTTCACTATAGTTTGACGAGTATACTCAGTTATTCTCAACGATACTCGACGAATTATACTTATGGTTTATTTCTTCAAATTTCAAATCTCTGACCTGTTCTTCTCGATAGGCATGTATAGTAAATTTTGCATGTCTCGATATGAAATGTCTTTTCTAGCCATACAGGAGGAGGATTCCTATATATATTAAAGGTGGCGTGCTCTTTATTTCTAATCGAGAAACTTCCGAACGTTAAGATCCCGTCGGCACCGATCCGTATTTCACACAACTCTCGGCCGATGACAAGCTCGTTGCACGATTCGATCTTTCTCCACCAAGCCGACTAGATCGTTGATCTCTAAAGATTTCGATTCTACTCAGATCTAGTCGATCTGTGTGTTCAGATAAAGTCTTCAAAGTATTCGGATTTTCCTTGTTCTTTAATGTTGAAGTCGGGTGAAAGTGGGGGATATATTTGATTTACACTAAAGGGGGGGGGGGTGAATAGTGTATATTAAAAACTTTAATTTATTTTTATAGCGAATTTAAAGTAAGTGATACATATATATAGAAAGAAAAATCACTGCACACAAATAAAGAAAGTAGAGCAATCACAGATAACACAAGGAAATTTATAGTGGTTCGCCAATAAATCTGGGTACGTCCACTCTTCTACCACCCAGGTAGGAATCCACTACAGGTTTTTGATCGGGTGCAATGCCACCAAAAGATCTATTTTCTAAGAGATATCTAGCAACCCTTTGAGCTTTTGATCAGGTGCCTAAAAACAAAGCTTAAGTCTTTTGATCAGGTGACTTATGAACCAAGAGGTTAAATTTTGAAGGGAGTTATAACCCTGTACACAATTTAGGAAATAAACTAAAACTTGATGTTGTCTTCTCTTTCAAATATCTCTGAGAAGACTTAGTGGATAATGAAGCAAAAAAGCTCCCCCCGATTTTTCTTCAGGGTGTAGGCCTTCTTGTATTGACTGATGAAGACTTTGCACTTGTAGAAACTGAAATAGAAAATCTGATGAATATGTGTTGATCTATATTGATATGTTGATTAACCCTTTAACAGTAATCTTCTGAAATAATATATAGAATGCCTTAGGAGAATTCAAATATTTGAATTAAAACTATTCTGAAATGTCTGAAGCATCTCTGAGAATTATAACTTCCCTGGTAATTAATTAGATTAATAACTCTGTGATAAATCCATATTTAATGCTGCCAGAAACAGCTATATTCATTAAGAATATTTAGCATTAAATATCAGAGTATAACTGATTGAAATTAAGCCATTTAAAATCATTCTGCCTTCAGTAAATAACACTGCATGAACACTACAAAGTATTAGTCAAACTGAGCCTGGAGATCATCGAACTGAGCCTAGAGTTCGTCGAACTGAGCCTGGAGTTCGTCGAGCTGAGCTGTTGAGATATGATCAGCGTTCGTCGAACGGAGCCCAGAGTTCGTTGAGCTAAACTCAGAGTTAAAACTCTGAGTTCGTCGAACTGAGCTCGTCGTTTGTCGAACAGAGCTTAGCTTTCGTCGAACAGAATCTTGCATTCGTCGAACTGTATTTCTCTCGAAATCATCTGAGGAAGCAACCATGGAAATAAACCTATGACCCTAAACTATACAAATTGGGTCAAACTAATCATCCTAAACAATAATAGTGATCCTATCCCAAATCAGTAATAGGGTTCCAACAATCTCCCCCTATTTGGGTGAGGATACTATCAAAAACAGAAAAACACAAAGCAAAAATAATCTGACAAAATTATAAAATTTTCAGCAGATATAAAAAAAGTGCTTTGTGAGTTTAAAAACAATAATACTGTTTAAAAACTTAAAATAAGAAATTAAGAGTTTTTCTTAGGAGCTTCAGAGGGAGAATCTGAAGATGATTTGGTGAAGACTAGCTTTTTGTTTGGATCTACAACTTCCCTTTGGCTCATCTTTAAATCCTGAGAGCTAATAATCTTCAGAGAGGTGGCTCTGGTAACTACTGCTTCAGGATACAGACGCATGTACTTATCCACATTGAATAAGCACTTCTTTGAATATCTGTCAAGCTCATTTTGCCTATATGAGGACATGGTGGTGAACTGTGAAGTGTCCTTGCCTTATGCTCTAGCTTTCTTAATCCGTGAAAGAGCAACCAGCTCTTTAAACCTTGCCATTCTGAAATCTAGATCCATCTCTAGATCATATACTAGTGAAGGTGGCCTCTCTTGGCTTGACTATTGTTCCTGACTGCTTTGACTTGATTGTTGTTGCTGACTGCTGTGAGAATCTGACCTTGAAGGTCTATCCTGTCTGTCCTGAGAAGATCTTGAATAATGATGAGAAGTAGGCTTTTGAGAAGAAGAAATATTACCAGATGACCCTGCTGCTGGAGGAGGAGGAGGTCCTCTCCTAGATCTTGGAGATGAAGAATATCTCCTCATCTTCTTCTTATTTTTCTGTTCATTCTTAAAGTACCTCATCCAGTTTGGAAGATCTGGAGTTAGAGGTATCCCTTGCAGAATATAATATGGAACATCTGTAGTTGAGAAAGGTTGAGGAGCAACCTTAACTGGAGCCTTCTTCTTGAATTTTCTTTTCTTAGACCCAGAGTCTTCTAAATCTTCTGACTCTGAGTTAACATCAAATTCTTTTGCACGCTAATCATATAAATCATCTATCTATCTATATAAATCAGTATGATCAACAACCTGATCCTTTGGCTGTGTATGTACATTATCTATATCAACTTGTGTATATACACTATCATCTTCTTTTTCTATATCTTCATTAAGAAGATCCTCAAAATTGGGCATTGGAGTTTCATCCCATGCAAAAGTAGGAGGGGAATAAACTTGCTCTATAACATTTATTATATTATCAATAGTTATTGCAGGCTGAGAGACTGAAATAGAACTAGTAGAAATAGTTCTTAAACAAGATTTAATCTCTTCTAAAACTGAAGCATCAATGGGAGCAGAATCGCAAACTACTGCTCTTGAGAGATCTTCTTCATAAACTTGTAAAGCAGGAAGAAAACTAGGTAGAAAATCAAATACAGAAAATATAGAATGCAAATTTACTGTGGGATGGATAAACACATCACCATCAGTAATAACTTCTGGTTCTGCTACTTCTGCTTCTTCAACTGAACTAATCATCTCTGTATCCTGAATAACATTAAATACTGCTGTTATTGCTGCTCTTGCTGAGACTGCTTCTATAACTAGAACTTCTTCATTAAGCATCTCCCCCTACCTAGATCCAGGGAGACCTGAATCTAGGCCCCTAGAAGAAGGTACAGTTTGGGAAGAGGATAGCTTGGAAGAAAGATCTGAGATGGAAGCAACAAGTGGAGCCAAGGCTTCATCTATGAGCTTCCTGAGAGTGGGAGTAATGAACTTAAGGAGACTATAAGCAGTAGATGAGAAATCCAAATACATATACTCAGAGGGATTCTGAGCAGATGTAGAGGATGGATTGGAAGTAGATGGAATGGAAGTAGAAGGGATGGAACTGTTAGCACAGTTTGAACATATAGTTAATGCTTGAGGAGGGATGGCAGGGGGAATTGTATCTGGAATAATTTTCTGGATTGGTGAATGTGGTGGAGATATATGAGGTAGAGCTGAATGTGGTGGAGATGAATGTATTAGAGAGAAGTGAGGAGGAGATGAATGTAGTGGAGATGAAGGTGGTGACAGATGAATTGGGGATTCTGTATGAAATGAAGTGGATGGAATTTCTTCAATAAGATGAGGTGGTAGAGGTGACTGAGGAACAGGGGAATCAACATGTCGAGTTGATGATGGAATTTGTTCAGGCAAAGTTGTTTGTAGAGTAGATGATGTGGAAGATCTAAGTAACTGATGTGGAGATGGTGGAAGAAAAGAATTAGGAGGAGAAGGAGCCTCTTCTGGGGTGGAGAGAGTGGTTGGAACAACCCTTATGCTTTCAGAAGTAATTCTAGAGTAGGTAGCCCTGGATGGCTTAGGGATCACCCTCTCCCATCTTCCAAAGAGGGCAGAGGTTAGCCTCTTAGAAGCATTAATAAAAATGGTCTGAGATACCCAAAGTTCTGGACACTTTGCTTGTAAGAAAATGCCTAGAATCCTCCCATAACCTCTAGATTTACTGGTGATCTTCTTCTTAATAGAGTCAAAAAGAATTGTCCCCCAGTTTACTGATTTTTGATTAACCAAGGCACACATCAAAATAAATTGATACCTGGTTACATAGTCATGGGCTGAATGCTTGCCCAATAAAACTTTACTAACAACATCATCTAAGAATTTATATTCAATTGAAAAATTCTTTTTTAGAAGTGATTAGGGTTTCCCTAGGAGTGACCCAATCGATCTAACATTTCATCAAATTAAGTACTAGATATCTCTATATCATCTTCACCATTAACAAAACCGAAAACTTCAGATAAAATTACTGGGGTGAGTGAAACCTGATTGCCTGAGATAGATCCAGTAATAATTGTAAGATCAGAAATCCTTGCTGTATGAACCCATTCTTTTATCTCTGTGACGGGGAGTTTGATCTTGGTGGTCATAAAATTACGTAGTTGCTGATCCTCAAACAGTTGCAAAATATCTTGGAAGATTTGATCTGAGTGGCGGAATGAGTCCATATCGATGTCGAATCCGGCATCGAATTTCATCGCAGAGAGAGTCGCCTGAGAAATCGCCATTTTTCTGCAAAATAGAGAGATCAGGTGCAAGGGAAATGAAAATGCTCGGGATAGAGTTCAATGAAAACCTAATTATAAGTTTTTAGAAGTCGAAAAGGCGAACTCTGTCCAACAAAAAACAAAACCTCGAACTCTGTTTGACAAAAATTTCACAATAGAAATATAACTCGTCGATCTCCGTTCGACGAAAGAAAAACAATTCGTGGAGCTCCGTTCGACGAATGGTTCTCTGAAACAAATTCGTCGATCTCTGTTCGATGAAAGTTTCACAAAGAAAGTTCATCGATCTCCGTTTGACGAATGTTTCATGAGAAGTTCACACTTCGTCGAGCTCCGTTCGACGAAAAGTATACAGTTCGTCAATCTCAGAACAAAAATCAAATTAAAGATTCTCCATATATCATTCCTAACTGATTTAAGAAAAATTATGTTTATTTTCATCTAAAAGTTTAGTGAAAATATCAGCTCTTTTAAAATCAGTAGAAATAAAAACAAGATTAATTTTATTTTTGTCTACATTATCTCTTAGAAAATGATGCCTAATTTCTATATGCTTAGTCCTACTATGAAGGACTGAATTCTGTGCAATTGATATTGCACTAGTATTATCACAGAAAATAATTGAATTATTTAAGTTATTATCATAATCTAAAAGCTGATTTTGAATCCACAAAATCTGTGAACAACAACTACCAGCTGTAATATATTCAGCTTCAGCAATTGAAGTAGACACAGATGTTTGCTTTTTGCAAAACCATGACTCAAGCCTATCACCAAGGAACTGATAAGTTCCTGATGTGCTTTATCTATCAACTCTGCATCCAGCATAGTCAGCATCTGTGAATCCAGTTAATTAATCCTGACTCAATTGGATACCAGAGTCCTAGATTAGGGAAAGCCTTTATATATCTCAAAATTCTTTTTACTAAAATTACGTGAGATTCTTTAGGATTTACATGGAACCTTGCACAAATACAGGTGGCAAACATAATGTCTGGTCTACTGGTGTTAAATATAATAAGGACCCAATGGTTGTATTATATATTTTCTGATCAACAGGTTTGCCCTGTTCATTATTATTAACTACAACATTAGAGGTCATGGGTGTTTTCATAGAGGAGGCATCTGACATCCCAAATCTTTTAATTAGCTCTTTAGCATATTTAGATTGAGATATAAAAATGCCATCAGGTGTTTGCTTCACTTGTAAACCAAGGAAGTAGGATAATTCACCCATGCTACTCATTTCAAACTTTGAATGCATTAGGTCAGAAAAGCTTTTGCAAAGTTTGGAATCAGTAGAATCAAAAATTATGTCATCTATATATATTTGAACTAGTAAAATTTTAGATTTATTATATCTAAAGAAACAATGTTTTATCTACCATGCCTCTACTAAATTTATTTTCTAGAAAAAAACTAGCAAAAGTCTCATACCAAGCTCTTGGAGCTTGTTTAAGACCATACAGAGCTTTGTTAAGTTTAAAAACATAAGAAGAGTGAGTTGGAGAGATAAAACCTGGAGGTTGTTCAACATAAAATTCCTCTTTGTGTTCTCTATTTAAAAAGCACTCTTCACATCCATCTGATATATCTTGAATTTCTTGAATGCTGCAAATGCAAGAGATATCATGATAGCCTCTAATCTTGCAACAGGAGAAAAAGTCTGATTATAGTCTATGCCTTCCTCCTGTGAATATCCTTGAGCTACCAATCTTGCTTTATTTCTTACAATGACTCCTTGAGCATCCAACTTATTCCTAAAGACCCATTTGGTTCTAATGACTGGATAGTCTTTGGGTCTTGGAACTAAATCTCAAACTCTACATCTCTCAAACTGATTGAGTTCCTCTTGCATTGCAATGATCCAGTGTGGATCTTGTTCTGCATTTTGAATGATTGAGGTTCAATCTGAGAAATAAAACAAGCATGCATCAAATCTTGATTCAATTGATGTCTTGTTTGAACACCGGCTGTTATGTATCCAATCACTTGAGATCTAGGGTGATCTCTAAGTGTGACAAAATCAGCAGGTAGAGTTGGTTCTTGAACTACTTGTGGTGCTAATTCCTCTTGTAGAATTTCATTGACCACAATATTTTCAGCATACATTTCATGATTTTCTTCATCACTGACATCATCAGCAACCTATTGAGAAGGTCGTAATGTATCCTCTTATGTTAGAATTAATTCATCAATTTTCTCACACAGATTTGGTACCTGAAATGAGTCTATGGTAGAAGTGTCCCTCTCCTTGTAAAACATGTTAGTTTCATCAAAAGATACATGTATTGACTATTCTATCCTAAGGGTAGATTTCTTAATGACCCTATATGCCTTCCTAACTTGAGAATATCCAAGAAATATTCCCTCTACAACTTTGGCTTCAAATTTCCTTAAGTATTTCTTGTCATTATGTATGTAGCATCTACATCCAAAAACTTTAAAATAATTTACTTTAGGTTTCTTATTTTAAGTAATTCATATGGAGTCTTACTCTTTAGTTTATGAATTAGACTTCTGTTAAGAACATAGTTTGTTGTGCTTACTGCCTCTGCCCAAAAGGATAGGGACAAGTGAGCATCTACAAGTAATGTTCCAGCAGATTTAATTAGGGTTCTATTTTTCCTTTTAGCTACCCCATTTTGTTGAGCAGTTCTAGGAGCAGAAAAACAATGTCTGATACCTTTCTTCTCACAGAATTCTTTTATCAGAAGAGATTCAAACTCAGTGTCATGATCACTTTTGATCAATGAAATCTGAGTAGAGTTCTCAATCTTAATATTCCTAAGAAAGTCTGTAAGAACTTTAAAGTTATTTGACTTGTTTCTAAGAAATAATACCCAAGTGAATCTTGAGAAATCATCAACAATAACTAAGGTATATGACTTTCCTCCAAAAATTGGTACTACAATAGGTCCAAAAAAGGTCCATATATAGCAAATACAAAATCCTGGGTGAATCACTTTTAGATATGGATTTAAAACTATTTTTGGTTTGCTTGCCTAATTGATAAGCCCTTCAAAGTCCTTCTTTCTTGTAAGAACCAGAAGATAGTCCTTTGACAAGGTTGTACTTAGATAATTTAGCAATAGTCCTAAGGATTATATGACCTAATCTTTTATGCCAAAGATCATTAGTTTTACTTATCTAATAATATAAACAAATTTCTATTTTAGCGAAGTTAAAATTAACTAAGTAAATATTACCATGTCTAACTCCAGTTAAAACAATTTTGTTTTTATCAGATGTAATAAAACATAATGAATTATTAAAGGATACCTGATAACCTTCATCACATAATTGATTGATGGAGATAATGTTATGCTTGAGACCTTTCACATAAGCTACCTTCCTGAAGGTAACTGCTCCAACCTTGACATTGTCATAGCCTTCTTTCTGTCCACAATTAGAGTCTCCAAAGATGACTTTAGGTCCAAGCTTTGCTTTGAAGTCACTTAAATTTTCTTTTCTACCTGTCATATGTTTTGAGCATCCACTATCCAAATACCACTTTTCCTCTATGGTAGGATAACTCTTTTCGTGCATAAAACAAATTAGGTGTTTTTAACCCAGGTTACCTTGGGTCCTATTTTTCTTTCATAATAATTAAAAAAATAAGAACACCAAGGTTGATCCTTATAACTAAGTGGATGATATCTTCTAGGAGGGATGATCCACTGAGTAAAAGGATTTATAAATTCTTGTGTTTGATTATACTGTTGAAAAGAATTAAAATTTATGTTTTGAAAATCTGGATTTGACGAATTATATTGAGTTCGTCGAGCTGAGTTCGACGAATATAAGTGAGTTCGTCGAGCTCCATTCACAGAATAATAATGTTCATTTTCTGTGTTCCACGTTCGTCGATCGCAGTTCGATGAATCATATTGATTTCGTCGAGTACCATTTCCCGTGTTCATAGTTCGTTGAGCTCTGTTTGACGAATAATAATTATTTCGTCGAGCTCGGTTCGACGAATTATTTTGAACATAATTTTTATGAAAATTCTTATTTTGATTTGGTTTTTGTAAAACTTCTATAGCCTTATCTAAATCTTTTAACTTTTCTTTTCCTTTAGCTGAGGTAAATTTAATAGGTGTAGTTAAAATATTTTTCTGTAAAAGATGAGGTTGACTTTATGAAGCTCCCAAGCCTTGTTTGCCATTTAGCCTGGCATTAACTGTACTTGTGATATTCATCAGTTTGAAGCTTCTCCCATTTAGAGATTCTTCAAACTTTTTGGCCTCAGATAATTTATTTTCTCAGGAAACTACTTGTTCCTTAAGAATTTTTAACTCTTCTTTAAGTTTTAGGTTTTATGAAGGTAGATTATTTAGTTCAGTTAATTTCTCTCTGAGAAGTTTTATTTCCTTCTCAGATTATATCAAATCTTTACATAGTAATTTAAAATTTGTTTTAAACTGATCTGAAGTAAAATCAAATGTAGAGATTACCTGATCTTCTTCAGACTCAGATTCATTATCAGAATTGCTGCATGATGCATTTATTACCATCAGACAGACTTCTTTTGTTCTTGACTCTTCTTCATCTTCACTAAAACTGGATGAAGATTCAAAGTCTGATTCACTCCATATTTCAACAACAAAACCTCTCTCCTTCTTTTTGTGTTTGCTGGAAGAAGAATTGTGTGATTGCTTCTTAGAGTCTTTCTCCTTCTTCTTATCCTTATTTTGATTTTCAGGACACTCTGGAAGAATGTGTCCTGGTTTCCTGCAACCATAACAAACAATTTCTTTAGTTGGTGTTTTGTCATACCTTGGTTTGTCTTGGTTCCTAGATGATCTTCTCCTGAAGTCTTTTCTGGCTATCTTGTAGAATCTTATAGCCAGGAGACCCATAAGATCTTCATTATGTGGAACTTGTTCTTCTTCATTGGCTTGGAAAGCAATGCTCTTTTCCATCTTCACTAAAGGTGAAGTCCTTTGTCCAGCTTTCCTTATTTTGATGAGTTGCTCATAAGATTTGAGCTTGCCCAACAAAGTCTCAGTTGAAATCTCATTTACACTCCTGACTTCTCTAATTGGCCAGATCCTTGAATCCCATATTCAAGGGTAACACATGAGAATTTTATCATTGATCTCTGTCAATGTAATGTCTTTTTCCAAGGATTTCAGCTCATCAATTATGAGACTAAGTCTTGTGTACATATCTACAACTGATTCACTTTCACCCTTCTTGAAATTCTCATATTGAGAAATCAAGTGAGATCTTCTGTCTTTTCTTTCATCAGCTGATCCAGCTACCATTGCATTGAGGGAGTCCCAGATATCTTTAGCTGAAGGGCATTCAACAACCTTCTGAAAAATGTCATCAGACATTGTTTGGGCTAAAATGTTCATTGCCTTGGCATCAGCAATTTTTTGCTTTCTTCTGGGCTTCTGTCCATTCTGGAGGTGGTATAACACTAGTACTTGTTGTTGTCAATGGTAGAGGTGGACCTATCAAAATAGAGTTGTAGATATCCTCATCAATAGAGTTCATGTATAACCTAATCCTTTCCTTCCATAGTGCAAACCTATTTAAATTACACACAGGAGGTCTAGTGCTTGAATACTCTTTATTTTGTGTCATGATAAGAAAAACAAACTAAAGAAAATAAGATCTATCAGATCTATTGGTTCAGGTGTTAACATGTAAAACCAAAGAACCAACCTCTGATACTAATTGAAAGTGAGAGATAGATTTGATTTACACTAGAGGGGGGTGAATTGTGTATATTAAAAACTTTAATTTATTTTTATAGCGGATTTAAAGTAACTGTATATATATATAGAAAGAAAAATCACATCACACAAATAATGAAAGTAAAACAATCACAGACGATACAAAGAAATTTATAGTGGTTCCCCAATAAATCTGGGTACGTCCACTCTTCTTCCACCCTGATAGGAATATACTGCAGGTTTTTGATCAGGTGTACTGCCACCAGAAGATCTATTTTATAAGGGAGATCTAGCAACCTTTTGAGCTTTTGATCAGGTGCCCAAAAACTAAGCTTAAGTCTTTTGATCAGGTGACTTATGAACCAAGAGGTTAACTTTTGAAGGGAGTTATAACCCTGTACACAGTTTAGGAAGTAAGCTAAAACTTGATATTGTCTTCTCTTTCAAATATCTCTAAGAAAACTTAGTGGATGATGAAGCAAAAAGCTCCCCCTGATTTAAGTAGATATTTGAAATCAGGAGGGGAGGCTTTTCTTCAGGGTGTAGGCCTTCTTGTTTTGATTGATGAAGATTTTGCACTTGTAGAGACTAAAAAAGAAAATCTGATGAATATGTGTTGATCTATATTGATTGTTGATTAACCATTTAGCAGCAATCTTCTGAAAGAATATATAGAATGCCTGAGGAGAATTCAAATATTTGAATTAAAACCATTCTGAAATGCCTGAAGCATCTCTGAGAATTGTAAATGTCCTAATAATTAATTAGATTAATAACTCTGTGATAAATCCATATTTAATGCTGCCAGAAATGGCTATATTCATTAAAAATATTTAGCATTAAATATCAGAGTGTAGTTGACTGAAATTAAGCCATTTAAAATCATTCTGCCTTCAGTAAATAACACTGCCTGAACACTATAAAGTATTAGTCAAACTAAGCCTGGAGATCGTCAAACTGAGCCTGGAGTTCGTCGAACTAAGCCTGGAGTTCGTCGAGCTGAGCTACTGAGATATGATTAGCATTCGTCGAACGGAGCCCAAAGTTCGTCGAGCTAAACTCAGAGTTAGAACTCTGAGTTCATCGAATTGAGCTCGGCGTTCGTCAAACAGAGCTCAGCTTTCCTTGAATAGAATCCTACATTCGTCGAATTGCATTTCTCTGGAAATCTTCTGAGGAAGCAACCCTGAAAATAAACCTATGACCCTAAATTTTACAAATTTGGTCAAACTAATCATCCTAAACAACAAAAGTGATCCTAACCCAAATCAGTAATAGTGTTCCAACATCGAGAAAATTCCCAACTCTAGAATTCAAATCAAGGCAGCCTAAGTTTATTGATTCTACGATCCGAAGTCACAATTCAAATGGCTAGCGAGAGAGAGGACACTTTCTATAAGCACACCTAACTGCTCCAGCAGGGAGGTCCCACCACGTACCTGGAAGTTTGGGAGAAACTTCCCCTCCACAACCAAAATGCTGGACGAGGTACTAGGCATGTGATGATTAATAATTCATTCATCATTTAGTGGTATTATCCTATTAGATATTTAAATAAATTATCATATTTGTTCATTATTTTTTATAATATTTCGTAAAAATAATATTTCACGCTCTGAATCTTATATTTTCTATTTTGTATGATTATGGCAGGCCTAGGGGAGATCTATGTGCAATGTCCCGCTGCCGCATCCACGAGATCGCATGCATGTCCAACTTGTCGACATAGGACTCGGTCAGATATATTCAACGCCACCCTCCATGCATGCAACCCAAGCACCCGCTACTCAAGCTGCTACCATTCATTATATATTAAACGAGCCACCTCCAACAGTAGCTCCGGCCACCACTTTCACCTCAGCAGGCCAGCCACCTCCAGCTCTCGACCACCAAGCTTGGCCAGCCACCTCAACACAACCGTGCTCGGCCGACCAACACCTCCTCCAACTGCCATCGCTGTAGGCCGAACTCCTCCATCCAGCCACCTCACCACCTGATCGCTCCAGCTCTACCTCCTAGTTGCAGCACCACTCCAGCGCCATGCACGTCAACTCCAGCTCATTCACCATGCAACCCGAACCACCTCCAGAACCGCCAGCAGCTCCACACAACAAGTTCCACCACCAGCCGGCCTCCTCCATATAGCAGCGCCATCGCCGTTCCTGGCCAGCAGCTCCTCCTACTCCAAACTCCCACTCCGGCAACTCCACATGAAGCTCCGCCACCTCTGCATACAACAACTTCACCCATTCAGCCATCCTCAATCCACGTCAACGATCCGCCCGAGCACCATCTCCACGCCCGCAGATTGAGCTCCATCCCGAGATCCCGCCTCTATCCAGAGCGCTGCCACATCATCGATCCTCCTCTATGCAGCGCCAGCTCCGCCTCAGCCATCATTGTTGCCATTACACCCAAGGCCGCCACCTCCAAATAACTCTAGCGCCAGCTTCGCTCTGCTATTAACACCTAAAATATAATTCATTTCAGAACTTATAAATAGGACCTCGGGAATGAGGACAAGGGGACAAGTTTTTGAGAGTTAAAAGAATGCACTATTAGTCCAAAAAAATTTGTTTGAGAGTTACACATTCTGGGAGATTATTTTTTTGGGAGATTGAAGTCCAAGTGAAGTTGTAATTTTTTATTTTTATTATCTACTCTAGTTTGTTGATTTTCAAATTATTTTGTACGTCTCAATTTTATATTCGTAACTTGTAATGTCGCATATTTATTTCTTGTAATCCTTTTTTTGGCTAGCAATAAAATATAAATTTTTCTTCCCGCTTAAAATATTGTTCATAGTCCAACCTTGTCTCTTGTAGCTTCAAAATTTTGTCGCTTATCATTGGTTATTCCTTTTAGTCATGGGGCATTTTTATAATAATAATTCTCTCATCTTCATGAGCGACTAATTTTTATAGCGCTCGATCGCGATGATCCGAGGATGAGATAATGCTTTTATGATTTTAGAATTATTTTTCTCTAAATGTTGAACACATACAATTTACCATTGATCAATTCATTGAGGCTATATATTCTATATAGTTTTCATAATGGTTTTCGCTCTTTAGTTAGCCGAGAGGCTCGTAAGGCGAATCGATCACTCATTGGTAAAAAGAATAGAGCGTAACCCTCGAGAGATGACAACGTAACTCTTCCGGATTGGAGTAAAATCCAATAGAGAGGTTCACAACCTAAAACAAGTCTTAGGCGATGCGATTTGAGAACGAAAGTTCGATCGATACACCTAAGCTTAGTTGAACCTAATCTTTGAAAGAAGGGTATCATGCTTCGGGAACCTCCACGGTCAAAGCCTCTTCAACAAGAGAATTGCATTTCTATTTTCATCTCATTATTTTTTTTTATTTTCGAGGTGATTCAAAGATTGGGCACTAGTTTTAATACATCATTTTAATTCCGTTAACATTTCTAGTTTTTACTTTTCGGAACCCCAATTCAAATTTCTATTGATAAAATAATAATGATTTTCAAAGTAAAATTACTCAACCACCTCGAATCTAATACGACATTAGTTTTATAAACATATACCACTTCTGATACGGTACACTTGTCGTTGTCATTTGCGGATATAGTTTCGCGGAATCAAGTTTTTGGCACCGTTGCCGGGGACATTGGTCGATAATTTGAAAAAGAAATAGTTATTAATTTTATTGTTCTCTTTCTTCTCACCTATTTTTTTCAAAAAATTTTAAAAAGCGCAACTTAATTTCTCAGAAAGCACGGCTTGGCCTTGTCGTCCCAACACACCCTCTAGTACCGGTGCAAACCCTTCACAGGGTAGACCTCGGAAAGTCCGGGACTAACTTAACACGCTGTTTGAAAAAAAAAAGTTATTTATACAATTATAATATTTAAATAATCCTATTATAATTTTATCATTCTCTTTATCCACCCTCAATTCACTTCTCCATCTTTCATTCAAATTTCATTAAATTAAGTAACGGTTGTTTTTTTTAAATGCTATCCCAATTGGCGGCTACTCATGACGAACTTCAAAATAAATTAAATATATTGGAAGTTGCAAGAAAGCAAAATATTATTTGTTATTTTTATGGTGAAAATCATTATAGTGATGAATGTTTTTATTCGCATTATTATATTCAAAATAATATGTCCAATGAATATAATTATAATAATTATTCTCAAAATCTATATAATAAAAGTTTGTCATAATTATTATTATGTGCAAACTCTAATTTCTCAAAATTTAAAAAGTGAAAATAATTTGTATAATAATTATGAAAATAATTGTTCTAATGAAAACTATTTATTTAAACCTTATGAAAATGATTTGTCCACTTTTTATGAGAAAATTTTTGATTATGAAAATGTTTCATGTTCTTCCAATTTTCAAAATTTTTATGTAGATGATTATAATTTTTTTTGCAAAAGTAATTTTTCCAATTTTAATAAAAATGATTTTTCCAATAATAATCATAACTCTAATGAATTTTCTTCATCCAACGTGGTAAACTATTCATGGTGGTGTGATCACCCGGACAGTCTTTGGTGCGATGAAGAAAATTCATTTATTCAAGACTTACATTCCTCCACCTTTGCGCCACAAAAATTTCATTTTTCTAATATTAGGAATTTGCCGGATTTCCTTGCTCCAAATTTAAATAATTATTCACATGAGCAAGAAGTCTTTTCGAACAAAAATCGATAAGAATGAAGGCGCTAGACAAAATTGAAGATGAACATGTTTTCTCTCCATCTCGCCTGATTCCACTCAAAATTTTTATGAATTTCATTACACACCAACTACTATTTTTGAAAATTTAATTCATGAAAATATTTTGCCTCATAAATTTATTCACATTAGTATTTTATTTGATTTTCCGGGTAGCACTTCAATTTTAGAAAGTAAACAACCAGAACTTAATTTTTCTCTTTCACAAGAGACTCCTCCTTGTGAAATTGTTTCTGACACGTTTATTTTTTTTCTTATTATAACGATTCTCATGCAGTAGATGAGCCGTTGCAATTAAGCAACTTCGATGATTTATTTACCGCTCATCTCCAAATTTCCAAATTACCTCAGGTATGTGTAGGTAATTTGGAATTACATTTTCAGGTTAACGGATAACAAAAGAAGAATCAAGGATATAATGGAGGAGTCACCAGACAACAAATTTTGGCCTGTACCCCACAGTGAGAATTAAGGGAGTTGCCCGTATACTTTAAATTTAATTATCCATTTACCTAACCCTTAACCGTCTAGCTCAAAAAATGGTAAAAACAAAGCGCTCTTGGGAGGCACCTCTTGCTTATCTCTTTCTTTATGATATTTTTAAATAAATTCACACTAAAAAAGAATTATTATCATTTGTTTTATCATATTTCTTTTTCCCTTGCATACTTAGTTTTTAACATTGAGGACAATTTTTGATTTTAAGTATGGAGGTGAGTCATTTAATTTCAAAGATTTAAAAAAAAATTTGAAAAAAAATGTTTTGTTTAATAAACTCATGCTTATCTTTTTGTTATTTCCAAAAATCTAGTTTGATTTTATTCATGAACATTTTTATTATTTTTAATTTGCTAATCTTCTATTTTATCATGGTTTGTTAGATTTAATTTTTATGTGATTTAGCTTTAAGGAATATTTTATGATTTTAATTTATTTAGGGTAAATTTTTTTATAACTTTTTCTCTTTAATTATAATTAGTTTCAATTTTGTGATTCTTTGTTTAACAACTCTAGATTTTAATTATTCTCACTCTATGTTTTAGACGCTTAAAAAATCTCAACTTACTATAGTTACTCTCTAAAGTTTTAACTTTAATCTAAAATTTGTTTAAACTTTTTTTTTAATTTCTTGTTAGATCATATGTCATGGGGATAAGAAGATAAAATTCTCTATCCTTTGGTAAACATATGTATTTTTCCCCTTTTGTTAGATCATATGTCATGGGAATAACGAGATGTTAGTTCTTTATTCTCTGGTAAACATATGCAACCCACAAATAAAATTTATATGAACAGAGAAAAAAAATGTTTAGATGTCGTGGAAAATGATAGTATAATAGTCTATCATTCTCTGATATTACATATACTATATAAAAAGGGATAATGAACTGAGAGGATAAAATTCATCACCTCCAATCAAAGACCTCTTCATATCTTTTGCTTTCCCAAACCTGCCAGCCAATTGTCTTAGATTTAAATTAGAATTTTGTGAGAGCTTAAATAATAGTTTGAATTTTTTTAAGCTTCTTTTAAGTAAAGAGTTGATTTAATTTTAATCTAATTATGTTTGCAAAATTACCTGATCTTGTTAGCTAGTTATTTTACTTGAGAAATTTTGGCTAAATCTCGTACTCTTTTTCAATTGAGACTCATAATTTAAGACCTAATTTGTAAATCCATAAATTTTATTTGAACTTTCTTTTGATTGAATAAGTTTTAGTTTAATTGAAATTTTTTATTAATGTGTTATGAATACTCTCATTCTTTTGCTCCGGAATAACAAAAGCTTAAGTATGGAGGTGTTTGATGACTAATAATTCAGTCATCATTTAGTGGTATTATCCTATTAGATATTTAAATAAATTATCATATTTGTTCATTGTTTTTTATAATATTTCGTAAAAATAATATTTCACGGTCTAAATCTTATATTTTCTATTTTTTAGGATTACGACAGGCCTAGGGGGAGATCTACGTGCAATGTCTCGCTGTCGCGTCCAAGAGATCGCATGCAAGTCCAACTTATCGACATAGGACTCGGTCAGATATATTCAACGCCACCCTCCATGCATGCAACCCAAGCCCCCGCTAGTAATGCTGCTACCATTCATTATATGTATGTATATATATATTAAACAAGCCACCTCCAACAGCAGCTCCGACCACCACTCTAACCTCAGCAGGTCGGCCACCCCAGCTCTCGAGCACCAAGCAGCCACCTCAACACCACCATGCCCGGCCGACCAACACCTCCTCCAACCGCCGTCGCTGCAGGTTGAACTCCTCCATCTAGCCACCTCACCACCCGGCCGCTCCAGCTCCACCTCCTAGTTGCAGCATCATGCACGTCAACTCTAGCTCATTCACCATGCAACCCGAACCACCTCCGGCCACACCAGCAGCTCCACAAAACAAGCTCCACCACCAGCCGACCTCCTCCATACAGCAGCGCCATTACCGTGCCCGACCAACAACTCCTCCAGCTCCAAACTCCCACTCCGACAACTCCACATGAAGCTCCACCACCTCTGCATACAGCAGCTTTACCCATGCAGCCATCCTCAATCCACGTCAACGATCCACCCGAGCACTATCTCCATGCTTGCAGATTGAGTTCCATCCCGAGATCCTGCCTCCATCCAGAGCGCTGCCACATCATCGATCCTCCTCCATGCAGCGCCAGCTCCGCCTCCGCCATCATTATTGTCGGTACACCCAAGGCCGGACACCTCCAAATAACTCCAGCGCCAGCTCCCATCCACCATTAACACCTACAATATAATTCATTTCAGAACTTATAAATAGGAACTTGGGAATGAGGACAAGGGGACATGTTTTTGAGAGTTAAAAAAGGCACTGTTAGTTCAAAAAAATTGTTTGAGATTTACACATTCTAGGAGATTATTTTTTTGGGAGATTGGAGTCCAAGTAAAGTTGTAATTTTTATTTTTATTATTTAGACTATTTTGATTCTCATTTGAACCCATTCTTGATATCTGTTATTTGCCTTGAAAAATAACTCTGACTGTTAAGTCAATCTTTGAATAACCTCCCTCTGATACAACTTGAAAGACTTTGTTTCAATAGCCTAAACACCTAGAGGGGGGGGGGGTGAATATGTTCTAATCTTTTAAAGTCCTTTTTAGGCAAACAATTAGATAATTATTCAACATAGATTAATCAAATCACAGAACATAAACACATCACAGCAAACACCAGATCTATAGTGGTTCCCCAAGATATGGGTACATCCACTTTCCCCCTTCGCCTATCCAGTAGACAACTGGATTCAACCTAACTTCCTTCCACTGGCTCGGATCTGCAGATCTTACAATCTCAGAACCAAAATGGTTCCTACAGCTCAGACTTAACAAGTCCTACCTCAGATTCTTCCCCAGAATCCTACCTCAGGCCTCATCCCTATCTCAGCCTTTATAACTAGGCTTATAACTCAGACTTTCCACAAGTCCTACCTCAGATTCTTCCCCAAAATCCTACCTCAGGCCTCAGCCTTACCTCAGCCTTTATAACTAGGCTTACAACTCAGATATGATAATAGATCTTACAAGAAATAGAATGTAATAAGAAACAAACAAATTCACCAGCAAGATTCCTCTGTTGGTGTAGCCTTCTTGATCAGTTCTTGAATGAACTGATCCTTCTAATCCAGCCTAACTTAGCTTCTCAAAGCTTCTTGATAGAACAAAATAAGGTGGATCTTCTTGTTGTTGAAGTTGATCTTTAGTCAGCTTCTTCCTTAAATTTAGATTGGAATCTGAATCTTTCTTGCAGAACAATTCTGAATCTATTTATCTTTTTCATTTTTCTCAACACACCTCTGTAGTTTCCGATCTGTCTCTTATATAGAGTTTTCTTCATGGTTATCGGCTGATCCGGTTTCTAACAAACTACTGACAGATCTGTCAAAGGTGTCAGACCGGTTGGATATGATAGCTGTCAAGTCACCAGACATGTCAGTAGATTCTTCAGAGTCATTTCAACTCAGTACAAATCACTCAGCAGGCTGCTTCATATGTGTCGACACATATTAGCCAAGTGTCGACACAAGTCTTCATGGTGTCGACACAATACTCCAAGTGTCGACACAGACATACTTCTGCTTCTCGACACATCTTCTATTGAATGTCTCGACACAAGTCCTGTGTGTCGACATAACTGCTTCTGGTCTCGACATAGCTGTTGTCGACAGACAGCGTTGAGTGAATGTCGACAGTATTGAAAGTATCTATACGACGTTGAGTGTGTGTCGACACAAGTCCTGTGTGTCGACACAATTACTTCTGGTGTAGACATAACTGTTGTCGACAGACGGCGTTGAATGAATGTCGACAGTGTTGAAAGTATCCATATGGCGTTGAGTGTGTGTCGACACAATTACTTCTGGTGTCGACATAACTCCTTGCTCAGGTGTCGACACAATTTTGAGTGTCGACACAGCTTCTTCAGAAGTGTCGACTTAACTTGAGTGTCGACACAACTTCTTCATAAGAGTCGACACAACTTGAGTGTCAACAAAACACCTTCATAAGTGTCGACACAACTTCAGAGTGTTGACACAAGTTCTTCATAAGTGTCGACACAACTTCTGGGTGTCGACACAGCTTCTTCACAAGTGTCGACACTTGTACTTAGAAAATTTTCTTCAAATGCTTAAACCTGCACAATGTAACTCAAACGTCTATTAAATACAAATTGATGCATATCAATGACTAAGATGAGGCTTCTCCAAATCTGGTACACATTTTTCAATGTACCCAACATCTAGTTTGATTTTATTCATGAACATTTTTATTATTTTTAATTTGCTAATGTTTTATTTTATCATGGTTTGTTAGATTTAATTTTTATGTGATTTAGTTTTAAGGAATATTTTATGATTTTAATTTATTTAGTGTAATTTTTTTATTACATTTTCACTTTAATTCTAATTAGTTTCAATTTTGTGGTTCTTTATTTAACAGCTTTAGATTTTAATTATTCTCACTCTATGTTCTAGACGCTTAAAAAATCTTAACTTACTATAGTTGCTCTCTAAAGTTTTAACTTAAATCTAAAATTTGTTTAACCTTTTATTTTAATTTCTTGTTAGACCATATGTCATGGAGATAAGAAGATAAAATTCTCCATCCCTTGGTAAACATATGTATTTTTCCCCTTTTATTAGATCATATGTCATGGGAATAACGAGATGTTAGTTCTTTATTCTCTGGTAAACATATGCAACCTAAAAATAAAATTTATATGAAGAGAGAAAAAAATGTTTATATGTCGTGTAAAATGATAGTATAATAGTCTATCATTCTCGGGTAATACATATACTATATAAAAAGGGATAATGAGATGAGAGGATAAAATTCATCACCTCTAATTAAAGACCTCTTCATATCTTTTGCTTTCCCAAACCTGTCAGCCAATTGCCTTAGATTTAAATTAGAATTTTGTGAGAGCATAAATAGTAGTTTGAAATTTTCTTTTAAGCCTCTTTTAAGTAAAAAGTTGATTTAATTTTAATCTAATTATGTTTGCAAAATTACTTGATCTTGTTAGCTAGTTATTTTACTTGAGAAATTTTGGCTAAATCTCTTACTCTTTTTCAATTGAGACTCATAATTTAGGACTTAATTTGTAAATCCATAAATTTATTTTTAACTTTCTTTTGATTGAATACGTTTTAATTTAATTGAAAAAATTTATTAATGTGTTATGAATACTCTCATTCTTTTGCTCTGGAATAGCAAAAGCTTAAGTATGAAGGTGTTTGATGACTAATAATTAAGTCATCATTTAGTGGTATTATCCTATTAGATATTTAAATAAATTATCATATTCATTCATTATTTTTTATAATATTTCGTAAAAATAATATTTCACGCTCTGAATCTTATAATTTTTATTTTGTTGGATTATGGCAGGCCTGGGGGGAGATCTACGTGTAATGTCCCGCTTCCACATCCAAGAGATCACATGCAAGTCCAATTTGTCGATATAGGACTCGGTCGGATATATTCAATGCCACCCTCCATGCAGGAAACCCAAGCCCCCGCTACTCATGCTGCTACCATTAATTATATGTATATATATATATATATATATATATATATATATATATATATATATATATATATATATATATATATATATATATATATATATATATATATATATATATATATATATTAAACGAGCCACCTCCAACAGCAGCTCCGACCACCACTCTCACCTCAGTAGGCCGGCCACCTCCAGCTCTCAACCACCAAGCTTGGACAGCCACCTCAACACCACCGTGATCGGCTGGCCAACACCTCCTCCAACCGCCGTCGCTGCAGGCCGAACTCCTCTATCCAGCCACCTCACCACCCGGCCACTCCAGCTCCACCTCCTAGTTGTAGCACTAGTCCAGCGCCATACACGTCAACTCCAGCTCATTCACCATGTAACCCGAACCACCTCCGGCCATGCCAGTAGATCCACACAACAAGATCCACCACCAGCCAGCCTCCTCCATACAACAGCACCATCGCCGTGCCCGGCCAGAAGCTCCTCCTACTCCAAAATCCCACTCCGGCAACTCCACATGAAGCTCCGCCACCTCTGCATACAGCAGCTTTACCCATACGGTCGTCTTCAATCCACGTCAACGATCCTCCCGAGAACCATCTCCACGCCCGCAGATTGAGCTCCATCTCGAGATCCTGTCTCCATCCAGAGCGCTTCCACATCATCGATCCTCCTCCATGCAGCGCTAGCTCCGCCTCCACCATCATTATTGCCGTTACACCCAAGGCCGGCCACCTCCAAATAACTCCAATGCCAGCTCCGCTCTGCCATTAACACCTACAATATAATTCATTTCAAAACTTTTAAATAGGACCTCAGGAATGAGGACAAGGGGACACGTTTTTGAGAGTTAAAAAAATGCATTGTTAGTCCAAAAAAATTATTTGAGAGTTACACATTCTGGGAGATTATTTTTTTGGGAGATTGAAGTCCAAGTGAAGTTGTAACTTTTATTTTTATTATCTAGTCTAGTTTGTTGATTTTCAAATTATTTTGTACGTCTCAATTTTATATTCGTAACTTGTAACGCTGCAGATTTATTTCTTGTAATCCTTTTTTTGGCTAGCAATAAAATATAAATTTTTCTTCCCGCTTAAAATATTGTTCATAGTCCAATCTTGTCTCTTGTAGCTTCAAAATTTTATCTCTTATCATTGGTTATTTCTTTTAGTCACGGGGCATTTTTATAATAATAATTCTCTAATCTTCATGAGCGGCTATTTTTTATTGCGCTCGATTGCGATGATCCGAGGATGAGATAATGCTTTTATGATTTTAGAATTTTTTTTCTCTAAATGTTGAACACATACGATTTACTATTGATCAATTCATTAAGGCTATATATTCTATATAGTTTTCATAATGGTTTTTGCTCTTTAGTTAGCCGAGAGGCTTGTAAGGCAAATCGATCACTCATTGGTAAAAAGAGTAGAACGCAACCCTCGAGAGGACAACATAACTCTTTCAGATTGGAGTAAAATCCAATAGAGAGGTTCACAACCTAAAACAAGTCTTAGGCGATGCGATTTGAGAACAAAAGTTCGGTCAATACACCTAAGCTTAGTTGAACCTAATCTTTGAAAGAAGGGTGTTCATGCTTCGGGAACCTCCATGATCAAAGCCTCTTCAACAAGAGAATTGCATTTCTATTTTCATCTCATTATTTTCTATTTCCGAGGTGATTCAAAGATCGAGCATTAGTTTTAATACATCATTTTAATTCCGTTAACATTTCTAGTTTTTTACTTTTCGCAACCCCAACTCAAATTTCTATTGATAAAATAATAATGATTTTCAAAGTAGAATTACTTAACCACCCCGAGTCTAATACGACCTTGGTTTTATAAACCTATACCACTTCTGATACGGTACACTTGTCGTTGTCGTTTGCGGATATATTTTTGCACAATCAAGTTTTTGGCGTCGTTGCTGGGGACATTTGTCAATAATTTGAAAAAGAAATAGTTATTAATTTTATCTTTCTCTTTCTTCTCACCTATTTTTTTCAAACTTTTTTAAAAAGCGCAACTTAATTTCTCGGAAAGGATGGTTTGGCCTTGTCATCCCAGCACACTCTCTAGTACCGGTGCGAACCCTTCACAGGGTAGACCTCGGGAAGTCCGGGACTAACTTAACACGCTATTTAAAAAAAAGTTATATATACAATTATAATATTTAAATAATTCTATAATAATTTAATCATTCTCTCTATCCACCCTCAATTCACTTCTCCATCTTTCATTCAAATTTCATTCAGTTAAGAAACAGTTGTTTTTTTTAAAATGCTATCCCAATTGGCGGCTACTCTTGATGAACTTCAAAATAAATTAAATATATTGGAAACTACAAGAAAGCAAAATATTATTTGTTATTTTTTTGGTGAAAATCATTATAGTGAGGAATGTTTTTATTCGCATTATTATATTCAAAATAATATGTCTAATGAATATGATTATAATAATTATTCTCAAAATCTATATAATAAAAGTTTGTCATGATGATTATTATGTGCAAACTTCTATTTCTCAAGATTTAAAAAGTGAAAATAATTTGTATAAGAATTATGAAAATAATTATTCTTATGAAAACTATTTAATTAAACCTTATGAAAATGATTTGTCCACTTTTTATGAGATTTTTTTTGATTTTGAAAATGTTTCATGTTCTTCCAATTTTCAAAATTTTAATAATGAAAATAATTTTCAAAATTTTTATGTAGATGATTATAAAAAATTTTGCAAAAGTAAATTTTCCAATTTTAATAAAAATGATTTTTTCTAATAATAATCATAACTCTAATGAATTTTCTTCATCCACCGAGGTAAACTATTCATGGTGGTGTGATCACCCGGACAGTCTTCGGTGCGATGAAGAAAATTCATTCATTCAAGACTTACATTCCTCCACATTTGCGCCACAAAAATTTCATTTTTCAAATATTGGGAATTTGTCGGATTTCCTTGCTCCAAATTTAGATAATTATTCACATGAGCAAGAAGTCTTTTCGAACAAAAAATCGATAAGTATGAATGCGCTAGAAGAAATTGAAGATGAACATGTTTTCTCTCCATCCTCACCTGATTCCACTAAAAATTTTTATGAATTTCATTACACACCAACTACTATTTTGAAAATTTAATTCATGGAAATATTTTGCCTCATAAATTTATTCACCTTATTATTTCATTTAATTTTCCGGGTAGCACTTTAATTTTAGAAAGTAAATAATCGGAACTTAATTTTTCTCTTTCACAAGAGACTCCTCCTTGTGAAATTGTTTCTGACATGCTTATTTTTTATTCTTCTTATTCTAACGATTCTCATGCAGTAGATGAGCCGTTGCAATTAAGCAACTTCGATGATCCATTTACCGCTAATCTTCAAATTTCCAAATTACCTCAGGTATGTATAGCTAATTTGGAATTACATTTTCAGGTTAACGGACAACAAAATAAGAATCAAGGATATAACGGAGGAACCACCAGACAACAAATTTTGGCCTGTACCGCATAATGAGAATTAAGGGAATTGCCCGTATACTTTAAATTTAAATATCCATTTAGCTAACCCTTAACCGTCTAGCTCAAAGACGGAAAAAACAAAGTGTTCTTGGGAGGCACCCTTTGCTTATCTCTTTTTTATGATATTTTTAAATAAATTCACGAAAAAAAAGAATTATTATCATTTGTTTTATCATATTTCTTTTTTCCTTGCATACTTAGTTTTAAACATTGAGGACAATGTTTGATTTTAAGTATGAAGGTGAGTCATTTAATTTCAAAGATTTAAAAAAAAATTGAAAAAAAATATTTTGTTTAATAAACTCATACTTAGCTTTTTGTTATTTCCAAAAATCTAGTTTGATTTTATTCATGAATATTTTTATTATTTTTAATTTGCTAATCTTATATTTTATCATAGTTTGCTAGATTTAATTTTTATGTGATTTTGTTTTAAGGAATATTTTATGATTTTAATTTATTTAGAGTAATTTTTTATTACTTTTTCTCTTTAATTCTAATTAGTTTCAATTTTGTGGTTCTTTGTTTAACAGCTTTAGATTTTAATTATTCTCACTCTATATTCTAGATGCTTAAGAAGTCTCAACTTACTATAGTTGCTCTCTAAAGTTTTAACTTAAATCTAAAATTTGTTTAACTTTTTTTTAATTTCTTATTAGATCATATGTCATGGGGATAAGAAGATAAAATTCTCTATCCCTTGGTAAACATATGTATTTTTTCCCCTTTTGTTAGACCATATATCATGAGAATAATGAGAAGTTATTTCTTTATTCTCTGGTAAACATATGCAACCCAAAAATAAAATTTATATGAAGAGAGAAAAAATATTTATATGTCGTGGAAAATGATAGTATAATAGTCTATCATTCTCTGGTAATACATATACTATATAAAAAAGGGATAATGAGGTGAGGGATAAAATTCATCACCTCTAATTAAAGACCTCTTCATATCTTTTGCTTTCCCAAACCTGTCAGCCAATTGTCTTAGATTTAAATTAGAATTTTGTGAGAGCATAAATAGTAGTTTGAATTTTTCTTTTAAGCCTCTTTTAAGTAAAAAGTTGATTTAATTTTAACCTAATTATGTTTTCAAAATTACCTGATCTTGTTAGCTAGTTATTTTACTTGAGAAATTTTGGCTAAATCTCTTACTCTTTTTCAATTGAGACTCATAATTTAGGACTTAATTTGTAAATCCATAAATTTTATTTTTAACTTTCTTTTGATAAAATAAGTTTTAGTTTAATTGAATTTTTTTATTAATGTGTTATGAATACTCTTATTCTTTTGCTCTGGAATAACAAAACCTTAAGTATAGAGGTGTTTGATGACTAATAATTCAGTCATCATTTAGTGGTATTATCCTATTAGATATTTAAATAAATTATCATATTTGTTCATTATTTTTTTATAATATTTGATAAAAATAATATTTCACGCTCTGAATCTTATATTTTCTATTTTATAGGATTACGGCAGGCCTGGGGGGAGATCTACGTGCAATGTCCCGCTACCGTATCCAGGAGATCACATGCAAGTCCAACTTGTCGACATGGGACTCAATCAGATATATTCAATGCCACCCTCCATGCATACAACCCAAGCCCTCGCTACTCATGCTACTACCATTCATTATATGTACGTATATATATACATATATATATTTTAAACGAGCCACCTCCAACAACAGCTCCGACCACCGCTCTCACTTAAGCAAGCCGACCACCTCCAGCTCTCGACCACCAAGCTTGGCCAGCCACCTCAACACCACCATGCCCGGCCGGCCAACACCTCCTCCAACCGCCGCCGCTGTAGGCCAAACTCCTCCATCCAGCCACCTCACCACCCGACCGCTCAAGCTCCACCTCCTAGTTGCAGCACCACTCCGGCGCCATGCTCGTCAACTCCTACTCATTCACCATGCAACCCAAACCACCTCCGGCCATGCCAGCAGCTCCACACAACAAGTTCCACCACCAGCCGGCCTCCTCCATACAGCAGCGCCATCGCCGTGCCCGGCCAACATCTCCTCCTACTCCAAACTCCCACTCCGGTAACTCCACATGAAGCTCCGCAACCTCTGCATACAACAGCTTCACCCATGCAGCCGTCCTCAATCCACGTCAACGATCCGCCCGAGCACCATCTCTATGCCCGCAGATTGATCTCTATCCCGAGATCCCGCCTCCATCCAGAGCGCTGCCACATCATCTATCCTCCTCCATGTAGCGCTAACTCCGCCTCCGCCATCATTGTTGTTGTTTCACTCAAGGCCGACCACCTCCAAATAACTCAAGCGCCAGCTCTGCTCGGCCATTAACACCTGCAATATAATTCATTTCAGAACTTATAAGTAGGATCTCGGGAATGAGGACAAGGGGACACGTTTTTGAGAGTTAAAAAATGCACTGTTAGTCCAAAAAAAATTGTTTGAGAGTAACATATTCTGGGAGATTATTTTTTTGGGAGATTGAAGTCCAAGTAAAGTTGTAATTTTTATTTTTATTATCTAGTCTAGTTTGTTGATTTTCAAATTATTTTGCACGTCTCAATTTTATATTCGTAGCTTGTAACGCCGCATATATATTTCTTGTAATACTTTGTTTTGGCTAGCAATAAAATATAAATTTTTCTTCTTGCTTAAAATATTGTTCATAGTCCAACCTTGTCTCTCGTAGCTTCAAAATTTTTTCTCTTATCATTGGTTATTCCTTTTAGTCATGGGATATTTTTATAATAATAATTCTCTCATCTTCATGAGCGGCTAATTTTTATAGCGCTCGATCGCAATGATCCGAGGATGAGATAATGCTTTTATGATTTTAGAATTATTTTTCTCTAAATGTTGAACACATACGATTTACCATTAATCAATTCATTGAGGCTATATATTTTATATTGTTTTCATAATGGTTTTCGCTCTTTAGTTAGCGGAGAGGCTCGTAAGGCAAATCAATCACTCATTGGTAAAAAGAGTAGAACGCAACCCTCGAGAGAGGATAACGTAACTCTTTCGGATTGGAGTAAAATCCAATAGCAAGGTTCACAACCTAAAATAAGTCTTAGGCGATGTGATTTGAGAACGAAAGTTCGGTCGATATACCTGAGCTTAGTTGAACCTAATCTTTGAAAGAAGGGTGTTCATGCTTCGGGAATCTCCACGATCAAAGCCTCTTCAACAAGAGAATTGCATTTCTATTTTCATCTCATTATTTTTTATTTTCGAGGTGATTCAAAGATCATGCACTAGTTTTAATACATCGTTTTAATTCCGTTAATATTTCTAGTTTTTACTTTTCGCAACCCCAACTCAAATTTATATTTATAAAATAATAATGATTTTCAAAGTAGAATTACTCAACCACCTAGAGTCTAATACGACCTTGGTTTTATAAACCTATATCACTTCCAATACGGTACACTTGCCATTATCGTTTGTGGATATAGTTTCGCGCAACCACCATGCATGGACTGGACGTGTATCCACTTGGGGGGACCTCAACCTCTTCCTAAAGTGCTATTTATAGTACCCCTGGGGGTTATTTATAGAGAAATCCTGGGGGGGGGGGGGGGTATATGCGAGTATCCAGTTACTGGTAGTAAGTTTTAAGGGTCTACTCGCCAAAACTCGCAAGATACTCGCTCATACTCTCCCAAACTCGCCTCTTCTTGCTCAAGCTTGCCTCTGCTCACCCAAGCTCGCCTCTACTCGCTCAATGGTCTGTGAATAGTCGTTTGTTTGAGTACTTCTGATCTCAACGAATTACGAGTTATACACAATCCCTGCTTTTTTCGGGCTCAGCACGAGCTTGGAAAAACAATGTTGAATCCGTAGTTTGGAGAGATGATGCCAAACAATGTGCTGCAAGAGGTCCTTCCAAGAAGTGGAGCTCAACTGGAAGGGGAGAGAAGGTTGATACCTTCTAGGAACTAAGTTCAATTGAATTGTAAAAGAGGTCGACACCTCGCAGGAGGAAGCTCTACTAGAGGTGGAGAGTCGACACCTCACAGGAGCAAAGCTCAACATGATGTAGAGAGAAGAGGTCGACACCTCACAGGATCCAAGCTCAATTGGAGGCGGAGAGAAGAGGTAGACACCACATAGGAGCCAAGCTCAACTGGAGGCGGAGAGAAGAGGTCAACACCTCCCAGGAGCTGAGCTCAATTGGAGGCGGAGAGAAGAGGTCGACACCTCACAGTAGCCGAGCTCAACTGGAGGCAGAGAGAAGAGGTCGACACCTCGCAGGAGCCGAGATCAACTGGAGGCGGAGAGATGAGGTCGACACCTTATAGGAGCCGAGCTCAGCTGGAGGTTGAAGGAAGAGGTCGACACCTCGCATAAGCCGAGCTCAACTAGAGACGGAGAGAAGAGGTCGACACATCTCAGGATCCGAGCTCAACTGGAGATGGAAGGTATAGTCGACACCTAGTAGGAGTCGAGCTCAACTGGTGGTGGAAGAGAGGTCAATGCCTCGCACGAGCCGAGCTAAATTGGAGGTGGGGAGAAGAGGTCGACACCTCGTAGGAGACGAGCTCAATTGGAGGTGGAAAAGAGGTCGACACTTCGCAGGAGCCGAGCTCAACTGGAGGTAAAGAAGAGGTCAACACCTCGCAGGAGCTGAGCTCAACTGGAGGTGGAAAAGAGGTCGACACCTCGCAAGAGGAAACTCAACTGAACGGGGAGAAGAGGTCGACACCTCGCAGAAGCCGAGCTTAACTGGAGGTGGAAAAGAGGTCAAAACTGTAACGCCCTCGATTTTTGCTACGATTATTAAATTCTCGTTTGGCATTACGTCGACGCATTTTCTTGGCTTGTGCCATATGTGGAGTGTGGTCTTAACTCCTTAGAACTAAGTGCCCTATTTTGTAGCCTGTTGGCAAGATCTCCCTAGCAAGCCGAGTCGTTTTGGGTGACCCGGTGTGGCCTCTCGGGGGATGCTTGTGTTTTGGCTTTGGGTGGGTATAACTTGAGTTCTGTTCATCGAAAGTTAGTTTCGACTTCGTCGTTGCGTTCGTAGCATTGATATTTAGCTACGGTGTGAATTTCGTCGAATTCCGAGATAGTTTGGTTTTCGCGTCGTTTTGGGTGTGCCATTAGTAAAATCTAATTAGTAACCCTCCTAGTTTAAGTGAACCGGTGGCTTGGGAGACGGTTAGGCTGATCAGGCATGGTAAGGCTTATTTATAAAGCTTTGGTTATAAGTTGGCGGGCCCACTCTCTTCTTTCTTCCCAAGACCGAAACCGCTGCTCCTGTTCGCGGAAAGCAGAGGCGGAACGACGGGCTTCCCTAGTTTTTGGACGGTGATTCCGGGAGTGTTCGTAGATGGATTTCGATTCTGAGTGCGAATTTGGATTGCTCTCTCTTAGACCTTCATTTCTACGGTAAGAGATTTGGTTTTCGTGGAGTTTTTAGGAGGCCCAAAATTTTTGTTTTGGCCCTTTTCCGCCATTAAAGTTCGGGATTTTTGCTGTTAGGGTGTTGCTGCTGCTGGTGCCGTGTGCAGTTAAGGGAAAGCCGACCAAGCTTCGTCGGAAACCGAGGCAAGTGGTTTTTGCACTTGTTGTTTGATTTTTTTCCCTTCTTAACTACCCGGTTAGCCCTAGGATAGAAGCCAAGTATCTCTCTTCTGCTTGTTAAAATTCTGTGCAGTGGTTTTAGGCTAACCCTAAAATTCTGTTTGATCTTCCCCTCCTTGTGCTGTTTTGCTCAACCTGCTGGTTGTTTTCACCATTTAGACTCCAGATTTGTAGTTCTGGTTGGGTGCATTTGCGGGTGGAGCCGAGAGAGAGAGTGAGGGAGGTTTTTGTGGTAGGGCTCTGGTTAGAACTAGTCTTGGTGGGTTATCGGGATTTGGTGTTGAGTGCGGTGCACACACTCAAAGCCAAAAGCCGCCCAGGCTTGGCGTTGAGTGTGGTGCACACACTCAAAGCCATAGTTTGGTCTGTTCTTTTGTGGCGAAGTAGTGAGGCGTCTGGAGTGAGAATTTTTGTCTAAGTCAAAATCGACGGGAATCACTAGGTGATTCTCGCCGATTTCGACGAGTATCGTCAATGATTCCCACAGATTCGGCGAGAATCATTCTGTATTCCCGCCAATTCGGCGAGAATCATTCTGGATTCCCGCCGATTCGGCGAGAATCATTCTGGATTCCCGCCGATTCGGCGAGAATCATTCTGGATTCCCGCCGATTCGGAGAGAATCTTTCTGGAATCCCGCCGATTCGGCGAGAATCATTCTGGATTCCTGCCGACCTCTTCCTGTTGGTGTTGGTTTAGGGTTTTCCTGCGGGTAAGTACTTTGGCGTAGAGTGAGTTGACCTCACTCAACGCCAAAGCTGTTTCGGCGTTGAGAGAGGTGGACTCACTCAACGCCACCGTTAGATTTTGTGGTTTAGTGCTAAGGCGTTGAGGGAGTGGACCTCACTCAACGTCGTAGATGTTTTGGCGTTGAGTAAGGTTAGCTCACTCAACGCCACTGCCTCTTTTGCTGAAGGCATTGAGGGAGTGGACCTCACTCAACGCCATGGCTGTTTTGGCGTTGAGTGAGGATAGCTCACTCAACGCCAGAGCTGTTCTTGCGGAGGGCGTTGAGTGAGTGATCCTCACTCAATTCCATGGCTGTTCTGACACTGAGTGAGGCTAACTCACTCAACGCCAAGGTCTGGTTAGGCGTTGAGTGGGTCCCACTCAACGCCAAGCCGTGTTAAGTCATTTCAACACTTTTTCCCTTACCTCGATTTTCGTTCCCGAGTGAATTCCTTGTTTATATTTTTTTGAGTTTCCTTGTCGGCCATGTTTTTCTTTCCTAAAGGCCGAATCGTGGGTCATGGTTTGTAGTGGTGGGATGAAGCTCTTCATGGGGGAGGTGTTGTGTAATTTTGCCAAGACCACCCTTATTCTTCTATCTTGCTCTAGGTACGGGCTGGAAAAGGGGGTGGATGGTCCCTTGTGCTTTCACATGTAGACCCTTGAGCTTGTTGGTTTGGAAATGGTGGTTGGGGGACAGAGTTTACCTCCAACCCGGATCCATGTTGTTTATTTTTTTGCTACTACCACCTCCCACAGCTTAGGGTTTTAGATGTTTCTTCCTTGGTAGATTGCAGCATTTTGGACTCTTGGTAGCTTAGTAGACTCTGCAGGATGTAGTTTCTGGGCAGGGTTGATTTTGTTTCCTCGCACTTAGTGCATTCCTTGTTGTCTTGCCTTGGGGCAGTTGTGACTTTTACTGCTGTGTTTTTTCCTCTTTCATTTATCATCCGGTAGACACTTTCATGCAGTTTTTCCTTGTTTTGCTTGCTGAGGTATTCTTTCTTCTTTTGAATGCCTCAGGTTCTGAGCAGTAGCCAGTTTGGGGGCTAGGTTGCGGTGGTGTTGCTGGTGGTCTCTTGGACCTTGGAGATTCTTCTGGATTTGTTTAGTGAGGTAGTTTTCTGCACTTTTCTTACAGACATACATATTTGCCTGTGGGTTCGTGTCAAGTTGTTGGCGCCCACTGGTAGTGTTTACCTTTGTACTAGATATATTACTTTTGCTGCTATTATTTTCTGGAGATAGTCTACTTACTCTGGGGAGGATTTATGCTAGGTTGCTTGTTATTTTAAAACTACAATTATTATTGTAAGTATATTGCATGATCAACATGTTTTATAAAAGTAAATAACTATTTTTCAAACAACGTATAAAGATCGTTTTCTTATATATAATATAAATTAAATGTAGAGTCTTGCATAGTATAAGTGGTCCTCTTAGGGCTCTTATGCACTTCTTAGGATGTCAAACCTGAATAAAGTATTTTTCTGCAGCGCTTAAGTATAGTTTTTAACTGTGGACTTGGTGATCCACCGAGCCGAGGGATACGGCCTCTAAAATATAACTGATTTTCTAATCATTAAACGCATGAATTTCTTTCATAAAGTATAGTAGATTGTTTTGCCTTAGCGTCAGCAGTTATCCCCTGCTTGACGTGGCATCATGACGCGTGTTTTCTCATACTCTGATAATTCTTTAATTCGAAGAAAATACAGGTTGTGACAGTTGGTATCAGAGGGAGGTTGCTTGATAAGTTAGTTGGGCAACCTTCCTTTGATTGCTTTAGTAGTTCAGCATCATGTCATTCATGTAACATCCCAATGTTACTTCTAGACCCCTTAACTTAGATTGGGTTAGGCATGGGGTGGGTGTTAGGGTAATGAGCTAGGTTTGACCCTAGATAGTGGATGGTAGCCATGTGGGGCCCACTATGGGGCCAAAGTCAAACTAGGTCAAACTAGCCTAAACAGGAACCCTAGCCACACCATGACCCCCTCATGATGCCCTAACCCTAAATACAATCTAAGTAGACCCCAAGGTAGGTCAGGGGGTCAACCAGTTGACCATGATGGGTCAAGTCAACACCTTTGACCTAAATAGTGAAAATGGTGCCCTAGCCCAATTCACTGGGTTGGGACCACCCAAATCAACCCAAATTCATCATGTGGGCCTAAAGTGACCCTATAAACCCTAGGGGAGAGAAAAATAGGGCCTCTCAATAGTAAATTTGGAAAGTTACCTAGGAGAGAGAAAAGAAGAGAATAGGAGAGAGAAAGTGCCTAGGAATTATTTTGGGCCACTTGGGCTCATCCCACCAACCCATGATGGGTTGGCTGACCATGCATGGGTATTAGGAGGTGTGGGACCCCCACCATGCTGCCTTGAGCCAAGCCCAAACCCAACCCAAGCCCAACATAGCCTAAACAACTTGGTGGAGACAACCCTCCCTATTCACTCACCCAACCCGGCCCAATACTTGGCAACCCGACCCACTAGACTCTAAGCAGCCTTCATGGCCAGTGGGACCCACTCACCAGCCACCTAGCCGGCCACATCCACTAACCCGACCCCCCCTCCTTGGTGAATCCGCCCCTACCTAGGTGAAGTCGCCCACTCTCTTAACTCAGCCCCAAACCCTTCCCCCTCTCTCATTCCATTCATCCCTACCCCAGAGAGAGAGAGAGAGAGAGGAAGGAAGCCATGGAAGGCCGTGGAGCTCGCCGGAATGTGCATGCTAGGGGAAGCCGCCGCCACCCTCAACCACAACCACCAAGGGTCCGTATCCCCTCCCCTCTTACTGTACTAGTATCCTAGGTCATCTAGGTTAGAGGTCGAGCTCAAACGAGCTCGACATAGGAATCAAAAAGCTTGGAAAAAGCTTCAAAAATGGCGGTTTTAGATCCCTTTCGGTTTGGTTGCGCCGCCGCCCTCCGCCGCCCAGTCGCCGGCCAGCCCTAGCCCCGACCACCGTGAGGCCGGGGAAGGTCTTGGCCGGAGGCCCCGCCGCCGGCGATGGCCGGAATCCACCCCGCAAGGGTGGCCTGCTCGGTTGGCCCTGCATGCACTGCATGGAGAAGAAGAGCAGCTGCCGTTAGATCTCTTTAAGATTCGTGCACGATTTTATTAATAATTCCCTGTATTATTATTTTATGAATAATGTGGAATAGTGTCACATGGTAACAGATATTTTGCATGTTGTTTTTGAGGCACTTAGAGGCCCCACCTTAGGGTGAACCCTGAATGAAAAAGTTAGGTAGATGGGTTAACTTTGCAATGCCACAGAAATCATGACTTTTGGACCAGTAGGCTGCCCTGTAGGGCTGTTTTGCTAGGACTGCCCCTAAACTAGGGCAGAAACCAAATTTGATGCCCAAGACAAACCAAGCATCACCATGACCTGAAATTTTGGTCATGGGTGTATTTAGGGCATGCCTATGCCCTGCCAAAAATTTGGAATTTTTGGAAGAACTTTTTCCATAGTTTTTATCAAAATATCAAAAATTAAATTAAGGGCATAATTGTAATTTTAGACACCCAAATGACCCCAAATTTTGGTGGTATGTCCTTGGGGACATTATTGGTGTCTGGTAGAAATTTCAAGGCAATTGGACCCCTGTATGAAGGGTTATTCCATGTGTTTGTGTAGGCTAATTTAGGCCTTGGTGTGCAATTAGCAATAATTTATATTTTGTGTATTTAACCTAGCTGAGGCACCCAAAAACCATGCAATAAATTCCAGTGATACATTAGGGCACATACAGCCCCTCAAAATTATTATGGGATTTTTGGGAATAAAAATCCCATTATTTGGAATTATTGAAAACTATGGTCTTATTGGAAAATAAAAATAAAAATTAGATTCAATCAAGCAAAAATCCTCAAATTTGGCCCTGTTAAAGATTTGGATATAATTGAGTTGGGGTAATTTTATTTTCTCTGTTTGAGACCTTTTGAAGTAGAATGTTATGTAAATGACCATTTTACCCTTATTGCCTTTATTCATAATTTAATGAAAATATAGGTCAGAAAAATTTGGGAATATCCACAGAGGTGTATATGGGTATTATCTAACTGACATATTTATTTCAGAATATTTAGAGGTGCATACAAATTTTAATTCATCATAATGGCATTTTGGTAAATACCCAAGAAATTGAATTGTAAGTCTATAACATTGTTAAAGTTGATGAAACTTGGTCAGTAGCATTGTTTTGATGAATTAGATTCCCTGTAAATTTATTGGAATTTTGTGATTAAAATTCTCTATATTTCATTTGAAAAGTAGTAATTATGATGGCTTATGAAAAGTAATATTTAAATACATGAAATTGGAGAGAAACTATGAATTTTTGAAAATAATGGTGATTCATCATGATAATGACAAGATAATTACTTTGCATCATTAGGACTATGCAACAACATACCTCATGTGTTAAAACGACCTAGGGAATAATTTAAAAGATTTATTTAAAAGCCTTAATGACCTAAGAAAATTACGAAAAATCAACACACTCATTTTATTAGTCCATACCACCCTAGGATAAATATTTGGAGTCAGTTGGACCAGGAATTTAGAAGTTCGATCTCAGGGTGGTGTTAGGTCATGGGGTGCGCATAGTAAAAGTAGGCTGGACTATAGGCCGCCAGGGGATGAATCAACAACTGAGTTAGAGTCTAAGTTCGGAAGTACAACCCTGGTTGGCAGGTGCATTATGGAGGCGAGAGTAAAAGTGCAACATTAATCATGCCTAGGTAGAGTTGACGGAAGACCGTCACTCCTTAACTCATACCTTAAGTCACTAGGTCATTCTATGTAACAGGAGAGAGAAAAAGGGATTCTGGGTAGACACAACTAAAGTAAATATCCTTGAGAAAGGGAGCTTTGGGATTCAGCCCATTGCAGCTCCTAGTGCCCCTGAGAGCCCTTCACCGGGAATACCTTGGGCAGTCCTGGGATTAACCTTAAGACTCTAAGTATGATAATCTGTAGATAAGAGTAGTCTAATAGGCTAAGTGAACTGGACATGTGCTCACTCGTGCCGGGTTGGAGGGACTTGGAGTCTTTTGACTACTTGCTCACCCGTGCAGAGTTGGAGGAAAGAAATTGGCTTATATACACTCACCCGGCCAGGGTTGGAGGGTTTGTAGCATATACTCACCCGTGGCGGGTTGGAGAGATTTGAGACAGGATAGTCCTTGGAGCTGGAGGCTCAATATATAATACTTGCATGTGCATATACTAGTGGCGGGCCATGCGGTACTGGCCGGTCGTCACACCGACGGCAGTACGGTGGACCAGGCGGGTGCGAGGGTTAGAAGGACCAGTAGGATGTTTATACTGGAGTCTGGAGGACTTTTCCTAATAACGCGCACCCGACCCAACAAGACTGACAGGTAGTCAGCAAAGTGGTACGCAGAGGCTCTAGAGTGCACTTGTAGGTGTACAGAGGCGTACAAGAGAGGTCTAGGCCTGGTAGTGTGTATACCCGCCTAGAAGGCGGAGACGCCCGCTCCGCTGCTGCCGTAGCCACAACGGTAGTACCTGAGAGTGATGCTAGCTCTCGAAAAGTGGGAACTAAAGGTCTGTGATCACGGAGTCGTGTGTGTGTGTGTCGCACTGCATGTTCATATCATACCCACCATATAGATGCATAACATTAACCTTCATAACAACTTAAGTCACCTAATGTATAAGTGGTATGAGACGCTTATACATTAGGACCTGCTATACGATCCCTTAGCCTATAAGCCTGAGTGGGCATGTTTATAGGTTAAGGTTATTTTCCTTTATATATATGCTTGTGACTCTGACACCCCATTGTATAAATGGTATGGGACATTCTATACAATGGGAGCCTTGCAAAAGATCCCTTGCTTATGCGTACCCGCATAAGTGGAGGTTACATTTCATTATATTTTGATTATATATACTCTGTTAGTTTCCTGTCACCTGCTTGCCTTTGCCACCCCTTGTTGTCCTCCGCTTCGTCCTCCCGCACGGTGCCTAGGAGTTGCAGGAGGAGGTGCTGAGGATACGACTTAGTCTTTTTGACTAATGGTCGGTGACCTTACTATTTTAGGAGCTCGAGGAGGTGGACCAGCACGTCGAGGAGGCAGGGCTTGAGGGGCAGATACCTGCTACTACTACTGGAGCACGTCTACAGGTGATGAGAGAGTTATGGTTTTTCCGCTGCTGTGTATGAGAGTGAGAGAGAGATATGATGTACTGGGCATAAGCCCTTCTTTCATACATTTTCTGTACTCATTATGGACTGTCTTATGTTTCATTTGATATATATATACTGTGGCTGTGGACTTGCTTCTGCTTTTACTCTGATTTATTATGCAATTATTCTCATATTGGCCGAACAGGTTATGATCGTACTAGCCGGCAGAATCGGCGTCTTGCGGTGACGACTAACTCATGCGTTAGTGTCACCGTAAGGCGGCGGTTCTGGGCATAAGATCCGGGTTGCCTCGGATTTGAGGAACAGGATCTTACAATTCACACACCGATATGTCATCAGCACGTCTGTGCAAAAGCACGAACACTACACTTATAGCATAACATGAAGTATACGGGGCATATTATGCAGTATGGGATGCATAATATGTGTTCATATATGGATCCACCATAGGGGCAATATGTGAGGGTTATGTAGTATGGGATGCATACCTCACCACATGGCTGCGACTAGCTCGTTTTCTTTTTGTTGCATGAGGATGTTATGTAGTATGGGATGCATAACATTTTCATGTGTACGCCGCTCATAACATGCATTAGGGCCTTTTTAGAATGCATAGCACAAACATGCATAGCATAACATTGCATAAGCACAACGTGCCAAGCTAAAGACTAGCAGGATGACATATGTACACACATAAGTTTTCGAGTCAAAAATAATATAAAGTCATGCATTCCCGATCTAGGCACAAGAATTAGTATGGTGGTGGTTAACCATCCTAGGTTAGGACATAACATCAATTTCTGTAAAAATATAAACTCCTAGAGCAAGTTTAGCAACTTTAAGTTCTTATCTATATATGTATTGTCTGTACTTGTAGTTGGGTCTAGCCGTTGTACTAGGATCTAACTAGTGTTGCTATGACTTTAGGATGGCGAGACGTCCTTCGACTAGATCGACTCCCCTGTCTGAGGGTGAGTCATCTGGAGCTCAGAATGACGCGGTAATCGAGAGCCTGCGGCAGAGTAGCGATGCCATGAGCAGGCAGATGGTAAAGATGCAGGCCCAGATTCAGTCCCTGGTGGCGGTTGTGGCAGGTCAGACTCAAGGAGTGCAAGGTCCTGCAGGGGGGTTAGTTGTCCCTCCTCCTCCTGCACCCTTAAGACCTCCAGTGGTAGTGCCAGCAGAGATGGCCTTCATCTCGCAGTTTTAGGGCTAAGCCCTTCCACTTATGATGGGAAGGCAGACTTTATGGTCATAGACGATTGGCTGATCTTTATGGAGGAGATGTTTTCGTACTCCGGGATTGCAGATGACCAGAGGGTGATGATAGCCTCCTATATATAAGCTTAAAGGTTTGGCTAAGAGTTGGTGGCTGAGAGAGAAGGAGAGCTTGGTAGCTGGATGCTCTTGGGAAATGTTCAAGGAGATGCTGTTGAGGAAGTTCTTACCCTCGGTCGAGCGTGACCGCCTCATGAACGAATTCCTCCATCTAAAGCAAAGGCAACTCACGGTGGGTGAGTATGAGATAGAGTTCAGCAAGTTGAGCCGTTTTGCCCCTGGATTGGTCAACATTGAGGCTGATCGAGTAAAGTGATTTCTCGATGGCTTGAGGAGCGAGGTGCAGCAGTTGACCAATGCTTATGGGTCAGAGACTTATGTAGGAGTAGTGGAGGCTGCTCTGAAGGTGGAGGCTATTGAGACCGCAAAGAGCAGAGGCCAGCAAATGAAGAAGGACAAGAGGAAGTCTGTGGAGGAGAAGAAACCTCAGGTACCCGGTGCGGCTCCGGGAAAGAAGAGCAAAGTGGTGTGCAGCTTCTGTAGCCGGTCATGCCACCTTGTCGAGAGATGTTTCAGGAAGGCAGCAGCTCAGAGGAAGGAGCAGGTTCATGCGCTTCAGGGTGCTCCTAGGAGAGATGTCTCCTATTTTGTTTGCAAGCGACCCAGGCATGACGCGGCCCAGTGCTGGTCTAAGGATAAAGTCTGCTTTCAGTGTGGGCAGAAGGGACACATCAAGTCTAGGTGTCCTCAGGTCCAGCCTGCTCTTCATGCAGTTCCACTACAAGCATTACCTCCACCTCACCGTGTGGACAGAGGAAAGGGAAAGATGAACGTGATCTCTTCCGAGGAGGCTCAAGCTTCGACTCAGGTCATCACAGGTTAGTTGTCTTTCCAGCCTGAAGGTTTTGTTCTTATTTTGCTAGAATGTTTGTAGTATTTTTGTGGTAGTTCCTTAGTTTTATGTTCCTATAGGTAAGTTTAAGGTGAAGAACCGCTGGGCGCGTGTTCTGTTTGACTCCGGCGCTATCCACTCGTTCGTGGCTAGAGCCTTTGTGGAGCGACATCGGTTGACTTTAGATCGAGTTTGGGATACCTTCCGTGTCAAGTTCCCATTTGGTGAATCTGTGTTGTCAGATTTGGGCATGTTAGATTGCCCTGTTTTGTTGGGGGACTTCCTTGCGAAGGCAGACCTGAAGATGATTGATCTGGAGGACTTCGATGTTATTCTGGGCATGGACTGGCTGTCTAGGTATGATGCGGTTATTCAGTGCAAAGGGAAGCGCTTGGACTTCATCAAGGACGACGGTCAGCCCGGAAGCGTGTGTGCAGATCTGAGCCAGGATTCTACTGTCATCTCTGCGGTATGTGCTCAGAAGCTGTTTCTTTCGGATTGTTTTGCTTGTTTGGTCTCGGTGGTTGGGACCGCTGTTAGTGTACCGCGCTTGGAGGAGATTCCAGTTGTTCGTGATTTCGCCGATGTTTTTCCTGATGACCTTCCTGGTCTTCCTCCCGAGCGGGATGTTGATTTTTGTGATTGATTTGGAGCCGGGTACGCATCCTATTGCTAAGGTGCCATACCGGATGGCCCCTCGTGAGCTAGAGGAGTTGCGAGTCCAGTTAGATGAGTTGTTGGCGAAAGGGTTTATCAGGCAGAGTTCGTCGCCTTGGGGTGCTCCTATTCTATTTGTGAAAAAGAAGGATGGGTCAATGCGGCTTTGCATCGACTATAGGGAGTTGAACAAAGTCACAATTAAGAACAGGTACCCTCTGCCGAGGATCGATGATTTATTTGACCAGTTGCGCGGTAGCACGGTGTTCTCCAAGATCGACCTTCGTTCGGGCTATCATCAGCTTAGGATCCGTGAGGCAGATATTCCACGGACTGCATTTAGATTGAGGCATGGACATTTTGAATTCTTAGTGATGTCATTTGGATTGACCAACGCACCATCAGGGTTCATGGATATGATGAACCGTGTGTTCAAGGATTTCCTAGATAAGTTCGTGGTGGTCTTCATCGATGACGTGTTGGTTTATTCTCGCAGCGCTGAGGAGCATGAGCAGCATCTGCGCTTGGTTCTATCGGAGTTGAGGAACCACAAGTTATTCGCCAAGTTGAGCAAGTGCGAATTTTGGTTGCCTCAGGTCTTGTTTCTGGGCCACATGGTGAATAAGGATGGGATCTCGGTTGACAAAGAAAAGATCGCAGTAGTGATGGATTGGAGTAGGACGGGCACGCCTAAGGAGATCAGGATCTTCCTACGGTTGGCCGACTACTACAGGAGGTTTGTGGATGGTTTCTCTACCCTAGCTGCACCTTTGATCAAGATGACTCAGAAGAACGTGGCTTTTGTTTGGTGCGAGAAGTGCGAAGAAGCCTTTCTGGAGTTAAAGAAGATATTGTGCACTGCTCCCATTCTGACCCTGCCTACTGAGGGTGTGGATTATGATGTATACGTGGATGCTTCGCATGTAGGTCTGGGATGCGTATTAATGCAGGTTGGTAAGGTAATTGCCTATGGGTCAAGGAAACTGAAGACTCATGAGAAGAATTATCCTACGCATGACCTCGAGTTCGCAGCAGTTATTTATGCGTTGAAGCTGTGGAGACACCTACTTTATGGGGCTCAGTGCAAGATCTTCACCGACCATAAGAGCCTGAAGTACGTGTTCACGCAGAAGGAGTTAAATCTACGCCAGCGTCGGTGGCTAGAGTATGTGGCCGATTATGACGTAGAGATCCAGTATCATCCAGGCAAGGCCAATATGGTGGCCGACGCCTTGAGCCGAAAGACGGGAAAGATCTTTAATCTCACCACCGATCGTTTAGTGTAGGAGTTCCTCCTTATGAATATATCAGTGGGATGTTGTGGCTTGCAGAGTAGTTTATCAGTGGCAGAGCCGTCTTGGATTTCTTTGACCAGACTGCACTAGAAGGACGATCCGGATCTTTTACACTTATTCTCCAGGACTGAGAGAGGAGTTTTGCCGGATTATTCCATCGATGATGCGGGAACTTTGAAGTACCGTGGCAGATTTTGCATCCCCGCTGTTGTGGACATTTGGGGTATGGTTTGTAGAGAGGCTCATGGATCCAGCGTTGCCTACCATCCAGGATCTACGAAGATGTATCGTGACTTAAAGCAAATTGCCTGGTGGTATGGCATGAAAGGTGATATAACCCGATTTGTTGCTTAGTGCCACAGTTGTAAGCGTGTGAAGGCCGATCATGGAAGGCCTGGTGGCAAGTTGACTTCGTTAGAGATCCCGACTTGGAAGTGGGAAAGTATATCTATGGACTTCATCACGGGCTTACCGAAATCCCCAAGGGGATTTGATTCTGTTTGTGTCATAGTGGATAGACTGACGAAGTGTGCTCACTTCGTGCCATATAGGATTGATTACCCGATGAAGAAGATAGCAGAGTTGTACTTGAATGAAGTCATCCGACTGCACGGTGTGCCGGTTAATGTCATTTCTGATCAAGACTCCCGGTTTACTTCTCATTTTTGGCAGAGTCTGCAGGAGGGTTTGGGTACGGATCTGAGGAATTCTACTGCTTACCACCCACAAACCAATGGGCAGACGGAGAGGGTGAACCAGATAGTTGAGGATATGATCCGATGCTACATTTTAGACCACGGTGGAGCGTGGAATGAGCGGCTGCGACTTATGGAATTTGCATACAACAATAGTTATCAGGAGAGCTTGCAGATGGCTCCGTTCGAAGCCTTGTATGGGAGGCACTGCAGAACTCCGTTGTTTTGGGCTGAGGCTGGTGAGAGGCCTTTGTTGGGTCCTGATGCGCTTGAGGAAATGGAAGTTGCAGTGAAGCTTATTTGAGAGAAGCTTCATATAGCTCAAGAAAGGTACGAGAAGAACGCCAATCGGCGTAGGTCTGCCTTGGAGTTTTCTGTAGGGGACCTTGTATTTCTTAAGGTTTTCCCGATGGTGGGTGTAAAGAGGTTTGGTAAGAATCGGAAATTGGACCCGAGGTATGTAGTCCCGTTTAAGATTTTGGAGCGGATTGGCGTGTCAACTTACAGGTTGGATTTGCCAGCAAACTTCCCAGGTGTTCATAATGTTTTCCATGTTAGTCAATTGCGGAAGTGTGTGCGCAGCAGTGGGCAAGTTTTGGACGTTGTGCCCTAGTTGGAGCCCAACCTCTCTTTTGTTGAAGTGCCGGTTCGTATTTTGGATACTCAGGAATGGGTGCTGCGAAGGAAGTCCATTCCGATGGTGAAAGTTCTATGGAAGAATCAGGATTTGGAGAGCGCGACTTGGGAGCTAGAGTTGGCTATGAGGGAGGCTAACCCTCAACAATTTCCCTGATTGGTTTGGTTTTTTTTCCTTCTTGTAATGTTTGGATTATTACTTTCCTTCTATAGTAGACGTGTCGTGCGTAAAGTTTCGGGACGAAACTTTCTTTTAGGGGGAGTGACTGTAACGCCCCCGATTTTTGCTACGATTATTAAATTCTCGTTTGGCGTTACGTCGACACGTTTTCTTGGCTTGTGCCATCTGTGGAGTGTGGTCTTAACTCCTTAGAACTGAGTGCCCTGTTTTGTAGCCTGTTGGCAAGATCTCCCTAGCAAACCGAGTCGTTTTGGGTGACCTGGTGTGGCCTCTTGGGGGATGCTTCTGTTTTGGCTTCGGGTGGGTATAACTTGAGTTCTGTTCGTCGAAAGTTAGTTTTGACTTCGTCGTTGCGTTCGTAGCGTGGATATTTAGCTACGGTGTAAATTTCGTCGAATTCCGAGATAGTTTGGTTTTCGCTTAGTTTTGGGTGTGTCATTAGTAAAATCTAATTAGTAACCCTCTTAGTTTAAGTGAACCGGTGGCTTGGGAGACGGTTAGGCTGATCAGGCATGGTAAGGCTTATTTATAAAGCTTTGGTTAGAAGTTGGCGGGCCCACTCTCTTCTTTCTTCCCAAGACCGAAACCGCTGCTCCTGTTCGCGGAAAGCAGAGGCGGAACGACGGGCTGCCCTAGTTTTCGGATGGTGATTCCGGGAGTGTTCGTTGACGTATTTCGATTCTAAGAGCGGATTTGGATTGCTCTCTCTTAGACCTTCATTTCTACGGTAAGAGATTTGGTTTTCGTGGAGTTTTTAGGAGGCCCGAAATTTTGGTTTTAGCCCTTTTCCGCCATTAAAGTTCGGGATTTTTGCTGTTAGGGTGTTGCTGCTGCTGGTGCCGTGTGCAGTTAAGGGAAAGCTAACCAAGCTTCGTCGAAAACCGAGGCAAGTGGTTTTTGCACTTGCTGTTTTATTTTTTTTCCCTTCTTAACTACCCAGTTAGCCCTTGGATAGAAGCCAAGTATCTCTCTTCTGCTTGTTAAAATTCTGTGCAGTGGTTTTAGGCTAACCCTAAAATTCTGTTTGATCTTCCCCTCCTTGTGCTGTTTTGCTCAACCTGCTGGTTGTTTTCAACATTTAGACTCCAGATTTGTAGTTCTGGTTGGGTGCATTTGCGGGTGGAGCCGAGAGAGAGAGTGTGAGGGAGGTTTTTGTGGTAGGGCTCTTGTTAGAACTAGTATTGGTGGGTTCTCGGGATTTGGTGTTGAGTGTGGTGCACACACTCAAAACCAAAAGCCGCCCAGGCTTGGCGTTGAGTGTGGTGCACACACTCAAAGCCATAGTTTTGTCTGTTCTTTTGTGGCGAAGTAGTGAGGCGTCTGGAGTGAGAATTTTTGTCTAAGTCAAAATCGACGGGAATTACTAGGTGATTCTCGCCGATTTCGACGAGTATCGTCAATGATTCCCGCCGATTCGGCGAGAATCATTCTGGATTCCCGCCGATTCGGCGAGAATCATTCTGGATTCCCGCCGATTCGGCGAAAATCATTCTTGATTCCCGCCGACCTCTTCCTGTTGGTGTTAGTTTAGGATTTTCCTGCGAGTAAGTACTTTGGCGTAGAGTGAGTTGACCTCACTCAACGCCAAAGCTGTTTTGGCATTGAGAGAGGTGGACTCACTCAACGCCACCGTTGGATTTTGTGGTTTAGTGCTAAGGCATTGAGGGAGTGGACCTCACTCAAAACCGTAGATGTTTTGGCGTTGAGTGAGGTTAGCTCACTCAACGCCACTGCCTCTTTTGCTGAAGGCGTTGAGGGAGTGGACCTCACTCAACGCCATAGCTGTTTTGGCGTTGAGTGAGGATAGCTCACTCAACGCCAGAGCTGTTCTTGCGGAGGGCGTTGAGTGAGTGATCCTCACTCAACGCCATGGCTGTTCTGGCGCTGAGTGAGGCTAACTCACTCAACGCCAAGGTCTGGTTAGGCGTTGAGTGGGTCCCACTCAACGCCAAGCCGTGTTGAGTCATTTCAACACTTTTTCCCTTACCTCGATTTTCATTCCCGAGTGAATTCCTTGTTTATATTTTTTTTGAGTTTCCTTGTCGACCATGTTTTTCTTTCCTAAAGGCTGAATCGTGGGTCATGGTTAGTAGTGGTAGGTTGAAGCTCTTCATGGGGGAGGTGTTGTGTAATTTAGCTAAGGCCACCCTTATTCTTCTATCTTGCTCTAGGTACGGGCTGGGAAAGGGGGTGGAAGGTCCCTTGTGCTTTCACATATAGACCCTTGAGCTTGTTGGCTTGGAAATGGTGGTTGGGGGGACTGAGTTTGCTTCCAACCCGGATCCATGTTGTTTGTTTTTTTGCTACTACCACCTCCTACAACGTACGGTGTTAGATGTTTCTTCCTTGGTAGATTGCAGCATTTTGGGCTCTTGGTAGCTTAGTAGACTCTACAGGATGTAGTTTCTGGGCAGGGTTGATGCTGTTTCCTCGCACGTAGTGCATTCCTTGTTGTCTTGCCTTGGGGCAGTTGTGACTTTTACTGCTGTGTTTTTTCCTCTTTCATTTATCATCCGGTAGACACTTTCATGCAGTTTTTCCTTGTTTTGCTTGCTGAGGTATTCTTTCTTCTTTTGAATGCCTCAGGTTCTGAGCAGTAACCAGTTTGGGGGCTAGGTTGCGGTGGTGTTGCTGGTGGTCTCTTGGACCTTGGAGATCCTTCTGGATTTGTTTAGTGAGGTAGTTTTCTGCACTTTTCTTACAGACATACATATTTTCCAGTGGATTCGTGTCAGGTTGTTGGCGCCCACTGGTAGTGTTTACCTTTGTACTAGATATATTACTTTTGCTGCTACCATTTTCTGGAGATAGTCTACTTACTCTGGGGAGGATTTATGCTAGGTTGCTAGTTATTTTAAAACTACAATTATTATTGTAAGTATATTGCATGATCAACATGTTTTATAAAAGTAAATCACTATTATCCAAACAACGTATAAAGATCGTTTTCTTATATATAATATAAATTAAATGTAGAGTCTTGCATAGCATAAGTGGTCCTCTTAGGGCTCTTATGCACTTCTTAGGATGTCAAACCTGAATAAAGTATTTTTCCGCAGCGCTTAAGTATAGTTTTTAACTGTGGACTAGGTGATCCACCGAGCTGAGGGATACGACCTCTAAAATATAACTGATTTTCTAATTATTAAACTCATGAATTTCTTTCATAAAGTATAGTAGATTGTTTTGCCTGAGCGTCAGCAGTTATCCCCTGCTTGACGTGACATCATGACGCGTGTTTTCTCATACTCTGATAATTCTTTAATTCGGAGAAAATGCGGGTTGTGACAGAAACCTCGCAAGAGTCGAGCTCAACTTGAGGTGGAAAAGATGTCGACATATCCCAGGAGCTGAGCTCAACTGGAGGTAGAGAAGAGGTCGACACCTCGCAGGAGCCGAGCTCAACTGGAGGTAGAGAAGAGGTCGACACCTCGCAGGAGCCGAGCTCAACTAGAGGTGGAAAAGAGGTTGACACCTCGCAGGAGCCGAGCTCAATTGGAGGTGGAGAGTTGACACCTCACAAGAGCCTAGCTCAATTGGAGGTGGTGAAGAGCTTGATACCTAGCAGGAGGAAACTCAACTGAAGGTGAAGAAGAGGTCGACACCTCGCAGGAGCTGAGCTCAACTGGAGGTGGAAAAGAGGTCGATACCTCGCAGAAGCGGAGCTCAACTAGAGGTGGAGAAGAGGTCGACACCTCACAGGAGCCGAACTCAACTGGCGGTGGAGAAGAGGTCGACACCTCGCACGAGCCGAGCTCAACTGGAGGTGGAAAAGACATTGACACCTCGTAGGAGTCGAGCTCAACTGGAGGTGGACAAGAGGTCGACACCTCGTAAGAGCCGAGCTTAACTGGAGGTGGATAAGAGGTCGAAACCTCATAGGAGCCGAGCTTAACTGGAGGTGGAGAGTCAACACCTTACAAGAGCCTAGCTCAACTGGAGGTAGAGAAGAGGTCGACACCTAGCAGGAGGAAACTCAATTGAAGGTGGAGAAGAGGTCGACACCTCGCAGGAGCCGAGCTAAACTGGAGGTGGAAAAGAGGTCGACACCTCACAGGAGTCGAGATCAACTGGAGGTGGAAAAGAGGTCAACACCTCGCAGGAGTCGAGCTCAACTAGATGTGGAAAAAAGGTCGACATCTCACAAGAGCCGAGCTCAACTGGAGGTGGAGAAGAGGTCGACAACTCGCAGGAGCCGAGCACAACTGGAGGTGGAGAAGAGGTCGACACCTCGCAGGAGCCGAGCTCAACTGGAGATGGAAAAGAGGCCGACACCTCCTAGGAGCCGAGCTCAACTAGAGGTGGACAATAGGTTGACACCTTGCAGGAGACGAGCTCAACTGGAGGTGGAGAGTCGATACCTGACAAGAGCTTAGCTCAACTGGAGGTGGAGAAGAGGTCGTCACCTAATAGGCAGAAACTCAACTAAAGGTAGAGAAGAGGTCGACACCTCGCAGGAGCCGAGCTCAACTGGAGGTGGAGAAGAGTTCAACACCTCGCAGCAGCCGAGCACAACTGGAGATGGAAAAGAGGTTGACACCTCGCAGGAGCCGAGCTCAACTGGAGGTGGAGAGTCGACACCTCATAAGAGCCTAGCTCAACTGGAGGTGGAGAAGAGGTCTACACTTAGTAAGAGGAAACTCAACTGAAGGTGGAGAGGAGTTTGATACCTCGCAGGTGCTGAGCTCAACTGTAGGTGGAAAATAGGTCGACACCTCCCAGGAGCCGAGATTAATTAGAGGTGGAAATGAGGTCGACACCTCACAGGAGCTGAGCTCAACTGGAGGTGTAGAAGGGGTTGACACCTCGCAGGAGCAGAGCTCAACTGGAGGTGGAAAAGAGGTTGACACCTCGTAGGAGCCGATCTCAATTGGAGGTGGACAAGAGGTCGACACCTCGCAGGAGCTGAGCTCAACTGGAGGTGGACAAGAGGTCAATACCTCGCAGAAGTCGAGCTCAACTGGAGGTGGACAATAGGTCGACACCTCGCAGGAGCCGAGCTTAACTGGAGGTGGAGAGTTGACACCTCACAAGAGCCTATCTCAACTGGAGGTGGAGAAGAGGTTGATACCTAGCAGGAGGAAACTCAACTGAAGGTGGATAGGAGGTCGACACCTCGCAGGAGTCGAGCTCAACTGGTGGTGGAAATGTGGTCGACACCTCGCAGGAGCTGAGCTCAACTGGAGGTGGAGAAAAGGTCGATACCTCACAAGAGCCAAGCTTAACTAGAGGTGGGTTGACACCTTGCACCTCGCAGGAGCCGAGCTCAACTGAAGGTTGAAAAGAGGTCGATACCTCGCAGGAGTCGAGCTCAACTAGAGGTGGAAAAAAGGTCGACATCTCCCAGGAGCTGAGCTTAACTGGAGGTGGATAAGAGGTCGACACCTCGCAGGAGCTGAGATCAACTGGAGGTGGAGATTCGACACCTCACAAGAGCCTAGATCAACTAGAGGTGGAGAAGAGTTCGACACCTAGCAAGAGGAAACTCAACTAAAGATGGAGAAGAAGTCGACACCTCGTAGGAGCAGAACTCAACTGGAGGTCGAAAAGAGGTCGACACCTCCCATGTGCCGAGCTCAACTGGAGGTGGAAAAGAGGTCGGCACCGCATAGGAGCCGAGCTCAACTGGATGTGGAGAAGAGGTCGACACCTCACAGGAGCCGAGCTCAACTGGAGGTGGAAAAGAGGTTGATATCTCGCAATAGTCGAGCTCAACTGGAGGTGGAAAAGAGGTCAACACCTTACAGGAGCCGAGCTCAACTGGAGGTGGACAAGAGGTTGACACCTCTCAGGAGCCGAGCTTAACTGGAGGTGGTCAAGAGGTCGACACCTCCCAAGAGCTGATCTCAACTAGAGGTGGAGAGTCGATACCTCATAAGAGCCTAGCTCAACTAAAGGTGGAGAAGAGGTCGACACCTAGCTGGAGGAAACTAACCTGAAGGTGACGAAGTGGTCGACACCTCACATGAGCCGAGATAAACTGGAGGTAGAGAGTAGATCACTCACAGGAGCCGAGCTCAACTGGAGGTGGATTCGACAGCTCTCAGGAGCCGAGCTCAACTGGAGGTGGAGTCGACATCTCTCAGGAGCTGAGCTCAACTAGAGGTAGAGTAGACATATCTCAGGAGTCGAGCTCAATTGGAGGTGAAGAGAAGGTTGATACCTCGCAGGAGCCGAGCTCAACTAGAGGTGGAGAGGAGGTTGATACCTAGTAGGATCTGAGCTCAACTGAAGGTGGAGAAGAGGTTGACACCTTGCAGGAGCCGAGCTCAACTGAAGGCGGAGAAGAGGTCAACACCTAGCAGGAGCCGAGCTCAAATGAAGGTGGAGAATATAGTCGACACCTAGCAAGAGCCGAGCTTAACTGCTGGTGGAAAAGTGGTCGACAACTCGCAGGAGCCGAGCTCAACTGGAGGTGGAAAAGAGGTCGACACCTCGCAGGATCCGAGCTCAACTAGAGGTGGAAAAGAGGTCGACACCACGCAAAAGCTGAGATCAACTCAAGGTGGAGAAAGGTCGACACATTACATGAGCCGATCTCAATCGAAGGTGGATAAGAGGTCAACACCTCACAGGAGCCAAGCTCAATTGGAGGTGGAAAAGAGGTCGACACCTTGCAGGAGACGATCTCAGCTGGAGATGGACAAGAGGTCGATACCTCACAGGAGCTGAGCTCAAATGGAGGTGGAAAAGAGGTCGATACCACGCAGGATCCGAGCTCAACTGGAGGTGGAAAATAGTTCGACACCTCGCAGGAGCTGAGCTCAACTGAAGGTGGAGAAAGGGTCGACACCTCGCAGGAGCCGAGCTCAACTAGAGGTGGAAAATAGGTCAACACCTCGTAGGAGTTGCGCTCAACTGGAGGTAGAAAAGAGGTCGACACCTCGCAGGGGCCGAACTCAACTGGAGGTGTACAAGAGGTCGACACCTCGCAGGAGCCGAGCTCAATTAGAGGTGGAGATTCGACACCTCACAAGAGCCTAGCTCAACTGGAGGTGGAGAAGAGGTCGACACCTAACTAGGTCGATATGCAAGAGGGGAGCTGGTCTCGACCGTCAATGTAGGGTCTCGGTCTTATAAGGACGCTTAAATCCCGAAGCATCGTCCCATCGTCCGCCCTGGGATATTTAGGAGAAACAGGTCGAGCGCAGGTTTCCTTAATCGACCATGAAGATCGCTTTCTGTCTACTATGTCTGCTTGATACGCTTTCAAAAAGGAGAAGCTAAAGCCCCATATTTCAGGGTATTAGAGAAATATCATCGATGCATAATTGTGAACAAGCTTACCATTCCATCCTATAGGTAGAACCCTTCAAAGTTATCATAACTCCAGGTATTCGAGGAGATGACATGAATAACATGGAAGCCTCGTTGCTGAAGTGATTACCTCATGCGTTTAAACTTGCAGAATCGAACCGAAAATCATAGTTACTGAAGTAGTGATCTCGCGAGTATGGACTCACGGACTTAAAGGAGAGCACCATAACTGTTGAAGAGATCATCTCACAAGTATGGAACTTGCAGAATTGAAGAAAGCACTTAGTAGTCATGAAGAGCATCATGAATAAGAGCTCGTAGAATACTAGCTTGAAGATGTCATGTGTAAGCCATCCCATGGAATGTAGGTTGTTGGAGGAGATCATCGCATGTAGGAGCTTGCAGAGCACCTCATATGTTTTTCCCTGGTGGTGAACTCGTCGTAATTCGCCCTGCTTGTTAGTCATACAAAAAGTACTCATGAGATTTACCAAAGCACCCGTAAGTATGAACATGTATGAAAAGCACCACTATTGAAAAAGGAGATGAATCGGGCGGAGGGTAAGTGTCACTTATGACATTAGAACCCCTACACAGAGTTTTCGGGGGTTCCAACTCCCAACTCGTCCGTATCCTGAGCTATCCCGGCCTTGCGAGTAAGTCACCTACAGAACTCGCCTATGGGCGAGTAATAAATATATTCGTCTATGGGCGAGTAACAAAGATACTTACCTCTGGGCGAGTAACAAAGATACTCGCCTCTTCAGATGTAGAACTCGCATATGAGCGAGTAAAAAAGATACTCTTCTGAAAGGAGGGAGTTATTCATATCTACTCTAGAGGGGGGAGGTGAATAGAGTATTAAAACTTTTGGCTATTTTTTGCTAGATTATATCAGAGTTTAAAATAGGTGATACCAATAATTAAATCAATAAAGAAAACTAAAGAGATATTCTAAATACCACAGCAAATAGCAAGAATAGAAAGAGAAAGAGCAACCAGACGATACAAGAAATTATAGTGGTTCCCCAAATCTTGGTACATCCACTCTTCTACCACCCTGGTAGGAATCACTCTCAGGTTTTTGATCAGGTGACTGCCACCAAGAAATATCTATTTCCAGGGAGATATAGCAACCCTTCTGGCTTTTGATCTGGTGCCGAAAAACCACTTGAAGTCTTTTGATTAGGAGACCTCACAACCAGGAATTACTTTTGAAGGGAGTAAGAACCCTGTACATAGAGGGGGAAAGAAAAAAGTTGAGTTGTCTACTCTTTTCTCAAACAAAATGAGAGAAGACTTGAGAGTGATCCTGATGGAGTCAAGTCTTGTCCCGATGATCTTGATTGGTTCAGGAATCCAAAGCCTTGCACAAGATGCAGGTCTTGAATTCCAAAAAGCTGAGACTGATTGAAGATGAATGTCTCTACAAGATTTCTGGATGAACACTGGTATGAAGAACTGAAAGTTGTTCTTCTTTCTCTGACTTGTGTTCTCTAACAAAATCTGTCTATATGTGTATCGCTGAGAAATAATTCTCTATGTCTTTTATTCTCTGAGTCTCTTTCTCTTTGAATAATTCCAAACTGAATTTGAAAGGGCACAAATTGATTGTTTGCGGAATCACGGGAACTCGTGCAACGACTATAAGAGAAGTAACTCATTTCCCTAACTGTCTCGAGAATGGCTGTATAATAACTCTGTGAATACCAGTAAATTAATGCTTGCCAAGGAATGGCTATATTCAGAGAATATATGCATTAATCACTCAGAGTCATATAAACAATATAATAATCAGTCAATAAGGAAAACAATAACTACAGGGAATAAAATGTTTATATGGCAGTAATCGTCGATCTGGTCCTGAGATCGTCGAACTCAAACATCCTCTATCGTCGAGCTGAGCCCTGTGATCATTGTCCTAAAGATTTGCCTTCCAAACTGGGCTTCAAGATCGTCGAACTGAGATGGTTGATCATCAATCTCTATCCTAAAAGTAGCTCAGAGATCGTCGAACTAAGTTCAGCAATCGTCGATCTCACCACTTAGAGATTTAACTCTTGAGATCGTCGGATGCAGAACGAAGATCGTCGAACTCTCTTCAGAGATCGTCGAACGACTTTTCTGCCTAGTTCAGTCTCTACTGTCTTCTAAGTCTCTAATGTCTTGGTCTTGTCTCACTGAGTTGTTGATCTAACTGACACCTAAGATACTAGACTAGACCCTGACTATAAAAAGTGACTTAGCCTAGATTAGTGAACCTAGCCCAAATCCAAAATAGGGATCCAACAATCTCCCCCTATTTGGGTGAGGTCACTAAGCAAAAAATAAAAGAATACAACAGCAAAACTAAATAAACATATCTGTCATGAATGATAAGAAAAATTCAACAGATATTTACAATAAGAGATACAGACACAAAAAAAAGAGTACTAAGATTTGCCAGAAGATGGCTTAGTAAATTCAATTCTTCTTTTTGGATCTACTGCTTGCTGTCTTGTCATTTTTATGTCAGCTTCACAAAGAACTTTTATGGATGCTGCTCTGGGAACAACTGCCTCAGGGTGCACTTGCATATAGGCATTAACATCAAAAACATTCTTATCAATATCAAATAGTTTAAACTCTTTCTCCCTGTACTTGGACATTGTTGAAAATTGAGAAAGATCAGCTCCTTCTTGTCTAGCTTTGTTTATCTGGGAGAGACCAATCAACTCATGAAACCTAGCCATCCTGAAGTTTGGATCTAGCTCAAGTTCATACTGTGAAGAATCTTCTTTTGAATCAAGGGAGATCTTTGGATGCTTCCTGTGCCTGATTGACTGTTCTTGGAATTTTGTTTCTGTTGTTGAATGCTGAGACTGACTGACATGGAGATTTGGAGGAGGTATGACTTCACTGAACTTTTCAGGAATTCTGAATCTCCTGCTAGAATCTGAACCAGCTTCTCTGTCAGCCTGATCATGCTGTCTACCTCTCCTTCTTGAATAACCCTTAGAGTAAGACCTGGATGGTCTACTGTGAGAGTGAGGGGCATAAGAACTCTGCTATTGGGAGGAGGTAGTAACCCTAGAAGCAACATTCCCACTAGCATCTGCTGAAGGAGGAGGAGGTGGTGGATCCTTCCTGAAAAATTTGACAGGAGAGGAGTCAGTCTTTCTCCTTTTCTTATGAGCCTTCATCTCATTCTTAGAAAATCTCATCCAGTGAGTATTTGATGTGAGAGTAATATTGTGCCTGATGAAGTAAGGAATGTCATCTTGAGGATTAGACTAAGGCACTTCCTTCACTAGAGCTTTTCTTTTCTTGGTCACTTTCTTCTTCTTGCTTACATCTGGATCTGAGTCTGAATCTGAATCTGAATCATTATCAGATGAGCCTAGTGAATTATCATACAAATTATCAATATCTTTGATAATTGAAAGTTCTTCAGCAACCATAATTTCATCCAAGTCTGGGATTGGAGAAGTAGAACAGACATAGTTTGGAGGAGAGAAAGTCTTGGGCTCTGAAATCTCAACCTCTGGCATACTGATAAGCTCAGCCTCTGGAGATACAGAGAGCTCGGGCACTGGAGCTGAAAGACTCTGAAGAAACTGATGTAAAATATCAGTGCTCACTGGAGCAGTATAACATACAATATCTGTATAATATGGAGGAATTCCAAAAGAAGGAATTGTGCTAAAAGAGAGATCAAAAAGATCTAAGATAACAGACAATTCTCCTGAAGGATGTACAGTATGTTCAACAGAAAGAGTTTCTACTTCCAAAGATTCCAAAGAATCATCTGTCAGAAAAGTTTCAAGCTCTTCATCTATTAACACTGTATCTACAATCTCTGTATCTATCAAACCTATATCTATAGTCTCTGTATCTACAACTGCCAAAGCTGTAACTGCTGGAGGAGGAGGGACTTCTTCACTGGACATCTCCCCCTGCCTGTTTGTAGTATTTTCTACGGCTAGGCCCCTAGATGAAGAAGGGCCAGAGAAAGAGGCAACAAAAGAAGTGATAGAAGCTAGAAGAGGTGCGATGACATCCTCTACAATGGTTTTGATGGAAGGGGTGAGGAGAGCAATGAGAGAAGATGAGTCAGATGATGTGGATGGTAGGGAAGAAGTAGAATGTCCACAAGATGTACAGATGGTGGAAATGGTAGGTTGAGTGATTGAGTCAGGGATAATCATTTGTTTTGGATGGGAGTTAGGTGGGGAAGGTAAATGAGTTGGGGATGGGGAAGGTGAAGGTGTTGGTGATGAAAAGTTAAGATCAAAGTTTGGTGAGGTTTGGATAGAAATGGTAGTGGTAGGGATCTCTTTTAGATAATTTGGTAGAGGGGATAAAGGAGGAGGAGATGCTGGAGTAGGGCTTGGAGGTGGAGTTGATGGATGTAAAAGGTGAGAAGTTTGTCTGGCTAGGGGTGAAGGAGGAGGAGGAGGGATCTTTGGCTCATCTTCCCTAGGGTAAGGAGTGACTGAATCAGTCCTTATGTCCTCAGAAACCCTGTGGGTGGAGGGAGCCCTGGAGGGCTTTGAGATAGTCCTCTCCCACTTTCCAAAGAGAACTTGGGTCATCCTCTTGGAAGCATTGATGAAGGTTGTTAGGGATGTCAACAGCTCAGGGCATTTTTCAGTGAGAAAAATCCCTAGAATCCTGCCAAGAGAGACCTCTCTCTTATTTGTCTTCTTCTTAATCAACTCAAACAAGGTTTCAGCCCAATTTATTGCCTTTTGATTAACCAAGGCACTCATCAAAAGAAACTAGTGCCTGGATATGTTATCATGGGCAGTGTGCTTCACCAAGCAGCACTTTACCCACAATATCTGCCAAGAACTTGTATTGAGGGGACAAGTTCTTTTTTAGAAGCTTACTAGGGTTTGCATCAGCATGACACATTCTGGCAAGCATGGCAATAAATTCTTCTTTATCCAAATCAATATCATCTTCTTCATTAACAAAACTAAAAATTTCAGTAAGAACGACAGGGATTAGACTTACCGCCTGTCCAGAAATAGTTCCTACCAACAACTATTCGTCTGATGATGAAGTATAAGCCCATTCCTTGATTTCTGTCACTGGTAGCTTCATCCTTGTCATCATCAACTTCTGTAACTTCGGTGCATCAAACAGTTTCAACACATCCTGAAAAATCTGATCACTGTGCTTGAATGATGCCAGATCAATATCAAAATAAGAATCGAATTTCATGCTTGACAAAATCATCGCTGTAATTGCAATTTGAGAGTTCCTGCAGAGAAAAACAAAGATCAAGTGCAGAAGGGAAATAGAAAGTGCGAGACTATTTCCGTCTAAACCCTAGTTTATAAGGTTTAATAAAACGAAGAGACCGGATTAGTCAAGCGAATTAACTACTAAAACAACTTCAAAACCAAGGTTGGCGAAATATTTTAATAAAAAATGAGTTCGGTAACCTCAGATCGAAGAAAAGGAATAAATCGTCGATCTCAGATCAATGATAAATTCCATGAACCAAAAAATCATCGATCTCCGCTCGGCGATAAATGTTTTGCAAAAAAGTGATCGTCGATCTTCGTTCGACGATCGACTTCACGAGATGCTAGCAGATCGTCGATCTCCATTCGACGATCTGTCAACAAATCGTCGATATCAGACAGAAAGTTAAATAATCTCAACTCCATTAATTATACCTAGCTGATTCATGAAGAATAGATGTTTCTTTTCATCAAAGGGTTTGGTGAAAATATCTGTCCTTTTCAAATCAGTAGGGATGAAGGTGAGATTAATTTTTTTTTGTCTACACACTCCCTAATGAAATGATGTATTACATCTATATTCTTAGTCCTAGAATGATGAACAGGATTCACTGCTATAGAAATAGCACTAGTACTATCACAAAATATAGTTGAATTATTTAAGTTGTATCCATAGTCTAGTAGCTGATTTTGTATCCATAACATCTGAGAATAACAACTGCCAGCTACTATGTATTCAGCTTCTGCTGTTGATGTAGACACAGATGTCTGCTTTTTACAAAACCAAGAGACAAGCCTATATCCCAGGAACTGACATGTTCTAGAGGTGCTTTTCCTGTCTACTCTACATCCAGCAAAGTCAGCATCTGAGTATCCAGTTAACTCAAATTCTGACTCAGCAGGATACCAGAGTCCTAGATTTGGGCAACTCTTTATATATCTCAAAATCCTTTTAAGTAAAATAAGGTGGGATTCTTTAGGGTTCACCTGGAACCTAACACAAAGACATGTGGCAAACATGATATCTGGCATACTTGTTGTGAGATATAATAGGGACCCAATAATGGACCTATATAATTTCTGATCAACAGGTTTCCCATGCTCATCAGAGTCAATCACAACATTGGTAGCCATGGGTGTTTTCTTAGCTGAAGCACTTGCCATCCCAAACCTTTTGACCAGCTCATCAGCATACTTGAATTGGGATAGGAAAACGCCATCAGGTGCCTGCTTGACTTAGAGACCAAGGAAGTAGGAGAGCTCACCCATACTACTCATCTCAAACTTTGAATGCATAAGGTTGGAAAACCACTTGCATAGTTTTGGATCTGTAGAGCTAAATATTATGTCATCTACATATATCTGTACTAACAATATTTTGTCATGATGATGCTTTATAAATAAAGTCCAATCTACTATGCCTCTAGAAAATCTATGTTCTAACAAGAAGCTAGCTAGGGTCTCATACCAAGTTCTTGGAACTTGCTTGAGGCCATAGAGAGCTTTATGCAACCTATAAACAGAATAAGGTTAAGTTGGAGAGATAAAACCTGATGGTTGTTCAACATACACCTCTTCTTTGAGTTCTCCATTTAGAAAAGCACTCTTTACATCCATTTGATAGACTTTGAATTTTTGAGAAGCAGCATAGGCCAAGAAAATTCTGATTGCCTCTAACCTTCCACTAGTGCAAAGGTTTGATCATAATCAAGTCCTTCTTCCTGCCTATACCCTTGAGCAACAAGCCTAGTCTTGTTCCTTATAATTGCTTCTTGTGCATCCATCTTGTTTTTGAACACACATTTTGTTCCAATTACTGGGTAGTTCTTTGGTCTTGGGACCAATTCCCAAAATCTACATCTCTCAAATTGGTTTAGCTCCTCTTGCATTGCAAGGATCCATTGGGGATCTTGCTCAACATCTTGAATTGAATGAGGTTCAGATTGAGAGATAAAGCAGACATGCATCAAGTCCTGGTGGAGTTGATGTCTAATCTGCACACTTGCTGATATGTCTCCAATCACTTGAGATATAGGATGATCTCTAAGTGTGACTAAATTAGCAGGAGGAGTAGGTTGTTCAACAACTGGTGGGATAATTCCTCTTGTGGAATTATTTCAACTGCTGGAACAATATCAGTGGGCTCACTGATTTCCTCATCACTGTCTTCAAATACTTGTGGAGAAGATGATGTAATAGCCTCATGGGTGAGGGTCACTGCTTCCAAATTCTCACACAAAGTAGGTACCTGCAAAGTCTGATTGGTAGAAGTATTCTTCTCCTTATAAAACAAATTAGTTTCATCAAAAGATACATGTACAGACTCTTCAATTTTAAAGATAGATTTATTATAGACCCTATAAGCCTTACTTGGGAATATCCTAAAAAAATTCCCATTTCAGACTTTGCTTCAAACTTTCTAGTGTATTTTCTGTTGTTAATATGTATGTAACAAACACAACCAAATACTCTAAAATAGTCTACTTTAGGTTTCTTCCCTTTGAGTAGCTCATAGGGGGTCTTAGTCTTTAGCTTATGTATTAAACTTTTATTCAGGAGATGGTTAGTTGTGCTCACTGCCTCCACCCAAAAGGAAAGGGGCAAGTATGCATCAGCAAGTAATGTACATGCAACTTCAATCAGGGTTCTATTATTCCTTTCAGCTACCCCATTTTGTTGAGGAGTTCTAGGAGCAGAAAAACATTGTCTGATACCTTCCTTCTCACAGAACTCTTGTATAGAAAGAGACTCAAACTCAGTACCATGATCACTTTTGATCAATACAACTTGAGTAGAGAACTCACTTTGTATACACTTGAGAAAATCTATAAGAATCTTGAAGTTATCTGACTTGTTTTTCAAAAAGAACACCCAAGTGAACCTGGAGAAGTGGTGTAAGACTTCCCTCCTAGGCTTTGTACAACAATGGGTCCAAATAGATCCATGTGAAGCAAATACAAAATCTTAGGTGAGTCACTCTTATTAATGGATTTGAAATTGTGAGAGTAGCGAACATGCGATTAAAAACACTCCAGAAATTTGAATAATTGAAAATTTTATTATCCAAAAAGTTATCATTTACAAAGGTATGCCCTTCCTTTTATACAATGGAGGAGAGAAGAGAGAATACATATACATAATTTGGGACTAAAAAAGCAAAATACAGAGCTGGGCGGCTAGAATAAAGAGACCGATCAGGCCGACAAGGCCGCGTGGTTAGACAACACTAACCGCTTGGCAACACTAGAGACAGAAGAGAACATGTTGCAGTAGTAGACCGCAAGATCGCAAGACCACAAGATCGCAAGGATACCAACAACAACAGTCTAGACATCAATCCGCTGGAGATAAGCCGCCTGACCGCGCGGTTAACAACCCGCTGATTTTTAACCGCCAGTCCGCCCAGTCATACTTCAACACTCCCCCTCAAGCTGGAGAATAGATATCAATCATGTCTAGCTTGTCACAAATGTGGAAGAAGGAAGTAGAAACCGGCTTTGTGAAGATATCCACCAATTCTTTGTCGGAGGTGACAAACAGAGTACAAATCTGTTTCTTCAGGACCTCTTCCCGAATGAAATGGCAGTCAACTTCTATATGTTTTGTTCTCTCATGGAAGACCGGATTTCTAGATATGTATATGGCGGCCTTGTTGTCACAGAACATAGGAAGAGGATAGTCGTAGACATCTCCTAAGTTAAGCATGAGAGCACACAACGATTTTAACTCATATGTGGTTGACGTCATACTCCGATATTCGGCTTCCGCACTGGATTTGGAGACAACAGACTGTTTGTTGCTCTTCTAGCTCACAAGATTTCCTCCAATAAAAGTGTAAAAGCCAGATGTAGATTTACGATCACCTTTATCATCCGCATAGCTAGAATCTGAGTAGGCTTCAACCTTTAGATGACCATTCTTCTGAAAAAGTAACCCTTTTCCTGGTGCAGCTTTGACATACTCTAATATCCTCAAGGCTGACTGAAGATGGTATTCCCTAGGAGCTTGCATGAACTGACTAACCTTGCCTACATCATAAGAGATGTCTGGTCTAGTCACTGTGAGATAAATGAGTTTGCCCACCAGACGTCTGTACCTCGTGACATCAGATAGAAGAGGCGAGTCATCTTTCCATGTTTTGTCTTCTCCAGTAGCCATGGGACACCGGGCCGGTTTGGCACCAGTCAATCCTGCCTCTTGTAGAAGATCAAGAGCATACTTCCGTTGAGAAAGAACCAAGGAGTCGGGCTTTCGAGAGATTTCTATCCACAAAAAGTATTTCGGGGAGCCCATATCCTTTGTGACCAGGTGTTGACAAAGGTGTTTCTTTGTCAAGTCCACACCAGCCTGGTCATCTCCAGTAAGAAGAATATCATCCACATACACTGCCAAAACCACCAGTCCCAAGGCAGTTTCTCGAATAAATAAGGAGTGATCGGCCAAACTCCTTGTAAAGCCGATAGCAGCCACAATGCCACTGAACTTGTCGAACCACGCCCGAGGGCTCTATTTTAGGCCATAGATGGCCTTCCTCAACCGACATACAAGTGTATCCCCCTGAGCAACATACCCAGAAGGTTTCTCCATGTAGAAGTCCTCCTGAAGATCCCCATAGATGAAGGCATTCTTGACATCAAGCTGGGAAATAGCCCAATCCCTATTGACGGTCACAGAGAGAAGAACGCGGATGGTGCTGAGGCAAGCGACCAGAGAGAAGGTATCAAATTAATCAATCCCATAAGTCTGAGTAAAGCCTTTTACCACTAGCCAGGCTATGTAGCGATCCACAGTGCCGTCTGGGCGAAACTTCACAACAAACACCCAGCGACAACCAACTACATCAGTACCAACTGGTGGAGGAACAAGGGTCCAGGTGCCCCTCTCAGTAAGAGTGGAAATCTCCTTATCCATGGAAGTTTTCCAGTGGGGAATAACAAGAGCCTCCTGGTAGGTGCAAAGAGTTGTAAGAGCTGAGATAGCCAAAGCAAAGGACCTACGAGAAGGAGTTAGACGATCATAGGAAACAACTGCCGCAAGCGGGTGTTGCGTACACTCCCGCACCCCTTTACGAAGAGCAATGGGAAGATCCAGTTTGACGCGTTCCTCTGTGACCGGAGCATCCGTTGCGGAAAAGGCTGGCCCGGTACTAGAGAGACGACTGTGGAGGGGAGGGAGAAGGGGTAGGGGATGGAAAGGAGAGAGGAGTAGATGGAGGAGGAGATGAAATAGGAGGAGAGACGTCGATAGGCAGGGAAGGAATGGAGGTGGACAGTGGTGAATCAGATAGAACAGGGAGAAGTGGGGATGCATGAGAGAAGTTGGACGCATTCTCGAAGAAGATAACGTCTGCGGAGACAAATTGCTTGCGTAGAACGTGTTCAAAGAAATAATAGTATTTTTGAGTTGTAGAATAACCCAAAAAGACACACTTGGTGGAACGGGGGGAAAGCTTGTCGCGGGTAGCGGAAGGAGCATGCACAAAAGCTATGCATCCAAAGATACGGAGAGGGAGAGGAAATGGTTCCTTGCCCAGGTAGAGAATGGAGAATGGGGTCTTGTCGTGGAGAACCGTAGAGGTAACTCGATTGATAAGATAACAGGCGAGGAGAATAGAATAGCCCAAGTAGGAGCGAGGTACCTGCATCTGCGTCATGAGAGTGCGAGCGACATCAAAGAGGTGACGGTTTTTACACTCTGCCACCCCATTTTGCTAGGATGTGTAAACACAGCTGGTCTGACGAACAAGAGCATGTTGCATACAAAAAGAGGAGAACTCATGACTAAGATATTCTTTAGTGTTATCATAGCGCAAAATTTTAATAGAAACATTAAACTGAGTTCGAACCATACAATAAAATGATTAACATACAGAAAATAATTCAGAGCGATCTTTTAATAGATACACCCAGGTACATCGAGAGAAATCATCAATAAACGTTACAAAGTAAGAACTACCCCGACCAACAGTGAGGGTAGGAGAAGGACCCCAGATATCAGAATGAATGAGATCAAACGGACGAGAGGAGCCATGACCCTGCTTTGGTGGGAAGGAGGAGCGGTGATGTTTGCCAAGCTGACATGCATTACAGTTGAGCGGAGGAATGGTCAGAGGTAGGTGGGGAAGAAGCTGACGAATAATCCGAGGAGGAGGATGTCCAAGGCGAAGATGCCATTGAAGCAGATCTGTAGAAGAGGAGGAGAATGGAGATAGAGCAGAAACATTGTCGAGAAAGTAGAGGCCGCCGCTCTCAGTCCCAGTAGCAATCGCCCGTTGGGTGCTCGGGTCCTGAAAAGAACAAGAAGTGGGAGTGAATAAGACGGAGCACTTAAGTTGCTTGCATAATGTAGTAACAAATAAAAAATTGCACGGGAACTTCGAGACATAAAGGGTGTCCGCCAAACGAAGTGAGGGGGTGACTTGAACCATGCCCGTCCCGTGAATCGGGGAAGGCGAGCCATCCGCAACAAGAACCGGGGGCAACCGATCATGTGTTTCGAGGAGAGAGAAGAATTGAGGGTTGCCGGTATGTGATTCGTCGCACAAGAGTCAATCAGCCATTTACCTTGGGTAATGTGCGAATAGAACCAAAACAGTCCGGAAACTGGAGTAATGGAAATTTTATTATCCAAAAAACTATCTATTACAAAGGTATAGCCTCCCTTATATAGAATGGAGGAGATGAGATAGAGTAGAAATACCCAATGTGGGACTAAATACAGAAATACAACATATACAAAGCTAACCGCCTAACCGCGCGGTTAGTAAGAACACTAACCGCTCGGTTACCACCAAGAGACGAGCCGCCGACCATCGATATCCCAGAGAGTAACCGGCTAACTGCCCGGTTACCAAGCCGCCATGCCAACCCGCTATCGTTGCTCAGATATCAGACCGCCGGAGACAACCCGCCAACCCGTGCGGTTACCAAACCACCCGGTCTTTAACCGCCTGTCCGCCCAGGCCTATACAGCAACACTCCCCCTCAAGCTGGAGCACATATGTCGATCATGCCCAGCTTGCTGCAAATGTGGAAAAAGGAAGCGGATACAGGCTTTGTGAAGATATCTGCTAACTCTTTCTCTGACGTAACAAACGGAGTGCAAATCTGGTTCTTCAACACTTCTTCCCGAAAGAAGTGACAGTCAACCTCTATGTGTTTTGTCCGCTCATGAAAGACCGGGTTCTTGGAAATGTAGATGGCCGCCTTGTTGTCGCAAAACATGGGAAGCGGATAGTTGTAGACCTCTCCTAAATCCAGCATGAGAGCCCGCAACCATTTCAACTCGCACGTGGTTGACGCCATACTTCGATATTCTGCTTCCGCACTAGATCTGGAGACAACGGATTGCTTCTGGCTCTTCCAGCTAACCAGATTTCCTCCAACAAACGTGCAAAAGCCAGATGTCGACTTGCGATCCCCTTTGTCGTCCGCATAGCTAGCATCGGAGTACGCTTCCACTCTCAAATGACCATTCTTCTGAAAGAGGAGACCTTTCCCAGGAGATGACTTTACATACTCCAGAATTCTTAGAGCGGATTGAAGATGGCATTCCCTAGGAGACTGCATAAACTGGCTGACCTTTCCTACTGCATAAGAGATGTCTGGTCTGGTCACCATGAGGTAATTGAGTTTGCCAACAAGACGCCGATACCTCGTAGTGTCCGATAGAGGAGGTGATTCGTCAGTCCATGTTTTGTCTTCTCCAGGAGCCATGAGACACCGAGCAGGTTTAGCGCCCGTCAATCCTGCCTCTTTCAATAAGTCAAGAGCATACTTGCGTTGGGAGAGAACCAAGGAGCACGGTTTTTGAGAGATTTCAATTCCCAAGAATTATTTTGGAGAACCCATATCCTTCGTGACAAGGTGTTGGCGAAGATGGACCTTCGTCAAGGCTACACCAGCTTGGTCGTCGCCAGTAAGAAGTATGCCATCCACATAAACGGCTAGCACAACCAAACCCGAGGATGTCTTGCGAATGAACAAGGAGTGATCCGCCGAACTCCGTGTGAAACCGATTTCCCCAACTATGCCACTGAACTTGTCGAACCATGCCCGAGGACTCTGCTTTAGACCATAGATGGCCTTTTTCAACCGGCATACTGGAGTCTCCCCCTGAGCAACATACCCAGGAGGTTGCTCCATGTAGACATCCTCATGAAGATCACCATAGAGGAAGGCATTCTTGACATCCAACTGGGAAATAGGCCAATCCTTGTTGAGCGCCACCGATAGAAGAACTCGAATAGTGCTGAGACGATCAACCGAAGAGAACGTGTCGAAGTAATCAACACCGTAAGTCTGGGTAAATCCCTTGGCCACAAGACGGGCCTTGTACCGGTCCACACTGCCATCCGGACGGAACTTGACGACAAAGACCCAGCGACATCCAACCACATCCGTGCCAAAAGGAGGAGGCACAAGAGTCCAAGTGCCCCGCTCAGAGAGAGTAGCAATTTCTTCATCCATTGCCGTCTTCTAGTGAGGAACATCAAGGGCTTCCTAGTAGTTGCGAGGAGTGGAAGTCGCCGAGATGGCTAGGGAGAAGTCCCTGCGAGAAGGTGTTAGCCGATCATAAGAAACAATAGCGGCCAGCGAGTGCTGGGTGCACGTCCGAACCCCTTTGCGAAGAGCAATGGGCAGTTCCAGGTCATCTAGTTCCTCAGTCGCCGGTGAATCCGTGGCGGAGAAGGCTGGCCCGGGAGAGGAGAGAGACGGCCGAGGAGAGGAGGAAGATGGCAGGGGATCAACAGACGGAGTGTGCAGTGGAGTTGGTGATGGAGGAATCTCAAGAGGAGTGGATGGGACGGAGGGAATGGTTGGAGAGGGCAAGTCAGCCGGAGAAAGAGTAAGGTCAGAGGAGAAGTATGAGGCATTTTCAAAGAACGTCATATCCGCCGAAACGAACTGTTTGCGATGAACAGGGTCAAAGCAACAGTAACCTTTTTGAGTAGTAGAATAACCCAAAAAGATACACTTGGTGGAACGTGGGGATAACTTGTCGCGAGTTGCGGAAGGGTTGTGAACAAAGACGGTGCAGCCAAAAATGCGTAGAGGTAAGGGAAAGGCATTCTTGGCCGGATAGAGAATGGAAAAAGGTGTTTTGCCTTTAAGAACTGTCGAGGGAAGATGATTGATGAGGAAGCAGGAGATGAGAACTGCATAGCCCCAGTAGCTACGAGGAACCTGCATCTGTGCCATGAGAGTGCGAGCGACATCGAGGAGGTGACGGTTTTTACGTTCCGCCACCCCATTTTGCTGGGAGGTATATACACAGCTAGTTTGATGAATGATGCCGTGTTGCATACAGAAAGAAGAAAATTCATTACTCAGGTATTCTTTAGCATTATCTGAACGAAAAACTTTCACAGAAGCACCAAACTGAGTTTTAATCATAAAATAGAAGGATTTCCATACAGAAAATAGATCAGAGCGTTCTTTTAAAAGATACACCCATGTACATCGAGAGAAATCATCAATAAAGGTTACAAAATAGGAACTACCCCGCCCTACGGTAAGGGTGGGGGCAGGACCCCATACATCAGAGTGAACAAGGTCGAACGGCTTAGAAGAGCCACGACCTTGCTTAGGAGGAAAGGGGGAGCGGTGATGCTTGCCTAGCTGACAGGCATCACAGTTGATAGGAGAAGCATGCTGAGGTAGGTGGGGTAACAGTTGGTGGATGAGACGTGATGGAGGATGCCCAAGACGAAGGTGCCACTGAAGAAGATCTGTAGAAGCAGATGAGAATGCTGAAAGAGCGGATACATCATCAAGGAAGTAAAGGCCGCCTCTCTCAGTCCCAGTAGCAATCGTCCGCTTGGAGTCCGGGTCCTGAAAAGAACAAGAAACAAGAGTAAACGTGACTGAGCACTGAAGTTGCTTGCAAAGGGAAGTAACTGACAATAAATTGCACGGGAACTTGGGCACATAGAGAGTATCCGCTAGGCGAAGGGACAGAGTAACTTGAACCATGCCAGTCCCATGCACCGGAGAGGGAGAGCCATCTGCAACAAGAACCGGGGGCAATCGATCATGTGTTTCTTGGAGAGAAAAACACTGAGGATTGTCCGTCATATGATTAGTGGTGCCAGAGTCGATTAGCCATTTACCTTGAGTCACCACATGGGCGCTACCTGAATTCGTGGCCACCGTGGCAGATGAGTTGGATGAGTGGGGGGCATCACCAGAGGTGGAGACATCAGAAGTAGTCATTCTGGAAGAGAGGTCGCGCGGTTAAGAAAGTAAACCGGGCGAGCAGCAGAAGGAGAAGATCGCAGCGGTCAAAGGAGAGAGCAGCGGCTAGAAAAAGCCACGACCAACTGCGAACAACCAATGGGGAAGAAGATCGTACGACAAGACAGGTCGCACGAGACAAGCAGATCGCACGAACAGATTGTTTGGGCGAGAAGAGGAGATCGCGAGAGAAGCAGAGGGGAAGACAAACGAACAGATTGTTCGGGCGAGAAGAGGAGATCGCGAGAGAAGCAGAGGGGAAGACAAACGAGAGAGATCGCGAGAGATCGCGAGAGATCGCGTAACAAGCAGATCGCATGAGCTGAAGGCAAACGCAAACATGGGGACTAGATCGCTGCCTCTGATACCATGTGCGAATAGAACCAAAATAGTCCGGAAACTGGAGTAATGGAAATTTTATTATCCAAAAAACTATCTATTACAAAGGTATAACATCTCTTATATAGAATGAAGGAGATGAGATAGAGTAGAAATACCCAATGTGGGACTAAATACAGAAATACAGCATATACAAAGCTAACCGCATAACCGCCTAACCGCGCGGTAAGTAAGAACACTAACCGCTCGGTTACCACCAGGAGACGATCCGCCGACCATCCATATCCCAGAGAGTAACTGGCTAACCGCCCGGTTACCAAGCCGCCATGCCAACCCGCTATCGTTGCTCAGATATCAGACCGCCGGAGACAACGCGTCAACCCGCGCGGTTACCAAACCGCCCGGTCTTTAACCGCCTGTCCGCCCAGGCCTATACAGCAACACTCCCCCTCAAGCTGGAGCATATATGTCAATCATGTGTTTCTGTATTGCACGGGAACTTCGAGACATAAAGGGTGTCCTCCAAACGAAGTGACGGGGTGACTTGAACCATGCCCATCCCGTGAATCGGTGAAGGCGAGCCATCCGCAACAAGAACCGGGGGCAACCGATCATGTGTTTCGAGGAGAGAGAAGAATTGAGGGTTGCCGGTATGTGATTCGTCGCACAAGAGTCAATCAGCCATTTACCTTGGGTAATAACATGAGCACTACCTAAAGTCGTGGCCACAGAGGCAGAGGGCCGAGAGGAGCTGGAGGTGGAGGAAGATGCATCACTAGAAGGGCAAAGATGAGGATGTTTCTGCCAGCAGCGGTCAACAGAATGGCCGGTATGACCACAGTGAGAGCAGAGGAACCTGGATGAACCGTGCCCGCCTAACTGGCTGAGGCCACTAGGGCCACCCCATTGAGCTTGGTGAGCATAAGAGTCCTGGGGAGGAGGGGAGGACAACTAAGGATGCTGGAGCAGCGAAGTAACTGCGGCGATGCGAGCCGCGGTGGCATCCAAGGTTGGATACTCCGCCTCGCCCAAGATTTTTTGGCGTATCAGATAAAAGTATCTGGAAGTCGCAGAAGATAACAAACAACCAGGAGTTCTTGGAAGTGCTTGTGCTGCTCGGCCAAGTCCGCGGAGAAGGGGCGATTCTGGAGGATTTCTGCACGAAGAGCCTAAACCTGCACATAAGCCGCAACAGGAGACATGGAAGGGCGGGCAAAGAGGTCCGCATAAAGATTATAAATGCGGGGTTAAGCCAGATAGCCTTAACCATCTCATCATGGCGTATGACGGGAAGGCATTCATCAGAGAGGCTATTGGCCAGCTAAGTGCGGACAAGCGCATCACTTGCATCCCAGTCCTCAAAGTGAGCATAGTTTTGAGGAGGAGGGTCATTGGTGAGGTGATGACGTTTGCGCTGAAAATGAAGAAGAAAGGTGAAAGAAACGCTCCAATCCGGATAGTTGGAACCAATTAGTTTAGAAATCGTGACAAGGTTTCCGGAAGGAGAAGGAGGAGGAGGAGGATGGGCCACAGGAGTGGTGGAGGTAGAAATGACAGGGGTGGAGATATCAGAGTTTGTCATAGAGAAGGAGGAAACAAAGAAATCCGCGCGAGTAGAACAGAGGTTGCGCGGATAGAAAGTAGGGAAGCCGTGCGAGAAGAACAGAGGTCGCGCGAGTAGAAAGAGTCCGCGACAGCAGCGGCAAGAGAGAAGAAACCGCAGCGGAAAAGAGAGGAAACTGTAACGGTCACGGTGTCAGAACACCAGCGGCAAGAAGGGCCACAATCAGGAAGCAGATCAAAGCACAGGGGCAGAGGTCGCGCGAACTAAGAAGTTCGTGAGAAAAAGAGGAGATCGTGCGAACAGGAAAGAGTTTGGGCGAACAAAGAAGAAGTCGCGCGAACACAAAGGGTTTGAGCGAACGAGAAGAGAGAGCGGAGAGACTGCGAAGACAGGTCGCAGAAACGAGGGAAAGAGGTCGCGCAAACAGGGCAGCGACAAAGAAAGGAAACCACGCGGATAGGTAGGAAACCGGGCGAACAGAGAACAAAGCCGCGCGGACAGAAGAGACTAAGGATTCAGGTGGAATCGGTCGTTTCCTCTGATACCATATGAGAGTAGCGAACAGGCGATTAAAAACACTCCAGAAATTTGAATAATTGAAAGTTTTATTATCCAAAAAGTTATCATTTACAAAGGTATGCCCTCCCTTTTATAGAATGGAGGAGAGAAGAGAGAATACATATACACAATGTGGGACTAAAAAAGCAAAATACAGAGCTGGGCGGCTAGAACAAAGAGACTGATAAGGCCGATAAGGCCGCACGGTTAGACAACACTAACCGCTCGGCAACATCAGAGACAAAAGAGAACATTTTGTAGTAGTAGACTGCAAGACCGCAAAGATACCAACAACAACAGTTTGGACATCAATCCACTGGAGATAAGCCGCCTGATCGCGCGGTTAATAACCCGCTAATTTTTAACCGCCAGTCCGCCCAGTCATACTTCAACAGAAACTATTTTTAGTTTGCTTGCCTATTTGACAAGCACTGCACATGCTTTCCTTCTTATATGGGTAAGAAGGCAATCCTCTTATAAGGTTGTCCTTAGATAGCCTAGCAATGCATTTTAAGTTTACATGTCCTAACCTCCTATGCCACAATTCATTTTGATTATAAGATTGGTTAAATAAACAAATTTCATTTATGACTGAATTGAAGTTAACAATATAAATGTTACCTACTCTAGAACCTGTTAAGATAATTATGTTGTTAGCTGAAGAAATAATGCAATATGACTGATTGAATGTTATCTGAAATCCTTCATCACAAAGTTGACTGATAGAGATCAAGTTATGTTTCAATCCACTTACATATGCAATCTTCCTGAATATGACAGCTCCTATCCTGATTTCTCCATAGCCTTCAGTCTGGCCATAGTTGGAGTCACCAAAGATAACTTTAGGTCCTAGCTTTGACTTACAGTTGAATAAGTTGTCCTTCCATCCAGTCATGTGCTTTGAGCACCCACTGTCCAGATACCATTGTTGGTTATATGATGGACAGTTCTTCACCTGCAACAATCAAAAGATTAATTGTTCTTGACCCAGGTTACCTTGGGTCCTTTGTTTTCTTGATAAGAAAAGCTTGAGATAACAAAACTAGTTGGCTGAGATTTATATCCTAGTGGATGATATCTCCTAGGTGGTAATTCCCAAAGGGTGGAAGGATTAACTGATTCTCTTTTCTGATTAGAGTTTTTGTTAAGATTAGAGTTTCTGTTAAAGTTAAAAGTTTTATTACTTTTTACTGGGTTCGACGATTGGAAGTGAGATCGTCGATCTAAGTTCGACGACATGGGTTGAGATCGTCGTTCTCTGCTCAGAGAAGGATAATACTCATTCTTTGTGCACCAAATTCGTCGATCTCTGCTCGATGATCCATACAGAAATCATCGATCGCAGTAAGACGATTGATTATAGTAAAAATTTTCGTTCAAAGATCGTCGATCTGGGTTAGATGATTTGTTCACATTTCGTCGATCTGAGTTCGATGAAAATTGTTGAACATTATTTTTGTTTTCATTTTGTTTGTTTCTATTTTTCTGTTTGTTAGGTTTGTTCTTATTTACAGTTGAGGGTTTCTCATTGATTAGTTCTTTACCCTTTTCAGAAATGAATTTTACAGAAGTCCTTAATATATTTTTCTGAACTAGTGGGGGTTGGCTTGATGAAGCACCCAAGCCCAGCTTGCCAGTGAGTCTGGCATTAACAGTGCCTGTAATGTCCATCAACTTGTGTCTTCTCCCATTAAGGGATTCTTCAAGTTGCCTTGCCTCAGCTAGTTCAATTTTTAATTTAATTATCTGTTCATTTGCATATGTAATATCATCTTTTAGTTGATTGTTTTCTTCAACTAAATTACTTTGATTATTTAATTGCTCTCTAAGTAGTTTTATTTCTTTCTCCGAGCTAATTAAATCCATACACATAGTTTTGAATTCATGTACAAAATCTTCAAAATTGAAGTCAAAGGATGAGAGTACCTGATCCACTTCAGAGAGTGGTTCTTCATCATCTGATGAGTTTCTGAATGAGTGCTGGAAGCATCAATTGCCATTAGGAAAACTTCCTTTGCCTTTGCTTCCTCTTCATCTTCATCATTGTAGCTAGAGGAGGAGGAGTCCTCTTCTGTATCACTCCAAGTTTCTGCTACAAAGCCTTTCTCTTTCCTCTTATGCTTGCTTGAGGAAGGCTTGCTGTTCTTCTGTTTTCTAGAGTCCTTGTCCTTTCTTTTCTCCTTCTTCTGATTTTCTGGACACTCAGAGATGTAGTGTCCAGGTTTCCTGCAATCAAAATAAACAACTTCTTTAGTTGGTGTTTTGTCATACCTGGGTTTATTTTCTTGTCTGGATGACTTCTTCTTGAAGCCTCTTTTGCCCATCTTGTAGAATCTCTTTGCTAAGAGGCTCAAGAACTCTTCATTAACAGCAGGAGCTGTTGTTTCCTCTATAGCCTTAAAAGCAATATTCTGCTCTTTCCTGACTGGATTAGAAGCCTTCTGCTCTGCCTCCCTAGTCTTTGTCAAGGGTTCAAAAGATTTGATCTTTCCTAGAAGTGTTTCTGTGGAAATTTCTGTGATACTTCTGACATTCTTGATTGGCCAGATCCTTGTGTCCCATGAGCTGGGAAGACACATAAATATCTTGTCATTGATCTCAGTCAGTGAAATGTCCTTGTCCAATGTTCTCAGTTCAATGATGATGGCACTCAGTCTGCCATACATTTCTTCAACTGTCTCTGCATCTTCATTTCTGAAGTTCTCATACTTGGAAATGAGAAGGGATCTTCTGTCCTTTCTTTCTTCCACTAAGCCAGCCACCATCTAGTTCAAATAGTCCTAGATGGTCTTTGCTGATGTGCAATCAGCAACCTTTTGGAATATGTCATCTGACATAGTCTGGGCCAGTATGTTCATGGCCTTTGCATCAACAATCTTTGCTTTCTTCTGTGCATCAGTCCAATTTTGTGGTGGAACTGCATGAGTGTCATTAGATGTAGAGGTGGTTGTAGTTGGTTGAGGTGGACCTGTCAAAATGGAGTTGAAGATATCTTCATCAATTGAGTTCATGTAAAGTCTAATTCTTGCCTTCCAGATACTGAACTTATTTAAGTTACAGACTAGAGGTCTGGTTCTTGCATAGTCCTTGTTCTGTTCCATGTGATAAATGAATAACTAAGGAAAAGGAAATCTGAATAAGCAGGGATCTTGGTTCAAGTGTTAGCTTGTACAACCAGGAAACACAACAACCCTCTGATACCAATTGAAAGGAGGGAGTTATTCATATCTACTCTAGAGGGGGAGTGAATAGAGTATTAAAACTTTTGGCTGTTTTTTGCTAGATTATATCAAAGTTTAAAATAGGTGATACCAATAATTAAATCAATAAAGAAAACTAAAGAGCTATTCTAAATACCACAGCAAATAGCAAGAACAAAAAGAAAAAGAGCAACCAGACGACACAAGAAATTATAGTGGTTCTCCAAATCTTTATACATCCACTCTTCTACCACCCTGGTAGTAATCACTCTCAAGTTTTTGATCAGGTGACTGCCACCAAGAAATATCTATTTCCAAGGAGATATAACAACCCTTCTGGCTTTTGATCTGGTTCCGGAAAACCACTTGAAGTCTTTTGATCAGGAGACCTCACAACCAGGAATTACTTTTGAAGGGAGTAAGAACCCTGTACACAGAGGGGGAAAGAAAAAGTTGAGTTATCTTCTCTTTTCTAAAACAAAATGAGAGAAGACTTGAGAGTGATCCTGATGGAGTGAAGGCTTGTCCTGATGATCTTGATTGGTTCATGAATCCAAAGCCTTGCACATGGTGTAGGTCTTGAATTCCAGAAAGCTTAGACTGATTGAAGATGAATGTATCTACAAGCTTCCTGGATGAACACTGGTATGAAGAACTGAAAGTTGTTCTTCTTTCTCTAACTTGTGTTCTCTAACAAAATCTGTCTGTGTCTGTTTGTATGTGTATCGCTGAGAAATAATTCACTGTCTTTTATTCTCTGAGTCTCTTTCTCTTTGAATAATTCCAAACTGAATTTGAAATGATACAAATTGATTGTCTACGGAATCACGAGAACTCATGTAATGACTATAAGAGAATTAACTCATTTCCCTAACTGTCTCGAGAATGGCTATATGATAACTCTGTGAATACCAATAAATTAATGCTTGCCAAGGAACGGCTATATTCAGATAATATATGCATTAATCACTCAGATTCATATAAGCAATATAATAATTAGTCAATAAGGAAAACAATAACTGCAAGGAATAAAATGTTGATCTGGTAGTAATCGTCGATCTGGTCCTGAGATTGTTGAACTCAAACATCCTCTATCATCGAGCTGAGCCCTGTGATCGTTGTCCTGAAGATCTGCCTTCCAAACTAGGCTTTAAGATTGTTGAACTGAGATGGTTGATCGTCGATCTCTATCCTGAAAGTAGCTCAGAGATCGTCGAACTAAGTTCAGCAATCGTTAATCTCACCAGTTAGAGATTTAACTCTTCAGATCGTCGGACGCAGAACGAAGATCGTCGAACTCTCTTCAGAGATCATCGAATGACTTTTCTGCCTAGTTCAGTCTCTGCTGTCTTCTAAGTCTCTGATGTCTTTGTTTTGTCTCACTGAGTTGTTGATCTAACTGACACCTAAGACACTATACTAGACCCTGGCTATACAAAGTGGGTCTGACTTAGCCTAAATTAGTGAACCTAGACCAAATCCAAAATAGGGATCCAAAATCTTCCTTTTTGAAGTCGCCAATCCCACCTATACTCGCATATGGGCCAGTAATAAGGAAGCTCACATCTTTAAAGTCGCCAATCCTACCTATACTTACATATAGGCGAGTAACAAGGAAGCTCGCATCTTTGAAGTCGCCAATCCCGCATATACTCGCCCATGGGTGAGTAACAAGGAAGCTCGCCAACCTGCGAACAGGACACCTGCGAGCTGAAAAAGGAGATGGTTGTACGAAGCTCGCCAGAGCATATCGCCATCTGTAACTCGCCTGCATAAACTCGCTCGCATATACTCGCTAACTGAAGTCATCATCTGGAACTCGCCTAAGGAGGTCGCGATTTGGAACTCGCTTATGAACGAGTAATAGGTAAGCTTGCCCCATGAAGCCGTCGAGCCCGAAAGTCGCTATCGTGAACCCGTCTATGGGCGAGTAACCAATAAACTTGCCCACCTTGCCGAGAACTCGCCCACCTTGTCGAATGCTTGCGAGTTGCTACCTTTGGTCTCCAGCTCGCCATCTTAAGCTATGAAGTCTTCTCGCAAAAATTTCTTCCTCGACTACTATCCACGCTCACTGCACTAAGTGTTGAAGCCGGGAAAATTCCTTACTCCAAAAATCGGATCAAGGATGCCTAAGGATACTAGCTCAGTAGTAAGGCTAGGCGGCTAAAGTGACTAGGATGAAGAACGAGGGCAACAAACAGGACCCCAGATGCTGCGACAGGAAGGTCCCACCATGTACCCGGAAGCTTGAAAGAAGTTACCCTCCACAACCAAAATAGCCGAGCAAGGTACGAGGTAGACTAACTGAAAACTAAGTCGCGAGGTCGCGACCTGTTCTCTATTGAAAAGGAATCAAAAGGCTCAGCTGGTATCCAAAAAGTAGAGCTCGTGAGATCCTGGCTAGGATTTCCAGTCCCTCTCATCGTGCCCCTGAGGTCCTATTTATAGGGGAATCCTGGGGGGGGACTATTTATACCCCCACCCCTCGGAGAATAGGCGACTTCCTGGAGGAACTCGCACGGCTGGGCGAGGAACTGGACTAGTCGCTAACCTGTCAAGTATGTGAGGGGAGATCGTCATACTCGCCCAGGCCTTCTGCAGGCTGGCACGTTGACTCTGACCTCTGTCTTGACTTGCTGACTTTGAAATCTACATACCTGGCTCTAGATGGGTCCACCCTCGACAAATACAGGTTGTACACAATCCCCTCTCTTTTCGAGCGACGTAGGAAATCATAAAGAATCATCCAACACTTATTCGGCGAGCTGCTTGAGTGAGTATCTGAGTTGATCGCAAATGATGGATGCCTGCCGAACTCTATAAATAGGGGGGCTGGTTTTTGACACTCTTTTAGAATTCGTGCGTCATGTCGAAAGTTGATGAGGAAGTCCACCAACAGAGCCTTGACGCGCTGTCCGTCCTTCTCAACCCTTCCAAGCTTAAGAGGCCGCGGGAAGGTGAGGTCACCTCCGACTTGTCTCCGAACAAGAAGAAGAAGTTGAAGAAGCCGAAGAAGCTAAAGAATTCGCGCACTGCCGAGGTCGACAGCCCGCCTTCGCCACTGGTGAACCTCGCTGTGACGACCAAGGATCCCGCACCATCCACCAGCACCCAACAACTCCTTGGTGATCTTGGGCTGGTCGATATTCCTGGCGTATCTACTCCCGGTCCCGACCTACCCAACTCGCCGATCATTCCTTCGGCCTCCGAAATCGCCGGTTCTCAAGCACAAGTGAAGGTAAACCCTGCCGCCCCACAAGGTCGCTACCTCGTCGATACTATCAAAAGCTTTGTCGGTTGCTGATGTCTTATTGACATGACTCTTGTTGATACTCGCAGATTCTCTGCCGGCTGACACCGTCGAGATTCTCGACGCTACTCCCCTGCGAGGGGGTACCACTAATCGCCCTTAAAGCAGGGGGACGAGTCAAAACCACACATACCGTTTGTATCAACCTCGGCTCCAAGAGGGCGGCTGAAATACAAGCCGACTTGGCGAGGGAAGACCTTCCGGCGAGCAAGGGCTCATCTGCAAAGAAGGATCTTCTAGCGACCAAGACTCCTCAACATGGGGCGAGCAAAGCCCCCCTCATCCCTGAAACTACCGAACCGCTGCCGGCGGCGAGCATCCCTGTGCTGCCGCCACCTCCTCCTACCTCAACCTCGCAACAATCGGTGAGCGCATCACTGCCCCCTCCGCCTCCTTTTACGAGCTCGCGACGAGCATGGCGTTCCGGCCACCTCCCCCTCCGCCGGAGAGCTCGGCTCGAAGGCCGGATAGGCAGCGACCAAACTACTTCCCGTCAAGGGCCGAGGGTCGCGATCATGGAGGTCGCAGACAGAGGGAAAACTGCCTAAAGTGCGGGTGGGTCATCCTCAGGCCCGCGAGAAACTACTGGTCGCGGTCGTTCCCCCGGAAGATCTCTATCTCCTCGGTAAGGTAACTTGCGCTACTGCTGTACTATCTTTGATCATTATTGCTGACTTCTTACGTGGCGACGGTCCTGTGACAGATCGCCCAGCAAATCCTTGAGCGGCTTTTATCGATGCCATTGGGCTATCCGAGAGTGACTATCGTCATGCTATTGCTCGCGCCTATCTGGAGTTGGAGACCAAGTTCGACCAACTCGCCATTTGCGAGCCTCATCGTCGGATCTCATCGTTGGAGGTGAGGATGGCGAGGATGGAAGAACTTCGGGCTAGCCTGGAGAACTATGAGGCCCGCTTCCACATGATCAACGAGATCGATTGTTGGATGGCAATGAACGACCATCGTATTCAGCTCGCTCTCGACGAGCTGGTTGGTATGCGCGCGAGCATGGGCTCTGCCGGCCGACTGGCGAGGATGGAAGAACAATTGCGGCTTGGCGATGATGCGATCTCGGTGGCCACGGAGCACTACCGGCGGGTTCGCGAGATGGGCTAGTCCGGGCGACATCCACATCCTCTGGAGCGGCCGCCTAGGACTTAAGAATCTCTTTTTATTTTATTTGAGCTTGCCTCTGTCGAGTATGTAATCGAACAATTATTCCATATTTATAATAAACGAGTTTGAATCTCGCGTATGATCTGTCGACTTTCCTTTATCCTGTATTCGCTTTTTTTCTGCGATGTGCTGAGCTTGTTTTATGTAGATTCTGGCGAGATTGCGAGATTCCTGACTGTACTGTGCAAGATAGAGCTGATGTCGAGGATCCATCTATCGATTAGGACACGACTTAGGTTGGTACTCGCCGAGCATGATATACCACCCCCCTTTGCCCCTGCCTATAAATAGAGGGGGTAGGTAATTCATAAGTACGTTGTTATGATTTCCTAACTTATACTTGCGAGTAACTTCTCTTGCTGGCCTCTCTCCTTGGCTTTCTATCTCTACTCGCTTCTCCTTTCTCGCAAACCAAGTTTGCTCAAGATTGTCGGGGATGATGCTAGCGCTCGCCGACAAGCTCATGCCGCAAATTTCACCGACAATGCTTTCAAGAAATCTGTCCCCTATAAGCAAGATATGGAGTAATTTTGACAGCGACATCTTCTCGAGGGATACTCGGCCAGGCTCCCCGCCCGTAATGAGCAACTAAACACCTACGTCGAAGGTGGAATGGTCATATCCCTCCGCCACTTCGAGGCTGGTCTGTGACTACTACTGTGGCCTGAGTATCACCAAATCCTGCGATACTTTGGTATTGTGCCCGCCCAAATCAATCCCAATGGTGTGGCGATCATCATGGGGTTCCTGTGCTTCTTGCGATAAGAGAGGATCGTCTTCGACCTCTCCGTCTTCAGGAAGGTGTTCGCCTTCGCCGCGACCTCGGAAGTAGGGCTGCAAAAAAGTTGAGCTTGAGTCGAGCTTGGCGAAAATAGCCAGCTCGAGCTCGAGCTTTTTTTCGAGCTCGAGCTCGACGAGCTTGTGTTTAATGCTCCGCGAGTCCGCGAGCTCCGCGAGAGCTCGCGACAAAGCTCCACGTGCTAATATCCTCTCCCTCTACCGAGCTCCACGTGCTAATATCCCGGCCCTCCGCCGTCCGACGGCTCGCCTCTCCTCCCCTAAGAAACCCTAACATGGATGATCGATGGCGTGACTCGTGAGGTGAAAGAGGAGATGAACAGTATATTATATACTTATATTAATGTAATAAACTTATATTAATATAATAAACTTATATTAATATAAGTATTTTAGGAGAGGCTCAGGCGACGGTCAGAACTCGGGTAAAGAATATTAATATACTTATATTATATACTGATATTAATACAAGCATCTCCGCACGGGCTATGCCCGTGCTCGATGCTCTCGGGCGGCCTTTGACCGTATCATGCGGGCTTCGCCGGTACTTGATGGTTCGGGTGTGCAGGCGGGCGATTCCCGCCTGATGCGGCCGAAGCCTGCCTGATGCGGCCGAAGGCCGCCCGAGAGCATCGAGCACGGGCGTAGCCCGTGCGGAGATGCTCGTATAGTTATATATTTTATAATAATAATATGTCATCTACAACATCCAACCAATATCCGAATTTGACAACATGAGCATTTATTTAGGCAATAGTTAATTATGGAGCCCGTGTGAAAATGCTCGTATTAGTATAAATTTAATTTAATAATAATAATAATTATTATTATTTATAATGATAATAATATAATATATATAATAATAATATAAAAACATTATTCGGAACAGGAACATAAACTTTAATCAAAATAGGAACATTAAAATGCACGGGAGGAGAGGGGGCGATCGGGGAGAGAGAATGTGCGAGATCCTGGCTAGGATTTCCAGTCCCTCTCATCGTGCCCCTGAGGTCCTATTTATAGGGAAATACTGGGGGGGGGGGGTCTATTTATACCCCCACCCCTCGGTGAATAGGCGACTTCCTAGAGGAACTCGCACGGCTGGGCGAGGAACTGACCTAGTCGCTAACCTGTCGAGTATGCGAGGGGAGCTCGTCATACTCGCCCAGGCCTTCTGTAGGCTGACACGTTGACTTTGACCTCTTTCTTGACTTGCTGACTTTGAAATCTGCTGACTTGGATCTGGAGGGGTCCACCCTCGACGAATACAGGTTGTACACAATCCCCTCTCTTTTCGAGCAACGTAGGAAATCAGAAAAAATCATCTAACACTTATTCGGCGAGCTGCTTGAGTGAGTATCTTAGTTGCTCACAAATGATGGATGCCTGTCGAAATCTATAAATAGGGGGCTGGTTTTTGACACGCTTTTGGAATTCGCGCGTCATGTCGAAAGTTGATGAGGAAGTCCACCAACAGAGCCTTGACGCGCTGTTCGCCTTCTCAACCCTTCCAAGCTTAAGAGGCCGCGGGAAGGTGAGGTCGCCGCCGACTTGCCTCCGAACAAGAAGAAGATGCTGAAGAAGCCGAAGAAGCTAAAGAATTCGCTCACTGCCGTGGTCGACAGCTTGCCTTCGCCACTGGTGAACCTCGCTGTGACGACCAAGGATCCCGCACCCTCCACCAACACCCAACAAATCCTTGGTGATCTTGGGCTTGTCGATATTCCTGGCGTATCTAATCCCGGTCCCGACCTCCCCAACTCGCCGATCATTCCTTCGGCCTCCGAAATCGCCGGTTCTCAAGCACAAGTGAAGGCAAACCCTGCCGCCCCACAAGGTCGCTACCTCATCGATATTATCAAATGCTTTGTCGGTTGCTGATGTCTTATTGACTTGACTCTTGTTGATACTCGCAGATTCTCTGCCGGCTGACACCGTCAAGATTCTCGACGCTACTCCCCTGCGAGGGGTACCACTAATCGCCCTTAAAGCAAGGGGACGAGTCAAAACCCCACATACCGTTCGTATCAACCTCGGCTCCAAGAGGGCGGCTGAAATACAAGCCGACTTGGCGAGGGAAGACCTTTCGGCGAGCAAGGGCTCATCTGTAAAGAAGGATCTTCTTGAGACCAAGACTCCTCAACATGGGGCGAGCAAAGCCCCCCTCATCCCTGAAACTACCGAACCGCTGCCGGCGGCGAGCATCCCTGTGCTGTCGCGACCTCCTCCTACCTCAACCTCGCAACAATCGGTGAGCGTATCACTGCCCCCGCCGCCTCCTTTTACGAGCTCGCGACGAGCATGGCGTTCCCGCCACCTCCCCCTCCGTCGGAGAGCTCGGCTCGAAGGCCGGATAGGCAGCGACCAAACTACTTCCGCCAAGGGTCGGGGATCGCGATCATTGAGGTCGCGGGCAGAGGGAAACCTGCCAAAAGCGCGGGTGGGTCATCCTCAGGCCTGCAAGAAACTACTTGTCGCGGTCGTTCCCCCCGAAGATCTCTATCTCCTCGGCAAGGTAACTTGCGCTACTGCTGTACTGTCTTTGATCAATATCGCTGACTTCTTACGTGGCGACGGTCCTGTGACAGATCGCCCAGCGAATCCTGGAGCGGCTTTTATCGATGCCATTGGGCTATCCGGGAGTGACTATCGCCATGCTGTTGCTCGCGCCTATCTGGAGTTGGATACCAAGTTCGACCAACTCGCCATTTGCGAGCCTCATCGTCGGATCTCATCGTTGGAGGTGAGGATGGCGAGGATGGAAGAACTTCGGGCCAGCCTGGAGAGCTACAAGGCCCGCTTCCACATGATCAACGAGATCGATCGGTGGATGGCAATGAACGACCACCGTATTCAGCTCGCTCTCGACGAGCTGGCTGGTATGCGCGCGAGCATGGGCTCTGCCGGCCGACTGGCGAGGATGGAAGAACAATTGCGGCTTGGCGATGATGCGATGTCGGTGGCCACAGAGCACTACCGATGGGTTCGCGAGATGGGCTAGTCCGGGCGACATCCACATCCTCTGGAGCGGCCGCCTAGGACTTAAGAATCTCTTTTTATTTTATTTGAGCTCGCCTCCTTCGAGTATGTAATCGAACAATTATTCCATATTTATAATAAACGAGTTTGAATCTCGCGTATGATCTGTCGACTTTCCTTTATCATGTATTCGCTTTTCTTCTGCGATGTGCTGAGCTTGTTTTATGCAGATTCTGGCGAGATTGCGAGATTCCTGACTGTACTGTGCAAGATAGAGCTGATGTCGAGGATCCATCTATCGAATAGGACGCGACTTAGGTTGATACTCGCCGAGCATGATATACCACCCCCCTTTGCCCCGTCCTATAAATAGAGGGGGTAGGTAATTCATAAGTACGTTGTGATGATTTCCTAACTTATACTCGCGAGTAACTTCTCTTGCTCGCCTCTCTCCTTGGCTTTCTATCTCTACTCGCTTCTCCTTTCTCGCAAACCCAGTTTGCTCAATATGGTCGGGGATGATGCTAGCGCTCGCCGACAAGCTAATGCCGCAAATTTCACCGACGACGCCTTCAAGAAATCTGTCACCTATGAGCGAGGTCTGGAGTAATTTTTACAGCGACATCTTCCTGAGGGATACTCGACCAGGCTCCCCTCCAGGAATGAGCAACTAAACACCTACGTCGAAGGTGGAATGGTCATATCCCTCCGCCACTTTAAGGCTGGTCTGCGACTACTGCTGTGGCCTGAGTATCACCAGATCCTGCAATACTTTGGTATTGTGCCCGCCCAAATCAATCCCAATGGTGTGGCGATCATCATGGGGTTCCTGTGCTTCTTGCGATAAGAGAGGATCTTCTTCGATCTCTTCGTCTTCAGGAAGGTGTTCGCCTTCACCGCGACCTCAGAAGTAGGGCTGCAAACAAGTTGAGCTTGAGTCGAGCTTGGCGAAAATAGTCGGCTCGAGCTCGAGCTCAACGAGCTTGTGTTTAATGCTCCGCGAGCTCTGCGAGAGCTCGCGACAAAGATCCACGTGCTAATATCCTCTCCCTCTACCGAGCTCCACGTGCTAATATCCCGGCCCTCTGCCGTCCGACGGCTCGCCGCTCCTCCCCTAAGAAACCCTAACATGGATGATCGATGGCGTGACTCGTGAGGTGAAAGAGGAGATGAACAGTATATTATATACTTATATTAATGTAATAAACTTATATTAATATAAGTATTTTAGGAGAGGCTCAGATGGCGGTCAGACCTCGGGTAAAGAATATTAATATACTTATATTATATGCTTATATTAATACGAGCATCTCCGCACGGGCTACGTCCGTGCTCGATGCTCTCGGGCGGCCTTTGACCGCATCAGGCGGGCTTCGCCGGTACTTGATGGTTCGGGTGTGTAGGCGGGCGATGCCCGCTTGATGTGGCTGAAGCCCGCCTGATGCGGCCGAAGCCCGCCTGATGCGGCTGAAGGCCGCCCGGGAGCATCGAGCACGGGCGTAGCCCATGCGAAGATGCTCGTATAGTTATATATTTAATTATAATAATATGTCATCCGCAACATCCAACCAATATCCGAATTTGACAACATGAGCATTTATTTAGGCAATAGTTAATTATGGAGTCCGTGCGAAAATGCTCGTATTAGTATAAATTTAATTTAATAATAATAATAATTATTATTATTTATAATGATAATAATATAATATATATAATAATAATATAAAAACATTATTCGGAACAGGAACATAAACTTTAATCAAAACAGGAACATTAAAATGCACGGGAGGAGAGGGGGCGATCGGGGAGAGAGAATGTGGAGAGAGAGGGAGAGGCACTAAGGAGAAGAGCATTGGAGGAGAACAAATGAACGGATGTGGCAGCAAAGAACTCATAGAGGCGGAGGAAGGCCGAAGGAGACCTTTGCGACCCTGGAGATCGAGCCAAAACATCCCGCCGGTGGCTCCTCCGCCGGCTGGACCGCTAAAGGCTCTCTCCCCCTCTCTCCCCATCTCTCTTGTTCTCACTCCCCGCCTCTCTCTTTCTCTCCCCTCCCTTTCTCTTTCTCCTCTCTCTGCTCTTTCTCTCTCTTCTCTCTCTCCCGTTCTCTTCTCACTCTTTTTAATTTTACATATCTCTCACTCCTTTCTCTCCCCTCCTCTTTCTTTCTCTCTTCCCTCTCTCCCTCCCCCCATCACATGTGAGTCGATAAAACAAAAAAAAATAATATTTTGACGTACAAAAGACTGTTGATTTAAGAGGATATCTTTAATATCCACTGCTTATAACAGCCGCAAATATCTTCCCTTCTCCCTCCCTCTCTCTCATCCTTCACCAGAAATAGGTTTAAGAGCCTATTTCTTTTATTTATTTAATGATAAAAATAATGAATGGATAGGATTTGGTAGAGCTCAATCGGACGACATACAAACCCGTGACTGACACAATAGGGAAAATTCTTATATTAGGAGAGATAATATATTATATATTTACCGCAGAGGCGCAGACAAGTCGGAAAGCTCGCACGGTCACCTTGGGAGCGGGATAGCATACTAATATACTTATATTATATACCTATATTAATATAATATATTATATATTTACATAGCAGACAACTCAGTCAGTCAGGGTCCAAGACACGCCATACCGCAAATAATCAGGTATATTTAAATATATTAATTAATATTAATATATATAATATTTAATATATATCTCTACTATTATACGAAAATTACGCTTTGGTGAAACATTGTCTGATGTTCTTATATTGCCCTTATAGTTGTATTCATAATTACACAATTATACCAAATTTTATATTAGTATATTATAAAGACAATATCTTTTAGGTAATTACATAACTTTACAATATTAAAATACAAAAAATAAAAACACTAGATACCCTAAACCTATTGTCTCTAGCTAGGAATGAAAAGAGAAAGATTAATGTTTTAACGTTAAAATATAAATAAAAATTGTATTCTTGATTTATATTTTTTTACGGTCATTTTGGGTACTCATATGTATATGTTGCGGGTCAGGCAGAGCTAGCTGCGGTCGGGCGGAGCCCGCCGGGAGCGGGCGAATCCCGCCATCGTCGGTCGGGTTCTGTCGCACGAGGCCATAGGGGCGGGTACAATCCACGACAAATGTCGTCGCCCACGACAAATGTCGTCCCCACGACAAATGTCGTCCCCACGACAAATGTCGCACTACCGGCGAATGTCGCATCCCGGCGAATGTCGCACCCCGCCGAATGTTGCACCCCGCCAATTGTCGCACCCCCGCCAAATGCCCCCAAGACCGAAGGCCCGTGCCTGTCACTTGTATATATATATATATATATATAAAAATCTCGCGAGCCAGCTCGCGAACCCATGAACAAGGTTTATTGGGATCGAGCTCGGCTCGAAAGTGAGCTCGAGCTCGAGTTTTTTTTTCGAGCTAGCTCATCGAGCTCTTGAGTCGGCTCAACTCAACTTGCACCCCTACTCGGAAGGCATCGTCTTCTTCAGCAGCCATGTCTGCACTCTAGTAGGGACGACAAACAAAGTCCACCGGTAGAGCGAGTATCTGGTTGTCGCCACCGGTGACTTTGACGGTGTGCTGGGAAGGCCGCATCAACCCGCCGACGTCGCCTTCCTGCCGCCGATCTTAGAGGGCGCCCGCGAGAAACTAGTCGGGGCTTTCCGGGGCGACGATTCGATGTCATCCATTGACGAATCAATGCCAATGTGCTTGGCGAGATCATCCCTTGCGAAGGTAAACGGTCTTCGAAATTTGATCATACCCGCCCACTTACCTCTGCTCACCATTAAAAGTCGCGCTAATTTGCTTTTGATGCTCGCAGTACCGTGCAAGATCCCGGCGAAGCCGCTTCCTTCGGCCAAGGAAGTCGCCTCATCACACCCGGAACCCTCCATCCAGCCACCGTAAGTTGGGGAGAAAAAGATGCTCGCCAAAGGAAGGGAGAAGGCAAAGTCACCGGATCATGCGCGCAAAAGGGCCAGGGTATCTCTCCAGCTGTTCGAGGATCGGGAATCTCCGGCTGATGTTGGGGCGCCTTACCTCCACCCTAGCTTCAACCTTGGGCGAGAAGGCAAGGATGCCTTTAGCTGCCTGCTGGTGTCCTTGTCTGTAGACGAGCATCGGGTGTCATTGACCACCAACCTTCCCGCCTGGTCGGATGATTGGGAAGACAAGGGGGAGGCCTTCGACGTCCTTCACGCCCTATATGGGCAAGTCGATGCTAAGTCGATGCTGGAACTGAGCTCGGAGGTGCTCGTCCAACAAACCTCGCGCTCCATCCTGCGGACCGCCGAGCTGGGCCACTTCTTGGCGAGGAAGCTGCTCGAAACACATGAGGCGCTGAAGGTCATATCGAAGAAGGCGATAGACCTCGGGATGCAATCAACTTGTTGAGTGGAGTATGAGGTAGGCTGCCTCCTTGGCGCGACATAGTTGACTTTGACTTGGGTAGTTTTGCTGACTGATTCGATTTTGGTACTCGCAGGCCGCCAAGGTTGAGACGATGAAGAAGCTTTCCAAGCTCGAACAAGAGATCGCCAATACCAGGGCCGAGCTGGAAGCTTCCCAAATCCGGGTCGCTGAGCTAGAAACTAGCCCGACCGGGACACAGTAGGTGGAATCCCCGCACGGGTGGGTCAAGAAGGTCCGCCCCCATGAGGACGAGATGCCGTCAATTAACCGTGAGATAGCGCGAGCGATGGGGGATATCATCTTCGCAAGGTTGAGGATCAACGACCAACTTGTCGAGGAGGCCAAGCGCCTTAATGCCCAAGAACTCATCCCAGAGTTGCTCGCCGAGGAGTCCAACTCGCCTGTTTGCGCCGTCTATGTATCTGACTCCAGCGGCAGCAGCATCAGTAACAACAACGGAGAGAACAATGATTATAGTGGCGACGAGGATGATGGCATGAAGGAAGAAGATGAAGGCAAGGACGAGGAAGATGCCGATATTGGAGACGGTGAATATCAGCCTGATACTGGCGATGATGAGTCCTAGTTGCTCGCTAATTTTCTTCGTGCCCGCATGCAAAGGATTGTAAACACAAATTTTTGCAACTTGTAAATTTTTTTATATATACAAGTTTTTTAAGTTACTGCCCCTTTTCTTCTTTATTCGCATGCTTCCTGGTTGATGACGCTCTCTAGGCTCATACGCTAAGAAAATTTGTGCCCGTTGTATGCTTACTCGCACGTTGTTATCGCTCGTAGTCGCGCAGTCGTTGCTCGCATGGGTATAGTCGCTCCAACAATTTGCACTCCCATGCTCGCATCTGTGTTTACTCGCATACTCGCCATAGCATACTCGCACCTACATAGTCGCATACCTCATAGGATCCCGGCTTGACTGAGTTGAGGAACATAGCGGATGCTTAGCAGGAGCCGAGCTCAACTGGTGGTGGTGGAGTCGAGCACTCGTGTTGGTGTCGAAGCGATTTGTCCTGTTGCTCAAAAGAATTATCGAGTAATTAACCGTACCAACATTTTTGAAGACGAAATAAGTTAATAAAGGTACAAAAATCTTTCCTTCGTCGAATTGGGAGGTCGACGTCCAGACTTGTTTCTAATAGTTCCTCCAGTCAGAGGAGAGATGTGATCGGGAGTAACTAGGCCAACATGCAAGGGGGAGCTGATCTCGGCCGTCAGTGCAGGGGCTTGGTCTTTTAGGAACGCTTAAATCCCGAGGCATCATCCCATCATCCGCCCTGATCTATCTAGGAGAAACAGGTCGAAGGCTCGTTTCCTAATCTGACCGTGGAGATTTCTTCCAGCTCTGACTCCTGGCTACCAAGGATAGCGTACAAGCGAAGGGAATTGGCCCTCGGGGGTCCCACAGGACACACACACTCGAGTCCACCATCCTTATGCGAACTTGTATTCCTCAGAGCTTAGAAGGTTATCCTGCTTTGGAGATAACAGAGACACGTCCTGCTTCACAGGACCTGCGGTTGCGAAGAGCTGGCCTTTTAGTCTTCTCAAATACTGATGACACCTTTGCATAAGTCATCACTTTGAGAGTCCGATCCTTCATCGAGCTTAGGAGGTTAGCATCCAGACATGTTACTGATAGTTCCTCCAGTCGGAGGAGAGATGCAATCGGGGGTAGCTAGGCCGACATGCAAGGGGGGAGCTGATCTCGGTCGTCAATGCAGGGGTTTGGTCTTACAAGAATGCTTAAATCCCAAAGCATCATCCCATCGTCCACCCTGGGCTATCTAGGAGAAACAGGTCGAATGCTCGTTTCCTAAATCGATCGTGGAGTTAAACTTCACTGCTCTTAGCTATCTTGAGATGAATCAACATAAAGAAGACAACTCGCAACCACCCGTGCCTTTAGGGGCGAGGAAATGTATAAACAACTTAGAAACAATGTTACAAGTAAGCAATACATGTTACAGCAAGAGGTAGAACTTTTTCAGTCCATCCCCGCTCTAGGTGCTTCCCAGTGGCTCTTCTTCTTTGTCTTGCAGACGATAGCCACCAGAGGCTAGAGCTTCCTGGACGATGAAGGACCCTTCCTAGTTGGGATGTAACTTGCCGACGGCAGCTCCTCGGTGTCCACCTTCTTCATGACCAGATCTCCTAGGAAGAAATGTTTGAGGCAAACATTCTTTTCGAAATGTTTTGCCATGCGCCTCTTGATTTTCTCCTGGCGGACGGAGGCTAAGTCACGGAGTTCCTCGGTGTAGTCAAGCGAAAGCCTCTTAGCATCTTCATTTTCCAAGCGCCATTATTCGCTGCCCTCTCCTGCTACTATGATTTTTGGACTCCAAACCTCGAATTCCACTAGGATGAGTGCCTCAGACCCGTGGGATAACTTGAAGGGTGTTTCTCCTATGGCCGAGTTTGGAGTTGTTCTCAGAGCCCATAGGATCGAGGGGAGTTGCTCCGCCCAGTTGCCCTTCAGATTAGTAACCTTTTCTTCAGGAGGTTGATGATTAGCTTGTTGGCGGCCTCCGCTTATCCGTTGCTCTGAGGATGATGAACAGAGGCGAATCGAAGATCCGTCCCTAGATGCTTGCAGAAGTCCTCCAACTCTAAGCTGACAAACTGCGGGCCATTGTCAGTGATGATGGAGAGAGGGATCCCCAAATGAAGTTCTTCACGATCTGATAAGTGGTCTTGGCAAGAGCCTTTGCCTCAATCCACTTGGAGAAATAGTCGATCATGACGAGAACGAAATTTCTCTGCCCGCTAGCCTGAGTAAAATGGTCGATCAAGTCCATTTCCCAGATGGCAAAAGGCCAGGGAGCGGTGATCGAGCGAAGATGTTGAGCTGGCTGTAACTGAAGAGGTGCAAAGAGCTGACACTTTGGGCACTTTTTCGAGAAAACCTCGGCAAAACTCAGATGGTCAGCTAGAAGTAGTCGTGCCTTAGAATCCTCTGCTCTAGAGTACGGGTCCCTGAGTGGCTGTCGTACTCTCCCGAATGGATCTCCTCTAGAACACGAGGGATTTCGATCTCTGACAAACATCTGGCTAAGGGCCCTGAGATATTTTTGCGATAAAGCTCCCCATCCTGCAGCAGGTAGTAAGTAGCCTTGAACCGTAATCTCCTCTGATCCCCTTCACTGGCAGGAAGTCGACCTGTTGTTAAGAACGTAACAAACGGGTCCTTCCAAGAAGCTCTGTGCTCGATCTCCATCATCTCCCCTACCTCGATTGATGGTCGAAACAACTCGGTCATTGTCCCCCCATCCCGAGGGTCGTACTTGGCAAGATAGTCTGCCTCTGAATTCCCCTCCCGGGATATATGCTCGACGAAGGACTAAAAGCCACTGATCAACTCTTTGACCTCGACCAAATATTTATGCAGGGTGGGATCGTGCACCTCGAACTCTCCTCTGATCTGTGATGTAACCACCATTGAGTCGGTGAAGGCCCTGAGATCCTGAATTCCCAACTCCTTGGCAAGACGCAAGACTGCCACCATGGCCTCATACTCTGTATGTTTATTCGTGACGGGGAAGAGGAACTCGATTGCTTGCTCGATCCTAATTCCCTGCGGCTTACTAGCACTACTCCTGCTCCCACGAAATACTTTCCTAAAGCCCCGTACACGAACATCTTCCAAGAGACTGGGCTGGAAGAGCCTTCATCTCCTCTTACCTCGACTGAAAAGTCAGCCAGGAACTCCGCCACTACCCGGGCCTTGATCGCTACCCTCGGAGAGTAAGAGATATCAAACTCGCTAAGCTCCACCGCCCACTTTGCCAACCTGCTAGAATGCTCCACTCCATCCAAGATGATACAAAGTGGATGATCTGTGATGACCTTGATGGAGTGTGCCTGGAAATATGGGCAGAGTCTACGAGCTGAGACAACCAAGGAAAAAACCAACTTCTCCAGGATAGGATATCTCATCTCTACTTGCTGCATCACTCTACTCACATAATAGATGGGGAGATGCTTCTTGCCTTCCTCCCTCACCAACACAGAACTGACTGCTTCCGCTCCCACTCCTAGATAGAGTAGGAGGTCTTCGCTTCCCTACGGGCCTTGGAGGAGTGGAGCTTGAGTTAGCTGCTGCTTAAGTTTTCCAAAGGCCTCCTCACACTACGTGGTCAACTCAAACTTCTGCTTGCCTCGAAGAGTCTTGAAGAACGGAGAACACCTCTCTCCTGCCTTGGAGAGAAAATGGCTAAGGCCTACCAGCCTTTCGGTCAACCTATGGACTTCCTTGGGATCCTTTGGGGACGCCATTTTTAGAATGACCTTGACTTTGTCGGGGTTAGGTTCCACCCCTGGGAGTGAGGAGATGACCTAAAAACTTCCCCTTCCAACTCCGAAGACGCACTTGGCCGGGTTGAGTCGCATCTTGTACTTTCTCAGGGTGGCGAAGGTCTCCACCAGATCCTTTAGGTGCTCCGCGATGCTCCTGCTCTTAACAAGGAGGTCATCCACATACACTTCAAGGTTCCGCCCCTTCTTCTCCTTGAATACTTGGTCCATCATCCTCTGGTATGTCGCTTCCGCGTTCTTGAGCCCGAAGGGCATCATTTTATAGTTATGATATCCATCGCTGGTGATGAAGGAGACGTCGTGGCAGTCGGGGAGATGCATCCGGATCTGGTGATAACATAAAAAGGCATCAAGGAAACTCATTACAGGAAACCCGGCGGCTGAATCAACCAGCGCGTCGATTTGAGGCAAGGGGTAGTGATCCTTCGGGCAGGCTTTATTTAACATAAAAAGTCAATACTTAAATGCCAGCCCCCTTCAGAATTATTCACCATTACAATATTGGAGACCCAACCTGGATACTGGATCTCCAAAACTAACCCTGCCTCCAGCAGCTTTTCCACCTCCTCTCTGATCGGACCGGCCAATACAGTGGTGCTCTTCCTCTGCTTCTGACGGATGGGGGCAATCTTGTAATCCAGGTTGAGGCGATGGCAGACAACATCGACATCAATCCCTGGCATCTCCGCATCACTCCAAGCGAAGATGTCCACGTTCTCCTGCAGACACGCGACCATTTCTAGCTTCCCCTCCAGTGTCAAATATCCTTCGACCTTCAGCAGCCCTGGCTCGCCCCTCCGGGAGATCACTTCCAACTCCTACAGCTCCTCAACATCCCTCAGGCCTTCCTCCTTCTCTAGCAACTTCTCCAACCTCTCCACGTCCTCTATCTTGCTGATGGTACTGACGACACTCAGGTAGCACTCCCTAACAACTCTTGGATCGCCTCTGATCATCACTTGGACATCTCCCTGACAGTACTTTAGGCACTTATGGTATGACGATGGAACCGTCTTGAAGTAGTTGATGAATGGATGCCCAAAGATGGCATTATAGAAGCTCGACGCGTTGAAGATGACAAAGCGGCATCAGATTGAAGTTCTGCCCAGGGTGACCAGAAGGTCCATGTAATGCCCCAGTTTTTCCGTTAATTATTTAAATCCTCGTGGTGACGTCATTATGACGTAAGGGCGTTACGTTAACGTGGAATTGACGGCGCGTCGCTGATAGTGCGTTTTCGCGTCTGTTCGGTCGAGTCGGCCAAATTCTTGAATTCTTGTCGAAATTGGAAAATTTTGTGTTACACAAGTAAGTTAATTAATTTTTGACTCGCTCATCAAGTTTCGTCGCGATCCGAGCGTTATTAGAGCCTCGGCAAATTTCCGAAGTTTTGTACATTTAACGTTAGCCGTAAACTTGGAAATTTATATCTCGAGAACGGTGTGCGGGATTTTAATTTTGTCTTCGCCGTTGGGTTCGTAGCGTCGGTATTCGCCTATGGCGCGAATTTCGTAGGATTTAAAACACTATTCAAAAATTAAATTTACTATTCATCCTTAAGTTTAAGAAAAGATATATTTGCAATTTCCATTATTATGAGGACAAAAGGGCCGCTGTTCATTTCTCGTGAAAAAAATTCATTTCTCGGAAAAAAACACTGTTCATTTATCGAAAAACACCGTTCATTTCTCGTTAAAAAAATTCATTTCTCGAAATATCACTATTCATCTCTTGAAAAATATTGTTCATTTCTCGTGAAACCCTTCCTTTCTCGCCGAATTCCCCCTATAGCCGACGAACTCATCTCCCCTTCATTAGATTAAATACTAATCTATTATTAATACCATTATTCCTATTATTATCCTTTTTTTATTATTATTAATGTTAATATTATATATAACTTCTTCCCTGTACAAAGAGAAAAAAAGCTGAGCCCTCCTCCCTCCCGATTTCTTTCTTCCGCCAAACCAGACGGACGAATTCCTTTTTCTGGAGCCTTCAAACTGCTGCCACCGGAGCTCCGGTGTACGAAATTCTCGTCGAAGCATAGATCCGGAAAGCTCTCTGTAAGAAACGAACAAAAACAAACCGGAAATGGTATAACTGAAACTTTATTATCCCCAAAAGATGTCTATTACAAAGGTATGACCTTCCTTATATAGAATGGAGGAGAGATGAGAGAAAACAAATAAGAGATGTGAGACTAAAAAATTATAGGACACAAGCGGACTATACAGACACAAACCACACAAGCCGCACGGTTAGATAGAAGGACTTACCGCTCGGCTACTACCAGAGAGAGAGAGATCGCCATGGGAGACCGCTAGACCGCCCGGTCTCCAAGTCGCCAGAGACAAACCGCTAGACCGCTTGGACCTCAGACAGCAACACACAACAACCAAACCGCTGAAGGGAAACCGCTAGACCGCGCGGTCATCAAACCACCAAGCCAGACCGCCCGGTCACCAACTTCAACACTCCCCCTCAAGCTGGAGCATATATATCGATCATGCCCAGCTTGTCACAAATATGAAGAAACGAGACGGATACTGGCTTGGTGAAGATGTCAGCCAGCTCTTTATCAGAAGTGACGAAGGGAGTGCAAATTTGTTCCTTCAAAATCTCTTCACGAATGAAATGACAGTCGACCTCAATGTGCTTGGTTCTTTCATGGAAGACCAGATTTTTTGAGATGTATATGACAACCTTGTTATCACAGAACATAGATAGAGGATGGTTGTAGACCTCTCCTAAATCCAGCATGAGAGCCTGTAGCCCTTTTAACTCACAAGTGGTCGATGACAAACTTCGATACTCTGCTTCAGCACTGGACCTGGAAACGACAGACTGCTTCTTGCTCTTCCAGCTTACCAGATTTCCCCCAACAAAGGTGCAGAAACTAGAGGTAGACTTGCGATCCCCTTTGTCATCAGCGTAACTCGCATCTGAGTATGCTTCAACCCTCAGATGACCATTCTTTTGAAAGAGTAATCCTTTCCCAGGCGCTGCTTTGACATACTCCAAGATCCGCAAGACGGACTGTAGATGGCACTCCCTAGGTGCTTGCATGAATTGACTTACCTTTCCCACAACATAGGAAATATCGGGCCTGGTCACTGTGAGATATATGAGCTTACCAACTAGACGCCTGTACCACATAGTATCTGAAAGAAGAGGCGAATAATCTGTCCAGGTTTTGTCTTCTCCAATTGCCATGGGGCATCAGACAGGTTTGGCTCCAGTCAATCCTGCCTCTTTTAACAGATCAAGGGCATACTTACGCTGGGATAGGACTAAGGAGTTGGGCTTCTGAGAGATTTCGATCTCCAAAAAGTACTTTGGAGAGCTCATATCTTTCGTGACCAGATGTTGAAGAAGATGCCGCTTTGTCAAGGCTACCCCTTCCTGGTCATCGCCAGTGAGAAGAATATCATCGACGTGCACAACAAGAACCACCAGTCCCGAGGAGGTCTTGCGAATAAATAGCGAGTGATCGGCAGAGCTTCGCGCAAAACCAACGGCCGCCACAATGCCGCTGAACTTGTCAAACCAAGCTCGAGGGCTCTGCTTGAGGCCATAGATTGCCTTCTGCAGCCGGCATACTCGTTTCTCCCCCTGAGCAATATACCCAGGAGGTTGCTCCATGTAGACGGCCTCTTGTATATCACCATAAAGGAAGGCATTCTTGACATCCAGTTGGGAAATCGGCCAATCTCTATTGACCGCCATAAAGAGAAGGACCTGTATAGTGTTGAGACGAGCCACGGGAGAGAAGGTGTCAAAGTAATCAACCCCATAGGTCTGAGTAAAGCCCTTAACAACAAGGCGAGCCTTATAACGATCCATAGTGCCGTCCGGGCCAAATTTGACCACAAAAACCCAGTGACAGCCAACAACATCAGTACCGAAGGGAGGAGGAACAAGAGTCCACGTACCCCGCTCTGTTAGGGTCGTCATTTCCTCATCCATGACCATCTTCTAGTGAGGAATAGCAAGGGCCTCCTGGTAGGAATGAGGTGTGGTAGTGGCAGAGATAGCCATCGTAAAGGCCCTGCGAGAAGAGGTAAGATGATCATATGAAACAACAGCGGCAAGGGAGTGTAGCGTACACATCCGCACCCCTTTACGAAGAGCTACAGAAAGATCCAGATCTGCGGGTCCCTCGGCATCTGGAGCATCCGTGGTAGAGAGAGCTAGCCCGGGAGGAGAGAGCGACGATGACGGAGATGAGGGATACAGTGGCGGAGAAGTGGGAGAGAGAGGCGGAGGGAGAGGAGTGGATGGAGACGGTGTAGGGGTGGATATCGCAGTAAGAGACGAGGGAATGAAGGGAATAACAGGAGAATCAGAAGCTGGGGGAAGAGGAGAGGAGTCATCTGAGAAGTAGGAGGCATTCTCGAAGAAAGTAAGTCAGCGGAGACGAACTGCTTACGAAGAACGGGGTCAAAGCAACAATAGCTTTTCTGAGTGGTGGAGTATCCCAGAAAGACACATTTGATGGAGCGAGGAGATAGCTTATCACGGGTGGCAGATGGGGCATGCAATAATGTCGTGCAACCAAAGATTCGGAGAGGGAGAGGAAAAGGATCCTTGCCCGGATACAGAATTGAAAATGGGGTTTTCTCGTGGAGAACTGTGGAGGGAATATGATTGATGAGGTAGCAGGCAAGGAGAACAGCATAACCCCAATATGAGTGAGGAACATGCATCTGGGTCATAAATGTGCGAGCGACATCGAGGTGGTGATGGTTTTTGCATTCCGCCACCCCATTTTGCTGGGGGGTATAAACACAGCTAGTCTGATGAATAATGCTATGTTGCACACAAAAAGAGGTAAAAGTATGACTCAAATATTCTTTAGCATTGTCAGAGCGAAAGGTTTTAATACAAACACCAAACTGAGTTTTAATTAACTGATAAAAAGAGAGTCATACATCGAAAAGTTCAGAGCGATCTCGTAAGAGATACACCCAAGTACATCTAAAAAAATCATCAATAAAAGTTATAAAATAAGAACTACCCCGACCAATGGTGAGGGTAGAAGCAGGTCCCCAGACATCGGAGTGGACTAGATCAAACAGACGAGTAGAGCCTCGACCGTGCTTCGGTGGGAAGGAGGAACTGTGATGCTTGCCCAATTGACAAGCGTCGTAGTTGAGAGGAGTACTGGAGGGAGGGAGGTGGGACAGAAGCTGATGTAGAAGCCGTGGTGGAGGATGACCGAGGCAGAGATGCCACTGGAGAAGATCCGTACAAGAAGATGAGAAGGCAGACAAGGCGGAAACGTTGTCGAGGAAGTAGAGGCCGCCGCTCTCAGTCCCAGTAGCAATCGTCAGTTGGGAGCCCGGATCCTGAAAAGAACAAGAAGTCGTAGTAAACGTCACAGAACACTGAAGCTGCTTGCATAAAGAGGTAACCGACAATAAATTGCACGGAAATTTTGGCACATAGAGAGTGTCCGCTAGGAGAAGGGACGAAGTAACATGAACTACTCCCGACCCATGAACCGGGGAGGGAGAACCATCTACAATGAGGACCGAGGGCAACCGATCATGCTGTTCGAGGAGAGAGAAGCACTGAGGATTGCCCTTCATGTGATTAGTCGCACCAGAGTCGATAAGCCATTTACCTTGTGTCACCACGTGGGCACTACCTGATGATGTGACAACGGAGGCAGACGGCTTGGAAGAGGAGGCGGAAGAGTCACCGGAGGGGCGAAGATGGGGATGCTTCGTCCAGCAGCGTTCTACAGTATGTCCGGTGCGGCCACAGTTAGAGAAGAGGTAGCGGGAAGGAGCACGTCTGCCAGACTAGTGACTGCGGCTACCTAAGCCACTCCGTTGAGTTTGATGAGCATAGTTGTCTGGTGGAGGAGGAGCGGGTAGAAACGGGTGCTGTAGGAGAGAGGTGACAACGGCGATGCAGGCAGTGGTGGCATCTAAGGTAGGAGATTCCGCCTCACCCAGAATTTGCTGGCGGATCATGTCATAAGTATCAGGAAGCCGGAGCAGATAACACACAACCAGAAGCTCCTGGAAGTGCTTGTGTTGTTGAGCCAAATCCGCAGAAAAGGGGCGATTCTGAAGAATCTCAGCCCCAAGAGCCCGAACCTATTGGTAGGCAGCAACAGGAGATAAGGTAGGATGGGCAAAGAGGTCCACATACAACGTATAGATGCAGGACGTCTGAGCCCCCTTGGAGTACAAAGCGGCAAGATGAAGCCAAGCGGCCTTGACCGTCTCATCATGACGGATGACGGGAAGGCACTCATCAGATAAGCTATTAGCGAGCCAGTATGCACAAGCGCGTCACTCACATCCCAGTCATCAAAGAGAGGTGAAGTGGTAGGAGGAGGATCATCAACGAGATGGTGACCTTTGCGTTGCAAGCGAAGGAGAAAGATGAAAGAGACGCTCCAATCCGGGTAGTTGGAGCTGACAAGCATGGAAACAGTGACAAGGTTCCTGGAAGGAGTAGGAGGAAGAGGCGGAGCCGGATTGGCGACAGGTGTGGTGGCAGGAGTGGTGGCAGTAGAAGCATCAGAAAGAGCCATAAAAGCAACAACGGGAAGCCGTGCGGTTAGGAAATAAGCCGCGCGGTTAGGAAGAAGAAGAGCTGCAACGGTCACGATGTCAGACACCAGTGGCCAGAAAAGCCACGACCAAGCCGCAGAACCAAGCAAAGGGAAAGAAGTCGAGCGGCTAGAAGACAGCCCGCGCGAACAGAAGCAAGGACCAAATAAGGAAAACAGGTCGCGGCGAACAAGACAACAGGTCGCAGCGACTTAAGAAGAGGAGCAGCTAGAAAATAAGGGCGTGACGACTAAGCACAGGTCGCGGCGACTAAGCACAGGGAACAAAGAGGTCGCGCACACAAGGGAAACGACAAGGAGAGAAACAAGCCGCGCAGACAGGGCGCAAGCAGGCTGTAAGACCCCCATTTTTTTTTCTTTTTCGACACCGGGGTCTTAGGCCCAGAACCGCCGCCTTGCGGTGATATCTTCTCACCCGGGAAGGTCGTCACTACAAGACGCCGGTTCTGCCGGCCGAATCGATCTCTACTGTAGCATAAGTATAAAGTAAGTCCACAAAAATCACATATATAGAAAAATAAACTCCACGAAGGGAGTGTCCACAGATAGTACATATAATGAAAATCTCGGGCTTATGCCCGGTACATCAAGTCCTCACTACAAATCACTCATCGCGGAAGCAAACTAATACAACTACTAGTGTTCGGGACTCACAGTCCCTGCTGTCTGGACTCCGGTACTAGACTGTCCGATCTCCAAGCGTGCCGACCTCCGGGGATGCTCCTCCATGCTGGGCTCCGTGGTCCCCTAAATGATGTGGTTCAAAAACCGTTAGTCTAAAAGACTAAGTCCTATCATCCCCCACCCCTTCCCCCATGGCTCCTAAGTACCGAACGGGGAGAAGGAAAGGGAAGGACTTGAAAGTGGAGAATAGTCAAATTGCAGATGGCAGCGGAACTAAACTAACAGTGTAAGCATGATAATATATAAAATTAAATAAGTAACCTTAACTTATGTGAAAACACGTAAGCTAAGGGATCTCTTGCAGGGCTCCTATCGTATAAAAAGTCCCATACCGATTTATATGATAGGGTGTCGGTTTTATTAGCAGGTATAACATATAAATAATACTGAAAGAGAACCTTGACTTATAAGCACGCTCACACGAACTTATAGGCCAAGGGGTCGTTTTGCAAGGCCTAATGTATAGAGCGTCCCATTCCGCTTATACATTAGGTGTCAGGTTATATGCAATGGTTATGCTATGAAATGCAAGTATGCTATGATGTGAACATGCAAGTGCAACTCACCCACTCGACTCTGTGTACACAGACCTTTAGTTCCCCCTTTCGGAGCCGTTACTTCCCAGGATACCTCCGTAGTGGCAGACGGAAGCGGTGGGTTGGGCCTCGCCCACCTCAAAACCAGTATTTGCACTACCGGTCTGACCTATCGTACGCCTCAACGCTTGGTGCACTAAGCGGACGCCTGCGTACTCTTGCCGGCTGGCGCACCGGACTTCTGTTGGCGAAGTGTAAAACCACACTTGCCGAGTCAACGATATTGGTGTCGGTGCAATGAACTCCCCAATATCGAAGACCCACCACCTTATACCTTTTATGCACATGCAATAGTTATGAGTCCAACAAATAACTGAGCCGAATCTTCCCGGACTATCCCGTCCGTCATAATCTACAATCGAGCCAAAGCTCACCGGACTAACCCGTCCATCATAATCTACAACCGAGCCGAAGCTCCCCGGACTAACCCGTCCGTTATAACCAACAACCGAGCCAAAGCTTACCGGACTACCATGCCCATTACCTTAACCACTGGGCTTATTGCCCGAGTAACCCAAACTATCTCTCGGAACACCGGGGTGTGAGAGTGTGAAATCCCAAGTTTACTATCTACTCCTCAATTTACTTTATGCCTACAACTTAGGTTTTACCCATTTCATTTTCATATTACAGTACACTATACCTAAGGTGATTTTGACCTTCCACTCTACGGGAAAGATGATCTTTCGTCGATCCCAAACACACCTAACTTGTACTCCAGATTATTTCTGTAGATTCACTATATGCAGACAGCCAAGGTTTAATGTTATGTAAAATGGGAAGTATATCAATTAATCATCCAATACTCCTATAATAATTAATGGAGGTCCATTATGACCTTTAAGCCCTAAATCCAGAGATCCAAAATTTTCCTTATTTATTTAATAATTTATTTAATTATTCTATTGTCTAAAATTTCTAATAATGAACATGAAGTACCATTTTCAGTCAAGATATCATTCTAAAACTTTTATATGTTATTTAAAATAAGGACATAAATCATCTTCCAAAATATCCCAATTTTTCAGTAAGGTTTTATCTCCAAAACATTATTTTATTTTAATCCTTAAAAATTCATTTAAAGAAATGTAAAATACTATATGGCTTCCAAAAATTCATAGAAAATTCAAGTATGATTCTAATGGCATGTATATGGTTTGGGCTAAATTTCATAATTTATTTATGAGTAAATGGACTCAATTAAATTATTTCATAATTCCATCATTTAACAAGCTTGTGAAGTAACTACCTCAAATAAGTGTCCAAGAATTTTTATAAACTTTATATAATCTCATAATGTTTCAAAACATCCTCTACCAAAATTTCATGACCTCCCAAAGGTCAGAGGGAGCATAATAGTTAATTTACTAAATTGAGGCATTCCTTGTGTTACAAATGAAGTGCTATAATTATTACTCCAAAATTTCTAAATAAATCATCCAAGCTTCTTAATATCCTTATGACCATCCTACCAAAATTTCATATCATTTTAAGGGGTTTAGCTAACTCATTCCTATCCCACCACATTTGTGCCCTAAACTAGGGTTGGGCTTTTGAGGGTCCTAAACCTTCCAAAATACCCTAATATTTTTACCAGAGGGTTATAGATACCAAAATACCACCCCTACAAAATTTCATAGCCATACAAGGTGTTTTGGCCATATGCCCTTCACAAGGTACAAAAGCCCTTCCTTAGGGTTTGACCTAGGATCTTGGTCCAAATCAACCCCAATGCCCCCAATTTTTCTTTGGGAGGTGTATAATGTCATGCCAAACCAGTGTACCAAATTTTAACCTCTGTTGAGGTGAATTGGACACTATAAGCCAAAATTACATTTTGGACCAAAATGCCCTTCTTAGGGCAAGGCTAGGGTTTGCTTGATTCCCATTCAAATCAACTTCAAACTTAATGAAATTTTAACCAGAGGTCTATATTAACCTTATATACATCCCACAAAAATTTGGATGAATTTGGACTTCATTTGACCCATAATTTAATTTACCCTATCATAATTACATTATTTACAAAACTATAGGAAAATTATTCCCAGAAATTCCCATTTTTGGGCAGAGTCTAGATATAGGGTAGGGTGACTCCCTGCCAAAATTTCAGACTATTTGGACCAAGGATGAAGTGTGGGCAACTAGTTTAATGACTGCTTAGTAATTTGTATAGACCCCACCAAAATGAGTGCCCTGGTCAAACCAGTCACCCAAATTGGTCCAAACCAATTTTGCTGGAAGGTAGATCCATAGGGCTACATTTCTTGTGTTGGCCATATTCTCTGAAAAAGGCTCTAACTATTTTTAATAATTAAAACCAATAAATACAAAATCTATGACAGTAATGAAATGATAATACACATAACCTATAGTTTATATTTATTTATTAGCACGAATCTTGGCGCGCTTTGGACGGCATCCCGTCATCTTCTACCTCCAGCCGACGGCCTGGATTCATCCCACCTGGGCCAACTTCCAGCGGCTGCCGCCGGCGCTCCGGCCACCTCCCCGGCCTGCCACCGCCGCCGACACCTTCGTGGTGGTCGGGGCTATCTTCAGGCGGCGTCTAGGCCGCCGGGAAGCCCTATTCCGGCGAACCCGATAGGATGTAATTTCATGGAAAATCCATGATTTTCAAAATCCGATTGGGCTCAATTGAGCTCCAACCTTGGCCCTATGGATTCTAAGGATCTACCCATGCAAGAAGGAGTGGAGGAGGACCTTTTTGGCAGCCTGAAGTCGGGAGGATCGCCGGAATGCCATGGTGGTGGTGGTGGTGGTCGGGTTTCTTCAAAAATGCAAGAATCCTGCTGGCTCCTTCAGGTAAAGTGTGGGAAATGCTCTTTGAACCTCAGGGAAGCTTTTAAAGAGGGAAAGGAGGGGAGTTAGGTGGCTGAATTGCCATGTGCCATTTTTGGCCATGGTCAATCTTGGCGGCTAGGTTGGTAGGGGGGTGGAGCTTGCTCTAATCAGTCCACAATGGCTGCTGCACTCCCCCTTATCCTTCTGAAATGAATGGGGAGGTTGGGGAGGAGGAAGGAGGAGCACAAAGTCCTCCTTCCTTCTTCTTTCTTCTCTTTCTCTCTCCTCCATGGGTGACTTTCTCTCTCCTAGTCACCAAGCCTGAATTTTTGGCTCCTACATGTCCCATGGCAGCCCATAAGTCCATTTGGTCACTTAAGTCATGGTTAGCCCAATTGAAATGGGCTTGAGCTTGAGCTAGCCCATTTGGGCTAACTTGACCCAAAGTTGGACTAGGGCCCACCTAGGTCAATTTGGTCCTTGAGATTCCTTTAATGGGTCCTTGATGACCCATTAGCCTCCCCTAGGGTCAAGATGGGGTTGGATTGACCCTTGGAGGTCACTTGGCCCTTAACTAGGGCACTTTGACCATTTTAGGTTAAGGGTTGACTTTGGTCAACCTAGCCTTTATGATTGGTCCCAATGAGTCCTTGGTGACCTATTGGCCTCTCACTAGGGCTATGAGGGTAGGGGTGGGGTCCTTTTGGCTAAGGGACTGCAATTGACCCTTGTGTAGGTCAATTTGACCTATTTAGGGTTAGAGTTGACTTTGGTCAACTTAGCTCCCTTGACTACCCTCCATGGGTCCTTAGTGACCCATTGATCCCTACCTAGGGTTATGGAGGTATGGGTGGGGTATATTTGGCTAATAGACTGTAATGGACCCTTGTGTAGGTCAATTTGACCCAGCTAGGGTTATAGTTGACTTTGGTCAACTTAGGTCCTTTGATTACTCTCCATGGGTCCTTAGTGACCCATTGACCCCCTTTTAGGTTTATAAGGGTATGGGTGGGGTCTTGGAGTCTTGGTGAAGCCCCATGATCACCTTTAACCAAGGCTTAGAAATCTGCTAAGTGCAGACCATAGTGGCCCTATCCACACTACCAGGTCCACTTGACTGTTTCTTGGGCTTCCTAGGGTTTTGTCATGATAAAACCACTCTTAGGGGTCTAGTTGTAAATGGGATATTACACAGGCGAAGCAAGCCGCGCGGATAGGGAGGGCGCACAGAATCAGGAGGAGAAGATCGACTCCTCTGATACCATGTAAGAAACGAACAAAAATAAACCGGAAGTGGTATAACTGAAACTTTATTATCCCAAAAAGATGTCTATTACAAAGGTATGACCTCCCTTATATAGAATGGAGGAGAGATGAGAGAAAACAAATAAGAGATGTGGGACTAAAAAATTACAGGACACAAGCGGACTATACAGACACAAACCGCACAAGCCGCGCAGTTAGATAGAAGGACTAACCGCTCGGCTACTACCAGAGAGAGAGAGAGATCGTCATGGGAGACCGCCAGACCGCTCGGTCTCCAAGTCGCCAGAGACAAACCGCTAGACCGCTTGGACCTAAAACAGCAACACACAACAACCAAACCGCTGAAGGGAAACCGCCAGACCGCGCGGTCATCAACCCGCCAAGCAAGACCGCCAGACCGCCCGGTCACCAACTTCAACACTCTCGACGGGAGCTACGCGTGCGCGGTAAGATCTCTCATATTCGTGGATTTTTGGCATTAAGGCTTTTGACCTAACCCTCGTTTTGCTCTAAAAAGTTTCAGGAATCGAAGACGTGGAGTTCTTGCAGCCGATTCTCGAGCAGGGCGCGTGAGAGGGCGTTTTCCGGACATTTTGAGGCAAGTGGTGTTTCGTTCGTTTTCCTCTTTTCACGTTCTCACCTCCGATTGTTAGCTTACTAGTAGAAATTGCTAGGTTAATTATCTCTACTATTTGTTAATTTTGTGTGTGTGTCGTGTATGTTGAAATCCATCAAGTCATTTTAGTAGAATTCGTCAGAAGTGTCTGTTCCGCTTGTCGGAAGGGATCATGCCATTTGTCGGATTATCCCGACGGAATTCGTCGGAATTATCCGACGGTTTTTGTCGAGCCAGTCTGTATTTGATCGTCGGGTGTCGTGTCTTGCGCTACACCCTTCCAATTCGTCAAGTGACCTTTAAAATTCGTCAAGTATGCCCAATTTTGTCGAGTATGTCAAATTTCGTCGAGTATGTCAAATTTTGTCGAGTATGTCAAATTTCGTCGAGTGAATTGTTTATACCGTTCCCTAGAAATCATCCTTACGAAAGCTTTAGATTCTTGTCGGGCTAATTTTGTCGTCGTGTCGAGCCTAACTTTCAATTCGTCGAATGTGCCCGTTGAAGCCTAAGTCAAATTTTGTTGTGTGACCCTTGAAACTTTGTCGGATGCGTCAAGATTTTAGTCGGAGTCTGTTATTGACCGTATAACCTGGAAATTATGATGAAACTCTTATAATATAATGACAATAAAATGTTTGATGTCCTGTGCGCGTTGGGGTAACTCCCTCGACACAGTGCCTTGTTTGCTGTGCTATGCGTGTTGGGGTAACTCCCTCGGTATAGTACCATGTTGGCTGGGTCTATGCGCGTTGTGGACCTTTTTCCCCGACATAGTACACCTTTTTGATTATGGATTATACACCCAGGCTTTCCCGGTGTTATGATCCTTTATCTCGAGCCGGTCAATCTCATTTGGAATTTGAATTTGAAAAACATTTGAATATGAAATATGTTAAGATATCTAAATATATATATATACGGCTCCCTTGGCTTTTTGTTTTTGAGTTAGCTTGACTTATACTGCATAGCTAGTTCTTTGATCTGTTTCTGTTGATTCGCACTGAGTTTTGTTGCTAGCTTGTCTGTTATTTCCGGCCTACTTGGAGGTTTGTCAGATTCTTTTACTTCTTTCTACACCACTTGTAACTTGCTTCTGAGGTGTTCTTCTTTTGAATGCCTCAGGTTCAGAGTAGTAGTAGATTTGACTGGTGGAGTTCGTGATTTCAGGGTTGCGGCTAGTTGCTGTCCCTTGTTTTTCACCTCAGTTTAGAGAGGTAGATGTTTTTTGTTTCAGACTAGACTATTTTCTTAGGGTTCATGTCAGTTTATTGATGTCCATAGTGTTAGTTCTCGTGTTAGACTACTTGCTAGTTGTAATGTTGTTACTCACTGTTAGTTTTATACTTGCTCTCTGAGAATGATTTATGTTAGGATGCACGTTAGATATTTTAAATATAAAATAAAACTGTATTTTAGCATAGTTCCATAACATGATTTTAAACTGACAAACTACTATTTTAAGGGCTACAAAACTGCTTCCTTACTTATAATAAATCTTAAAGTCACATGCTCATTGCTTTATATGCCGAGTCTTCATTCTCATTTAGGATAACAAATGAATCAAACTTAATAATTATCCGCTGCGTAAAACTATACTTTCTTACTCGTGGACTAGTTGATCCACCAGACCAAGGGGCACGGTCAGCAAATTTAATAATATAATAATATATTAAAACCTAATTCATAAGTTTTTTATAAAAATAAATGAAAGGACAGGGTTGCCTGAACGTCAGTAGTTGTCCCATGTACGATGTGACATCACGATCACGTATTTTCTCTCGCTCTGATAGTATTTTAATATTGAGAAAATGCGGGTTGTGACATTTGGCATCAGAGAGAGGTTTTGCAAGAGGGTTGGTTGGCTTGGCAAGCCAGTCGGATGACTACTACCCTTAAGCAAAATTCTAATTTGTATAGTATCATTTCATACACACACTGATATGTCATCAGTAGATCTTGATGGAAGCATGAATACTATACTCATAGCATGATAAGAAGTATACATGACATATTATGTAGTATGGGATGCATAATGTGTGTTTGTATATGGATCCACCATAGGCAGCAACATATGATGGTTATATAGTATGGGATGCATAACCATCATCACATGGATGCCAATTAACACGTTTTACTTTATCGTTACATGCGATATTATGTGGTATGTGATGCATAATATTTCATGTGTATGCCGCTCATAACATGCACTAAGGCCTTTTATTAGAATGCATAGCACATCATATACATCATAACATATCATAAGCACACGTGCCAAGTTAAAGATCTACATGATGACATATGTACACACATGATTTGAAAGGAAAAATTTAAATATTTATGCATTCATATTATAGGCACAAGTGCCAAGGGGATGTCGGTTCATCATCCTAAGTTAGAAACATATTTTCATTTCATGAATTCCCAGAGCAAGGTAACAGCAAGAACAAGTATTTACACATCTCTAATCTAATGTGAGTTAGGAAATCTGAGTTTGCTAGCTAAGGTGATTTAAGCTAGGTCTTGATGAGTTGTTCATTCGTATTTGTAGAAGATGGCCCCAAAGCGTTTTACGTTGGGGATGACTTCCCAGTTTGAGGGTGAGTCATTGAGTACTCGTAGTGAAGTGATGTTAGATGAGTTGCATCAGAGCATTGAGACTCTATCGAGGCAGATGGTTTCAATGCAAGCACAGTTGCAGGCATTGTTGGCTGCCACCTTGAGGCAGTAGCCTGGTGTGCAGATCCCTGTGGTGCATGAGCATGATAGTGAGATCCATAAATTGAATAGGTTCACTCCTGAGTTGATAGCTGCTGAGGAATGCCAAGTTAAAAATTTCTTAGGTGATCTTCAAAATGACATTCAGCAGTTTGCTAACGCTTACCAATCTGAGAATAATGTGAAAGCAGTTGAAGCTATCCTGAAGGTCGAGGAAATTGATAATGCAAGAAATTGTTGGCTGCATGCGAGGCAGGATAAGAGAAAGTCAGATGATAGTGGATGCACTAGGGCATCTAGCCCTGCTTCGAAGAGAGGACGAAAGGAAGTGTGTAGTTTCTGTGGCAAGCCAGAACATCCTTTCGAAAGATGTTTTAAGATACTGGACACGCAGAAGCAGTCTCAGGTGCATGCGATCCAGGATTCAACTAAGGGAGATCTTGTTTGCACCTTCTGCCAGAGGAGAGGGCACGATATGGCTCGTTGCTTCAAGAAGAATGAGCTTGTTTCCAGTGTGGTCAGAAAGGGCATAGGAAGGATGATTGTTCGCGGTCCCAGCCCATGCTGCAGGTGGTTCCTTTGCAGACTCCACAGCCGCCCCCGCAACATATGGACAAGGGAAAGGGAAAGCTCAATGTCTTGACCAAGAGGAGGTTCGGTCCTCTGCCCAGGTGATTTCAGGTTAGTCTCTGTCACAATTAGCAATCTTTTATAGTGAATTTCATAATTTTGTTTTTTCAGTAGCGCGCACAATGTTGATAGGAAAGTAAAGGTAAATAACGGATGGACACACGCTCTTTGATTTTGGTGCTATCCCCTTGTACGTGGTTAGAATTCTTGTAGATTATTATCGCTTGGATCCCGATCGAGTTAGTGATTTGTTACGTGTTAAATTTCCCTCTGGTGACTTGGAGGTGTCGAACCAGGGTATCCAGAGTTGTCACATTCTTTAGATTGGATTTCTAGGGTATGTCGATTGTTAGTGCCAGATTTGGAAGATTTCAGTATGATTTTTGGGCATGGATTGGAAGTCTTGTGTTGACGCTGTAGACCGTTGCTAGGATAAACATCTGGACTTAATGATTGATTTTGACTAACCCTGGAGTGTGTCGGGATTTCAATATTAAAATTTTCCAGCTATTTTCTGCGGTGGGTTCTCGTAAATTTTTAGAGTCGAGTTGCGAGTCTTTTCTCGTTTCTATTTATGATCTGGAAATTGCTCTTGATGTGCTGCGTGTTCTGTGGCATGAGAGTTTCCAGATGTTTTCCCAGCTAGTTTTCCCGGTCTCCCCTCCTGAGAGAGAGGCGGAGTTTGTTTTAGATCTTGAGCCAGATACTTACCTTTTTGCGAGAGCACCTTATCGTTTGACCCCGCGTGAGCTAGAATAGTTTCGTACCTAGCTAAATGAGTTGCCATTTTGTGGCTTCAATAGGCCAAGTTCCTTGTTCTAGAATGACCCAGTTCTGTTCGCGAACAAATGGGGGATGCCTTTAAAAGATTAGAAATGAATTATAAAGAGTTGAATGAGGTGACTATCAAGATAAATGTTCACCATAGTGGATAGATGATTTGTTAAATCAGTTGCAAGATAGTTCCGTATCCTCGAGGTTTGGCCTCCGTTTATACTCCTATGTGTGAAGGATCCGTGAGTCGTATGTTCCACAGACTGCCTTTTTGTTCCCGTTATTGGCTGTATTTTGAAATCTTAGTGACGACCTTTGATTTAGAGAGTGCCTCATCTGCCTTCATGGATTTGATGAATATAATGTTAAGAGGATTTCTTGGCCACTTTGTGGTCGTCTTCTTAGGAAAATGTTCTGATATACTCTAAGATTGCAAAGGAGCGTGCTAAGTATTATGAGATTTGTGCAGTATAGGTTAAGAGAGCATAGTTATGTTTGCTGAGATAAGCGATTGAAACATTAGCTCTCATTGTCCTCCTTTTTGGGTCACAATATTAAGAAGGATGAATTTTTGACGAACTTAGAAAAGATCGCTGAAGCGATTGATTTGGAAGAGAATTATTATGTGAAAGGAAATAAGGAATTTTAGTATGATTAACATGACGATATACAAGCTTGTGAAATGATTTTGGTGATTGTTGGCATCCCTGATCCGGTTTATGTAGAAGAATTTGATATTTATTTGAGGATGAGTTGTACGTTGAGCCTAGGTATGTCATGATACAAAAGAGAAATCTGGTCGCATACGATTTAAGGTAAGTGAGGCTATATGGAGAGAACTATCATGCATATAAATTGGAAAATTACAATGATGATCTATACCTCGATGTTTTGAAGACTGTTTAGTTTGGCGCGTTGTGTATGACTTTTGCGAACCATAAGAGCTTGAAGTATATCTTCACTCAAAGGAAATTGAATCTGCGCGCCATAGAGAATGGATAAAATATATTGTGAACTTTGACATTGATGTTCGTTACCACTTAGATTCCACTAGGATGTATAGAGAATTGAAGTAAATTATTTGATGTTATGAGTTGGCTTGGTTGTTCGTTAAGGTTTTCCCGAAAGCACAAATATGGTGTGAGCTATCGTAAATAGATGGATAAAGTTCTCCCATATTGTTTAATTTAGATTGATTGGTTACTCGGTGGTGAAAATAATAGGACCGTATTGGGATGAGGTCGTGAGATTCCATAGTAAGCCTTAGAGTTTTGTGTCAAGGCGAATCTTCAAGTTTATGTCGCGTTCCTGGCAGAGTTTTGCAAGGAGTTTTAAGTTTTGACTTTAGGTGTTTATCCGTTTTTCTGCAGACCGATATTAGGTCAAAGAAAAGTTGTTCGGACTTGAAAGGAAAGAGTTTTTCTATAGCGGCGTCTTGGGTGCGCCCGGTTGGGTTGACCCAGGTCATTACATGTTAGTGCATCAATGTGCCTGCTTGTAGGCTAGAATTGCCGGCTTCTTTCCCTGGTGCTCACGTTGTGTTTCACGTGAGCCAGTTGTGAAAGTGTGTTCATAGTGATTGACACATCCTTGATTCGGTACCCCATCTTCAACCTAATCTCTCGTATGTCAAAGAGTCTGTTCGCATTCTGGAGACGCAAGATCGAGTGCTGAGAAGGAAGACAATTCCTATAGTTAAAATTCTCAGGCGAAATCTGGACGTCAGGAGTGCAATTTGGGAATTAGAATCTGCAATGAGAGAATCTCATCTCAGTTATTCTCCTAGTCCTCTCTGGTTAGTATTCCTATCTAGTGAATTTTCATCTCATCTCTCCCTTGTTCTCTCGTTTTTTGTTGCGTTCCATGTTTCGGGACGAAACTTCCTTTTTGGAGGGGTGACTGTAACGCCCAAGTTTTTCCGTTAATTATTTAAATCCTAGTGGTGACGTCATTATGACTTAAGGGTATTACGTTAATGCGGAATTGACGGTGAGTCGCTAGTAGTGCGTTTTCGCGTCCGTTCGGTCGAGTCGGCCAAATTCTTGAATTCTTGTCGAAATTGGAAAATTTTGTGTTACGAAATTAAGTTAATTAATTTTTGACTCGCTCGTCAAATTTCGTCGCGATCCGAGCGTTATTGGAGCCTCGGCGAATTTCCGAAGTTTTGTACATTTAACGTTCGCCGTAAACTTTGGAAATTTATATCTCAAGAACGGTGCTTCGGATTTTGATTTTGTCTTCGCCGTTGGGTTCGTAGCGTCGGTATTCGCCTATGGTGCGAATTTCATAAGATTCGGCGCGCGTCTGGCCCTCTGTAACGATATAATATTTATAATGTATTATCATTATTATTATTATATTAAAACAATATTCAAAAATGAATTTACTGTTCATCCTTACGTTTAAGAAATGATATATTTGCAATTTCCACTATTATGAGGACAAAAGGGCTACTGTTCATTTCTCGTGAAAAAATTCATTTACCGGAAAAAAACACTGTTCATTTCTGGAAAAACACCATCCATTTCTCGTGAAAAAAATTCATTTCTCGAAATAACATTGTTCATCTCTCGAAAAATACTGTTCATTTCTCGTGAAACCCTTCCTTTCTCGCCGAATTCCCCCTATAGCCGATAAACTCATCTCTCCTTCATTAGATTAAATCCTAATCTATTATTAATACCATTATTCCTATTATTATCCTTTTTATTATTATTAATGTTAATATTATATATAACTTCTTCCATGTACAAGAAAAAAACCGAGCCCTCCTCCCTCCCGGTTTCATTCTTCTGCCAAACCAGACGGACAAATTCCTTTTCCGGGAGCCTTCCGATCGCCGCCACCGGAGCTCTGGTGCACGAAAATTATCGTCGGAGCATAATCCGGAAAGCTCTCGACGGATGATACGCGTGCGCGGTAAGATCTCTCCGATTCGTTGTTTTTTGGCGCTAGGGCTTTTGACCTAACACTCATTTTGCTCCGAAAAGTTTCAGGAATCAAAGACGTGGAGTTCTTGCGGCCGATTCTCGAAGCGGGGCGCGTGAGAGGGCGTTTTCCGGACGTTTTGAGCCAAGTAGTGTTTCGTTCGTTTTCCTCTTTTCCCGTTCTCACCTATGATTGTTAGCTTATTAGTAGAAATTGCTTGGTTAATTATCTCTACAGTTTGTTAATTTTGTGTGTGTCGTGTATGTTCAAATCCATCGAGTTTTAGTAAAATTCGTCGGAAGTGTCCGTGCCGCTCGTCGGAAGGGATTAGGCCATTCGTCGAATTATCCCGACGGAATTCGTCGGAATTATCCGATGATTTTTGTCGAGTCCGTCTGTATTTGATCATCGGGTGTCGTGTCTTGCGCTACACCTGTCCAATTCGTCAAGTGACCTTTAAAATTCGTCAAGTATGCCCAATTTCGTCGAGTATGTCAAATTTCGTCGAGTGAATTGTTTATACCGCTTGTCCCTAGAAATCATCCTTGCGAAAGCCTTAGATTCTTGTCGGGCTAATTTTGTCGTCGTGTCGAGCCTAACTTTCAATTCGTCGAATGTGCCCGTTGAAGCCTAAGTCAAATTTCGTTGTGTGACCCTTGAAACTTTGTCGGATGCGTCAAGATTTTAGTCAGAGTCTGTTATTGACCGTATAACCTGGAAATTATGATGAAACTCTTATAATATAATGAATATAAAATGTTTGTTGGCCTGTGCGCGTTGGGGTAACTCCCTCGGCACAGTGCCTTGTTTGTTGGGCTATGCGTGTTTGGGTAACTCCCTCGGTATAGTACCTTGTTGGCTGGGTCTGTGCGCGTTGTGGAACTTTTTCCCCGGCACAATACACCTTTTTGGTTATGGATTATACACCCAGGCTTGCCCGGTGTTATGATCCTTTTTCTCGAGCTGATCAGTCTCATTTGGAATTTGAATTTGAATAACATTTGAATATGAAATCTGTTAAGATATCTAAATATGTATATACGGCTCCCTTAGCTTTTTGTTTTTGAGTTAGCTTGACTTATACTGCATAACTAGTTCTTTGATCTGTTTCTGTTGATTCGCACTGACTTTTGTTGCTAGTTTGTCTGTTGTTTCCGGCCTACCTGGAGGTTTGTCGGGTTCTTTTACTTCTTTCTGCACCACTTGTAACTTTCTTCTGAGTTATTCTTCTTTTGAATGCCTCAGGTCTAGAGTAGTAGCAAATTTGACTGGTGGAGTTCGTGATTTCAGGGTTGTAGCTAGTTACTGTCCATTGTTTTTCACCTTAGTTTAGAGAGGTAGATGTTTCTTTGTTTCAGACTAGACTGCTTTCCTATGGGTTTGTGTCAGTTTGTTGATGCCCATAGTGTTAGTTCTCGTGTTAGACTACTTGCTAGTTGTAATGCTTACTGTTAGTTTTATACTTGCTCTCTGGGAATGATTTATGTTAGGATGCACATTAGGTATTTTAAATATAAAATAAAACTGTATTTTAACATAGTTCCATAGCATGCTTTTAAACTGACAAACTACTATTGTAAGGGCTACAAAACTGCTTTCTTACTTATAATAAATATAGAAGTCACATGTTCATTGCTTTATATATCGAGTCTTCATTCTCATTTAGGATAACAAATGAATCAAACTTAATAATTTTCCGCTGTATAAACCTATACTTTCTCACTCGTGGACTAGTTGATCCACTAGACCAAGGGGCACGGTCAGCAAATCTAATAATATAACAATGTATTAAAACCTAATTCATAAGCTTTTTTTATAAAAATAAATGAAAGGACAAGGTTACCTGAATGTCTGCAGTTGTCTCCTGCACGGTGTGACATCACGATCACGTATTTTCTCTCGCTCTGATAGTATTTTAATACTGAGAAAATGTGGGTTGTGACAATCCACTCCTCCTTCCACCTCTTTCTTCTCTCCTAAGAAGCCAAAGAGGGGTCCGTCCGCAGCTTGGACTTTGGATGCTTCCAACTGAAGCCCGACGAAGGTTCTTTTGAAGATCACATTCACAAAACTCCCGTTGTCCACAAGGATTCGGTCGATGGTGAAGTCCTCAATGGCAGCTTGGATGACTAGGGCATTATGGAAGGGGTTCTCATTCCCTAGCATGTCCTCCTCGGAGAAGGTGATCTCAACCAACGATGGAAGAACCTGAGAGGTCGAGGCGATACTCTGAGAGGAGACACTCTTTCGATAGATATGATGGAGACTCCCGTTGCGGGAAGCTCCGAGTCCAGCCCTATCGTTGATCACTCCGACATGCCCACCTCCTGGGCCATGGATCACCTCTCCGCGAACTCCTTGGTCGACCCAATCCTCGTTCCTCCTCCTTCCCGGAGCTTGGAACGCTACTAACCCTCCCGGCACCTCCTGCCTCGGCTGCTCACTCTCCACTGCTCCATCTTCTAGCCTCCTCCTTGCCTCCCAGAACTCCGAGTAGGCCATCGTACCATGCCACTCTACCCGATGTATGTTATAGTAGAGGGGAATCTCTGCCTCCTGTCGCCTCGCCCTTTGTGCCTCCTACCTACGATGCTTATTGCCCCGACAGATAATGGCCATCGCCTCTCCTCTTCCTTCTCCTCGAACTCCACCCTGCCGGCGATCATTCCTCTCCTGTTGTTGGAATCGTGGCCTAGCAGGTTGCCTCCACTAAGGCCGATTCACAGGGTGCTGGAATTGCCTCTCTTCTCTTCTTCTCTCCCGAGCCTCCACATGCCTCCTCTTCTTGCCTTCGAGGCCTATCCTGCTTCCTCCGCTTTTCTGCCCTCCTAGGCTCTTCTCTCTTCCTCTGATCCTCTCTCCTCCTTGGCTCCTCTCTCTTTCTCTCCACCTGCCTCTCCAATAGCCTTCCAGCTCTCACCTTCGAAGGTCCTCCTCTTCCCCTTCCCAACGGCTCATCCCCGTCTAGTCGTGCCAAGAAGTCCTTATTCTTATCCTCCCCCTGGACGGACGTATTCGCCCTCTCCACCATCTCCTTGAAGGACCTTGGGGGTTTAGACCCCATCTCCATGCTGAAGAGACCCTGCTTCAGACCAAACTTCAGGGCCAGCATCAGAGTGAAGCTGTCCACCTCCTCCACGTTTAAGATTTTCTCCTTGAAATGGTCTATGTAGTGGACAAGACTCTCGTGCTGACCCAAAGCAATCTTCAAGAGAGCAGTTGGCTCCTTCTTTCTTTTCTTGGACGTCACGAACCTTGCCATAAGGCCCCGACGCAGATCCGCAAAGTAGTAGACGGAACCGGCTAGCAACTGGTGGAACCAGTCTCTTGCATTCCCTCTGAAGGTGATCAAGAAGAACCTGTACTTGAAGGCGTCTGACATATTGCGGATGGACACCACATCCTCAAACAACTAGAGATGCCTGACCGAGTCATCTCTGCCAGAGTAGTAAGTGAGGATTGGCTCTCGGAAGCCCTCGGGAACTAGGGCTGCGAGGATCTCATCACGGAAGGGGCTCCTCCCTCCCTAGTGGTGACGAGTTTCATACTCACTAGTATCATCACCATTCTCACTCCACTGTTGAGTATCATTGTACCTCATTTGCGGTTCTGGATCTCGGAACCTGATCCCTTGGCTGCTCGTCGGGTAGTGTCGCGACTGCATCAATCACTCCTCTCTCTCCCAAGCTCGCTCCTTCCCAAGTCGCCTCGGCAGTGCTTCCTCATCTGAAGGTGTCACACTACGGGGCGTGGTCGCCGTGACATCGGGGCGACGAGGGAGCCCTGAGAGAATGGTCCTCTCGATCCTCCTCGCAAACTCCTCGAACGCAGCTACAGTCACAAATTCGCCACCTCGCGTCGAGTTACCAACTCCCGCCGAGTTACCAACTAGCTCTCCATGCTATCCATCGCTTACCATCTCTCCAAACCACGAAACTTTCCTTCTCGAATGCGATCCGTGCTCACTGCATTAAGTGTTTAAGCCAGGAAAATTACTTACTCCAAAAATCGGATCAAGGCAGCCTAAGGCTACTAGCTCAGTAGTAAGGCTAGGCGGCTAAAGTGACTAGGATGAAGAGCGAAGGAAACAAATAGGACCCCAGATGCTGCGGCAGGAAGGTTCCACCACGTACTCGGAAGATTGAAAGAAGCTACCCCTCCACAACCAAAATGGTCGAGCAAGGTACAAGGGAGACTAACTGACAACTAAATTGCGAAGTTGCGACCTGGTTTCTATAGAAAAGGAATCCAAAGGCTCAGCTGGTATCCAAAAAGTAGAGCTCGCGAGATCCGGGCCAATATTTCCAGTCTCTCTCCTCGTACCCCTGGGGTCCTATTTATAGGGAAATCCTGGGGGAGGGGGTGGGTCTATTTTTATCCCCACACCTCGGCGACTAGGCGACTTCCTTGAGGAACTCGCACAGCTGGGCGAGCAACTGACCTAGTCGCCCACCTGGCGAGTATGCGAGGGGAGCTCTTCATACTTGCTGACTTTGACTTCAGCTGACCTGGCTATGGAGGGGTCCAACCTCGACGAATACAGGTTGTACATTCAAGACATTCAAGATCAACCTTTTCGAAGAACGAAGGAACGAATACTTTAGATCTAAATAAGATTATTTGTAATCTTTATTGTGTAAATATTTTTTACTTTTGTAAGAGGTTTTTCCCTCCGAGTTGTAGATCCGTGTTTGGATTAAGTGATAGATCCGTGTTTGGATTAAGTGATAGATCCGTGTTTGGATCGAGTTGTAGGAGAGTTTGTTCTCCGAGTGATAAGAGTGTTGTCTTCGAGTTGTAGGAGTTGAGGCTCTAAGGTGTAAGATTGTTTACAATCTAAGATAAAAGTGAAGTATTTGAATCTAACCCTTCGTGGTAGATAGGCGAGGCAGGACAGTGGACATACCCAATTCAGAGAACCACTATAAATCTATGTGTTTTCTGTATGGTTATTTTTCAGTATTTTTATTCCGCAAAAAGACGCAGAACTCACCTATTCACCCCCTCTAGGTGATTTGGGTTGACGCTAGATACTTTCAGGAGGTCACAGGGGTGGGTGTTGTGAGTGCGCTGCCCAGAGGCAGGTGTTGTAAATGATTGCGTTGTTCGGAGATAGGTGTTGCAAGTGCTTTATTAAAAGACATGTGTTGTAAATGAGCGCACTTCCCTGAGACAGGTGTTGTAAATGAGCGTGCTGCCCTGAGGTAGGTGATGTGAGCGCGCTATCTGGAGAGAAGTGTTATAAATGAGCGCGTTGCCCAAAGGAATGTACTGTGAGCGAGTTATCCAGAGATAAGTACTATAAATGAGCGTGCTACCCTAAGGGATGTGTTGTGAGCGCGCTGTCAAGAGATAGGTGTTATAAATGAATGCGCTGCCTAAAGGCGGATGTTGTGAGCACGCTTCCTAGAGGCAAGTGTTGTGAGTGCGCTGCCTGGAGGTAGGTGTTGTGAAGATAAGTGGATGCCAATTCTTTTGGGCAAGGTGCGTGCATAGTCCTTATGACGCGAACGGTGTACATTTTATAGGGCTATAATATGCGAAATTTGAAAATTATTAGAGTCATTGGGATGAGTTAATCTCATTAAATTTACATGAAATAGTATATAAAAATATATAAGGTTGGTAGAGTGGAGTGGTGATGCTGGCGGAGCTCCGTTGATGGATAGGGAGCCTGCTCCTGGGATGATTTTATCATAAAAGCTTCCCCCCCCCCCCCCCGTCTTTCCCGGTGAACGGATGGCTGACCCCCTGCTAGTTGATTTGGTTCTTGGCCCTATAAGAACCTCCCTAATAGATTCTGACAAGGTGCTTGATTTCTTCCTTCAGTTTAAGTAACTTTCTGTGTAGTGTCCTCGCCTGTGATGGAACTTACGGTACTTTGATTGGTCATCTACATTTTTAGCGACCGGTCTAGGCATACAAAGTGCCTCATTGCCTTAGATTGCGTAAGGTACATTGGTCCTAGAGGTATTAAGGGGTGTATAATTCTGATGTTGACAAGGTCTTGGGTTGCCATGACGCTTATCGTTCTTCCCAGGGTTTGATGAGGCATCTTGCTCCTTCCATCTCTTCAAGTCTCTATCGAAATGTTGGTGATGGGCACAATTTCTTTGTCGGTGATGATCTGTACTTCGACCCATCGTACTAGGTCAGGGTAATTTGGTACTATTTCTCTCATTAATGTTGAGTAGAAGTTGTCAGGTTGGAGCCCTCCTAAGAAGAAACCTCGCAAGAGCTTGGGATCGACTCCCAGGATTTTTTGGGCCTCATTGGTGACACAAAGAAAAATCTTTGAGGGGTTCATTTTCATTCTAGCGGATCCCTGAAAGATGAGGGAGATCCTGCATAATCCTTTAGTTTGCGATGAACTAGTTAACAAAGAGCTAAGATAAACTTGCAAAGTTGTTGATCCCTCCTTACTTCAAAGAGAAAAACTAGGTTCAGGCTTATCCTTTCAGAGTTGTTGAGAACACCTAACACATTAGTTGATCGGGGGCACTGTTGATCCTCATGATGGCGAAGAAATGATGGACGTGCTCTGATGGGTCATCCGTTCCAACAAATGTCTTGATGTTTGGGAGCTTGAAACCGTACGGGATTAGGTATGCCAGAACCTCTAGTGCCAACAATAAGCGATAAGGAAGAGGATGGTGGGCCAAAGTGACTAGCTGCTCAATTTGGTCGCATTCTTTTACGATTATGTCACATATTTCCTCCCACATAAGCCATTCAATTGCGTGTTTGAGGTCTGATGCTTCCGGTCAATTGTGGTGATGTTGAGGTTCAAGTCCTCTAATTGGACGGATGGGGTGTGCTGAGTTGCCTTCGCTAGAGAGTTCCTCTTCAGGTATGTGGAGCTCGCGAGCTAAGATCTCGGCCGGAGGGTGATTTAGAGTTGGTTAAGGTGAATTGACTTGCTCGGGGATGAATTATAAACTCATAGCTCAACTTTGTTCCTTAAGAGAGCAAGGTACACTTCTATCTGGTGCAGGAATTCTGCTGTTATTGTGATAGGTGCATTTTTAGTATCTTTTGCGATAAGCACATTGACAAGCGAGTGGGGGGGGGGGGGGGGGGGTTGATTGACGTTCCCTCTAGGGACCAATCCTTTATCAGTACAGGAAGCATCTCTTGTCATAGACTCTAGTCACGAGTATCATTCTTCGAAGGATAATCTATTTTGGAACTTCTTAGAGTGTTGTGAATACTTTTCCATAGACAACACAAGAATGTACGTTTGAAAGGTGCTTCGTGTTCTTTATCGGGAGCCTGGCGAACTGTTGGCGTCATTTAAGTGCAAGTCACATGTTCGGAAATAGTCTTGATGGAGGGGGTGCACGGAGGTGTTGTTGGGTATATTGACCACACAATGTCCCAGATTTGAAGAAGCACCACAAGTCAATAATATACACAAACAAGTATTTGATATATATTTAAGTTTACATGTGCAGGATATTGGTAATTAAGTGATTAGGAAGGCTGAGAGTATCTTAAGTATGGCTGTAAAGAAGATAACATGGTCAAGAACGAGGTAATGATTCATTTTTCTTTAGGATTTGGCACCGACACTTGATTCATTTTTCTTTTCGATATTACTTTGAACTGCATCTAATGTGCCTCAATTGTCTCGTCTACTACAATTTGAGTTTTAACTTAGTAGACGAGGTCAAGGTAGACGGGCACCGTTTCTCTCATCATCATGGAGTAGAATTTTTCTGATTGGATTCCTCCAAGGAAAATACCTCGTTGGAGCTCGGGGTTGACCCACATAATCTGTCATGCCTCTATGGTGAAGCGATGAAAGTAATCTTTGAGCGACTCACCTCGATCTGTCTAATCACCGAGAGGTGCAATGAGTCTTGAACGATTCGCTGGTTAGCGAAGAACTGATCCGTTAAAAGCTAGGTGAACTCTGTGAAGTTCTTGATTTCTCCCTCTTTCAGAGAATGAAATCCGATGTGAGCTTCTCCCAGTGTTGTCGAGAACACTTGGCATAAGAGTGGGACTAGGGTATTGTAGATGTGCATGACAACTTTAAAGTGCCTAACATGCTCCAGAGGGTCGTTTGACCCATCAAAAGTCTTGAAGCCACGAAGTTGGATCCCGGGTGGAGCGGGATACGACAGGACCAACAGAGCTAGCAGGGAGATTTGACGGGCGGGGCATCCTACGTTTACGTCTTGGTGCCCCCCGCATCCATATTCCTCCTCGATTATGTGCCTCACTTCCTTGTGAGCTAGTCTTCCATCTTCTAGAGCGGCGGCCTTCTTTATTGCACGAACATTACCTTGGGTGTGCCCGGGAAGCCCATCGGGTAATGTAAGGCGACGTGTGGAGCTGTCAATGCCTTACGACTCACTTGTGATGAGATCCTTAGAGAGGGTAGTGTCTTCAGACATTATCTAACTTGAGATTAGCTAGTGTCGGTTGTCCTCTTGGTGCGATGTCCGAGCCAGTGGTGTGATGAACCCTTAAGTCTCTTAGCATGGTTGAAAGTATCTAGTGTCAACCTAATCCACCTATAGGGGGGAAATAGGTGTCGTGCAGTCTTTTGAGGAATTAAACTAACCTGCACAAGTAAGCAAACAAAACACAGAAAACACACAAAGAATTATAGTGGTTCCCCGATTTGGGTACGTTCACTTTCCCCCTTCGACCTATCTCCCACCAAGGGACGACTCGGTCACTTCTCCAAACGGATTGAAATCCAATCCTCACACTAGGAGCAACGCTCCCCTAACCACGGAAGGAACACTTCCAACAATGGAGTCCCAACTCCATCATAACGGGTTGCACCCAACCCTTACAAATAGGAATGAAAATTCCTTTACAAGAAAATTGAATGTAAATAAAAAAAACAAACAATGCTTTATGGATATTCCGATGTCCTTCTTCGTTCGTTGAAGCTTGCACGAAAAGTACGAAGAGTCCACCACCGGATTTCTCACTTGGAATGGATCTTGTCAAGATCGGCGGCGGCAAGCAAGTACGGCGACGATGCTTTATAAATCCAAACTTCTTGACGAAGCAATCTAGGTCTTCGAACGATCTCAGTCGGATCAAACGTCTCAACCGATTCGGAAGGGAGAATAAGTCTCGTTCAACGAATCGGAAGACAAGAGATCTCGAGAGAGACACGTGAGACCGGGTGCTTGCCTCGGTACTGTCGTCGAGCGATCAGAGACAAGCTGAGATCAGCTACGGCAACAACTTCCGATCGGCGACGTGCGTGCGGGCGGAGCTCGCGATGCGCTAGGTCACGGCGGCGTGATTTCGTATTCTTCTGTTGTTGGTGTGGTAGAGTTTCAAAATACGCAAGTATTTATACCAGGAGCCAACCCTAAGAGCCGTTGTGGGGCCCACGAGGAAAAGCCCTAGCCTCGGCCTAAACAGCATATGGCGGCTCGGTTCGGTCCAGTGAGCGGCGAGAGTCTGCCTAAGGCAAAATCGGCGGGAGTCGTTGGTGTTTCCCATCGATGTCGTAGGGAATCACTCCCGACTCCTGTCGATTCTGCCTTGGCAGAATTTCTAAATTTGCCGGCCGGAATAAGAATCGGCGGGAGTCACTTAGTGATTCCCGTCGAAGTCGGCGGGAATCACTAACGACTCCTGTCGATTCTTACTTGGAAGAATTTTCCTCCTTCCTTCTTTTGATAGCTTGGTCTTTGAACCATCCTTGCTCCTTCTTCTGTTCTTGATCTACCTTGACCCTATACTTGAAAATAAGTACACTCCAATAGAGAGAGCACACGTGGATCAACACACTGATCTACACAACGAGGGATTATGTTGCGCAGACCCGTGTATATTGACCCACTGCACTCTGACATTGGCGTGTACTTAACATGGAATAGCTACAAGCACAACTTGATAGAATTATCAAATACATTGTCAATTCAAATTAGCTTGTTCAGGCTCTTCTTCAAATCAGGTTTATTGTGGATGCAATACCAAACAATCTCCCCCTATTTGAAGAAGCCTAAACCCTACAAGCAAAGGTTAATAGAACAGATGGAAATGAAAATCATAGAATGAAAATTCAATTGAGTGTTTAATTCATTACCATTTTCCTGAGAGCAACATAGCCTTAGCCGAGGTGATCTCCCCCTATCTGAGAGCAACATAGCCTTTATGGCCTACTTAGCATTAGCAGCCACCTTAGCCTTGGCTGATAGGGTAATCTACCCCTTTTCGGCTTCTGCAAACTCGTGACTTCACTTGGAGCAAAATGCTCCCCCTCAGTTCTTGCATCCGTGCGCGATCTTGAGTTCCTAGCAGATGCTTCCCCTTGATCCAAGAGCCTTGAGATTTTAAGTCTTCAATCTTCAAAGTTAAGCATGCCGAGTTCAGTTTTGAAGGAATTGAACTTGGTCTCGTCTAGTGGCTTCGTGAAGATATCTGCAATCTGCTTATCCATGGGGAGATAACAGAGAGATATATCTTTGTTCTCCACATGCTCCCGAATGAAGTGGTAACACACTTCAATATGCTTTGTTCTGCTGTGTGACACTGCATTGTTCGCAATTGTAATTGCGCTCGAGGAGTCGCAATACATAGGAACTTCTCTGAACTGCAAGTCATAATCTTCGAGTTGATTTCTGATCCATAGAAGTTGTGCGCAACAGCTGCCTGCTGAGATGTACTCAGATTCAGCCGTAGAGGTTGCGACACAGTTCTGCTTTTTACTGCTCCACGATATAAGCCTTCTTCCGAGAAATTGGCACGTCCTGGAAGTGCTTTTCCTATCATCCCTGCTTCCTGTAAAGTCTGCATTTGAAAAGCCTATCAACACAACATCATTGTTTCTTGGGCACCACAAGCAAAGATTTGGTGTACCTTTAAGGTATCTAAGAATCCGCTTTGCAGCGACATAATGAGATTTCTTAGTGTTCACCTGATATCTTGCACAAACGCATGTGGAAAACATAATATCTGGTCTACTAGCAGTAAGGTAGAGCAGGGATCCAATTATGCTTATGTACTTGGTTTCATCAAAAGGTTTACCTTTCTCATCCTTGTCCAGAGACACAGTGGATCCCATTGGAGTCCTCATAGAGGTTTCACTCTCCATTCCGAATTTCTTGAGGAGTTCATTTGTGAACTTCGTCTGAGAGATGAAAATTTCATCCTCAGACTGTTTCACTTGAAGTCCCAAGAAGTACTTCAGCTCTCTCATACTGCTCATTTCAAACTTCCCTTGCATAAGTTTGGAAAACTTCTTACACAGGTTGTTGTCCATTGAGCCGAATATTATGTCATCGACATAGATTTGCACCAGCAAAATCTTGCCTTTGACTTACCTAAGAAACAATATCTTATCTATTTTTTCTCTCGAGAACTTGTTCTCAAGAAGAAAACTAGACAGAGTCGCATACCAAGCTCGAGGAGCTTGTTTTAAGCCATATAATGCTTTATTAAGAAAGTAAACATGATCAGGGAGAGTTGGATTAACAAAACTTGGGAGTTGTGCGACGTATACTTCCTCTTTTAAATCTCCATTCAGGAAAGCAGACTTCACGTCTATCTGATAGACAGTGAATCCTTTGTGAGAGGCATACGCCAGGAACAACCTTATCACCTATAGCCTTGCAACTGGTGCAAAGGTTTGGTCGAAGTCAATCCCCTCCTCCTGTCTGTATCCTTGAGCCACCAGTCTGGCTTTTTTCTTGATGATGACACCATTTTCATCCAGTTTGTTTCTGAAGATCCACTTAGTACCGATCACATTCTGTTTCTTTGGTCTGGGAACTAGCGTCCAAACGTTGCATCGTTCGAATTGATGAAGTTCATCTTGCATGGCCAATATCCACGACGCATCTTTGTTCGCTTCGTCGAACTTCTTTGGCTCAACCTGTGACAGAAAACTAAGGTGCAGAATCTCGTTAATTGTACCTCTGCGAGTTTTGACACCGTCCCGAGGATCTCCTATGATCTGATCTCTTGGGTGATCCCTCACGTGTCTGAGCTCTAAGAGTCTGGCATCTGGAGCTCCTATAGCTTCTCGGGCTCCTCCCTCTTCTGAGAGAATTTCCCCATCCTGACCGTCATCTTCTCCAGTTGGTGTTGAGGTGGAGACCTTGACGTACTTGGGAGCTTCATTTTTAGCAGTCTCATCTAGACTTAGCTGTTCAAGTCTTGCACCTGCATCTTCAAGAATGCCACTAGAAGAATTGCTGTAAAGTAAGCTTTCTTCATCAAATACAACATTAATTGACTCTTCTACCACTAGAGTTTTCTTATTGAAAACCCTATATGCCCGACTATGGCTACTATAGCCCACGAAGATGCCTTCAAAGCATTTTTCTCCGAATTTAGTACGCGGGTACTTCCCATTATTGAGTGCATAGCATTTGCAGCCAAAAATCCTTAGATAGGACATGGTCGGTTTCCTGCCTTTCAATAGCTCATAAGGCGTCTTACGATGGTTCTTGTTGATCAATGCTCGGTTTTGCACGTGGCAAGCTGTATTGACAGCCTCTGCCCAGAAGTACTCTGGAAGACAAGCGTCATTCAACATTGTCGTACATGCTTCAATGAGCGTTCTATTCCTCCTCTCCGCAACTCCGTTTTGCTGAGGAGTACGCAGGGAGGAAAACTCATGAAAGATACCATGTTCTTCACAGAATTCTATCATAGCCCCAGACTTGAATTCTGTTCCATGGTCACTTCTGATTTTGACCACGGAGCAGTTAAGTTCGTTCTAAATTTGCTTGACAAAATTAGTGAAGATGTCAAACGTATCTGACTTTCGTTTCAAGAAGAACACCCACGTAAACCGAGAGTGATCATTAATAATCACTAGCGCATACGATTTGCCTCCTAAGCTATGAACTTGTACTGGACCGAACAAGTCCATATGCAGAAGATAAAGACATCTGGAAGAGTCTCTGTCTGCAATGCCCTTAAAGGTAGCCCGAGTCTGTTTGCCCTTCTGGCATGCAGAACAAGGGCTATCTTTGATGAACTTAATAGTAGGGGCATCCCTTACTAAGTTCTTAGAAAACAACATATTAATAGTTTTGAAATTAATATGTGCTAATCTCTTGTGTCATTGTTCACAAAGAGATGCACTATCTTTTACTATTAGGAAAACGGGGGTAGAAGAGTCTATGCTAAGAAAATCTAAGCAGAAAATATTCCTGCTCCTAATATTAGTTAATACCGTCTCCGAAGAGGCACGCGATATTATCAGGCACTTTTCCTTGCAGAACTTAACGTCGTATCCTTTATCACACAACTGGCTTACACTGATCAGGTTATGGTTTAACCCTTCAACATATGCCACGTCTGTGATAGAGAATACAACGTTGGATATCATACTATAACCCTTGGTGACTCCTCGATCTGATCCTCCAAAGATGACTTTGGGTCCATTTTCGACTTGGGAGTAATCACGCAACATGCTTCTTGTCCCAGTCATATGCCGGGAACATCCACTGTCCAAGTACCAGATTGACATTTTGGTGGCCTTTGGACATACCTGTAAAACAGAATTAGTTTCCCTTAGGAATCCAATCGGACTTGGGTCCTAGATTCCTTGTGAGCACACTCCCCCTCAGGTGGTTAACCCTACGAGTGGTCGGCCTCACATTGCTAACATGAGGAGTCTCATTGTTTCTTGGATTAAACCAGCAATCCACGGCAAAGTGACCAACTTTGCCACAACACCAACAGTCAAACCTGTTATACCGTTTCCTAAGCTCCTTCTTCACCCTTGGAACGGTGGGTCAAGCCGGGGCCTTGGATCTGGAGGTGGAGGCATCATGATGACAGCAGTCACACGATTTCTTCACTTCCTGTTCCATCTGTATAATAGGCTTGGCCTTTGGTTTCTGCTTCCTATTATGGCCGCTAGAGAAGGGTCCATAATTCTCCACTTGGATTTCCTCATAAGGTTCCTTGAGGACACTCTCACCGTAGTTGCGGGGGAAGGTCCATCCATCATACCGACTCTTGGGCTTTTCAACCGAGGGCCGGAAGAGGTGGCCATAGGTTGACTCAAAGTCATGCTCATTGCAGGGAAAGCTAGGCTTTCAGAATGAAATATGACCGAGTGGGGCCTTTCCCTTTTCTGCAGCAGAGGCCTTCTTAGTAGCCTTATTTTTCCTCTGATTTCTATTTCTCCTGGATGATTTACCAGGCACAGCCACATGCCCTAAGCCAACCCCCTTAGCCTGAGCAGAGAATTCATCAACTAGAGGAAGAACGGTCTTGGGCATAGAGAAGCTTTTGACAATCTTCCTCTCGGCCACAAGCTGTTCTTCCAGCTTGTTAATTTCTTCCTACTTTTGGTCAAGGAGCCTTAAAGAATCTGAGTGCTCAGAAGTCAGGTCCAGGTGTTCCTGTCGGAGAGATATCAAGCCAGTGATCTCTTCTCTTAGGGACACTCCCTCAGCCTTAAGGAATTTGACTTCCTTTTTCTGAGCGCTCAACTTCTTTCGACATTCTTCAAATGTATTGAGCAGGAGCTCATACTTTTCGAGGAGTTCAGCTTCACGGGCAGATGAGCTGTCCTCGTGATCATCTTCAGGAGACTCAGAGTCAGAGTCAGAGTCAGAGAGGGGGGGTGTGATCTTTTACCTTCCCAGTAAATGGGGGATAATCAGCATCTGAGTCGGAGCGACCCATTAGCCCAAAGTAGGTTTCCTCATCATCACTGGATTCTGATGAGTCAGATTCACTCAGTGTATTTGGATTCTTGGCAATGTAGCTCCTCTCCTTCTTCTTGTCTCGAGAGGACTTGTGCTCCTCTCCTTTCCTCTTATCTCTCTTGCTTTGGTGGCAGTCAGCAATGACGTGGCCTAGTTTATTGCACCCAAAGCAGATAATGTCAGCAGAACGATGTTTGTTCTGTTTAGAATCATACCTGTCAGAAGAGTAATTCTTCTTCTGATGTCTGGAGGAGGAGCCATCTCCTTTTTTCTGATTCCTCATCTTGAGGAACTTCTTGAACTCTCGAGTAATGAGAGAGAATTCTTCTTCAGATAGCTCTGAGCCGGATGAGCATGACTCAGAGTCATCTTCCTCAGCCTTTCTCCGAGAGCGGGACGAGGCTGCACCCTTGCCTTTCCTTGAGCTATTAGCTTTCAGGGCCACCGTCTTTTCTTTGGCTGCAGCCTTATCGGCTTCCTCTTCAGCTTTTCTGGTGTTCAGCTGAAGCTCGTAGGACAATAGCTTCCCAAACAGAATCTGGGGATCAGTTTCTGCCAGCTTGCCAAACTCTCTAATGACGCAAATCTTGGTGTCTCATTCCTTAGTCAGGGATCTAAGGAATTTGTCATTTAGTTCACCATTGGTAAACACTCTGCCATAACCCTTCAGGGCATTAACGATCTTCAGGAAGTTATCGAATGTCACTATGATTTCTTCCTTGGGACCTTGCCTGAAGGCCTCATACTTCTGGTTCAGAAGGGATCTTCGATCATCTCTTACTTCATCTGTGCCCTCCATCAGAATGATCAGGTAGTGCCAGATGTCCTTGGCAGTCCTGCAGTTGCTGAAATTCTGCATCATTGAATCATCGACGACGCTCACTAAAATATTTTGAGCTTTCTTGTCTAGGCCGACAAGCACCATCTCATCCTTATCCATTTCGGAGAGCCTCTTGGGCACCATCTTGGTCGGATTAATGGTGGAGGCCTTAGTGGGGATATGAGGGCCCTCCTCCACTATCATGAAGAGTCGGGGATCGACTGCTTCCATGTAGAACCTGATCCTTTCCTTCCAGATGGGAAAATTCAGCTTGGTGCATACTGGAATCTTTCCTGTATACTTGAGTCCGCCCATTCCCGAGATCTTCTTTCTTCTTGACACTAGACACATGATTTTACTCAAGGTGTTAACCTTATTGATGAGTAAGCTCCCTCTGATACCACTTGAAAGTATATAGTGTCAACCTAATCACCTATAGGGGGAGGGGGAAATAAGTGTCGTGCAGTCTTTTGCGGAATTAAACTAACCTGCACTAGTAAGCAAACAAAACACAGAAAACACACAAAGAATTATAGTAGTTCCCCGATTTGGGTACGTCCACTTTCCCCGTTCGACCTATCTCCCACCAAGGGACGACTCAGTCACTTCTCCAAACGGATTGAAATCCAATCCTCACACTAGGAGCAACGCTCCCCTAACCACGGAAGGAACCCTTCCAACAATGGAGTCACAACTCCACCATAACGGATTGCACCCAACCCTTACAAATAGGAATGAAAATTCCTTTACAAGAAAATTGAATGTAAATAAAAATACAAACAATGCTTTATGGAGATTCCGATGTCCTTCTTCGTTCGTTGAAGCTTGCACGAAAAGTACGAAGAGTCCACCACCGGATTTCTCACTTGGAATGGATCTTGTCAAGATCGGCGGCGGCAAGCAAGTGCGGCGGCGATGCTTTGTAAATCCAAACTTCTTGACGAAACAAGCTAGGTCTTCGAACGATCTCAGTCGGATCAAACACCTCAACTGATTCGGAAGGGAGAACAAGTCTCGTTCAACGAATCGGAAGACAAGAGATCTCGAGAGAGACACGTGAGCCCAGGTGCTTGCCTCGGTACTGTCGTCGAGCGATCAAAGACAAGCTGAGATTAGCTGCGGCGACAACTTCCGATCGGCGACGTGCGTGCGGGCGGAGCTCGCGATGCGCTAGGTCACGACAGCGTGATTTCGTATTCTTCTGTTGTTGGTGTCGTAGAGTTTCAAAATACGCAAGTATTTATACCAGGAGCCAACCCTAAGAGCCGTTGTGGGGCCCACGAGGAAAAGCCCTAGCCTCGGCCGAAACAGCGCACGACGACTCAGTTCGGTCCAGCGAGCGGCGAGAATCTGCCTAAGGCAAAATCGGCGGGAGTCGTTGGTGATTCCCGTCGATGTCGGCGGGAATCACTCCCGACTCCCGTCGATTCTGCCTTGGCAGAATTTCTAAATTTGCCGGCCGGAATAAGAATCGGCGGGAGTCACTTAGTGATTCCCGTCGAAGTCGGTGGGAATCACTAACGACTCCTGTCGATTCTTACTTGGAAGAATTTTCCTCCTTCCTTCTTTTGATAGCTTGGTCTTTGAACCATCCTTGCTCCTTCTTCTGCTCTTGATCTACCTTGACCCCATACTTGAAAATAAATACACTCCAATAGAGAGAGCACACGTGGATCAACACACTGATCTACACAACGAGAGATTACGTTGCACAGACCCGTGTATATTGACCCACTGCACTCTAACATTGGTGTGTACTTAGCATGGAATAGTTGCAAGCACAACTTGATAGAATTGTCAAACACATTGTCAATTCAACTTAGCTTGTTCAGGCTCTTCTTCAAATCAGGTCTATTGTGGATGCAATACCCAACAATTATTTGACGCTCCTTGATCGGGCGCCTTCTTTCTTCCCCCGATGCTTGGGATACGGTTACAGTGCATCCTCTATGAAGTGAGGTGTTGCTTGTGGATGAGTTGGTGGGGGTTGGATTAGTGTGTTCCTCTAGTGTTGCATCACTGACACTTTGTGTGCTATTCTTTGTCATTGATGTCGGTCGGGTGTGCTTACGCAATGCAAGCGTTGTTTTCAAGGTGTTGTTCAGGAATTTTGGGAACATTTTCCTAAAGAGGGCGTCAAACTGTTGCGGGTCACCCGATTTTTCGCCGGTATGAAGAATCAGACAGACTTAGCTCAGAATTGGACTAGGCACGCAATCAGTCAATGAAAGACAATAACAAATGACAAACTTTTTTTGATGTGGAAAACCCAGAAAGGGTGAAAAATCACGTGGTCGGATCTGTGCCGGGCAAAAATCCACTATTTTCTTGATTTTACAGGAGTTTAAAGATTTACTCGGAGGGTGACATGCAAGCTCTTTGTTACAAGTTCTGAATATGAAAACAACAGAAAATAAATAAAGTCCCTGGAGTCTTGGTGGGATCTCTTCGGTGGGGAAGAATGTTAAGTTCTAAGAGCCTCGATGAAAGCACTCGTGCTGAGCTAGAACCTTAATGAGAGCGCTCCTGTGGACCAGAATGCCACACTCTTGAAGCCTTGAGATATTTTCACGCTAGAGAGGGAGCAGAGCGAATCCCGAGCGGAGGAACGATCTAAGTCCCACGTGCTCGTCAGAAACCTCAGAGCTCTATCTACCATCTAGAGTTGTTTGTCTTCAAATGAAGGCCTGAGGACCTATTTAGAGTTTTCTAGAGGGATATAGTGGTAATTGTGTCAGCGCAGAATTTGTGCTAGCGAATGATGTCGCTCCGTTTCGGTCACCTGAATCACCAATTTTAGCGAAGTGACGAAAGTGCTACCCAGGCAATCAGGGCAGGGTGCCCAACGCCGGCGAAGGTCGGAGGCGATGGAAGCCGTCGACGTGCGCGCGGTGGCGCGCAACGCTCGTCCGCACGTGCTGTTGCGGGCGCGCAGAGCTTGGGAACGTACTGCCGCGTGCGTTGCTGCTTGCGCGAGCGTGCAGCGCTTGCGCGCACGCGAGGCGTGCGTAGCGCTTGCGTGCATGCCTGTTTGACTTTGCCTTCTTCTTGGGTGCTTTCAGGCCTTTGGGGAGCACAGCTTTCGGCGCGCGGCTCGTCCGGTCGGGTTGGCATGCCCCCGTGTCCTCGGTCAAAATCTTTCTGATTCGACTTAGAAAATTCAGGGGGAACCCCTTCATGCATCTCTAAGGAAATTTTTTAGTTACCAAGCCTCTAAATGCAGGAAAAATTTCCCCAAGTTCCTTGGATGATTTAGGCTCCGTTTGGCACGGTTGGTCATGAATAAGGGGGCTTAAATTGTCATTTGTTAACGCCCACCTAAAGAACTCCATCCACTTTTAAGTTCAAACGGATGATATTTTTAAGTGATACTTAACGAATGACATTTTAATCCATGCGTTTACCACCACCATTGTGCCACACAGAGTCTTATTCAAAAGAAGGCTTTAAAATACGGTAAATCGTCAAATGGATAATTCATTTTTGCTAGCCGAAACAGGGAATAATAAAGTGAGTTCCCTAAAGATATGCCCATCTAGACAAAACTGGAGCCTTAAAATTAAAACTAAAGGTCTGTTTTTGTTAGAATTGAATCTCAAATTTCAATTCTGAAACCTCAACTCGATGCAACCAAACAAACATAACTACTTATATTGCGTGTGACAATGTGTTCCTAATATTTATCTTGCTTTACCCAAAAGTAGAATATGAAATTCAAATATCTTATTACTCCTTTTGAAAGCTACAATACAAGTATTTGTACACATATTTATAGGATGGAGAAGTGAAATCTCAACTTCAAGCCAAATATGTGATTAGTCTATACATGAAAAAAGGTCTTTACATGGGACTTTACATACTTTTTCTACACTCCCTCAAGTTGAAGCATACAGATTGCTGACATTAAGATTGCAAACGAGCTGTCAGTATAGTTAGCGTGATGGAGCCATGGTGAGGACCATAGAAATTTTCTCGGCAATGGGTACATCTCACAAATCAAGTTCGTCAAGCTTACAATACAAGTATTTGTACACATTTAAAGGATGGGGGGAGTGAAATCTCAAATCCAATACAAGATGTGAGGCTAATCTATACACGAGAAAAGAGGGCCTTTCCATGAATCTTCTACATTTATAAACCATCAAACATATTTATCATTAATTCAAATCAAATCTGATTTAAATTTTGAAACTAAAATTATCTAAAGTAGGCCATATTCATAATTATTATGCAACACTTGAAAGGGAAATATTAAGGTAGGAATTTCAGTTAATTCAATTCTCATAAGGGATTCCTGTCCTCATCGATGTCAATTACAAGAAGCGGCTCCTTGTCCAACTCTCTCGGCCCTTCAGAATACAGTATTGGCAGATATGCTTTATAGGCCGGCAAATACCGTGATACAAAATCCAAAACCTGTGGAATTATATAAACCCAATTAAGAAAAAAAGAATTGTCAAAACTTGGAAAAAATATATTTTTTTCCCCTGGGAATTGGCCGAGAAATAAACGTGCATGTCCATTTTTGTTTGTTTTTATCTGGTCAAAACCAATTCTGGTAAATGGCACAAACTGAGCAAGCTTATATCTCTGTCAATAGCCCAAAGTCCATACAAGGGAGAATGATTTTGATGCTTAATTACTGATGATTTCTTCAGAAATTATGAGATAGCGCAAAACCGAATGTCGATCTGATTTCACAGGATCTTGCTAACAAGATCCACCGCCAGACTAACTTTGCGCAGGACCCGGGCAGGATAAATGCAGGACAACAATGATCTTTATTGTGCAGATGACTTTATAGATGTGCTTGGCATTTATTTGTCCTTTCTTTGTCATTCTTTGTGATGAACATGTAGTTTGTGGAAGAAGACTCTGAGTTGCATTATAAAATTGGCTGATTAATAAAAAGACAATAATTTATCTTGAATCAAAACCTTAAGTGTTTGTTTGTGCGTGCACTTGCTCATTTGGGAGCAGCGGCTAGAGCTTCAAAGTTGTTCGATTCTTCGTTATTGATGTTTCTAGAGCTGCTTCAATAATGCGTGCATAAGCAGCATAACCGAATAAAAATGGCAGAATAAAATGTTAAGTTTTCATAAGAAGCCATTAGAAAAATGGATACTAAAGAGAGGTGATTAGTCCTCTCCAATAGGGTTAAGTGTATTGAAAAGTTAAAGAACCATAAAGTGATTGGAGCTCTCCGATAGGATTACATTTTTCGGTTGAAAAGAGGTTTAACCACTAAGAAGTGGTACTGGAGAGACAGTCATATGAGATTGAATTGTGCATGGCATTGGAGACTTCAATGATGTATTATAACGTTTTTTACTATGGAATATTGAATGATCAAGGTTTAAGAGCAAATGACACCCCAAGGATTAACATGATTGCAGTTCATTGAATGAAAGTAGATCAAGTTGAAAAAAGTGTATGTTTGAAGATGATTCGCGGCTTATGTGACGAGTTGTTACATAGGGGGGAGATTGTTACAAAATTGAAAGGATATGTTAGGGTAAGAATTTCAAGTAGTTGATACTCACCATTAGACTTGAGCTTTTGGATTTAAACGGCTTATACTATTGTTGTATCAACTCTAATATTAGTCCCCTTCAACTAATTCCATAAAAACACATTTTTAAAAACAAGAGGAACTAGAGATGCCATTCCCTTAACTTTTATTAGTCTAATCTTTTGATGATAATAATATTATATCGCTACTGAAATGAGTTTAAGTTAATCTGTGCATAAATTGAAAGGCTTCATCAAAATATGGTCAATATGCAATGTAAAGAAGGTTAAATACAATTTATTTTTCCTTTGATCTAATGTATTTTAAATCATTTATGCACTCATTTATTATATCATGTACATTTGATCATGCCCCGTTCATTTTAAAGCTAATTTAGGCCCATGATCATAGGGGTTCATATCTTGAATATGATTTTCAGATTTGATCATGACCAAAGCCACAAGATTAGTTCATTATTATTTTTCATTAAAATTAATGGTATCTTATTTGAATTTTGAAGTCATTTGACCCAATAGATCTCTAGTTTAATTTCTAGCCCTTAATTTATCGTATCTTATTTAAATGGAAGCTTTAAAAGTAAATTTGTGTTTTAAAAATTAGTTACCAACCAATTATAAAAAAATTATGACTTTGCACTTTAACACTCAAAAATGATCGTATATGTGAGATATTGATAAACTGGCTGGTATTAATCATTGGGTTGTTGAACAAACCTCAAAAGTATGTTTGTTTGGATGAAATTTGAGCCTTAGAATAGGAATTGGATGTCCATTTTTCATTGGTATTGACCATCAATTCTAATTCTAAAGTGTCAATTCTGTCAAACTGAACAGACCATAAGATCCTAACTTGTGAAATTCAGTTTTGCAAGGAAAGCGAGGTCAACCAACATGAAATTTGGAAACAGTAAGTTCGTGTTTGAACATATGGCATAAAATTACGTAGGAAACGACAACTCGTTTAACGAAAACAGAGTTCGTGTGAAAAGTAGAATTTCGAGAAAAATCACCGAAACTTATGCACGATTTAGAATTGGCACATCGAAACAAAAAACCCAAGAGGGATATTATCACATTTTTAGTGAGGTGGCAGCATGAGGGGCTACCGATGGCATTGCAGCGTTAACTGCTAGCCGGGGCGACAAGGCACATGACTCATAATGTATCAGCATAGCACAATGCACTGCCTATTTTTGTCGTGTAACCACCACGAGCACGCCACCTGTCGCCTCCCAAGAGTCCAGTGATGGGGGATTCACTATTTCAGAATTTCTGAGAGTTCTAGAGTTCCTACTTATAAAACTTTGGATGTGCTGAAAATTTACTATAAATATGGATCCAGTATAAAATTCAAATCACTTCAAATACTTTTTCATTTCTCTGAAACCAAGAAAGGAGAGAAATGGGAAAGAGAGTGTCAAAATCTTGACGAGCTTTCAAGGAATCTTAAGAGAAGGTCTCGGTTGGCAAGCCAGGAGGGAGTCGAACATAGCATCCATCCGCAGTATTAGGACATAGAGCGAGGCACTGGACTCATCATGAGCATCAAGAAGACGGGGGAGATGGTCAAATCGGTGGTATGACTACAACATCATTTACACTCGAAAAACATGTAGACGAAACATGGTAACGGGAGATGTTGGATCAAGTGTGAACACACAACAAGATATCCACAAAAAAAGTTTGTAATGGAGCACATGTACCTATAAAATTGAGAAAATAAAAGAGATGCAACGAGCTACTTCAAAAACACAGACAGAAGACTGATGGGTTGTGTGGGACTAAGGCAAAAGTCAGGAAATACCATGTGGTGATGAATATCCAACAAGTGGGAGTCCACTCGGATGAATTTGACTATGTGGGGATCAACTGAAATATGGGTCAGAGTCGCCTTCATCTCTAACACTTCCCCTCAAGTGAAACACACGACATATAAGCATAAGAAAAGACACACAAAACTAACATCTAGACAACATAGACAGGAACAATATAACGAATTGCGGAAGACAAAATAAAGATTAAGAGACCATTAAGAAGCTCTCCATCATCGGCAAAAGGATAACACCCTTGAAGCAATGGCTCCATCACCGGGAAGAAGTCGGCGGGAGTTTGGTCGATGAGCAACGATGACGGATCTAAGGCTGGACAGTCATCAAAGAAAGCATCGGGCGTTCTGCAGGAAGTCGACAGAATCCACGTCGTTTGCACCAAGTCGACGAGGTTGACAATGATCTGAAGAAGCCCATCTATCGACTGCAGCAATATGGAGTAGCAGAGGTCACTGGGGAAGAGGCGGTGGTAAAGAATGAAGTGCGGGGAGATCAAAAAGTAGAAGGGAGATGGACGTCCAGCTGCCCACAGGAAGATCGGGAAGTAATTAGGAGACTGTCGTTCAACACACGCAGGAAGATCAGCATGGATATCGTCGTCAATTTTGATTTGAAGCAAGAAGACGGGATCTGCGTCAGCATCGTATCCATGGCTAGGGAGCAGCGGCGGGATCAAGAAGGAGATCTTCGAGGCCGTAAGAGGTTTTTTCCGCTAGACTGGGTTTGTAACGGGCTCGACGTCGATCATTTAAGGTGTGGGAGAAGGCAACATGGACGCCCGACGAGCTTCGATTAGGAAGCGGAAGCGGGCTCAGAGGCTTGGTCTCAGATCGGAAGTGGACGCGGGCTCGTGTGTAACATAGCTAAAGCCGTGGGGGTGTCGAACAAGAGAGCTCGGTGAGGAATTAGTTTATGCTCTGATACCATGTTGAAATAATGACAGGGAAATAGAAAGTACATATTATTCTTCCCATAAAAGGGTATTTAAAGGACTACAAGAACTCACAAAACATTGATAGTTCACGTGGAACTAAACACATACACATGTCTAAAGACTAATACAGAGACTGAAATAGAATATTTAACTAAATATGATAACTCCAACCCCTATATATTTGGAACTATTTTGATTTGGTTTGGATTCTCCTCCATTCATTGACCATCTCTCTCATTATTATTTTCCAAATAACTCCAACCATTCCGAGCTCCTCTTTCAATTTTGTTTATTTCTAGAGCTTGTTTAAGACCATAAGAAGCTTTTCAAACTCTTAAGCTTTCATTTGGTATTTTTCACTTGCCAATTTTGGACCCAAGGATTTTTTTCACTGTCTTTGTTAAATTTTCACAAGATGCTCAGCAAGATAGCCCAAACGTCAAATCAATATCTTTGGAACTACCCAGATCACAACTTGTACACGCGGAAAACAGGAAGAATACTCAAGCAACCAAAGTGCATTGACAGAAACAAGCAGATCAAAATCTTATTAATCTTCTTTACAAGGCGAGGTATACATGGCGAGACATGATTTCGTCAGTACATGAAAAAACTAGAAATTACAAACAATTCGGGCAGACAGAAACTCTGAGACCGCCGAGGCCTCCTGCCCGCAAAGACCGCCCGAACTGAACTGAAGCCGAACTGAACACGGAGTCCGCCGAGACCGCGAGGTCGCGCGGACACGCCGTTATTCGCAGAGCTGCCTGCTGCTGCTGAACTGAGGAACAGACCGCCTACCCGCCGAGACCGCGAGGTCGCGCGGACAGGTTATTGAACTGGGAAGGTTGATGCAGAAACCGGTAACCGCTGAAAGCAGTCCGCTAACTTTACTGAGCCTGACCGAGGTCAAAACCAAACTCCTGGTTTCACAGAGCTAGCCGCATCACCTGCACACAACAACCGGTTAAGCAAATCAACCCGCGCGGATAACAAAAACGAGTCCGCAGCCTTAACCCAAGTCCAACTTACTGTTCACTCTGTTTTTAAATGACGAGCCAGGGGGTCCTATTTATAGGCGGGGTGAGGAGTGTGATCACCACCCTATGAGATAGGCTAACCGCCCCTTGATCGCAGCTAGCTCTGCCAGTCCGCCGAGTCCGCACCGACAAGTCGGACTCGCGAACAAAACGCCAACCTGAAAAAGCACCACCAGCTGAGAACCATGTTAGTCCGCCTAGAGAGAGGACACAGCAATTGTCCGCACGCTCCAGTCCGCGACCACAGGCATATCCGCCTGGTCACAGCGGACTATGCGGACACCAACTCAGCTCGCAATGCCTGTGACCAACAGGCCAACAGCCCGGTCTCAGCGGACAAAACGGAAACCCTTGACTTCACAAAAGTACAAGTCCAGATACAAGCTTGCGCGAGCTCGGCGAACACCAAAACAGTCCGCCAGCTCCAAGGCAAGATCGCAACCAGATTGCGGCTTACCGCAACTCCAGACCAAAGGCTAATCGTGCGGACTCCAAGCCACAGTCCGCACAGACTGCGGACACCATCCCACACAACTCAGCAAGCCACTGCCGGACTCAACCAGTCCGCGCAGTTCGAGCAACCAAACGGAAAGACAGCCAACACTAGTCCGCCGAACTCCAGCTCCAGTCCGCGCGGAGAGTCAGCCCAGGTCGCCCAGTCCGCCTGGACTGCCCGATCACTACTTTCACTTCACAAATTTCAACACTCCCCCTTGAAGTGAGAAGTAGAGATCAAGCCCAGTAAACCCCGAAGTCGCTGGAAAGGCCCCTTCGACAGCGGCTTTGTGAAGATGTCTGCAAGGTTGTCCTCACTCCAAACATGCCCGACCATTAGAGATCCCTCCAACACCTTTTCCCGAATGAAATGGTGCTCGATCTCAATATGCTTGGTCCTCGCATGGCAAACAGGATTGTTCACCAGCTTGAGAGCACTCTCATTGTCACCTCGGAGCAGAGTGGGACCTTGCACTTCCTTATGGACGTCCTCTACTAGTCTCCTTAGCCAAATGGCTTCCCGAGCTGCCAAGGCCGAAGCCTTGTACTCTGCTTCCGTAGTAGAGACGGACACTGAATCCTGCTTCTAGCTACACCACGAGATGCCCGTTGATCCACAAATAAACACATAACAAGAAGTTGACCTTCGGTCATCCGAATCACCACCATAATCAGCATCCGTGTAGCCCAGCAAAGAGAAGCTCGAGTCCCTCCTATAAAGGAGTCCCATATCAGAAGTCGTCATCACATACTTCAGAATACTCTTCGCCGCCATCAGATGAGACTTCCTTGGCTCCGCCATAAACCGACTTACTCGGCCAACAGCATAAGCAATGTCTGGCCTTGTAATCGTCAGGTAGATCAAGTTCCCCACTAGAGCTCGGAACACCAAGGGATCAAGAAGAATTCTTCCCTCATCTCGTCGAAGCTTCAAGCCAGAATCCAACGGAGTAGAGCAACTCTTTCCCTTTTCTATGCTGAATCGTCTCACAATCCGATCCGCATAACCTTTCTGGGAAACAAGAATCCCGCTCTCCTTCCTCTCTACTTCGAGACCAAGAAAGTGATGAAGCTCCCCCAAGTCTTTCATCTCGAAGCGAATAGCAAGCTCAGACCTGAGTCTAGCAACCTCCTCTTCTGAATTCCCTGTGATGATCATGTCATCAACATATAACAGAACCAGGACCTGAAGCTCTCTCTTCTTCTTGATGAACAAGCTTGAGTCTGAGTTGGAGGCAAGATAGCCGCAGAATTGAAGATATTCTGGAATCTTCCCATACCATGCCTTCGGAGCCTGCTTCAACCCATAAAGGGTCTTCCTGAGCTTGCAGACGTAGTCCGGATGTTCTTCAGAAACATAACCGAGTGGCTGATCCATGAAGATGTCTTTGTCTATCTCCTCGTAAAGAAAAGCATTCTTTACGTCCAGCTGGCACATCTTTCAGCCCTGGCAGGCTGCCAAAGCTATCACCACTCGTACTGAAGTCATCTTTGCCACCTGACTAAACGTCTCTTCATAGTCCTCGTCATACTGTTGAGAGAATCCTCGAGCAAAAAAGCCAACTTGTACCGCTCGATGCTTCCATCCGCCTTCTTCTTCAGCTTATAGACCCACTTGCAAGTAACAGGAGTAACGTCATCCACCTTGGGAACCAAGTCCCAAGTTTCATTCTTCCTGAGGGCAGTCATCTCCTCATCCATGGCATTGTCTCACTCCTTCACTCCAGTGGTCTCTTCAAACTTTGAAGGCTCTCGCTCATCCAGAGGGTCTGCAAAGAAACAGGAGACAAAACTCACTGTATTTCCATCACAATACCGAGCCGGAGGCTTGATGGTCCTCTTTGATCTCCTAAGAGGCTGCTCCTTGTTCACCACCTCCACTACTTCTTCAGGTTCAACTCCTTCAAGCAAACATGGAGCAGTGATCCCCCTGCTTCCTGAACCAGAAGCCTCTCCCCCTGAACTTGAAGTAACAGAAGTCGTTGGTGAAACAACGAACTCCTCTTGAAGAACTTCAGCAGCCACCTCCTGCCCTTCATCAACCTTGCCCTCCGGTAGCTCAACCGAGCTTCCTCCATATGATGTCAGTTCGTCAAAGACAACGTCTCTTGACACAGCAAACTTCTTCGTTGCAGGATCCATGCACCTCCATCCCTTCTTCCGTTCATCATAGCCAACAAAGACAAGCTTACTTGTCTTTGCATCAAGCTTAGTCCTCAGAGCATCCGGGACATACACGTAACAAGTTGAACCAAACACCCGAAGGTGTTCAACACTTGGCTTCTCCTTCAACAACATCTCGAAGGGAGACTTCATGTTGATCGGACTGAGGGGCATCCGATTGATGACGTAAGCTGCACAAGACATTCCCTCCGCCCAAAAGGACCTTGGGATATTCTTGGCATGAAGCCAACACTTGCAAATCTCCGTCAGATGACGGATCTTCCTTTCGGCAACTCCATTTTGTTGTGGATATGAGCACAAGTAAGCTCTCTCTGGATCTCGTGCTTCCTGCAAAAAATAGAAAACTCGGAGTAGACAAACTCTCCGCCGTTATCAGTTCTAAATTTTTTGATACGCAGGTTAAGCCGGCCCTCCACCAGCTCCTTGAACTCCACAAACAAACGGAAGGCTTCAGACTTCTCCTTCAAGAAATACACCCAAGTGTATCTTGAGTAGTCATCAATCAAGACTAGCATGTACCTGCTCCCGCCAAGGCTAGCAGTAACGGTTGGTTCCATCAGATCACCATGGATAACCTCCAGTGGTGCTTTGCTTCTCGTCTGTGACTTATCAAATGGAAGACGGTGAGACTTGCCATACTGATATCCAGCACAAACGTGACCATCATCGAAGGATGATAGCTTAGGCAAGCCTCTCACCGGGCTCCTATTTGTCATAGCTTTCAGCTTATTCATCCCTACTTGCCCCAGCCTCTCATGCCACATTGCAGTGCTATCATTGGCCCTCATGCGATCAACATAGGAGCTTGTTGATAAAACAAACAAGTCTTTCACTCTCCTTCCAACGTGAGCAACATCAGCCTTAACCGCTGATACGTTGCGAAGAAACTTTACCTCTGTTCTATCAAACAGAACCTGGTAACCTGCATCTACTGCGTTGGTAACCGAGAAGAGATTTTTCTTCATGCCCGGTACGTGATAGACACTCCTTAATGTGAGTGGACTCTGATCACTACCTACGGACACTACACATTCCTTCTCTACAGTATGAACAGTATTGTCAGCAGTGATGATGGCTTCGTTACCTGAGTAAGTCTGCAGCGAGAAAAACTTCGACTTGTCTCCGGTGAGATGATGACCACACCCGGAGTCCACGATCCAGTCGTCCTCGAAGTCAACGGTGGACAAAGCACGAACACAAGTGCCCGTCATGAAAGCTCCACCCCAACCAGCTTCCTCATGGCTAGAGGAAGCTTCCTCCTTGCCTGCAGCGTGTCCAGGCTGCAGCTTGACTTTGCAGTCACGCTTGAAGTGATCCGGCTGATGACACCTGTAGCACTTCAAGTTCTTCTTCCAATCCTTCTTTGGAGCAGAGCTCCCCTCTTGCTTGTTAGAAGTTGAAGGTTCATCTCCAGCCGCTGTCTTCTTCTTCTTTCCTTCCCATATCTTCTTCTTCTTCTTCTAAGTGAACAGAGCTTCACTTCCTCCTTCAGAGACAGTTACCCCGGCCATCTGTCTAGCCAAGCTCTCCTGCGACGCAAGCAGGTTCTCCAGCTCCAGAAGAGAAGGTTGAGTCGCCCAGCCTTGAACAGAAGTGAGTAAGGCCACATACTCCTTCCGCAGACCGCGGATTATATGCCTCTTTAGCTTAGCCTCGGAGATCGGCTCATCAGGATCAAGTGCTGAAAGCTCAGCACACAAGCTCTTCATCTTCAAGAAGTATCTAGAGACAGAAAGATCTCCTTGAATTGCCTTAGACAACTCATTTTCCAAGAACTGTAGCCTAGCTACATTCTTTCTGTTGAACAACCCATCAAGGGAAGTCCAAATCTCAGCAGCAGACTCACATCCTAAGATGTGATCAAAGAGCTCAGGTGACACCGCCCGCTTGAGAGCAAACTCAGCCTTGGCATTTGTCTTCCTCCACACTCTCACCTGCTCGGCAGTTCCAAAGGCAGCTGTAATTTCAACCTGGTCATCACCACCGACGACCTCCCTCAACTCCTCGCCCAGAAGATAGATCTTCATGCACGACTTCCACTTCTTAAAGTTAATTGACATTAAAAGCTCTATTCCCAGACCTCTTGCAAAACCTCCGTCCATTGCACTATCCTGGTTAACCTTTCAGAAGCACAGAGCAACAACAGTACTTGTTGATCACCGCTCAAGCAACTGAACCTCCCTCTGATATCATCTTAAATTTTCACAAGATGCTCAGCAAGATAGCCCAAACGTCAAATCAATATCTTTGGAACTACCCAGATCACAACTTGTACACGCGGAAAACAGGAAGAATACTCAAGCAACCAAAGTGCATTGATAGAAACAAGCAGATCAAAATCTTATTAATCTTTTTTACAAGGCGAGGTATACGTGGCGAGACATGATTTCGCCAGTACATGAAAAAACAAGAAATTACAAACAATTCGGGCGGACAGAAACTCTGAGACCGCCGAGGCCGCCTGCCCCCAAAGACCGCCCGAACTGAACTGAACATGGAGTCCGCCGAGACCGCGAGGTCGCGCGGACACGTCGTTATTCGCAGAGATGCCTGCTGCTGCTGAACTGAGGAACAGACCGCCTACCCGCCGAGACCGCGAGGTCGCAGGGACAGGTTATTGAACTGGGAAGGTTGATGCAGAAACTGGTAACCGCTGAAAGCATTCCGCTAACTTTACTGAGCCTGACCGAGGTCAAAACCAAACTCCTGGTTTCACAGAGCTAGCCGCGTCACCTGCACGCAGCAACCGGTTAAGCAAATCAACCCGCGCGGATAACAAAAACGAGTCTGCAGTCTTAACCCAAGTCCAACTTACTGTTCACTCTGTTTTTAAATGACGAGTCGGGGGGTCCTATTTATAGGCGGGGTGAGGAGTGTGATCACCGCCCTATGAGATAGGCTAACCGCCCCTTGATCGCAGCTAGCTCTGCCAGTCCGCCGAGTCCGCACCGACAAGCCGGACTCGCGAACAAAATGCCAACCCGCAAAAGCGCCACCAGCTGAGCACCATGCCAGTCCGCCTAGAGAGAGGACATAGCAATTGTCCGCACGCTCCAGTCCGCGACCACAGGCATATCCGTCTGGTCACAGCGGACTATGCGGATACCAACTCAGCTCGCAATGTCCGCGACCAACAGGCCAACAGCCCGGTCTCAGCGGACAAAACGGAAACCCTGGACTTCACAAAAGTACAAGTCCAGACACAAGCTTGCGCGAGCTCGGCGAACACCAAAACAGTCCGCCAGCTCCAAGGCCAGATTGCAACCAGATTGCGGCTTACCGCAACTCCAGACCAAAGGCTAATCGTGCGGACTCCAAGCCACAGTCCGCACAGACCGCGGACACCATCCCGCACAACTCAGCCAGCTACTGCCGGACTCAACCAGTTTGCGCAGTTCGCGCAACCAAACGGAAAGACAGTCAACACCAGTCCGCCGAACTCCAGCTCTAGTCCGCACGGAGAGTCCGCCCAGGCCGACCAGTCCGCCCAGGTCGCCCAGTCCGCCTGGACTGCCCGATCACTACTTTCACTTCACAAATTTAACCAGTCTTTACCCTTTGGATCCTTGAGTTTGTTGTGGGTTTCTCTCCATTATAAATAGAGCCCTCCCACAGACTCTCAAACCCTCTTAACTCTCAATCTCAAAGCCAACCTCTTCATTTTAAAGAGTGGTCAAGATTTATTCCTCTAAAGCTCTAGTCTTCTGCTCTGTTCACAGTATCTTGGTGAGCTCCTGCCTCCTGTAGTCCTTAAGATCATTGGATTTTTTGTAATAGAAGGAGGATCATTTTGGTCAAGTTTACTCTTTTGCAAAACATTTAAAGCAATAGTACAGCTTGTCCATTTAGCTTTCATTTTGCATTAGAGTTGTTTGTTTCAAGTACTTTATTTCTCTTTTTATTGGTATCTAGATATCCAAATTTCATACAATATTCCATGAGTTATCTTATTCACTTGCCTCCGCTCATGACATTGGCATACGACAACTCCTTCCATGCAATGCTTCGAATAGGGTCATCTGCTAGCTTCGAAGCTATTGTTGTAAACAAAAATAATAATGAACAAATGGTTTTCGTATTTCTTTCCGAACTCGATGACATGCATGTTGGAGCATGTGTTCCGCATCTCTTAATTTAAGAATAACAAATACCGTGATGTATTTGATCTAGTCTTTTGTGTTTTTATAGTGTGTAGGCCATACAGATACAAGCAAAAAATAAATGAGAAGACAAGCCCTCCGTAATGGGTGTGTACACTTAAGAATCAGCAAAAAGATGAGCATTGATAGTTGAATACTAAAATGGTCATAACTTTCAATCCGGGAAGAGTTACGGGACAAGCCACCTCATTCCAGAAAGAGGACGACGACATCTACAAGCTGGAAAAAGTTTCGCTAACGCCGGCAGTAGCACTAACGCCAGTGGTAGCAATTTCGACGTGACAGAAAAGGAAGGTTGGGCTGAGCCAGATTTAGCAAGTGCTAACGCCAGTGGTAGTCCAATACCGCCAGGCGGTAGTGTTTGGAAAGTCCGTTTTTGGAAGAAAAGGGTATCAAAAATACTAATTTACAAAGTTCAAAAGTTTCTTAAAATAACATGGAAAAGTTTCCAAAAATGGCAATGAAAGGTTGCAAAATTTGCCGATTTTCAAAGAGAGAAGAAAACCTGCCTAAAATAGCTACCACCAGGCGGTAGCGCTACAACTGGCGGTAGCATCTGAGGCCTATTTAAAGAGCGGCTCCTCTCCTTCCTTGATGATCAATTCCTTTGCTCTCCAAACCACAACTCTGAATCAGTTGAGAGAGGCTCGTCTCCAGAGATCAAGAGAAATCCCTTGGATAAACCAAAGATCAAAAGGAGTTTTTGAAGGGGAAGTGCTACCATGCTTGTTCAACACGAACGACGAACGCACTAAGAATATCAACATCGACATCGCCTTTGTCTTCACCTTCAGAAATCCTTAGAGAGTTTTCACTTGGTTTTTTTATTATCTTGCAATTTTTTATTTTATGTTTTTGTAACTTGAGTAGAGAAATCGTTCGAAGAGAACGTCGGATTCTGAGAAGGATTTCACGAAAAATTTGCCACAGGTAGGGGAGACTAGGAATTGCGAGACTTAGGGGGAAAAACGTTTGGTGCAGACGTCGGTTTCCAGGGAGGATTCCGTGAATTCGCCACATGTGGTGGCGACTAGGTCTTGGGTAGATCTAGGGGCGGTTTGAGGCCTTATCTAGGAGAAATAGGTTAAAACCAATCGGTCCTTGGGGATAAGGGTCAGTATAGAAAAGAAAAAAGAGTTTTTCATATTTCGCCTCGATTTCTAACGTTATATAAATCAAACATTTTGTAATCAATTTCTTATGAAATAAAATCATGTCATTCATTGTTTTAGTAATTGATTTTATTTTGTGTCCTGAAATGTTTTAAATAATATTTCTTGCTCAAAACATTAAAGAAAAACATATTGCAAATTACTTTTAAATTACACGCACTGATTTCACTTTTTGTTACTAGCGTCATGCGGTAGTGCTAACGCCAGTGGTGAGGGAATATTGAAATTCGACCTCCTTTAAAAGTAATCATCAATATAATATTTTCTGAGATATTAAAATATATTTTCTGATAAAATATTCGAAAACTTATTTAAGTTACTCTTATATTTTAAATAAGATTCAAATTTCCAAAAAACCCTTTTATTTACCCCCCCTAAGGGAGCCTAAAGATCCAACAAGTGATATCAGAGGTAGGTTATTCCAAATTGGATTAATAATCGGGAATAATGGTGTTTCATGATCTCGCTTCCACCGGAGGGAATGAATTTTAGTTAATGAAAAATCTTTATCACCATCTTTATTTATGGGTGAAAATTTCAAAGGGTGAAAAATTCTAATGAAAAAGTTTCTAAAATCTTTAGATAAAAAAGTTTAGAATATTACTTTTAAAGAGCCCCATAATATTTTAAATAAAAATGAAATGCTTTTAAATACTAAATCAATTAATAGTTTATTTTGCGTGCTTGATCAAAAAATTTTCAAACTTATTTATACTTTGCCTACTGCTTATAATATTTAAAAATTTCTTGAGATTACTTACAGTTTTTCTTTCACAGATGATGAACAAGAGCAATTTACTGTTGATCCAAGAGAAGAAATCAATGAGTAATCATGCTTAAGGGAAGTTATATCAAATGTTAAGATCATATTAAATAGAAGGAAAGATGAAATCTCATCAATGGAAGAGGATGTTGAAGATGTCAAAGGAATTATATGTTCAAATCTTGCCTCCTCCAAAAGCATTGTAAGTAAATTAAATTCCCTCCTTGTTTCAACTTCTATTTCCACATTACATATGCTACAAATTGCTAAAAGTAAATTTAAGAAACTGAAAAATGTTAATTGTAAACTACGTTGATAAAATAAAAGTTTAAAAGCAAATGTAAATGTAGATTCAAAATGGGATATGTCTAGTTCTTATTCATGTTCTTTAGTTGAAATTTTTAAACCTTGTTTTGATTGCATTATTTTTAAAGAAAAACTCAAAATATTTGAAAAAGAGCTCTCTACTACAAAAGAACATAATAAAAAATTAAAAAATACATCTTTGAAAGTTGATTGTGCTATGTGAAAAATTATAAAATTGAAATCAAAGAGATGGATGAAATAATTGAAGAACTAAGAAATAATTATAAAACTCATATTGATTTTATAGTCACCGCTCTTAAAAATAGCACAATTATTTATACAAAAGTTAGACAAAATCTCAAAGATAAAAATAAAAATTGAAAACAAAAATCAACTTGCAAAAGAAAATTATAAATAAAAAATCACAAAACATAAATCCACATTATCAAGCCAAATCCAAAAACAAGTTGAATACGTATTTTCATACAATAACTAAGTCAATTTATGAGAGTAAAAATATCAAGTACTCGTAAATGAATTTTCAAATCACAATCATCACCCTAATTTACAAGATCAATCTTCACTCAACATAAAAGTGAATGCAAACAAATTTCCTAAAAATCAACTCTTCAAAAATCATTCTCACTCTAAGCATCAAGTTAAAAATAATTACAATGAAAATTTGGTGCACAAGAGTAACATTAAACCAACGTATGAATGGAGACCCAAAATTAAAGATAAAACACTAACTTCACTTAAAAAGGCTCATTGTTACGGGTCCACGTGTCGCGGGCACATTCACTCAAGTGGGCCCTCCTCGTCATAATTTATGGAGCGCGCATATGGAAGTCACCGTGGTCGTGGGCGCATTCACTCAAGTAGATCCCCCTCATCATGATTTAAGGAGCGCGCATATGGAAGCCGCCATGATCGCAGGCACATTCACTCAAGTGGATCCCCTCATCATAACTTATGGAGCGCGCATATGGAAGCCGCCATGATGACATTCTTATAATTACTTTGTATGAATTAATTAATGGATATTAATTAATTCATATTAATTAATAACAATCAATTAAGTTAATTATTTTGTATTCTTTATTGGGTTGTCTTTTGTATTTCCTTATTTGGGTACCTTTTGTATTTCCTTATTTGGTTGTCCTCCCTCATATATGGGGGAGGGGGGAGGGTTATGTGTGAAATTATCTTTGAATGTATGAAGGTTTCTAGGGTTGCTCCCTAATTTTGTCGTTTCTCATCCTCCTTCATTCTCGCTCACCCCCGCTGGCCCTTCCCCTTGTCGGATTCCTCCTGGAATTTATTCATGACCCTAACAATTGGTCTGACCTGCCACTCCGCCCGCACGTCGACGTCGGTAGCCCTTCCAATCCAGAACAAGATCTGCTTCCGATTTTGCATTGCACCGGATCGATCATGGCCACGTCTTCTGTCGCCATGTACCCCACTGTTCCCGACAGATCCGTTCTTGATGTCGGTTGTCGTGTCTCCGACATCCTTGTGGTTGCTGCTTATCACCGCTCCATCGACTATGCGGAAGCAACTGCTTCCACCGCCCGTCTTTCCGACGGCGTTGCCCCTACTCACCAATACTGCCATCGTTGTTACGCACTACCTGGCCTTGTTCTGGAGGGAGGTCAAGGTACCAAATGATCCGGCCATCCGCTTGGTACACGAGCTTGAGGGAAAGCTTGTTTTGAAGTACGGATGGGGTGTTATGGGTCCACGTGTCGCGGGCACATTCACTCAAGTGGACCCCCCCTCGTCATAATATATGGAGCGCGCATATGGAAGTCGTCGTGGTCGTGGGCGTATTCACTCAAGTAGACCCCAATTTAAGGAGCGTGCATATGGAAGCCGTTATGGTCGCGGGCACATTCACTCAAGTGGACCCCCTCATCATAACTTATGGAACGCGCATATGGAAGTCGACATGACAACATTCTTATAATTAATTTTGTATGAATTAATTAATTGATTAATATAAATTCATACTAATTAATAGCAATCAATTAAGTTAATTATTTTGTATTCCTTGTTTGGTTGCTTTTTGCATTTCCTTGTTTGGGTGTCTTTTGTGTTTCCTTATTTGGTTGTCCTCCCTCTCTATAAAAGGGGGAGGGGTTTATGTGTTAAATTATTATGGAATGTATGATGGTTTCTAGGGTTGCTCCCTAATTTTGTCGCTTCTCATCCTCCTTCATTCTCGCTCACCCCAGTTGGCCCTTTCCCTTGCTGGATTCCTCCTAGAATTTATCTGTGACCCTAACAATTGGTTCGACCTGGCGCTCCGCCTGCACGCCGCCGTCGATAGCCGCTCCAATCCAAAACTACATCTGCTTCTGATTTTACATTGCACCGGATCGATCCGCCAGACTCACGCATCTCCGTCGGCTCCAAACCCCATTTCTGACCCACTATTAATATACTTCAATGTTTGGGTACTTGATGTGCTATTAATATACTTCAATGTTTTTTTGAAATCTACTTAATTTAAAATATTTTTTAAAAAATATATATACAAAATTACAAAACATTTTCAAAAGAACACAAATATGTTTTTTTGTATTTTCATAAACAGCACTCAAGCCTTTATCCCACTATAGTGGGGTCGGCAATATGAATCCTTTGTCGTCATTGTGCCCTATCTTTTGTCATAATCTCACTAATGCTTAAGTACATCATGTCTTTCTTTATAGTTTCATTCCAAGTCTTTCATTCCAAGTCTTTCATTCCAAGTCTTTTTTGTATTTTCATAAAAATCAAAAATTATAAAAATCGTTTGTTATTCATTGTCATTGTCAAGGATCATTAAATTATATCAATTAAATATTAAATGTAATGTTTAATTTAATTTTCAAGTTTCTTAAGACATTATTTTGTTTGTCAGCATTGAATATTATCATGTTATGTGCAATGAAAATGAATGTAGAAAACATGTGTATGATTGTTTAGCATGCCTCTAAGTATGAGCAGTGTTTTATGTTTGATAATGATTTTATTCACTCACTTATTTTGATAACCTACATGTGTTTTTAATCTGATACTTACATGATTGTGTAGTGTAATAATATAATAATTAAAATACATAAATAAATTACTTATACTATATTAAATTTATTATTTCAATTCTTTATTTTCCATGCACTTATTCATTTGAGAAATGTTGATTAAAAATTAAAATGATATTGTTTGCAAAACAAGTAAATTCGGAGTACTTAGTCACTAAAATAAAAAACAAAAAAAAATTGACAAAAAAAAACTCAAGCAATTACTACTCACTCTCCTAATAATTCTTAATGAGCATTGTGAGGTTAAGTACCTTGAAAAAAGAATTGTAAAGTGTCTTGTAGCAAACAAAATATTCATCACATCTCTTAGTACACCGGATCGCAAAAACAAAAATAAAATTAAAAAGAATAAATGTGATCCTCCAAGCACTATTCTGCTCCTTGATAAGTCTTAATTAGCATTGTATATGCAGAGCACCTTGGTAGTTGTACCTCTTACTTATGTGCATTGAAAAATAGTGGAAGTAATATTATTTATGTATTTTAATGTTATGTTATTCATTATATATATTATGTGTTTTGATTAATCCATTTATATACTTTATCAAAATACTATTTGTACACATCACTATTTTTTATAAAACGTTTATTCATGAGAATTGGATCATAATGCATACATATATTATTATCTACAATCTTAAGTAAATGCACTATATAGTAAAGCATGACCGCTACAACGTTTATTTTTACTTGAAATGCAAATTAGTTTACATTGTAATTTTTATTTCTATTTTGGTATTTTAAAATCATGCTTGCAAAATTTCAATAAAATGACACATCTTGGACTTAAATTGAATTGAAAATATATTTTTAATTAGGCTTAAAACTTTTATCATTTATATAATCCTATTTTAAAAAGATGTTTATTGTAACAGTGTTTATCATATTCTTGTGTTTATTACTTGTGCATAATCATAATTGTCTATTTTCTCAACAAGTGGTAAATATGTTGAAACAAGTGATATTTTCTTACTTTCTACTACTTTATTCAATCATGCATATGTTTTGTCAACAAGTGGTAAAGTGGTATCTATGATCATACATATTGTATCATATTTTTCTCTACATAGATCTCATTAAAGTTATATTACAAACTCTCTCCTCTACCCACTTTTGATACTACCAAAAAGGGAGAGAACATATTGCATAAATTTCATAATTTATAGAGAGTATATTCAAAAAATTTATAAGAATCATCTATGTGGAGGAAGTATTCATTAGAGGTGCATACTTTATTTTTTTGCTTGATCATGAAAATCATTCACTAAGTGTCACCAACTTAAACTCATCCACTTTTGCAAATAACAAAAGGGAGCGAATAAATTGAGAAATCTAGTAAAATTGGAATAGATAAATATATTTAGGGGGAGTAAAATATATAGGGAACGCTATGGGTGTCCAAAAAAACCGGGCTCACCGGGCCGGGCCGGCCCGGTCCCGGGCCCAGGCCGGGCCATGGGGCCCTTCCGGGCCCCAGTATAAGGTCAATGCCCGGCCCGGGCCGGGTCGGGCAAAGCCCGGTCACCGGGCTTAGCCCGGGCCTGGAAAAGACCGGGCTAAGCCCGGACTAGCTGGAACCAACGGCTCTAAGAGTCGTTGGTTCCAACCAACGGCTCTTAGAGTCGTTGGTTGCCAGCACCAACGGCTCTAAGAGCTGTTGGTGCTATAGCAGCCACTTGGGCTGCTATTTGCAGCCCAAGCGGCAATATTTTAAAAAAAATTTGTTTTTTTAAAAAAAAACTATAAACCCCCCCTCCTTTCTTCCTTTCACCCCTCCCCCCCACCCTCTCTCTCTCTCTAATCTTTATTTCTCGCGAACATGTCGTCAACGCAGGCGTCGTCTTCCTCATCCGTCGCTCACGAAGTGGTGGAGCACAAGCGTACGACGGCAGTTTGGGAATATTTCGACTTAGTACAAGTCGGCGCGGAGCAAAAGGCGAGGTGCAAACAATGCTCGAAATTACTTTCGACCGCTGGCAACTCGACACTCGCAAGACACGTTAAGTCTTGCGCAGCCAAACAAGCTCCTCCCGAGTCGACCCAGGCGCAATTATCGGCATCCAGACAAATCTGGACGTACGATCAAGGTCGGCAGCGAGAGCTGCAGGTGAAGAACATCATCAGACGCGGGTTGTCGTTCAGCCACTACGACAACGAAGAAGAGACCGAGTACATTCACCAAGGGCTACAACCCAAATATCACCAAGTAAGTCGATCTTCTATTAGACGCGACGCGCTTAAATATTACTTAGAGGCAAAACAAACTTTAATAAATGTTTTTGAAAATTTTGAGGGTCGAGTGAGTTTAACGAGTGACGTTTGGACTAGTATAAAATTAGGATTATCATATATGTCTATAACGTGTCACTGGGTCGATCCCGTTTTCTGGGATCTAAATAAACGAATAATTTGTTTTGAAAGTTTCGAAGTCCCACACATCGGTGAGGCGATTTATCAAATAATTTCAAAATGTGTGCGCGAATTTAAAATAAAAGATAAAATTATGAGTATTTCTTTCGATAACGCCACAAATAATACCACCTCAATTGAGTGGTTAAAACGTGATTTGAAACCTATGTTAAACGGCGCCTTTTTTCATACTCGTTGCGCGTGTCACGTTTTAAATTTAGTAGTACAGGATAGTTTGTCCTATATGGAACCATACATTAATAAAATACGTTTAATGTTACAATTTATTTATAGTTCTAAACAACGACGTCAAGATTTTAAAAAATTCGTAACCGGTCAAGGTCATAAATTTTTGAAATCTCTATTTGACATGTCAATTAGATGGAACTCTATATATATAATGTTAAAACGAGCGATTTGCCAAAAAACACTATTAATGGAATTTTATACTTTGTTAGGTCAACATGAATTAACCGAGTCCGATTGGGTAATTTTAGAAAATTACATGGATTTGTTAGAAGATTTTTATACTGCGACAAATAGTTTATCGGGTGTATATTATCCTACTAGCCCGCTAGTTATTGAAAATATTGTTAATATTTCACAAAAATTAAATTATTTTAAACAACACGCCGGATGGATCGAGTTAATAAAAATAATAGAAACAAAAATTTTAAAATAATATAGAGAAATCTCAGTTATGTTTTCATGCGCCGCCGCTTTGAATCCTCTTTTCAGCGTAGACGGCGTAGAAAATTTTATTGAAGAAATAAATAACAATATAGGCGTAGATCTAAATGATTCAGATTTAGATAATCTGAGTCTTTTAAATTTTAACACTATTTTTACTGAATGCTATAATTATTACGATAATTTATATGGGTCGCGGCCCCGAGAAGATGTGTCGCAACCCAAAACATCTAGTAGTTTTAAAAATAAAATGTTAGAGTTAGCCTCTAGGAAAAAAGCGCGCACAATATCTAGTAGTTTAAATAAATTAGGGTTGTACACAAAAACACAATTTCGTGATTTTATGTCCACGGACGAATTAGAAAATTTCGATATTTTAAAATGGTGGAAAGGTAAAGTAAATACCTATACTATTATGGCCTATATGGCCCGAGATTTACTAACGATCCAAGCTAGCACGGTAGCTTCGGAATCTATTTTTTCTCTTAGTGGCAGGGTTTTAAACGAGCGGAGAAGTCGGCTAAGCGAAGAATCGCTCGAAATCTGCATATGCTACAAGGACCACCTGGACGCGATGAAGAGAAAACAACATATTTTAGCGATCGAGGATAACTCGTCGGACATGAAAGACGAGATGGACGCGATCAATTTAAACTAGGGCCACTAGGCAACTTTTTGTATTTTTTTGATTTGTAATTTTGTAATTTTTAATAATTTAGAATATTTATCATTTGACATTTGTAATTTTTAAAAATTTAGAATTTCCTAATTTTTGTATATTTACAGTGTAAATTTTACACATTTCTAAATTTGTATAATTTCATTACATTAATTATTAATAAAAAAAAAATTCAATATTAGGTTGTTGTGTTTTTTATTTTTTTTTAATGGTAATTTGTAATTGTAAATAATAGTTTATAGTTATGATTTTTTTTAATTTTTATATAAAATTAATTATTTAAATCAATAAAATTTTTTTTTTAAAAATAACCGGACCCGGGCTAAGCCTGGGCTCGGCCCGGCCTAGGGGGCCTTACCAGCCCCCCCCCCCCCGGGGGCATTGCCTGGCCCCGCCCGGCCCGGTTACTGCTTAGGCCCGGGCCGGGCCCGGTTTGAAAAAGCCCGGGCCCGCCGGGCTTTATGTGCACCTCTAGGGAACGCTTATATAGAGAGAGTATTCATATTATATGCATATTATTTAAATATATCATGTTACAAACCTGTCATCCATGCATATCTTTATTTGCACTTATGTATAAGGACAAATATGTTTAAATTCACTAATTTTTCATACAAGTATGTGTTATTATCAAAACGGGAGATTATTGGAACACATGTTCCGCATCTATTAGTTTGAGAATAACAAATACTGTGATGTATTTGATCTAGTCTTTTATGTATTTATAGTGTCCAGGTCATATAAATATAAGCAAAGATTAAATTTGGAGACAAACTAATGTAGGGGTAGGCTAGTGGTGCTCGGGCGCTAGGACTCTACGTGTAGGTGCGGGAGATATGCTAATGCGACACCTAAATGCAATGCGACAGTCGGATGACGAAAACAATTAATTTAAGCAATGAAAAGTAATAGCACCACGCAGTTAATCAAAATAAAAAAAAACAAACAATTAATTTTTAGCAATTTGGCAACGGCTTCCTCCGCTCGGAGGGCCTAAGCAAGCGCACGGCGAATAAATCTATAAACAATTAATAGCATAAAACGAAATAACTACCACACAATCGTAATCGTAACACAATATAGATAAACAACCAAATGAAAAATGTCAAATCACATAATACAATACCACAAACGCTCACAAAATAGAGGGCTGAACCGAGGCACTGGAGGATTTGAAGGCCGGATGTAAAAACGGGCAATCGGAGGTGGAACCGGTGGGGAGGTGATGGTGACGGTGGCTGCCTTCGGCGGAAAGTGGTGGTAACGGATGGTAAAACGGCGGATCCGGCCACGAATGAGTAGATCCGGACCGAGGGTGAGTAGATCCTCTATTTAGGAGCGGATCCAGGCAAAAATGGAAGGTTTGTGCGGTGGAAATAACGGATCGGAGGGTGGTAGCACTAGATCAAAATAGATCTAGGGTTTTCGGGGCGGTGGGAAGTGGATCCACGAAGGGAAGGAGGCTGCAGGATTGGTATAGGGCCGGCAGATGAACAGTAGGGGTGCATGAACAGTGCGGATGAACAGTAGCGGTGGTGAACAGTCCGGGTAAACAGTACCGCTCATGAACAGTTCCCGCACAGTACCGTGAACAGTAATTCTATTCTGGACAGCAAAAAAACTTGCTGTTCCGTGGGTTGTAGGGGCTGCGGATACGGGTTTCGGAGGGGGGAGGAGAAGGCTATGGATGGGTATTACCTTGGGGATGAAGAAAACCACCTAGGAGTCGTCACCTAGGGCTCCACGGCGTCGGCACTGGGGAAGGATCGCAGGAATCCGAAAATGAACTCTCCAAATTCTGCAATGACTGAATTCAGCCCCTCTACATCCTATTTATAATAAAAGAGAGGCTAGGGCATCCCCATCAACTGCTATGATTGGACGGTGAGTTCGCTCATAAAAATACATCAAAATAAACTGAAAAAAATAAAGTAATATAGTATTTTGACTCGCAGCGACGCTCCGGACGCAATCGCGGAGCCTGATCGTCGATCCGGGCACACCATATATGGAAAGTTGCCAAATCAGCCCCGAACGGGCCCTACACGCGTCATCGTCTCTGCTCCGCATCAATCTCCCCGGCTTGAAAGAATTCATCTCCCGATGAATAGGGATCCAAATTCTCTCGCTGCATGCAGGGTAAAACTCGAAGAAGTCCACTAGAGGTCGCCCAAGTGTCGTCACTGGAAAGTGTCCTCGCCGATCAACTCCCCCTGACTGAAAAGATGTCATCTCTGGTGAATGGAGACGGACGTGCTGAAGTCGAAGTCCAGGGGCGAATCGATCAAGCTCTGCTGCAAGTACCCAAGAGTCACCAACGTCTGTAGTGGGAATGCACTGGTGGAGTCTGGTCTCCATGAAGCTCTCAACTCACGAGTGGTGGATCCCGGTGCGATCGGTGGTGCCTGTGGTGAAACCAAAGAAGACGAGTCCCCAGGTGGGTGGAGGTCAACAATGGGTGAGGACGTATGAGGGTGATATGGTAACGACGGTGGGGATGAGGGTGGCTGGGTAACTCCACTGCTCGAGTCCACATACTCATAAGGTTCATAGTATGAAGTCAGATCTTCAACATTAAACACAAGGTGAATTCCCATATTGGCCGGGATGTCAAGTCGGTAGGCGTTGGTCCCAATACGACTAATAATTGAATACGGACTCATTCGCCTCGCGCTAAACTTCTTGGCAGGCCCCAAAGGGAGCCTCTCAGGGCGGACTTGCAACATTACCTTCTCGCCTACATTAAGTATTTGCTCTCGTCTTCGCTTATCTGCATGGGCTTTGTAATTTTCATTGCTTGCTTTTATTCGTTGGCGGACCGACTCATACAAATCATGCAAATGTTGTGCAAATGACTCAGCAAACTCATGCAGGTAATGCAAATGATGCAAGGACAACATGATAAACATGATACACTCCTTATAAGAAAATCTAATAATGTCTGAGATGTCTCTCAAATGTGGTGGCCTATCAGGAGGTTCTTTCGGTGGAGTGTAGACAAACTCATCTCGCGTATGACGAGTGCTCAGATGACCGTGAGAGACAACTATACTCAAATACGGGTTCGTAAAGAGCCAAATGTCTCTAGGAGAACGTAGCACATCAGGTGGCTCACCAGGAGGTGTGTAAGAAAAGTCATCACGAAGGAGACGACCACCTGAGTGAAAATCGTGTACACCGACTAGAAGTCGTGACTCTAAAATATGGTACGCGTCCCAGACAAGAAAGAACTCAACGGGTGGTTCAGCGGGTGGCATGTCCCAAAACTCATCCAGTGTGTGAGGTGTCATAAGGTAGGTCCTCACAATATGAGTATGCTCAAGTGGACTCAAGGTAGGCCCTACATATGTCATGCTCCACTCAAGGTCCCTGCTCTGAGGCAAGAGCAGAGATGATAATGAAAGAGGCGTCATAGCTGAGTGGCTCGCCCGAGTCTCAACCTCACCAAGATGTGGCGGATCATCAGGAGGCTCAACAGGGGGCTCGTCATAGGGCTCGTCACTAAGGTCAAGGTCCTCCCGATGAGTACCATCGAAAGGGGTAGTGCCCCTGTGCATGGGTGACATAGCCACTAAGAGATCAACACAAGGCTCTGAGCTCTCGGTCGTAACGTGGTTCAGAGTAATGCCAAGGGAAAAGTGACATAGATATACGCTCAAGACTGGGCCTATGGGTGCGGTGTCAAGACATGAGTCTAGGATATGAGTGTTAATCAAATGACGGAGCCGACCCTCTCCAACCCGCGGCCGTTGATGTTGAAGCGCTAACGGATGACACGCCACCACTACAAAGCAAAGATCTACGGCGAAATAAAGACGTGGGAGCGCGGAACCGCACCACTCACCGCTACAATCTTCGTTCTCGAGACAACGACATCAAGTGACGTTGTTGTCATAAAAACTGTCGGGCTGCGGATAACAATTCTATGCTTATTTTTGTTTAATTGGTGGCCTGCATTTAGCCTCCATTAGCACTTTAATTTCTGAATATTTTTATGTAATAACTCTTATTTAGAGTGGGTCATATATAAGGCATCCACTCCCTTGGTTTAGGTAGAAAAAAGAAAACCTAATTAAAAATTCAGCTTTTGAGAGCCTTGCTCCCTCATTGCCGCCGCCCCCCCTATCTCCTCCTCCTTTGGAGATTTCGTCCAAGTGAAGGCCCCCTCCTCCGGCGTTGGAACTTCGCGGTGTGACTCCGTTGAAGGTGGACGTGCAAAGCTTCTTCCGGTGTGACACCGACAGAACCGTGGTTGAGCGATTCTCCACGTGCAACTATCTACGAGTTGGGGTAACGATTCCTCTTCTCTATCTTGTGTGTTTCTTCTACATCCAAAGCATATTTCTTGTGCGAAAGTTTGGTGTGATTTCTGAAATTTTAAATCATCGAAGTATTTCCATTTAGTTTTCGTATTTGATTCTCTAAATTTCTCGCATCGAAGAAGGGTGGTGACCTTTGGGTTTTCTTAGTTGGGGGAGATCAACCACTTTTCAAATCCTTTCTTTGGTGGATCTCCTCGATACAACTTCACTCGACCGAACCGTGTGGGTTCTTTTCGCCAGAAAGGATAGTGGTCGCTAGTCACTATTTGATCCAAAGGGGGGTAGCGATCCTCAAGTCGTTGTGTGAACGATAATCGTTAATCTAAAACGTGGTTGCGCTTTCGTGTAGTGTTTCTAAATTAGATCGTGTGCGGGTAGATTTAGTCGCTAGAACGTGCCGGACAATTCGCCCCGGTAGCCTACATCAATTTGGTATCAGAGCCAGATTCGTGCCGGCTCCTAAATCGGCACAATCCTTCTCCGCTTGAGTAGGCTTCGTTTTCTCAAAACAAATTTCAGCAAAATCCGTATTTCAGCAAAATAACTATTTTTGGTGTGGCAACAGCGGGCTAAAATCTGAATTTTTCGTCGAACTCAAAAAAAAATTCTGGTAGACTCTCTTCACCTTAGGAAGAATTAAAATTTTAAAAAAATTCAGTTTAGTCCATCGATCGGGCGGTAAAAAAATTATTTCTTATAAAATTTTAGCCAGTCAGGGTGTTTAGGACTCTTTTAGTGTAAAAAAATCTGCATGCGCACAAGGCACGTCACCGAGTACACACCCTCTTCTTCCAATATGAGGGACGAGCGGCATGGAGGTCAAGACCCGACTCCCGTCGAGGCTCTTCGACAAGAGTTTAATGAGCACCTCGTGAATCAAGAGCGTCGCATGAATGAGTTAAGGGACATGATCGCTCAACTTACGACTGCTAGAGCGGCTCCACCCGTCCCTCCTAATCCACCACCACCAATTAATCCTCACCCCCCGAACCACCACCAGCCCCGTTATCCTCATCGATTTGAAGAGGACTACGATGACCTTGCACCACGTGGTCCACACTATAACAATCGAGCTCCACAAGAGTTCAACATCACGAAAGTCATCCGTATAGAAGCCCCTACTTACGACGGTATGGGGCAGCCCCAAATCTTTTTGAATTGGATAATGGATATCGAGTGCTACTTCGAGTGGCACAACTTAACCGATAGGCAAAAAGGTCCAAGTCGCTAGGATGAAATTACTAGACCGGGCCAAGGTATATTGGCTCAACGAGGAGAGACGCATGGGAGCGCTAGATGGTACGCCACCAATTGGTTGGCAGATAATGAAAGCTATATTGTCGGACCAATACGTCCCCACGTATTACCGTACACAACTGTTTGACGACTTAGCCTCTCTTAAGCAAGGGAGTCAGTCTGTGTCCGATTACATGGGTAAACTTAAGGATATGTTAGTTCGCTGCGACGTTAAGGAGATGCCCGAAGTGACTCTCTCGAGGTTTCGGAAGGGGTTGGATCCGGATATTCAGCGCAAGCTTTTGCGTTATGGACATACGGATATAAACACCACGTACAACGCGGCTTTGGACATTGAGAAAAATATCGCTCTCAAGTCTAAGGCACAGTATTTCCAAAAGGGAAAGTCCACCCCCGGTCCATCCACGGCACCCACGTATAAAGACAAGGGAAAGTTTAAGGCTACCGACACAAATTCGATAGTCATCACCGCTAGGAATTCTAAGAATCCAACCGGAGAGCGAGTGCCAATTGGGAGAGTTAATAAGACGAATGCCACATGCTACGCTTGTGGAATACAAGGGCATTATGCGAGCGAATGCCCCACCAAGCCTAAGGCTTTAGCTTTATTGGAGGCTCCTATCGACCCGGCCGAAATAATTTATGAAGCCGACGAGGGGTCCGATGTTAAGGGAGTCCCGAGTGATTTGGAGGATAAATATAACCTCATGGTTATGCGCTGTATCTTGACGGTGTAACACCCCTTCCCAGTATTTCAGAAATCAGCCGTCAGGCCGGGTCAGCGATGTAAAGAAAACTAGGAAACAGTATTAAAACTAGTAGCAGCAGGTAATAAAATCTATACTAAGCAATTTAAGACTTACAACGGAAGTTTGAATAAAGTAAACTAAGGGTAACCACATACCTGATATCTGGATTCACAGAGCCACTAAACAGGAAGTAAAACTGAATTAACTGAAAATCTGGTTAACCATAAATAGTCTGAAATAAATTAGATAAAACATTAATCTGATACAATGTTCTCATCTACAGGTACATGCTGAAATAGAGTAAACTGAAAAAGATAAATAGTACAAACTGACGCCACCACATGCTCATCCTAGACGTAACTTCCCACCTGGGTCACCTGAAAAACAGTGCCCACGAAGGGTCAGAGTAAGGAAAAATAACCCCTCCTAGTGACACTAAAATCCAGTTTTACATATGAATGCATGTATGTCTTTGAAAAATAATTTTATGCATCTAAAACTTTTATGCTATGTGCTATGCATGGCTTCGCACTATTCTCTGGTCACACATCTACTCGTACTAAGCACGTGACTTTTATATTATTAACTCAAGTCCTGGCGTCCACTAACTAGCGTACTGTCTCATGTCAGGTCTATACTTGAGTTCTAGGTGGCTTCTAACCTGCTCATCTACTAGGAAGGCTCTAGGCAGAGTAGCTCCTAACGCGCAACTGAAACTGACGACCCGAGACCATCTTACGAACCCAATTGTTCTAGTGTCACGCGGACACGGTCTCGAATCTGCTAACTGGCTCAAGGGAAAATAATTCCCAAGTCTGTACTACTCATAAGGTTCCATGTACCTTATGAGAACGGTAGTGCGCCTCTACCTAGCACGGAAGAACTCTGTGTGCTGGCTGACCTTTTTGGTCTGACGCTACTCTGCAAGGGATATCTTTTCTGGTGTACTACTAAGCGACCCTTGACTTTCTTGTGGTCGACTTGAAGGGACATTCACGCCCTTGGTTGGACAAATTCCAAGCTTACGTACGCGGGTAAAGTTTCGTACTTAAAATAATTATTCATAACTTGACTAACTGGGTCATGGAAAAGGGCGTCATCCTACACGTTTTCCGCGACCACTTTCCTACCGCCACACTTTACTATGCATGGTTATGTTGCTTGTACGAAACCTACATATGCGTATACAAAATATAACTTTTGTTATGTCTAACTAACAGGTATTAAATTTCCTTACAGCGGTGGTGCGGCGCTCGTAGACTCGGCGCGGCGACATCTTCTATTCCGAAAGTAAACCTACTACTGGGGACCTTCAGAAAGCTGCCTCGAACCTACCAAAGTCCTGCAATTCAAGGCAAACCTAAATTCATAATTTTTCCCTAAGGGTTTTCCGGTGGTAAAAATCCAAATCATCTAAGGTTGCAAAACAAATGCGTACTAGCTTCGTATATTACCTTTATGCGGAGATATTGGGGTTCTCAATGCGTCCCACTCAAACTCCGCGGTGAACCACGAACACCAAAACCTAAAATAGCGCAATAGAAATGAAAATTAGTTTAGTCTACCTCCAAAACGAAGGATATCCAAGTAGAAATCGAGAAAAGGAAGGGATCGACTCACCGGAACCGAAACAAAATCAACCTCCTTCGGTTAGGGTTGAAATCGGCTCTTCCACGGCCAAGGAAGGAAAAGGAATACTCCCCGGCGCCTGCAGAGGAGGGAGGAGAAGTCGGAAAAGAAATTCGGAGGGAGATCGGCTGTCGGCTAGGGCAGCGGGAGTCGCCGGCTCTGGCGGAAGCGGGAGGCGTCGGGCGCGGCTCTTGCGGAAGACGGAACAGGACGGGACATGCGGTTCTTATCCGTGAAATGGAGATGCGTGGGCTTTAAGAAATCGGGCTGCGGTTTCTTTTTAACCGTAAGGAGAGGGGGAAAATTACTGTTGGCACCCCACTCCACCCTAAAACCACCCAAACACGGCTATCGGCACACCCATTCTCAAAAAAAAACGGTCGCGATTTATAATCATAGAACAACGTACCTCGACGACGCGCTGTCCCGGTCAAAATCCGTCGCGACTCGACCCTATAATAACATAAATTTCGCGTAAAATTTTCGGATGTTACAAATCTCCCCTCCTAACAAAAATTTTCGTCCTCGAAAATTGAAACCATACCTGAATCGAAGAGAAAAGAATAGTCTGCATTGCCCTTTAGCTCATCCTCTCGCTCCCAAGTATACTCTGGGCGGCCACAGTTCATCCAAAGGACCTTGACCATGCGAATCTCTCTATTTCTGAGCTTCTGAATCCTTGAGTCCACTATCTTGACTGGTCTAACTCCAATACTAAGATCTGTCTCAATTGGTGCTTCATCGGTACTGATGATCTGACTGGGATCTCTGACTGCTCTCCTCAGATAGGAGACGTGGAATACATCATGTACACCACTCATTTCCTCAGGTAAGGCCAACCTGTAAGCAACCTCACCAACTCTTTCCAGTACCTCAAAAGGACCAACGAATCTGGGACTCAGCTTCTTCATTCGCTTTATTCTAGAGACTCCTCTAACTGGTCTGACCTTTAAATAAACGTAGTCTCCAACACTGAACTCTACTGACCTGTGCTTCTGATCATGATACTTGGCCTGGCGATCCTGAGCTGTCTTCATACGCTCCTGAATAAGTTTGATCCTATCAGTGGTCTTATCAATCCATGACTCTCTGATAGAAGATCTTTCCTCACTCTCTGCCCAACATAACGGTGTCCGACAACGTCTACCATAGAGGGCCTCGAACGGTGCCATTCCAATACTTGCCTGGAAACTGTTGTTGTAGGAGAACTCCACAAGAGTAACATACTTTTCCCACTTTCCTCCAAAATCTAGAATGCACATCCGTAGCAGATCTTCCAAAGTCCTATTTGTGCGCTCAGTCTGTCCATCGGTCTGAGGATGGAATGCGGTGCTGAAATGTAACCTGGTACCCAACCGCTCCTGAATATATCGCCACTCCCTGGAGGTAAATCTGCCATCTCGGTCTGAAACTATAGTCTTGGGAACACCGTGAAGTCGAACTATCTCGTCTATATACAACTGTGCCAGCTTCGGACCCTGATCCGTCTTCCTAAGAGGAATGAAATGAGCGACCTTAGAGAGTCGATCTACTATAACCCACAAGGAATCATTCCCACTCTGCGATCTCGGTAAACCATGAATGAAGTCCATAGATATATCCTCAAAAGTCCACTCGGGGATGGGAAGTGGCTGAAATTTGCCTCCAGGCCTCTGACACTCGGCCTTAACCAACTTGCATGTCTCACACTTCCCTACATAATCTGCAACATCACTCTTCAAACCTGGCCACCAGACTGTCTTCTTAAGATCTGCATACATCTTCGTGCTACCAGGATGTATAGAATATCTGGAATTGTGTGCCTCGAAAAAAATGTCCTCACGAAGGTGACTGACATCTGGGATGCACACTCTGCCGTCGTGCAATAGTAACTCATCCTGAATAGAGAACCTCTCCTTCTGACCTGACTGCACTGAGATCCAAATCTCTGCCATCTTTGGATCCAACGATATAGCTGTCCTGATCCTATCTCTAATATCGCACGAAATCTCCATCCAACTCAACCAAGCTGAACCAAAACTGCAACGGGGCACAACGACAATGTCCAGTCTCTCCAGCTCTCGTACTAACTCCTCCTGCTGAGTGAGAAGATAGAAACACGAGCCTCTCCTGCTAAGAGCATCAGCTACCACGTTCGCCTTTCCTGGGTGGTACTGAATGTCTACATCGTAGTCTGCTAGAAACTCCAACCATCTGCGTTGTCTCAAATTGAGCTCTCGCTGATCAAAGATATACTTGAGGCTCTTATGATCAGTGAAGATCTCACAACGCACTCCATAGAGGTAGTGTCTCCATACCTTCAGAGCATGAATGACTGCTGCAAGCTCTAAGTCATGTACGGGATAGTTCCTCTCATGAACCTTTAACTGTCTCGAGGCATAGGCTACGACCTTTCCATGCTGCATGAGAACACAACCCAAACCCTGACCTGAAGCATCACTATAGATCTGAAATCCGTCTGACCCTGAAGGCAAACTCAAAACTGGTGCGGTCATCAATCTGTTCTTCAAGTTCTCAAAGGCCAACTCACACTCAACTGTCCAAATCAAGCCCTTTCCCTTCCTAGTGAGGGAAGTCAGTGGTAAGGCTATCTTCGAGAAATCCCTGATGAATCTCCTGTAGTATCCAGCAAGACCCAAAAAGCTGCGAACCTCTGAAACTGTCGTCGGCCTTGGCCAACTCTTAATGGCCTCTATCTTCTTTGGATCAACGCTAACCCCTTCCTGACTGATGATGTGGCCTAAGAATGCAATCTCTGAAAGCCAAAACTTACACTTTGAAAATTTGGCATACAACTGGTTCTTCCTGAGTGTGCTCAAAACAATCCTGAGGTGTGCTGCATGATCTTCTGCACTCTTAGAGAACACCAAAATATCATCTATGAAGACAATGACAAAACGATCTAAATACTCCCGAAATACCCTGTTCATCAGGTCCATAAATACTGAAGGGGCATTGGTCAGCCCGAACGGCATGACCACGAACTCGAAGTGTCCATATCTGGTACTGAAAGCAGTCTTCTGTATATCCGCGTCACGAATCCTCAGCTGATGATAGCCCGACCTCAGATCTAACTTGGAAAAAGTGCTCGCTCCCACCAACTGGTCGAACAAATCATCAATCCTGGGAATCGGGTACTTGTTCTTAACGGTCAACTTATTCAATTCGCGGTAATCTATGCACAATCTCAGACTACCATCCTTCTTCTTCACAAAAAGCACTGGAGCACTCCAAGGCGAAGTACTAGGGCGTATAAAACCCAAATCAAGCAGCTCCTGCAACTGGCTCTTCAATTCTGCTAGTTCCCTTGGAGCCATCCGATAGGGAGATTTGGCTACCGGTGTAGCCCCAGGATGCAAGTCTATCAGGAACTCAATCTCTCTATCTGGAGGGGCACCAGGGAGCTCCTCCGGGAAAACATCTGGAAACTCCTGCACCACTGGTACCTCTAACAAATCAGCCTTAGACTCCGCGCTCATCAGTACTACGAAGGTTTCACAACCCTGACTAATGCACTTTCTCGCTTGGACTGCAGATATGATCATCTTCACTACTCCCTTCAATCCCTGAAAAGAAAAAGAGGTCTGGTTGGGGCCATCGAACTGAATCTGCTTCGCCCTACAGTCAATCCTGGCGTTGACTGCTGCAAGCCAGTCCATTCCAAAAATCAAGTCAGACCCTGCTATAGGTAGCAGCAAAGCTTCCACGATAATCTCAGTGTCCCCAAACTGCACTGGCACCCTGCACTTGTCTCTGGTCTGCAGAAGGGATCCATTCGGCATCATGACTTCCAGCGGTACTGACTCGGGGAAGACTTCTAAATCCAACTTACGCACTAAAGATTCCGCGATAAACGAGTGCGAGGCACTCGTATCAAACAGAATCTTAGAGGGTAAGTTACGAATCATAAGGATGCCTACATGAATGATTTATGAAGGATGAAAAATTTAATGTGTCACTACGGAGGATTTTAAAACTAACTTGTTAATCAAACAACACTTACCTGTCACAACATCCTCCTGATCCTTCGCCTCCTGCTGACCTAGCCCATAAGCTCTGGGCTGCACTAAGTCTCGACCCTGTTGTGGTCTCCCATCAGTAATCATCAATGCTTTGCCCTTATCTACCCTGCTAGAGCCACCAACCTCGAACTTCGACTGCAGGAAAAAAATTTCATTAAAAATCTATCGTAATTACATAAATGTAATCAATACAAAAGGACCTTGATTACCTGATTTGTCCCAGCTTCCTGACAGAAGCGAGCTATGTGTCCAGGTTGTCGGCACTTATAGCATACGCCTGCACTGGCCAAACACTCTCCTGAATGGCGACGCTGACACTTGGGACACGTGGGATAGTCCTTGCTTCGGTCACCAGATTGACCATTCTTCTTAGCATCAGGCTTCGGCTTCTTGTTCCCGTTCTTACCTTGGTCATTCTTGTTCTGCTGCGGCTGATGCGAATCCTGAGATCGCTTCGCACGGAAGCTACTTCGCTTCTGAACCTTCTGCTGGTCAGCCTCCAGTCTGCGAGCTGTATCCACTAAGCTCCTGTAATCAGCGTTGACCATAGTCATCAGCGGCTGCCTCAACGAGTCACGTAAGCCATCCACGAAACGACTGCACTTCTCAGTCTGATCTCCCTGCATCACGCCCGCATATCTAGCCAGATGAGTCAGCTCTCGCTCGTACTCAGTAACTGTCCTGTCCCCCTGGAAAAGCCTCAGATACTTCTCTTGGAGACCTCGTCGTGCGGAAGGAGGCACGAACCAACTAGCAAGAGCTCTAGAGAACTCGCTCCAAGTGAACATGTCTGGGGTACGGCCTGCAGGATCATCTGTCCGGTATTTGTCCCACCAGACTTTTGCCTCTCCTCGGAGGAGGAAAGCTGCCAGAGGAACTTTCTTATTCTTCGGGCACTCTAAAACATTCAGCAGGTCTCTGGTGTTAGCTATCCAATCATCTGTATCCATCGGGGTTTCATCCCCACTGTAGTTCGAAGGCTGAAGTTCTCTAAAATTTCTCAAATAGCGCTCCAGGGTCATCTCCACAGGTGCTGCTGCCGGAGCTGGCGCAGGGACTGGTACTTGAACTAGAGCTGGAAACCCTGCAGTCAGTCCTCTCTGAAACTCCATCAAGGCAACAGTAACCGCCCTGGCAATCTGAGACGCTATGTCAGTGCCCTCTGGAGCTGCTGGAACTGGCGGTACCTGTGGCATGGCAGCGTCTCCCATGGTTGCACTAGGAACCGGGTTCTGGCGTGAAGATTCACCTGGTTCACTAACTCGTGGTGCCTGATAGAATATATAAAGGAAATCTGATTATTTATCAAGCATCTAAGAAATCTGATCTAGCAACTTATTTTGTACTCTAGCGAACACTAAGGCTTAATCGCAACTTAAAGTACTTTACTGACAATAGTTTACTCTTATACGCTCCTATGGCTCTGTGAATTCTTTCTAGGGTCCAGGGATCCTAAACCTGCCTCTGATACCAATTTGTAACACCCCTTCCCAGTATTTCAGAAATCAGCCGTCCGGCCGGGTCAGCGATGTAAAGAAAACTAGGAAACAGTATTAAAACTAGTAGCAGCAGGTAATAAAATCTATACTAAGCAATTTAAGACTTACAGCGGAAGTTTGAATAAAGTAAACTAAGGGTAACCACATACCTGATATCTGGATTCACAGAGCCACTAAACAGGAAGTAAAACTGAATTAACTGAAAATCTGGTTAACCATAAATAGTCTGAAATAAATTAGATAAAACATTAATCTGATACAATGTTCTCATCTACAGGTACATGCTGAAATAGAGTAAACTGAAAAGGATAAATAGTACAAACTGACGCCACCACATGCTCATCCTAGACGTAACTTCCCACCTGGGTCACCTGAAAAACAGTGCCCACGAAGGGTCAGAGTAAGGAAAAATAACCCCTCCTAGTGACACTAAAATCCAGTTTTACATATGAATGCATGTATGTCTTTGAAAAATAATTTTATGCATCTAAAACTTTTATGCTATGTGCTATGCATGGCTTCGCACTATTCTCTGGTCACACATCTACTCGTACTAAGCACGTGACTTTTATATTATTAACTCAAGTCCTGGCGTCCACTAACTAGCGTACTGTCTCATGTCAGGTCTATACTTGAGTTCTAGGTGGCTTCTAACCTGCTCATCTACTAGGAAGGCTCTAGGCAGAGTAGCTCCTAACGCGCAACTGAAACTGACGACCCGAGACCATCTTACGAACCCAATTGTTCTAGTGTCACGCGGACACGGTCTCGAATCTGCTAACTGGCTCAAGGGAAAATAATTCCCAAGTCTGTACTACTCATAAGGTTCCATGTACCTTATGAGAACGGTAGTGCGCCTCTACCTAGCACGGAAGAACTCTGTGTGATGGCTGACCTTTTTGGTCTGACGCTACTCTGCAAGGGATATCTTTTCTGGTGTACTACTAAGCGACCCTTGACTTTCTTGTGGTCGACTTGAAGGGACATTCACGCCCTTGGTTGGACAAATTCCAAGCTTACGTACGCGGGTAAAGTTTCGTACTTAAAATAATTATTCATAACTTGACTAACTGGGTCATGGAAAAGGGCGTCATCCTACACGTTTTCCGCGACCACTTTCCTACCGCCACACTTTACTATGCATGGTTATGTTGCTTGTACGAAACCTACATATGCGTATACAAAATATAACTTTTGTTATGTCTAACTAACAGGTATTAAATTTCCTTACAGCGGTGGTGCGGCGCTCGTAGACTCGGCGCGGCGACATCTTCTATTCCGAAAGTAAACCAACTACTGGGGACCTTCAGAAAGCTGCCTCGAACCTACCAAAGTCCTGCAATTCAAGGCAAACCTAAATTCATAATTTTTCCCTAAGGGTTTTCCGGTGGTAAAAATCCAAATCATCTAAGGTTGCAAAACAAATGCGTACTAGCTTCGTATATTACCTTTATGCGGAGATATTGGGGTTCTCAATGCGTCCCACTCAAACTCCGCGGTGAACCACGAACACCAAAACCTAAAATAGCGCAATAGAAATGAAAATTAGTTTAGTCTACCTCCAAAACGAAGGATATCCAAGTAGAAATCGAGAAAAGGAAGGGATCGACTCACCGGAACCGAAACAAAATCAACCTCCTTCGGTTAGGGTTGAAATCGGCTCTTCCACGGCCAAGGAAGGAAAAGGAATACTCCCCGGCGCCTGCAGAGGAGGGAGGAGAAGTCGGAAAAGAAATTCGGAGGGAGATCGGCCGTCGGCTAGGGCAGCGGGAGTCGCCGGCTCTGGCGGAAGCGGGAGGCGTCGGGCGCGGCTCTTGCGGAAGACGGAACAGGACGGGACATGCGGTTCTTATCCGTGAAATGGAGATGCGTGGGCTTTAAGAAATCGGGCTGCGGTTTCTTTTTAACCGTAAGGAGAGGGGGAAAATTACTGTTGGCACCCCACTCCACCCTAAAACCACCTAAACACGGCTATCGGCACACCCATTCTCAAAAAAAAACGGTCGCGATTTATAATCATAGAACAACGTACCTCGACGACGCGCTGTCCCGGTCAAAATCCGTCGCGACTCGACCCTATAATAACATAAATTTCGCGTAAAATTTTCGGATGTTACAGACGGTTCCCCGAACGCCAAACGATTGGAATAGGAGGACCCTCTTTTCATAGGTATTTAAGAGCGGAGAGAAGTTATGTAAGCTTATCATCGATAGTGGGAGCTGTATGAACGTCGTTTCAGAGAGTGCGGTTGCGAGGATGTCATTAGTTGCCGAACCCCACCCCCAACCTTATCATGTAGCTTGGGTGAATAAGACTTCTCTTCCAATCTCGAAGCGTTGTCTAGTTCCCCTTAACATCAAATCATATTCCGAGCAAGTGTGGTGTGATGTCATCCCCATGGATGCATGTCACGTCCTTCTTGGACGGCCTTGGCTATATGACCACGACGTGATTCACTTTGGTAGGGCTAATACTTATGAGTTTAAGTTTAAGGGGAAAATTATTACCTTTAAACCAACTCCACCTAAGGATCCGACTATTCCGTCCAAGGATACCATTGTACCCGTGGAGAAGAAAACCTTGAGCTTAATAGGAAGAAAATAGTTCACACGCGACCCATTTCTAGATGGAGTGATCTATACGTTAGTACTCATGAGTAGTAAGGGGGATAGTGATAACTTAGATGGTATTCCAGAAGAGTTAAAACAATTGTTGGATGAGTATAAGGATGTGTATCCGGCCGAGTTACCCCCCATCTTACCGCCACAACGTGACATCCAACACGCCATAGATCTCGTCCCGGGTTCCTCACTCCCAAATCAGCCCCATTATAGGCTCCACCCGGCGGCGCACCAAGAGCTTCAAACTCAAATATCGGAACTCTTAACTAAAGGGTTCATCCGCCATAGTTTGAGCTCATGTGCTGTTCCGGCCCTATTAGCTCCAAAAAAAGACGGTACTTGGAGAATGTGTGTCGATAGTAGGGCGATTAATAAAATCACTATTAAATATAGATTCCCTATTCCCCGATTGGATGATCTTTTGGATATGCTTGCCGAAGCCACGATCTTTTCCAAGTTAGATCTTAGGAGTGGCTACCACCAAATTAGAATACGGGAAGGGGACAAATGGAAGACGGCGTTTAAAACTAAGGATGGTTTATATGAGTGGCTTGTCATGCCATTCGGGCTTTCTAATGCCCCAAGCACATTCTCCCGGATGATGACTCAAATATTCCAACCCTTCATGGGAAAATTCGTCGTAGTGTATTTTGACGACATCTTGGTGTTTAGCTTGACGTCCGCCGAACATACAAATCACTTGAGGACAGTCGTAACTACTTTAAGGAAAGAAAAACTATTTTTAAATCTGAAGAAATGTACTTTCCTTGTCCGTGAGGTTGAGTTCTTAGGATATATTGTTGGAGCGGACGGCATTAGAGTGGACCCGAGAAAAGTGCAAGTTATTAGAGAGTGGCCGGAGCCCAAGTCCATCCGTGAAGTTAGAAGTTTCCATGGACTCGCTACTTTTTATCGGCGTTTTATTAGGAATTTTAGTAGCATCATGGCTCCCTTAACGGAGTGCATGAAGAAGGGAGATTTCTTATGGACTAAATTCGTCACTCATGCCTTCCAAACGATCAAAACTCTTATGACGGAAGCACCCCTCCTACGCTTACCGGATTTCTCTAAGGTGTTTGAATTAGCATGCGATGCGTCTGGGGTTGGGATTGGAGGAGTATTAAGTCAAGAGGGTCACCCAATTAGTTATTTTAGTGAGAAGTTGTCCGGGGCTAAATTAAACTACTCCAATTACGATAGGGAATTTTATGCGGTGGTCCGAAGTTTGCACTATTGGAGACACTATCTCCTCTCCAAGGAATTTGTGCTTCTTTCGGATCATGAAGTCTTACGTTTTATTAACTCCCAACATAAAATCAGCCCCCGGCACGCTAAGTGGGTGTCGTTCCTCCAAGAGTACACGTTCTCTCTTAAGCATCTTAAGGGGTCCAACAACCGTGTGGCCGACGCCCTTAGCCGACTTTCGTTATTTTTGTCCACCATGCAAGTTAAGGTGATTGTTTTTGAGCGTGTTAAGGAAAAATACGCGTCATGTCCGGACTTTAAGGACATTTACTTTGCCACCCAAGAGGAGTCTCCTTCCACTATTTCGGCATTCTACATCTGTGATGGTTACTTATTTAAGCACACGAAGTTGTGTATCCCACAAACATCCCTCCGCCATCACACCATTTGGGAGCTTCATGGTCGGGGCCTTAGTGGCCATTTTGGTCGTGATAAGATGCTAGCTTTAATAGAGGAGAAATTTTATTGGCCGGGTTTGAAATCTCTCGTTGGTAAAATCGCTAGTAGTTGTCGTACTTGCCAACTAGCTAAAGGTAATAAAACAAACGCCGGTCTCTACACCCCTCTACCCATCCCTTCTATCCCTTGGGAGGATGTGAGTATGGACTTTATTTTAGGCCTCCCGACCACCTTCCGACGACATGACTCTATTTTGATAGTTGTAGACCGGTTCTCGAAGATGGCGTACTTTATTCCGTGTAGCAAAACTAGTGACGCCTCGCACATGGCAAAAATTTATTTTAAGGAAGTTGTCGGGCACCGTGGCGTTCCAAAAACTATCGTTAGTGATAGGGACATCAAATTCACTAGTTATTTTTGGAAGACGCTTTGGAAACTTATGGGAACCAAACTTTTATTTTCGTCCGCCTATCATCCGCAAACGGATGGTCAAACGAAGGTCGTAAATAGGAGCGTGGGCAATCTTTTACGATGTCTTGTTGGAGAGCACAAAGGCACTTGGGATCTCGTTCTCCCTCACGCACAACTCGCTTATAATAATTCTAAGAATAGGTCTACCGGGTTGTCGCCGAATGAGATTGTGCACGGTTATAAGGCGCCCGTGCCACTTGACTTGATTCCCCTACCGTCCACTTATAAATCAAGTCACTTCGCACAGGAATTTGCCCAACACATTCAAAATTTACATAAACACATACAAGAAGTGTTAGCCACGCAATATGCGTCCTATCAGTCACACGCGAATTTGCACCGTCGAGCCGTCCATTTTAATGTTGGTGATTTGGTCTTGGTTCGTCTCATTCCCGAGCAGATGCCTACGGGTACCATCAAAAAGTTGGCCAATCGGAGAGCCGGCCCATTTCGAGTTGCTAAGAAATTAGGAAACAATGCGTATCTTTTGGATTTACCGTCCGATTGGGGTATATCCCCTATTTTTAATGTTTCCGATTTAACAACTTATACTTCTCCGCCGCTTGAAATATGCAACTCTCCTTTTTCTTCTTCCTCTCGATCTTCTCTTAGCCTTGGGGGGGGGGGGGGGGGGGGAAGGTCTCATGAATCGCCTCTTACTACGGATTCCGTTGGAGGTACGTTGGTTGATGATTTTGCTTCGGTCTTACCTTTTTCGACTAATGCTTTTCCTAGTTTTCCCAAGACCTCTTTCTTACCAGACAGGATCCTTGCCGATGATGTTCTCCCGTCCCCGCATGGTACCTCTCGCCGCTATTTGGTCCATTGGCGTGATCGCCCATCCTCCGATGATTCATGGGTTCCCGAAGATGAAGTGGCTCGCTTGGATGATGCTCTACTTCGCCGCTACAAAGACGCCAACTCATCGGTGATGAGTCCTTTTGAGAGGGGGAGGATTGATGGAGCCGACCCTCTCCAACCCGCGGCCATTGATGTTGAAGCGCTAACGGATGACACGCCACCACTACAAAGCAAAGATCTACGGCGAAATAAAGACGTGGGAGCGCGGCACCGCACCTCTCACCGCTACAATCTTCGTTCTCGAGACAACGCCATCAAGTGACGTTGTTGTCATAAAAACTGTCGGGCTGCGGATAACAATTTTATGCTTATTTTTGTTTAATTGGTGGCCTGCATTTAGCCTCCATTAGTACTTTAATTTATGAATATTTTTATGTAATAACTCTTATTTAGAGTGGGTCATATATAAGGCATCCACTCCCTTGGTTTAGGTAGAAAAAAGAAAACCTAATTAAAAATTCAGCTTTTGAGAGCCTTGCTCCCTCATTGCCGCCGCCCCCCCTATCTCCTCCTCCTTTGGAGATTTCGGCCAAGTGAAGGCCCCCTCCTCCGGCGTTGGAAGTTGGAACTTCGCGGTGTGACTCCGTTGAAGGTGGACGTGCAAAGCTTCTTTCGGTGTGACTCTGGTGGAACCGTGGTTGAGCGATTCTCCACGTGCAACTATCTACGAGTTGGGGTAACGATTCCTCTTCTCTATCTTGTGTGTTTCTTCTACATCCAAAGCATATTTCTTGTGCGAAAGTTTGGTGTGATTTCTGAAATTTTAAATCATCGAAGTATTTCCATTTAGTTTTCGTATTTGATTCTCTAAATTTCTCGCATCGAAGAAGGGTGGTGACCTTTGGGTTTTCTTAGTTGGGGGAGATCAACCACTTTTCGAATCCTTTCTTTGGTGGATCTCCTTGGTACAACTTCACTCGACCGAACCGTGTGGGTTCTTTTCGCCGGAAAGGATAGTGGCCGCTAGTCACTATTTGATCCAAAGGGGGGTAGCGATCCTCAAGTCGTTGTGTGAACGATAATCGTTAATCTAAAACGTGGCTGCGCTTTCGTGTAGTGTTTCTAAATTAGATCGTGTGCGGGTAGATTTAGTCGCTAGAACGTGCCGGACAATTCACCCCGGTAGCCTACATCATCAAACTCGGACATGCCAAAAGTGGAGGTGTGGGTGAGGGGCACAACACTACAGACTCAATAGGTCGCTCAGGCTCATCCTCCGTCGGAGTCACAAGAGACGGGTCAGAAACAAGAGATAGATCACTCACGGGGCTAAGCATCTCGCTGGGGTGAGAGCAATTTGTATCAGGTATCACTTCCGTCGTGGGTAACAGGACAGTGGTAGACATCGTGGTGATCTTAGTATGAGAAGGACTCGTACTGCGGAGGTCAAGGTGGGGGTCCAACCGACCAGCTCTGACGGATCTCAAAGACTGTTCGTAATAAAGGGCAAGCTGGTACGTCTGCTCGAGGGACTTCGAGCTATGATAAACCACCTTAGTATGGATGTCAGATCGAAGCCTAGATCGAAATCTGCAAGTGGTCATGGCTGAGTCCTTTCGGATATCGCTCCTCACAACTAACTCATCAAAGCAATCCATGTACTCAGTGACACACATGGATTCTTGCTGAAGGGAAAATAATTGGTCGAGAAAGCGACTCCGATATGATGAAGGTAGGTACCTCTGACACAATATATGCTTCATGTCCACCCAACTAGTGATGCGACGAAGACGGTCTCGCTCGCGGGTCCTCTCAACGCTAGAACAATATGCCCTCGCCTGATCTAAAAGTCTAAGTTTTGCAAACTTAACGCGACGCTCACCGAGTAACTCAAAATGATCAAGATAATACTCAATATCCACGAGCCAATAACTGAAATACTCGGGACTCGATGAGCCGTCAAAGTAAGGGGAAACTGTACGAAACTGACTTTCAAGATCTCTCTCAAAGTGACGATCCTTATAATAGTCATCATGATAACATGAGGATTTCTCTAAAGTTACTCTATGAGATCAGGTATAGGCGAACTTAGAATCCCCAAATAGAGGAGAGGAACGCCGACGATAACATGTCATGGATGAACCTAAAGACTCTATATGACCTACCACTACAAAGCATGCAAACGGCCTAACCTTGACCTCTGATACCAATTTGATGTAGGGGTAGGCTAGTGGTGCTCGGGCGCTAGGACTCTACGTGTAGGTGCGGGGGATATGCTAATGCAACATCTAAATGCAATGCGACAGTCGGATGACGAAAACAATTAATTTAAGCAATGAAAAGTAATAGCACCACGCAGTTAATCAAAATAAAGAAACAAACAATTAATTTTTAGCAATTTGGCAACTGCTTCCTCCGCTCGGAGGGCCTAAGCAAGCGCACGGCGAATAAATCCACAAACAATTAATAGCATAAAACGAAATAACTACCACACAACCGTAATCGCAGCACAATATAGATAAACAACCAAATGAAAAATGTCAAATCACATAATACAATACCACAAACGCTCACAAAATAGAGGGCTGAACCGAGGCACTGGAGGATTTGAAGGCCGGATGTAAAAACGGGCAATCGGAGGTGGAACCGGTGGGGAGGTGATGGTGACGGTGACTGCCTTCGGCGGAAAGTGGTGGTAACGGATGGTAAAATGGCGGATCCGGCCACGAATGAGTAGATCCGGACCGAGGGTGAGTAGATCCTCTATTTAGGAGCGAATCCAGGCAAAAATGGAAGGTTTGTGCGGTGGAAATAACGGATCGGAGGGTGGTAGCACTAGATCAAAATAGATTTAGGGTTTTCGGGGCGGTGGGAAGTGGATCCACGAAGGGAAGGAGGCTGCAGGATTGGTATAGGGTCGGCAGATGAACAGTAGGGGTGCATGAACAGTGCGGATGAACAGTAGTGGTGGTGAACAGTACGCGTGAACAGTACCGCTCATGAACAGTTCCCGCACAGTTCCGTGAACAGTAATTCTATTCTGGACAGCAAAAAAACTTGCTGTTCCGTGGGTTGTAGGGGTTGCGGATACGGGTTTCGGAGGGGGGAGGAGAAGGCTATGGATGGGTATTACCTTGGGGATGAAGAAAACCACCTAGGAGTCGTCACCTAGGGCTCCACGGCGTCGGCACCGGGGAAGGATCGCAGGAATCCGAAAATGAACTCTCCAAATTCTGCAATGACTGAATTCAGCCCCTCTACATCCTATTTATAATAAAAGAGAGGCTAGGGCATCCCCATCAACGGCTATGATTGGTCGGTGGGTTCGCCCATAAAAATACATCAAAATAAAATGAAAAAAATAAAGTAATATAGTATTTTTGACTCGCAGCGACGCTCCGGACGCAATCACGGAGCCTGATCGTCGATCCGGGCACGCCATATATGGAAAGTTGCCAAATCAGCCCCGAACGGGCCCAACACGCGTCCTTGTCTCTGCTCCGCATCACAAACCCTCCGTCATGGGTGTGCATACTTAAGAATCAGCAAAAAGATTAATAGACACCTAAATACTAAAACGGTCATAACTTTCAATCCAAGAAGAGTTACGGGACGTGGCACCTCATTCCCGAAAGAGGACGACGACATCTACATGCTGGAAAAGGTTTAGCTAACGCCAGCGGTAGTAGCTAACGTCGGTGATAGCACTAACATCGACGGTAGCAATTTCGACATGACAGTAAAGGAAGGTTGGGCTGAGCCAGATTTAGCAAAAGTGTTAACGCCAGCGGTAGTCCAATACCGTCAGGCGGTAGTTTTTGGAAGGTTTGTTTTTGGAAGAAAAGGGTACCAAAAATACTAGATTCCAAAGTTCAAAAGTTTCCTAAAATGGCGTAGAAGAGTTTCCAAAAATGGCAATGGAAGGTTGTCAAATTTGTTGATTTTTCAAAGAGAAAAAAAACTGCCTAAAGTAGTTACCATCAGGCAGTAAAGCTACAGCTGGCGGTAGCATCCGAGGCCTATTTAAAAGGCGGCTCCTCTCCTTCCTTGATGATCAATTCATTTGCTCTCCAAGCCACAACTTTGAATTAGTTGAGAGAGCCTCATTTCCAAAGATCAAGAAAAATCCCTTGGGCAAACCTGGAGATCTAAAGGAGATTTTGAAGGGGAAGTGCTACCACGCTTATTTAACACGAAGGACGAACGCACCAAGAATGCCAACATCGACATCGCTTTCGTCTTCACCGTCAGAAATCTTTGGGGAGTTTTTTTTGCTTATTTTATTATCTTGTAATCTTTTTATTTTATGTTTTTGTAACTTGAGTGGATAAATCGTTCAAGGAGAACGTCGGATTCCGAGAAGAATTCCGTAGGAAATTCTCCGCATGTAGGGGCGACTAGGTCTTGCAAGGCTTAGGGGGCAAAATCGTCTGATGCAGACGTCGGTTTCCTGGGAGGATTCTGTGAATTTGCCGCATGTGGTGGCGAATAGGTATAGGTAGATCTAGGGGCGGTTCGAGATCTTATCTGAGAGAGATAGGTTAGAACCAATTGGTCCTTAGGGATAAGGGTTGGTATAGAAAAGGAAAAAGAGTTTTTCATATTTCGCCTTGATTTCTAGCGTTATAGAAATCAAACATTTTATAATCAATTTCATATGAAATTTTAATCATGTCTTTCATTTTTTAGTAAATTGATTTTATTTTGTGTTCTGAAATGTTTTAAATAATATTTCTCTCTCAGATCATTAAAGAAAAACATATTAAATTTTACTTTTTAAAATACAAGCACGAATTTCACTTTTTGTTACTAGCGACAAACGGTAGTGATAATGCTGGCAGTAGTGAAGATATGTTGAAATCTGACTTCCTTTAAAAGTAATCATCAATATAATATTTTTTGAATATTTTCTGATAAAATATTCCAAAACTTGTTTGAGTAACTCTAATATTTTAAATAAGATTCAAATTTCCGAAAAGCCCTTATTCACCCTCACCCCTCTAAAGGTGTCTAAAGATCCAACAGTGCATCCTAACATGTAATATATCATCAAATTATTTTTTTGTTTGTGCACATGTGGGCAGATGGAACGTCTTATTACATTTTAGTTTGGTTACTGAACACAATTAAACTAACATCTAATTATTCTTAGAAGTAAAGCATTCATCACAGTTGTAAAGAGAGATCTCATATCTTGTATATACTTCTTGAATGAATAGTTACAAGTATGAATACACTTATATAGGAGAAGAATGAGGAGAGAAATCCTCATACAAGATGTGGGACTAATACAAGGAGAGAGAAAGGAGGAGAAAACATGGGCCCTTAATTGGGCTTTTCTAACACTCCCCCGCAAGTTGGAGCGTAAAATTCGTAGGCACCAAGCTTGGAAAAAAACTGATAGTATAGCGGTCTGGAGAGAGCTTTCGTCAGGATGTTCGCAACTTGGTCTGTAGAAGGAACATGCTCCAAATCTATCTTCTTTGACTGTACCTTTTCTCGGATAAAGTGACAGTCAACTTCGATATGCTTTGTGCGTTCGTCGAAAACCGGATTCTTGGCAATATGAATTGATGCCTGACTGTCACAAAATAAGGTCGCCGGAGATGAGAGACGAACACTCAAGTCTCCCAGAAGGCTCTCAAACCAGGTTAGCTCAGAAACAACAACAGCCATAGCCCGATACTCAGCTTCAGCAGAAGAACGCGCAACCACAGTCTGTTTCTTGCAACGCCAAGTTATGAGATGTCCACCAAAGTAAGTACAGAACCCAGTTGTGGAGCGCCTATCATCAATAGATCATGCATAGTCAGCGTCAGAATACGCGACAAGAGATAGAGATGTGGATGGCTTGTACACAAGTCCTTGTCCGGGGGCGATCTTGAGATATCGAAGGATGCGCTCGACGGCTTGAAGATGAGATGTCCGAGGAGCGTGCATGAACCGACTCACAACTCTCACAGCAAACGAGATGTCCGGTCGAGTTACCGTAAGGTAGATCAGCTTCCCAACCAGGCGTCTGTAATATTCCGGATTTGTAAGCAGCTTGTCAGAGTCAGAGCTATGGGCCGAGAGCTTGTGATTGGCTTCCATAGGAGTCTCAGCAGGTTTGCACCCAAAATAACTGGCATCATGAAGGAGGTCCATATAGTACTTCCTTTGAGATAACACAAGACCATCAGAGCGTCGTGCAACCTCGAGCCCAAGAAAATACCGAAGGTTGCCCAGATCTTTGGTCTGAAAGGCGGAATTTAACTGTTCCTTGATCTATTGTATTCCTGTCGTGTCGTTGCCAGTAATCAGGATATCGTCAACGTAGACCAGAAGAACCACAGTCCCGGTTGACCGGTGTCGGGTTAAGAGAGAAAAATCAGCCGAGCTCCGAGTGAAGCCATTAACACAGACAACCTTACTGAATTTTTCAAACCACGCGCGCGGGGACTGTTTGAGACCATAAATGGATTTCCGAAGGTGACATACCAGAGACTCCCCCGTGGTCTCAAACCCGGGAGATTGCTGCATATAAATTGTCTTATGTAGATCGTCGTTGAGGAAAGGATTCTTAATATCCAGCTGATAAAGTGACCAGTGACGATGAACATCCAAGGAGAGAAGAACGCAGACCGTGTTCAATTTGGTCACGGGAGAGAAGGTTTCCTCTTAATCAAGGCCATGTTGCTGAGTAAAGTCCCGTTCCACGAGGCGGGCCTTCAAACGTTCAACAGTGTCATCCGCCGCATGTTTAATAACAAAGACCCATTTGCAGCTAACGGAGGCGTGGCCTGCAAGAAGAGGAACCAGATCTCAGGTCTGGTTAGCCCAGAGAGCCCGCATTTCATCGTTCATGGCTGTCTGCCACCCTGGGTATTGAAGCGCCTCCTGCACAGTGTTAGGAATAGAAATAGAGGAAAGAGAGGTGGCAAATGCGTAGAGAGGCGGCGTCAGCCGATGGAGAGAGACGTAGTTGGCCAAGGGATGAGCTGTAGAGACGGGAGCTGGATCTGTCGTAGCCGAGGTATCGCTGGTAGCGGGGAGCTGGTGCACGGGAGTATCCTTGGATGGACGACGAGAGTAGACACGGATAAGGGGTGGAGGAACCCGAGGAGGGGCTTTGTGAGAGGAGGAAGAAGACGGCAGAGAAGATGGCGTGACCGGTACGGCAGGCCGGGGAAGAGAAGGAGCAGAAGATGAGGTGGGGCAAGGTAAGTAGAAGGGCTGGTTTTCGCAGAAGGTGACATCCGCAAAAACGACCAGCTTGTCGTCAGAAGGAGAGTAGCAGACATACCCCTTTTGAGTCCGGGAGTAGCCAACAAACATATACTTGGCGGCCCGAGGAGCAAGTTTGTCGGAAGGAGGGCCAAGAAGGTGGACATAGCAAACACACCCGAAGATCCGCGGTGTGAGAGAGGTGAGGTTGGTGGAGGGATAGAGGAGTTGGATTGGTGAGGAAAAATTAAGCACAGACGAGGGAAGGCGGTTGATGAGATGACAGGCTGTGGAGACAGCAAAATTCCAATATTCGATTGGAACTTGCATTTGGAACATAAGGGAGCGCGCAACATCGAGAAGATGGCGATTTTTTCGTTCCACCACCCCGTTTTGCTGAGGGGTATACGCACATGAAGTTTGATGGATGACAGCAAACTCGGTGCAGAGATTGGAGAAGGTGCGACCCGTATACTCGCGAGCATTATCAGTGCGAATGACTTTGAGGGGGGCGGCGAACTGCGTACGCATCTCAATTAAAAAGGCGCGAAACACAGAGGTAAGTTCAGTTCGATCATGTAGTAAATAGAGCCGCATGGTACGCGAGTAATCGTCAATAAACGTGACAAAATAGCGAAATCCAAAAATACTGGGGACTCTATAAGGACCTCATACATCAGAATGAACTAAAGATAAATGAGTACTACTCCTGGTACAGGCAGAGGGGAAGGAAGAACGATGTTGTTTGTCGTAGATACAATATTCACAAGAGAACTCCCGCAGAGGAACATCAGGAAGAGACCGCTTGAGAATCGGAAGGGGAGCATGCCCAAGGCGGCGATGTCAATCAACAGTGGAGACGCCGGAGAGAAAAGTGGGTGGGATATCCAAGATGTACAACCCATTCAACAGCTGCCCCTTACCAATGGTACTCCGGGTGCGGCGATCCTGCATATGAAAAGAAAAAGGTGAAAAGGTAATGCAACAATCAAGGTCGTGTGTGAGGCGACTAACAGACAATAAATTGAAAGGAGACCCCGGAACGTGAAGAACCGAGGAAAGAGAAAGGTTCGACGTAAGCTGAAGAGCGGCGGTGTCAGAGACTGGTAGGGTGCACCGTTGGCCACAGTGATGCAAAGAGGATGAGGCGTCCGTAGGTACTCTGTGGGCTTCTGGGAGGTAATATGGTGAATAGCGTCGGAATCAACGATCCAGCAAGGACTACGAGAAAGACAGGTTATACCTTCCATAGAAAAGGACGCAACGGAGCCGGAGGAGCGGCTAAGGGCACCCTATAGCTGTTGGAGTTGGGTGCGGAGCTCATCAATGTCTTGGAGGGTAGTGGAAGCCGGATCAGGGGCAGAAGACCCAGTGGGAGCTGGAGCAACAGAGGTAGTAGCAGTAAGGTGAGGCGGTAAACTATGCTTGCGGTAACAGGTAGCTTCAAGATGATTATCCCGGCCACAGTAGGTGCATTTCATAGAAGAGCGACCACCACGTCCTCGTCCCCGAGACGGGGGTCGGCCCCCCCGAGTGGAAGATCCACGGGTAGGAGGGGTCGAAAGGAGAGGCTGCTGAAGAAGAGTCGGGGCAAAACCAGGAGGAACCTCGGAGGGAGGCGTGACTTTTAGCAGCATGGAGCAGACATCAGACAGTGAAGGAGTTGTGGCGGATGATAGAATCTGGGCCCGAACACTATGCAGGTGGGGAGGAACTCGGGACATCATCATGGCGATGGCGACAGCTTCTTTCTGGTTCCGTTGAGTGGCTAGATCGGTAGTAGGAAGCTGATGTTGAATCCAAGCCTCGGCCAAACTCTTTAGCCACGAAGGAGAGCATATCGCCAGGAGCACCCGGGGCAAGATTCTGAAGATCGAAAATGATATCATATAGGTATTGTAGGCTGTCATGGCCGGAGTAAAAAGAGTGAAGCTCCTCCCACATGGTCTTAGCCGTGTCATGATACATGGTCATCCTGTAGGGCTCGGTGTCCATAGAGTTTAGAAGCCAGGACTGGACCCGACCATCATCGCGAAGCCAGTCATCGGAGGGAGCAGTCGGAGTAGCGCGAGTCAAGTGGTGAAGAAGACCCTTCGTCTGCAGAACACGGCGAACCGAGTGAACGCACTCAACGAAATTCCTTTTTCCAGTTAGAGAGATAGTAGTAATTTGTAACTCGTCACGGAGTTCGGAATCCGTGGCAGCCGCACGGGCTGGTGGAGCAGAAGTAGCAGCGGAAGTATCGGAAGCCATGCGCGGCCAGCAGAAGAGACCGGGCGGTTAGAATAGGTAGTCGCACGGTCTCGGCGGACACACCAGCGACCAGGAGATCGCGACCAGAATGAGACTAGTAGAAGGAGGCCGAAGTGAGAGGGAGAAGTCGGCAGAGAAGATAGCCGCACGGTCTCGGCGGGTACACCAGCGACAAGCGAGGTCGCGACCAGGATGCGGCTAAGAACAGAGAGGAGAGCGCTAGCGACAAGGCAGACCGCAGACGAGCAGCGAGCAGGAAAGCCAGCTGCGGGTAGGCGAGGTCGCAGCGAGCAGGAGAGGCAGGGCGCAGCGAGCAGGAGAGGCAGGTCGCGACGAGCAGGAGAGGCAGGTCGCGGCGAGCAGGAGAGGCAGGTCGCGGCGAGCAGGAGAGGCAGGTCGCGGCGAGCAGGAGAGGCAGGTCGCGGCGAGCATGAGAGACAGGTCGCGGCGAGCAGGAGAGGAAGGTCGCAGCGAGCAGGAAAGGCAGGTCGCGGCGAGCAGGAGAGGAAGGTCGCGGCGATCAGCGAGCGAGCAGGGAGAGGGAGCAGCGAGCAGTCTTGCACGACAAGCCCGCACGGTGTACAGGAGAGGCCGCAGCGGATAGAAAGAGTTTGCGCGGGAAGAGAAGGTATATGAGAAGGTGGACCCACGTGAGAGAGGATTATAAAAGGAGAGGTGGTAGGAAGGAGGAGGTGGAAGCCACGAGAGAAGCAAAGTTGGAGGCGGTTAGAAAAAAAAACAGGCCGCAAGAGTCCGCGGCTAAGGGAAAGCCGCGCGGACAGCCAAGGAAGAGAGGCGGCTAAAAAATGGTTAGGCCGGATACCCAAGGAGGAGGCCGGTTCGCTCTGATACTATGTAAAGAAAGATCTCAAAGCTTGTATATACTTCTTGAATGAATAGTTACAAGTATGAATACACTTATATAGGAGAAGAATGAGGAGAGAAATCCTAATACAAGATGTGGGACTAATACAAGGAGAGAGAAAGGAGGAGAAAACATGGGCCCTTAATTGGGCTTTTCAAACAACAGTCACCTAATTATTCTTAGAAGTAAAGCATTCATCACAATCACTAACAACTCTACAAGTTTGTCTACTGCATCTTCTTTCTCATTAGGAATAGAATGAGCTATCTTTGTCAATCGGTCAATAATCACCCAAATCGCATCAAGTGACCAAGATTTCAATTAATTACTGTACTTTGTACAACATTTCAACATTTCAATAATTCATTTCTTCTATAATAATGTAATTTACATTCATAGTTTTAGTTTTGATATTATAGAATTTATTTGGTTAAGCAGAACTTATGATATAGTTTATTTGTGAATCAAGTTTTATATTTGCCTTCATCATGTTTTCATTACAATATCTTATATTAAGTGTTAATCGGGAATCCTGCGGCCACAACAAGAACCAGTCAACCGTAGCCAGAGAAAAAAGCCGTTTGGGCATCGAGCAGTATGAGCGGTTACACCTAGTGACCGCACCATCTGTCCCCTCTCAGACAATCAGCTCGTGCGGCTACAACCTAGTGATCACATCGCCATAGTCTTCAAGCCAAGATGCTAACCTCGAGCAGTTACTAGCCTCAATGACTGCCCCCTCTCGTTTTTTCTCTCATCCATGCCCGGTTTTTTGTACCCTTCAAGGAACCCCTTAATTTTGGCATCTGCTCATTCGGGCAGACCTCATTTAGTATAAATAAGGGATCATGGGTACCCAAAAAGGCATGTTGAACTTGAGCCAGAGCCCCCCACCCATGTTGGTGCAGTCTCAAGTTCACTTCATTCTTTGTTGCCTCAGTTTTTGCCATAAAATTGTAATAATTATGCAAATAGCTTTGTGAAGTAAAAAAATCACACACGGCTGTGGGAAATATGGTGTCTGCCACTTGCTTGCGGCAATTTTCTCCTCACCCGCCTTTCTCCTCTCTCCGACTCCTTGCAGCTAGTAGTTGGTCACTTGCAACTCTTGAATTCCCCCGTCTTTGGCAGTTCGTAGCTGAGCGTAGAGGTTAAGATACTTTTGGCTCCAACAAAATGAACATGCAACCTTCAGATCTAAGAAGCTACAGAAATCGACGAAATGGTTGGAATAGGTCAGGCGCTGGCGCGCTGCCGAGTTCACCCGAGAGCTCCCACTTAGGAGGAGGTGGTGTGATCACCGAGGAGTAATTAAAACAGAAATTCAACTTGTAGTTCTAGATGGTCTCCCAGCACGCCTACAAGGAGAACCCCCCCCCCCCCCATAACGAGCCCGCAGACCCTAATGTGAGACTGCCCCCTCCTGGGACAACTCCTAAAGTGTCGTTGCGCAAAGGAGAGTTCACAACCTAGCGAAGGGACTTCTTCAGGAAGCCGCAGTCGCCAACCAAGGAAGAGACCTGAGCTTCAAGGGGGATCATGATTCCTCAGAGGAATATGAGACCACCTCACCCTTTGTCGACCACATCTGGCACAAGCCTACTACAGTCGGATTCAGAGAGCCGCGGCTCTCTAGGTTTTTCGGGAGAGAAGACCCGACTTACCATCTCCAAACTTTCAACTCCGTGACTTTGCTTCAGACCCTCTCTGATGCGATATGTTGAAAGCTGCTTGACACCACCTTCGATGAAAAGACAAGAGAGCGGTTCTACAAATTGCCTCCTCGCTCCATCAACTATTTCAAAGAGCTGAGAAAGGAAGTCATGCTAAGGTTTGTGACCTCGAAGAAGAGGAAGAGTGGCCCAGATGCACTCTTCCAGATCGAACAAGGTGCTACTGAAACTATGGGGCTAGTATGTGAACAGGTTTCAGGAACAAATTCCAACAAATAAGACTGGTGTCGCCTCCTTTCCCTTAGCTAGTTAGGAGATTGCCTCCTCCTCTAGTACCAACAATAGCACCAACTCCAAACCAACAATGGAGCCCAAGAAAAATATACTGATATCGGTTTTCCCAAGGAAGAAGTAGTTAAAATCCTCCAGAAGCAACCCGGCTTCAAAAGGCCGCCACCCCATAAAATAGGATTCGCAAGCTGGAACCAGGAGCTCTATTGTAAATATCATCGTGGCGTAGGGCATGACACAGAGAACTGCAGAGATTTTTGTGAGTTGATCGAGAGGCTGTTGAAGGAGGGCAAGTTGAAAGATTTTCTATCTGGCAAGATCGATGGCGCATTCACCTCCGAGAAAAGGAAGAAGGTAGTGCGGGCTAGGGCGCCCCACTACGAGTGTGCGGATCAGGAAGGCATTGGCCTCCTCGGGAGCATAAGAGGCTTAGGATGAGTGGAAGTAAAGGATTTTCGCCAGCTTGGCCATATCAACTATATTTATGGGGGAGTCAGCATAGAATCTTCAAAAAAAGGAGCATCAAGTGTCTCCGTGAAAGAGAGGTTGCTTCTACTTCTTTTGGAACGCCTCCAGGGGGAGAGGTTTCCTTCGGGGAAAAATACCTCCCAAAGATGGCTAATCATTTCCACGACGCAGTCATGATAAAAGCAGTACTTGATAATTACTTATGGACTAGAATTCTGATCGGCACTAGTAGTTCTGTCAATGTTCTTTTCAAGCCAGTGTTCAACGTCATAAACAATGGCAAGTCATTGAAGGAGTGAGATGGCCCTCTACATGGGTTCTCCGGGGAAAAGAAAGAGGTCGACGAAAGCGTCGATCTCTCGGTCCCTATGTGTGGAATCGCGAGGTAAGAAACTTTTCTGGTAATTGATATGCCCCCAACAGCTACAGCACCATCTTTAGAAGGCCTCTTTTGAAGGAGTACCAGGCAGTTGTCTCCACCTATCATCAGGCCCTGAAGTTCCCACTGGGGGGAGGAAGTTTAGGGTCTACAGCGACCCCAGAACTGCGAGGGAGTGTTACATCAACTCAGTCAACATGATCGATATGTTTGTCCCCCCTCGATCGACAAAGCGGCGGAGGAAGATTATATTCCGTCCAAAAAAGTACAATAGATCACAGTGTAACTCGTGGAGGCTATGGCAGAAAGGCCATTTCAATCACATCAAGAACTTTTCTATCAGTATCTTATCACTTGTGCAATCTCTTCTTTTCGTTGTCTTTTACATAACCTATGCATGAGTGTTTGTTTGATCAGTTATTGACATTTTTCTTTGGTATGAGGTCTTTGAATCGCGTTTGAGCGACGGGCCAGAAGAAACCCCGTTTATTGTAACATCGCTTACTTGTTTTCCCCTTGATCTGTGATCTTCGGGTCCAATCATGCGGAGGAATTTAAGTCCGTAACAACTCCCTTCGGATAGTCCCGAAACTTGAACCTATTCGAATTGTGATCACCGGATCCAATCTTGCGCAGGTATTTAAGTCTCCAACCATCTCCGTCGGCATGAGGTCGTCTCCTCTATCACTACCATAATACCACTATAATTTCCCTCGTTGGAGATTCTCGCGATTGGCATATGTGGGAGGCCTTGATGATTTGATTGATTGTTATAGCCTGACAAGCATCAACAAATGTATCGCTACAGCTTCAGTGTATTTATGAGGACAAGCTCTGAGTAATGGTTGCCTTAAACCCCCCAGACGTCCTTTCGGAAGAGCGCTCTGACTTCGAACACCCATAACCCTACTGGATGGTTCTAGCGAAGGAAAGCTCCATGGATGTCTTATGCCCAACTGGTCCACCACAGCATGGTTATGTGCACATAAATCAAAATGGGACTAATTTCCTGAACTGGTATAGGAACCTGAGAATGGATTCTTGGGTCTACGAAATATAATACTAAAAGATTTTGCATAAATTTTTGTAGAATATCCATGACAAATGGTTCTCACTTCACCTTGTCCCTGAGAGACATCCTTGAGAAGGAAAAGCTTAATGGGACTAACTTCCTAGACTGGTATAGGAACCTGAGAATTATTCTCAGGCAAAAGCGCAAGCTCTATGTCTTGGAAGATGATCCCCCGCGAAGCCAGCCGCAACTGCACCCCAAGCAGATAAAGATGCTTACAAGAAGTATGGAGACGATACCTTATATGTTGAATGTCTCATGTATGTCACCATGAACTCTGAGCTTTAGAAGAAACATGAAAACATGTGTGTTTATGAGATAATCAAGCACCTGAAGAAAATATTTCAAGGGCAAGCTCAGCAAGAGAGGTATGACATCTCTTGAGCACACCGCAATTTCAGCTTCATAGTATCCACTCATTCCCACCATCACCACATTCGATCGTCCCCGGTGAAGCCATCAACGTTTTATGGCGAGCCAGTAACAACTTCGAATCAAAGCAATTTCTCCTCCACATTATGTTCCCCACCAAAAGCCTCAACCTTTACTATTTTCAACCCTCTCTATTCTCACACAACAATCCACTGACAGCTCTCCCTTTTCCAAACTTCATGCTACTAACCAATTTCATCATCTTCACAGTCAACAAGCTTCTTTAATCTGAAGCCCGCATTCGGAGCTACTCAATTATGGGTCCTCACTATACGTCGTCGATCATATTACACATATTTTACGATGAGTATATAAGTATATTTTAGGTTGTATAAGTCGAATCATTGTTATCGAGTCGAGTCTTTAAGATTTTTTTTTATATTTCACACATTTCTTTGTATTAAGGTTATTTACACTCATGCCACTTGTAAGTTTTTGAATAGACCTATTGGGTCATTGTATGAAATATGAATGAAATTGTCACTGTTCTATTCCTCTCCCTAGTGCTTTTCTCCTCCCATTTTTAGGGTTAGAGTTGAGCATGGCCCCCTTCTACCTCTCCCCACGCATTCTCCATGGGTTGAGATCGGCTCCTTGTATGCATCCGCCACCACCTCGATGGAATTACGGGCTAGGATCATAACATTCTCCTCCAACTCCACCAAAGCACAGTACCGCTCCTTTTCCTTCATATTGAACCCTCATTTGGAAGACCTTGTCGACCTGCCCAGATTCTACACTGAATAACTTGTCAAAGTGTGTCCTGCGCATCATCGTCCCTGCTGACCAATGCCTATACTAGTGCTTCTCCATCTTAAAGCTCTGTTGACTGACACCTCTGCGGATTTAGCTTGTCAAAGTGTGTCCAGACTGACACCTCTGCGGACTTTGCTAGAATAGAAAAGCTTTGTTGACTGACACCTCTGCGCACTTAACTTGTCAAAGTGTGTCCTGCGCATCATCGTCCCTTTAAAAAGTTAGAATCTGCGGAAAAAAGTCTTCGTAAAAAGTCTCACGCACTTAGAATTTCTATTCCAGCAACTGCAACGACTAAATCCTGTTTAGGTGAGCGGCATGGCCGTCTTTAATGGTTGAATCTTCCCAAGATTGTATGTCAGAGAAATATGGCAATTTCTGTCTTTTAGCGCGCAATCTGCGTCGATTTGACTTTGTATAACGTCAACTAAATAGACAAGAAGCCCTTTGACTTAAAATAATTTCTGATCTTCTACACGAGCGTTGAGTCCTGGAAGCAACATGACTTAGTCAAATTCTTGAACTCAGATGAAGCGTTGAAAGACGGTACTTAACTCAACGCATTTGTACTTTGATAACTTTTCCCTTTCTGCTGAAGCGTTGAGTGAAGTCTTTCTGAAGAGGCGTTGAGTGACTGCAGTTAACTCAGCGCATTCTACTTAGGCGTTTAGTCAACTCTTATGTCTCGACGCATTTGTACTTAGATAGTTTTTACTGCTTCACTGCTGAGGAGTTGAGTGAATGACCTTCACTTGATGCATTTGAACTTGGAATGAAACTCAGCTCTTTTACTGAAGCGTTGAGTGAAAGACCTTCACTTGACGCATTTGTACTTGGAATTAATTTCTGCTCGTTTACTGAAATGTTGAGAGAGTAACATTCACAGCGCATGAGAGTCTTGAGCGTCGCGTGATGTGAGATGACTCGACGCATTTGAATTTTGAACTCAGGCAGATTATCTGCATTTCTTCTGAGTCGCTGAGTGAAAAGCAATGAGTCAACGCTTATGGACCTCGAGCGTCGAGTGAAGTGAGATGATTCGACGCATTTGTACTTAGCAAATTTTCTTCACTTATGGAGTGTGCTGACTTACTCACAAGCTGTTAGTCAAACAAATATTGATTTCCTACACATGATAACTTAGAGGAAAATCAAATACATATTTGTGTATATTATTGACTTATGGGTTCTTCAAATCTAGGACATTGTGGTCAATATTCTCAACAATCGTCTCATATTTGAAGAAGTCAGAATCCTAATCAATGATATATACCACTTCAAAACGGATAATAAAGAATAACTTAAAATGAGCAAACACTCAGACAAATAATGTAGAATAATTCAGATAACATTAATAATAAAAGATGAATAATGTCTACAATAACATTCCACATTCTATATCCCTTAGGAATCTAAAATTTATAACATTGTTAAGGATTAGGTTCCCTAATTACAATACCCCCCCCCCCAGATTTCTTTGCAGTCCTTTCCTCAGCCTCTTTCTTTTTCTGTCTTTATCTCTCAAAGTAATTGTAGGGCTTTGGATAGTATCTGCAGGGTTCTAGGGCATCCACTGGTACAGTTCTAGCCACTCTGTCCTTTCTGAACTTTTCCTTCTTCTTGTTTTTCATACTTGGCCCATTTTCACGAGTTACATAGCTTGTCTCTATCAGACTTGTTTTCTTTAATCTAATTCCAGGCAGCCAGTATGATTGTTCTAGAGGTTGGGCTCCACTGTACATAATCAGGTCTGGCTTCCAGTTTTTTTGTCTCTTTTTCCTTAGCCTTACTTCCTCTTGCCCATCTGCAACTTCTTTGTCCTTGTCCTTTGATATCTGTTGAGAGATGGGGCTGAGGCTCTGTTTGGCACGGCGATTTGGGTGCAGTGGCCCGCGGATTTTTTCACTGTCCCGCCAAACAGAAAAATCAAGCCCGGATTTTTCCACCGCCCCCGCACTAAGATCGTGAAATTCAAGCGATCTGTAGTCGCGAAAAATATCCACGACTCAAAAACGTGTGCTGCGATTTCACGGAACTCTTCCGCGAAATATGTCGGAGGTGCCACCGTCTCGCTGAGGAGCCCAAGGCCTGGCGCAAGAATTATCCTCATGTTCGTCTCCGCCTTTCTGTTGTTCTGTGCGATTCTCTATTCCTAACCATGACCCGGTGAATGATCTTGTTTTCTCTCTATAATTCTTGTTAGGGTTTCGTTGCGAAGCCGGAAACACTGGTCGATGGCTCCGTTAATCTCATGATTTGGCACTGTACGATCCCTGGTAAACAAGGTGTAAGCCTCATTACTCTTTTTCATTTGTGATTCGAAGTTTTGGAATTATTATCTCCCTGGGTGAAATTTTTTTCATATTCATTGCAAAAATTCTTCACTGAAGGTTGATCTGTGATTCAAGTTTAATATAAGATGCAGGAAATGGTGCAGAAATAGCACTAAAAACACAGTTCTTTCAAACAATTTTGCAGATTCTGCCCCCTACTCTGCAAAATAACTGATTATTTCACCACTGTTTCCCACCACTGTTTCTCCAGCCGCCCCCACCGCGCCAAACAGAGCCTGAATGCAATTACATCATCAGGAGCAGCAGCTCTAATATTAGCTTCAGCATCAGCTCCAACTCCATCTTCAGGAACTGCAGGCTCATCATATAGGATGGGATCTAGGCCCAGAGCTTCCCTGATAACGTTAGAGGTCCGGATGGCATGGTCTCTACTTGCTTTTATCATTGACCTCTCCCCCTTTATGACTTTTTCAGTAACTAGATTGGTCAGGGAGTGCTTGGAGGAGGAAATCTTGTTAGCCAAGTGATTGACACTGGCTGTTACGTGATTCTTAACTTCCAACATGTGATAATCAAGGATTTGAGTGCAGACATTTATTATTCTTTCAACAATCTTTTTGTGTTCTTCCATGTGGGCTTTTGTCATATTATGCACCATTTGCATGTTTTCAGATGTAGCACACTAATTTTGGATGATATTACTTTGGATCTGCTGAATTTGTTGAAGTAGAAGTGCAGTATAATCTACAGCCAGAGCAGCTCTCAGGAAGAATTTAACTGTGTTGGTTGATCTCAAATCTGATGGAAGTGATTTCAGTTGAGAGATCCTTCCTCAGTTCTTTGACTGAATCATCAACATACATCTCAATCTTTCTTCTTTGCTCATCCAGGATCCCTCTTAGTTATGACAAAAAGGAGGCGGGACTCTCCTCATTCCGCTGAGTAGATGTTGGATAGTCAACCTCTTCATGTATCTCCCTTATGTCTCCTCCCCTTTCAGAGTCAGCAATTTCATATTCAGAGGAGTGGTCTGGAATATTAACAGTAGGGATAGGCTCCTCTTTCTCATGCTTCTCAGTAAGAGACATGACCTCATCTCCTTTGTTTCCTTTTGCAAATGCTTCCACCCTTGAGCAGGGAGCTCATGGTGAGTCTCCCCCTCAACTGCAACACTAACTGTGTTGATCTCCCCCTCAAAAGCAGCACTTAGAATGATGTTCTCCCCCTCAACATGATCATCCTTTTCTAGGATCTCCCCCTCAGTATCAGTACAGATCTTGTCCATACTGTTGTTACTAGATTTTCAACATTCTTCATACCTGTGTCTCCTTTAACATCAGTAGGTGACACTCTGCTTGGAACATCTTTGGCAGCAAGCTCAGAGGAAATTGAGACTTGTGCACTCACATCCATCCTATCAGAATCACTTGAACTGGACAAGTGAGGTTTGTAGGGTTCAGTACTCCTGCTATCTGAAGAGCTATTGCTTGAGCTTTCTACTGCAACTGATTCAACTACCTTTTTATTTTTCTTTTCAGCCTGCTGAGGGTGATTGACCAACACCATGTCTCATCTATCAAACATCTTGATAACCATCTTTCTCATGTGATGGATCTTTGCACCTACCCTCATATTCAGAATACCTGGAACAGTATTGAGGAGAAACAGAGACAGAATTCTTCTCATATTTGGCTCAGGGATGCACTCAATGATCTTATCAAACACCACCTTGCCTCAATCAGTTTTCTTGGAGAGAATTACTCTAGCCATTAGGTCAAACATCTTACTTCAAATCTTGTCATGAGATCCAGTTTTGCAAATTAAGGCTTTTCTAATGATGTCTACCAAGAATTTTCCCTTCAAGTTCATGTCTTTTCTGAGTGCAGATCTATGGTATGTTCGGACAGACCACGCCATTTGAAGGCAGACTTTATATCTTCCTGAAACAGCTCATATTCTTCCTCACTAGGGTTGAGCTTGGGGAGCTTCAGTGCCTTGTAAATTTTTCTAACAATGAATTTAAACTTTTCTCCGTTGATGGTTGTCTTGATCTTTGTGGAGAAAGAGTCCACCTTGGCATTAGCACACAGTTCTAATACTTCTTTTTTCCAGAGAGCAAAAGGCTGTGACAGTAAAAATTCCAGTTCTGCGACTGATAGGAGATGAATGATAGATAGAATTTCTTCTAGAGCATCTCTGAATCCATTTCGAACAACTCCCCAGCCCTCGAACAGGAAGTCAGCACCCTTGGGATTCAATGAATCCGAGAGATTGAGCGAGGAGAAGACAGTGCGAGAAATTTAAGGTACGAGATACAGAATTTTGGAAGGGCAATAGAATGATAGAGTTTATTCAAGGCACGATTTTTATTTATACCCTACTCTATTCGAGAAGGTGGAGAGGCGCGTACCTTGTCGTGAGTTATAATTTAGATGGATGGCTATGATTTACCCTGATAGATTTGACGTTTTCCGACCTGTCAGAATGTTTGCGTCGAGTCCATTCGACGCCTGAGGTGTTCACTCGATGCCTGAACGTCTCACTCGAAGGCTGGTGTTGACTCAACGCCTGAACGTTTCACTCGACGCCTAGTGTTGACTCAACGCTTGACACTTCATTCAACGCCAAGTCAGTTGACATTTTTCTTCTTAAAGTTCTCCTGCAAAAGGTTAGCCTCCAAATGCACACATATGACAGTAATGCTTATAGTCAAAAATTTAAAGCTACTTCAAGTTTAATATTCCCAATTCAAACTTGAAAATGTTAAACTTGACTTCATCAAAAGGCTTAGTGAAGATGTCAGTCACCTGTCTGTCTGTGGGGACAAATTCAAGGCCGATATTTCCTTTCTCAATATGTTCTCTTATGAAGTGATATCTAATTTCAAAATGATTGGTCATGCTGTATGATACAGGATTCTTAGCTATTGAAATAGCACTAGAAGAATCACAGAATATAGGGGTTTTACTTAGCTGGATATTGTAATCCTAAAGTTGATGTTGTATCCATAGGAGCTGTACACAGTAACTCCCAGCAGAGATGTATTCAGATTCTGCAGTAGAAATTGCTACACTAGTTTGTTTTTTGCTACTCCAGGATACTAGCGTTCTCCCTAGAAATGGTAAGTACCAGAAGTACTCTTTATATCCTCTTTGCAACCTGCAAAATCTGCATCTGAATAGTCTGCTAGTTCAAAATTATCATTCCTAGGATACCAAAAACCAAGATCTTGTGTGCCCTTAAGATATCTTAGAATTCACTTTGCAGCAGAGCAGTAAGATTCTTTAGGGCAAGCTTGATACCAAGCACAAGCACATGTAACAAACATAATGTCTGATCTACTATCAGTCAAATATAGGAGGGAGCCAATTATGCCTTTATACAGGGTTTCATCAACTGGCTTGTCATTCTCATCCTTGTCTAGTGACATACTTGAACTCATAGGAGTTTTCATGATGGAGACACTCTCCATTCCAAATTTCTTGATTAATTTCTTGGTAAACTTAAACTGAGAGATAAATAAGCCGTCCTCATATTACTTAACTTGGAGACCCAAGAAATACTTAAGTTCACATATAATGCTCATTTCAAATTGCTCTTGTAGAAGTTTACCAAACTTATTGCATAGGTCATCATTAGTAGACCCAAAAATTATGTCATCAACATAAATTTGGACTAGGATAATCTTACTCTTGACTTCTCTTAGGAATAATGTTTTGTCTATCTTTCCCCTTGAGAATTTATTCTCAATGAGAAAGCTAGACAGGATTTCATATCAAGCCCTTAGGACTTGTTTTAACCCATACAAAGTCTTTATTAAATTAAAAACATGATCAGGAAAAGAAGGATTGATAAAACCCGATGGTTGCTCAACAGAGACCTCCTCTTTTAGGTCACCATTCAGGAAAGCTGACTTCACATCCATTTAGTAGACCTTAAATCCTTTGTAAACAGCATATGCAAGAAACAACATTATGGCTTCAAGTCTAGCTGTTGGTACAAAGGTTTGAAAAAATTCAATACCTTCCTCTTACATATACCATTTAGTAACCAGTCTAGCTTTATTCTTGATTATAACATCATTTTCATCTAGCTTGTTTATGTATATCAATTTGGTTCATATGATGTTGTCTTTGAGGTTTGGGAACCAGCTTCCAGACATTACAACTTTTGAACAGGTTCAATTCTTCTTGCATAGCCACTATCCAGAATGGGTCTATGTTGGCTTCTTCAAACTTCTTGGGTCCTATCTGAGACAGAAAGCCGGAGTACATAGCAATATTGTAATTTCTGCTCCTTGTGGTTACACCTTGGCTTGCATCCCCAATTATCAGATCACTGGGATGGTCTCTTAAATGTCAAACAGCTACCGGTAGCCTGAGGTTCTTCTTCTATCTGCATTCCAGTTGGTCCTTCTTCTAGGATGAGCGCACCATCATCCTTTTCTTGATCAACTAGAAGTGTGTCTTCAATGCTCGGTTTGTTCATTCTCAATTCTGCACATGCAACACTAGAAGAGCTTGGAAGCTCATTGTAAATCATAGAAGTTTCATCAAATACAACATTTATAGAATCTTCTACAACCTGATTTTTCAAGTTGTAGATCCTCTAGACTTTGTTATGGCTGTTATACCAAACAAAAATACCCTCATAGGATTTTTCAGTAAATTTGGTCAGGTAAGACTTCTCATTATTCAGCACAAAGCACATGCTTCCAAAAAGTCTGAAATAGGCTATATTTTTTTTCCCTTCATTAGCTCATAGGGAGTCTTCTCGTGATACTTGTTGATAGAGGCCTTGTTTTGGACAGGACATGTTGTGTTCACTGCCTCAGCCCAGAAATATTCTGGGAGAGAATTATCACTCAACATGGTCCTTCCAGCCTCAATGCGAGTTTTGTTTTTGTTCTCAGCAATTCCAATTTGTTGGGGTGTTCTTGGAAAGGAGAATTCTTGAAAGATACATTGCTCTTTGCAGAAGTTTGTCATGCTTTCAGACTAAAATTCTGTGTCATTGTCACGTCTGATTTTGATCACAGTGCAGCCCTTTTCATTCTGAATTTGCTTGACAAAAGCCACAAAGCTATCTAAGGTATCAGACTTTCTCTTAAGAAAGAATACCCAAGTAAATCTGGAATAGTCATCAATTATCACAAAGGTATAGACTCTTCTACCTAGACTATAAATTGGCATAGAACCAAACAAGTTCAAATGGAGGAGGTAGTGACACCTCTAAGAATCCTTGGACCCAATGTTTTTGAAGGAAGCCTTTATTTGCTTGCCCTTTTGTCATGCAGAACAAATGCCCTCTTTGGTGCATTTCAAATTGAGTTCATTTCTGACCAACCTTTCACTAAAGAGCTTGCTGATAGACTTATAGTTCAAGTGAGTAAGCCTCTTGTGTCATTGCACACAATAAAAGTCTTTCTCATTTGCTACAAGGTAAACTGGAGAATTAAAATCTATATTAAAAAATTAAGACAATAGATATTTGCACTCCTAGTGCCAGTCAGAATGATGTTTTGATCAGTTGACCTTTTGATTAGGCACTTATCCTTATGGAAAATAATGACATGGCCTAGATCACAGAGTTGGCTTATGCTAATCATATTGTGTTGCAATTCCTCCACATAAGTCACTTTTGTGATGGTGACTATGTCGTTGGTAATCATACCATATAGCCTTTTGTCACTCATCTGTCTGAATCACCAAATATAACTTTGGGTTCATTCCTCACTGGAGTGAAATCTTTCAGATGACTCCTTGTTCCAGTCATGTGCCTGGAACATCCACTGTCCAAGTACTAGATAGGCATCTGATTGGAGCTTGGACATACCTGCAAAACAGATTTAGTTTACCTTAGGCACCCAAAGAAATTTGGGTCCTTAGTTCTTGTTAGCCTTTGGTGCACTCAGACCAACATGGATAGACTTTGCTGGTTTTGATTTCACAGCATGGGGTGTTGTTGGATTAAACCAACAATCTATGACAAAGTGTCATTTGTCACTGCACCAACATTCATGGGTGTTGTACCTTCTCTTCTGAACATTCCTAGAAGTGGATGGAAAATTAAAATGCTTTTGTTCGGCAGAGAAGACAGTAACCTTCTTCTTGTTTCTTTCAGCTAGAATCTAGTTGAATGTTAGACGGCAAGCAGGTTCTCCTGACTAATTCGGTTTGACAGCAACATGTGTCTGCTTTGCTTCTTACATGGTGTTGATGTCATCAGAAATGGTCAAGTGAGAATTGATTGCAGTCTTGTCATTTGTCTGCTTCTTTGTTGGGTGATTTTGGGAAGAGGCAACTGTCGTATTCTTGCATGTAGGAGTTGTAGCACCAAATACAAATGGTCCATGATAGGTCATTTGAATTTCTTCATGAGGGGCTTTCAAAGCACTCAACCTCATGCCCTTTCTCTTCTCATTGTACTGTGCACTATTGCCCTTACTTGAGGAACTTTCATTCTTCCAGTGACCATATATGTTATCATGATCATATCTATTAGAAGGGAACACTACCCTATGGAAGGTGATTTGAGCAACAACTGGAGCCTTATCTTTCCTCTTAGAATGAGCTGCTCCAGCATTCCACTTAAATCTCAATCCCCTTCTATTATTTTTGAAGGAGAAGGTATTAATGAGTGGCAATACTGTTTTGGGCTTGTAGAATTTCTCCACTAGTTTCCTCTCTTTGAGGAGCTTCTCTTCAAGATCTTTAATAATCTTGCTCTTTTGGCTGATGGTGCTCACTTGGATAATGGTGATTGTTTTCAGCTGACTTCTCTCTTTGCTCATCTAAGCAAGCTGGGAAGCTGACTCAGATTGCATAGATTTTATTTGTTGTAGAGATGCAATCTCTTCAGCTTGTCTCTTGACAAGCTTTTTGCTCTTTTTTAGAGCTTCTAGGAGAACACCATATTTGTCAATCAATTGATTGACATTCTCTTCAGGTTCTAATTAATCCTCCTCATTGGATGAAGAGGATGCATCAGAATCTGGACCAGTTTTATAATCAGATTCTGAAAAAGACATAGTTGAAATGATTACCTCATCAGGATCAGATTTATCTTGATTTTCTTCAGTGATCGTCATGAGGCTGTAGTCTTCTTCATCTTCATAATCACTATCAGTAGAAGACAGTGATGCTCTTATGCCCACCTTGGCAGATGGGTGAACTGTATCCTCTTCCATAAAGAATAGACCAATGTAGGCATTTTTATCTTCAGATTCTGAAGTCTCAGAATTACTGTCAGATAGACTAGATTTCTTTTTAGCCAAGAAACTTTATTAACCTTTTTGTCTTTATGATATTTCTTATCATCAGACCTCCTGCTCTCTTTCCTTTTAACAGGACAGTCAACAATAACATGTCCTGACATGTTGCAACAGTAGCAAATAATATCAATTTTAAATTATTTTTTCGGTTTATACAGATACCTTTCCTCAGTGGGTTCCTTTCTGGATCTGTCATGATTAGTTTGGGGCTTCCTTGAGCTGGAGCCTGTAGTGGTCTTGTTCTTCCACTGTCTTCTTCTGCTCAGCATCTTTTTAAATTGCTTGGAGAACAAGGTTAGTTCTCCATCGAACAGCTCAGCTTCTGATGAGCTGGGTGCAGAGCTTTATGATCCAGTAGCCCTTCGTGGGGGAGGCATATTCTCTCTACTCCTTCTAGAGGTTTCAACTTTGAAGGCCACTGACTTCTCTCTACTGAATGACTTGGCTGATTCATCTTCAGCCTTTCTGGAGTTCAGCTGAAGCTCATGTGAGTGCCTTGCCAAACAGATTTTGTGGCAAAGTGTTGGCTAAGTTGTCTACCTTCCTTATAACACAGATATTGAATTCCCACTCTTTGTTGAGTGACCTCAGGAATTTGTCATTCAATTCATAGTTGGAGAACTGTCTGTCATAAGTCTTCAGATCATTCACAATTCTAAAAAATTTCTCATAGCACACAGCTATGGAATCCTTCTTGTTTTGTCTGAAAGCCTCATACTGTTGATTTAGTAGGGATTTTGTCATCTCGCACTTACTCGGTCCCCTTCATATAGACAATCAGAGAGTCCCACATTTCCTTTGCAGTCTTGTTGTGTGCATGGTTCTGAAAGGTTGAGTCATTTATAGCACTAACTATAATATTTTAAGCTCTCTTATCGATGATAGCTAGAACCACCTCATCTTTAGTCATTTCTAAGTATTTCTTTGGAGTCTTGATGTTGGCATCTATTGTTGAGACCTTCATGAGAATGAAGGGTCCATCTTCCACTGTAATAAAGATCCTAGTGTCTGGGGCTTCCATAAACAGTTTCACCCTTTCCTTCCATATTCCAAAGTTTTCCTTCCTATAAATTGGAAGCTTCATAGAACTAAGTTCTTTGTGGTTCTCACCAGAAGTCATGATGATTAGCTTTTACTACCCATGGAGAGCTTGTTTAGACTGTTAGGTCTTTATTGAACAACTTCGCTCTGATATCACTTGAAAGTCTTTTAAGGGTAGCTAAACACCTAGAGGAGGGGTGAATAGATTTCTTTTAAGCCTTTTGAACCTTTTTAAAGATATACTTGATGTGTTGTTATTAAGATATTAGCATTCAAGAACACACAGAACACACAAGCAATTTATAATGGTTCTCCTATCTAGGGTACATCCACTTTCCCCCTTCACCTATCTAGCAGTGAGCTAGATTCGGTCAACTCCTCCAAAACTCAGATCAAAAGATCTTACACCTCAGATTTTTCTCAAGATCCTACACCTCAGAGTGCTTCCACTCCTATAACTCAGACTGTTCACAGTCCTACCTCAGAGACAACAACAAGTTTCCTACCTCAGGCTCACAAGCAAGCCCTACCACAGCCCTTATAACACAAGCCTACCTCACATTCTCTACACGAATCCTACCTCAAACTTTTGGAAAAAGTCTTACACTCAGTCTTTATAAATCAGGCATACACTCAGATCTCACTGAGATCTTTTGATCTTACACCTCAGATCCTTCTCAGGATCCTACACCTCAGAGTGCTTCCACTCCTATAACTCAGACTGTTCACAGTCCTACCTCGGAGACAACAATAAGTTTCCTACCTCAGGCTCACAAGCAAGCCCTACCACAGCCCTTATAACACAGGCCTACCTCAGATTCTCTACACGAATCCTACCTCAAACTTTTGGAAAAATTCTTACACTCAGTCTTTATAAATCAGGCATACACTCAGATCTTCAGTGAGATCTTGCAATAGAGATCTAATGAGGGTTATAATGACTCGGAATCAAAAGTTCTGGAGTCTTCTTCTTTTGTTGGATTACCAGACAACTTCTCTTCACCACAGCAACAGGAAATGATCTTCAGTATTAGTACCAGGTTGTGCTGTGTTAAACACTTGCAGAGATCTTTTTCCTCAAGCTTTTTGAAGATTGTTCTGTAGATTTTTAAGCTTGAAGACAGTGAAAATTATTTCTCTTTGATGGCGGCGACTTTTTGCGACTTAGGATTTCAGAAAAAAATTTCACAAAGTTCTTCAAAAAGTTTTTCAATAAGTCCAGAAAAAAGTCTTCGTAAAAAGTCTCACGCACTTAGCTTTTATATCTCAGCAACTGCAACGGCTAAATCCTGTTTAGGTAAGCGGTGTGGCTGGCTTTAATGGTTGAATATTCCCAAGATTGCTTGTCAGAGAAATACGGCGGTTTCCGTCTTTTAGCGCGCAATTTGCGTCGATTTTAATTTGTATGACGTCAGCTAAATAGATAAGACGCCCATTGACTTAGAATAATTTCTGATCTTCTGTACAGGCGTCGAGTGCTGGAAGCAACATGACTTAGTCAAATTCTTGAACTCAAATGAAGTGTTGAGAAACAGTACTTAACTCAACGCATTTGTACTTTGATAACTTTTCTCTTTTTGTTGAAACTCAAATGAAGTGTTGAGAAACAGTAATTAATTTCTGTTTTTTACTGAAGAGTTGATAGAGTAACATTCAGTCAGCGCATGAGAGTCTTGAGCGTCGAGTGTTGTGAGATGACTCGACGCATTTGAACTTAGGCAGATTCTCTGTTTTTCTTCTGAGACGCTGAGTTAATAGCAATGAGTCAACGCTTATAGACCTCGAGCGTCGAGTGAAGTGAGATGACTCGACGCATTTATACTTAGCAAATTTTCTTCACTTTTGGAGTGTGCTGACTTACTCCCAAGCTGTTAGTCAACAAATATTGATTTCATGCACATGAAAACTTAGAGGAATATCAAATACATATTTGTGTATATTATTGACTTATGGAGCTTCTATAAATTTAGGACATTGTGGTCAATGTTCCCAACAGCTATTGTACTCGTGGTGCAATAAGAAATGGGGTGGTGCAGGTGTTGTCGACGGTGGAAGAGGCAGACCGACCAACAGAGAAGCAACTAAGGGCAGGTCATCTAGTGGATAGAGTGTTGGATGAGGTTTCAAAGGGTAGAAAATGGTGTGGTAGCCGAGTAAAGGAGGGTAGTTGGGCCATGTATAGTTCCTCGTCAAGGCAATGAGCTTACTCCATGGAGAGAGAGAGAGTAAATGAATTATGGCACGAAGGCATGCGTGGATTTGGGGATGCATGCCAGCGAGGAAGTACCCCAAATAATGATCAGGCGAGAGTCTGTAGATATGCATGGTAGCCCCAATAAACTCGGCAATGTAGGTCACAACGGTGTCAGACTAGCGAACGAAGTTGAGGTATTCATGGACATTGCTCGCTTGGAGTGTCATAGTGGTGGAGGAGTTAATTCGATATGTATCAGGAGAGATCAGAGACATTTTGATGCATTCAATGCACCTAGTGGAGCACAGGGCCCTCCATATGATAGTCTTCATGGGGATCTTCTAGTTGGCAGTGGTAGAAAGGAGGTCAAAAAACTGCTCGAAGTGGGCAATACAACTTAGGGGGTTGGTGTCGTCGAACACCGGAATCTCAATCCAGTGGAGATGGGTCGGGTGAATGTCCCCAGCAGGTGTAAGAACCGCATGTACTCAATGGTACGCTCGCAGGGGGTAACAGTGGAGGAGGGGCGGTGATGTCGATTGACGATTGAAGGCTGTGACTGCAAGTTCACAAGGAGAGTGAGATCTTCTAATCGAGCTTCCAGACAATCCAAGCAGGTCGAATTAGTGGAGACGTCCTCATCTACTCAAAGGTCCGTGGAACGGATCATGGGCATGTAGTGGAGCGAAAGAAGAGAATGAAGCGAATGGTGGGTTGTGAAAGAAGAGAAGTGGTGAGCAGGGCAACTCGATGTACTCTTTGACAATGCTAGATGACGGCCTGGAGGGAACGGGGAGATGCGGTTGACCGGTAATGTGAACGAGATCAGATGGAAGTGTGAAACGAGACTGGATGCGAGTAATTAGATGTCTGCAGTGGATGGAGATCTGATGCTGTTGCGTTGACGCATGGAGGATCAATGAGGCGGCAATGGTTGGGACTGGTGTGTTGTTGCTTGGAAAAGCCACGCAGAAGTGTAGCATGATGCCAAACAGTTAGGGTTTCGAATTGGAGGCAAAAGACACAATCAGTCACTGTGCAGACCGGAAATCAAGAATTAGGGCTTCAAATTGCCCTAATTGTGAGAGCGGGTCCGGAAATTTGATAGCTGCCACTATCGTCGAATGAAAATACGTAGATTGATGCGCTAGAAGATACAATATATCTAGACAAACTCAATCCAATCTCTTGAGGGTAGGACCCATTAGGCTTAAGTTTTAAGATTGAAACAGGATTTAACCCATTTGGTGTACCAAGCCTAATTTAGAAGCTACGTGTAAAGGGACATTTAGAAAAACATACCTCCTCATTGGACATGCTAGTATTTCCTTGAGGGTAGGACCCATTAGGCTTAAGTTTTAAGATTGAAACAGGTTTAAACCCATTTGGTGTACCAAGCTTAATTTAGAAGCTATCGTGTAAAGGGACATTTAGAAAAACATACCTCCTCATTGGACATGCTAGTATTTCCGTCTTCTCTCATAGCCACTTCAGCCTGATATGTTGAAAAAATGAACGAAAATTGAGAAAATGCAAAGGATATCTTCCTTTAAACACCTGAATCACAAAAAATAGTTACCTGCAATCTCCACTGAAACACACAATTAGGATCCTTGATCTTAATAACTATCCAGGCATCTACAAATCTTTCCCATGCAACATTGTAAGCTTCAAGGTTTCTGTTCACAATCTCAAGCTGCAAAAATGGCCTCCAAAACGTAAGAGAGATGTGAAAATAAACAAAAACGGCAGTAACCATTCATAGCAAGATACTTGCCTGTGGATCTACTGCTTTGACAACTTCACTAGGAAGAGGTTTAAACCCCAGCATCCAGCCTTCAAATAGAACAACCTACATAGGAATGACATAAGAACATATCACCTCAACAGCAGAAAATAGAGGTGTCAACAGAGTTGGATAGTGTTTAAGAGCATTATAACAGATAATTGAGTATAAAAACTAAAGAAACATAAAATCAAACAATACAAAAAATGTGGTTCCAACAAAAAAAAATTGCACGTTCAAGGGCGGATGTAGATATTCACTATGAAGATTAGGGTTGCAGATAGAAGCCTGCAGTTGTGTTTGTTGAGCCTGGTTGCCAATGATTTAATATAAGCTCAGTTAGCAAATCAAGCAAAATTTATTGTGACATCTTGAAATTACTATAAATTCTCATAGGATGCCCATCTAATAATTCACAAACTCACTTATTCCTTGTGTTGCAAAACATTATGAATAGATTTCTATTTTCATAAATTGAGTTGTACATGTGTATCATACATACACTTGTATTCACCATCATTAGAAAATGAACATATCTACGACTTGTATTTAGAAGAGATACTACATGTTCTGTCTCATCAGTCCATTGAACCTTATTCTCATTGACAAGTTGATTTTGTATAACCACATCAAGCCCAAAAACACATCAACATGTGTTCCACTTATACATGAAAATACATAAAATACATGCACAACTATATAAAATGAGAGCATACAATAATATCATATATTAAACAAAACTTCAGAAACAGTTTCAGAAGCTAAAAGTACACCAAACATAATAAAAATATATATGATAGATGAGTAGAGATCAACAGGGAAAAGATACTATTAGGTTAAAACAATTAATACATACAAGATTCCTACCACCATATATATATAGATGCGACACTTGACATATCATGTGCGACGGGAAAAATTATCATATATTCAACTAGATGAACTACCACATCTAAGGCATTCAACCTCAAACAACAAACAAGATATCATTACAACTACTGCATGCTCCTATAGTGTCAATTTTGAGCCACTTAACTTCTTTATTGCTTCACGGGCTCAGAAACCAAGTCCTCCTTTATAATTCGCATTTGAGACTTTTTCCAAGTAAACTTAAATCCCGAAGGTCCGGATCATTTGTTGTCAAAGAGGTTTGTCCATACCGGACCGTGCTTATTTCTCACCCGGAAAAGGGCACTTTCAAAGTAACTGTGCATCGGTTAAAACTATATTTTACCGGCGATGATATAAATGAACACAAGGAAGAATTTCACCTCCCTAATCCTTAACCCGACATGCCACTTTGGTCGAGCTCACTGACCGTAACCAAGGGGCTCTTTGGAGGCACCCCTTGATTATATTTTTTTTATATTGCTCAATATTTTGTTTTAGTTTTCTTTCAAAGGGAAAAAATAGAAAAATTGAAAAACCATTAAAAAGTATTATTAGTATAATAGTTTGATTATTTTTTTCTGAAAAAAATAGCACAAACACAAAAAATGTAGTTTTTTTTCTTTTCAATATTAAATAAAAAAAACCTAAAATCAATATCACAAAACGAACAAAATTTTTATTGTTCTTCTTAGTAATACTTTCATTTCTAACTTTCTTTCTTAGATGATAACAGGAACCGGTGGTGACTCGTGAGATGAAGGAAGTACATGGCGCGACATTTGCAAAATAATTTTGAACACTATGATTTGAATCACTCTTCAAGTGGTACCTTTATTTTTACTAAATTTTTAAATATTTTAGCAATAGTTCTATCATTTTCTATAAATTTTAAGAAAAAAAATCTAGGAAAAAAATTCGAGCCACGCCCTCAGGTCACGGCCTGACCTGAGGGAGTGTAATTTTTAACATCTCCCAGTCTCGGGCTAACTTCACGGCCAGGAGGCCCCTTTTCATTTTTCGTTATGGTCACGATATGAGGTCAAGGCGTGACAATAGCGAGAGTTCGTCACCCCGCCGTATCCTGACATAACCTGCCTATACAGGTCACGATGTTGCTTTTCGCCATTCGTTATGGTCAGAGCGTGACAATGTCACGGCCTGAGTTCAGACCGTGACATCGTAGACAATCCAAAATTCTGAATTCCAAAGTCTTTACCAGTCAAAAGATTCTCTGACTGATCACGCCCTGGTGTCACGTCGTGACCCAGGGGAGTGACTGAGTCAGACTTTTTTTTTGACCATTTGTATTGCTTTTACTGTCTTCTTCCCTTTTAAAATTTACACGCCCTCGGGTCAGATTGTGACCTAAGGACATGACTTTAATAAAACAAATATTTTTTCAATTTAAGGGAGGCCGACGATTCCCACTCTTTCCAACCTCCTTTCCTCTTCCTTTCTTATTTCCAACTCGACAATTATCTTTTCTCCTCCCTTTCTACTCTCCACGACTTCTCCCCACCGTTTTATTGTATCTTCCACTGCCGCGGAGGATGAGTTCGCCACTGCCGAATCTATGCACACCTTCATATTTTCCCCTCATCAGCGTTGGTGCGAGCGTTTTCGCACTAAGCCGTTCGGTCCCTATCGGACGATTGACTGGAATGTCTTGGCCAGCATCGGCCAAGACAATTCGGTTTGGGAGCAATTCTCCATTCCGGGTTGGGGAGCTTTCTTCTCCATTTTTGAGCCCACTTTCTTTGAACTCGCCATTGAGTTCTTATCTTCCTTTCACTATTATTGGGTGGGCATGACAATATGTTGGAATTTCGAGTGGGTGCACAAATGCATTCCATTACATGGCGTCAATTCAACAGTCCCATGGGTTTTTTCCATGACACGTTCGCTATCTCCCCCGTCTACTCCGCTCTCGCCATCGATTTTCCTCAGGGTTTCCATTTGCAGGGATTTTGGTTGCAAACAGTGACGACATCATTCCTTACACTCCCAAGAAATCAAAAGCTATCCACCTCCTTTCCCCCGCTCTCCATTATATTCAGCACCTCCTCACTTTCACTCTCCAAGGGCATGGAGAAAGTAAAGGAGTTGTGACTCGTGCGGATTTATTATATTTATATAGTTTGTCCAAACGAATTCCACACAATGTAGGTAATGCTCTCACCCTCTTTTTTCGGCACCAAGATGAAAAAAGAGATTGGGTGTTATTCATGGGGGGGGGGAGTTTATTACTCAACTCGTCAAATGGATGGGGATATGGGACGCGCTTCTACATATGACCATCGTTCGATCACGCTATCAAATCTGAGGGCCTTGAGTATGGAACATCGTCGGGAGGATGGTGGTTATGGAAAGACCCCTGCTGCAGTCGGCCAAGATCCCTTAGATATGGATTTTGATGAGGAAATAGATGTTCCCCCTCCTTCACCTCAGATTCCTACACTTCAGCAGCCTCCCCCTCCGCACCCAGGTTTTTATGATTATTTTGATCGACAGTTTGGGTGTCTTGGGCATGAGCTCGCCGACATATATACTTATTTTGATGATCGCATTTCTATTATTGAGCAGCGCCTCGGCTCTTTGATGGTATTTGTGCGGCAATAGTTCGCAAATTTGCGTTATCATATTGAGAATGACGACTCTGCGGATTTGTGAGGCTTTCTTTTATGTACTATCTTTTGTTCCTCATATATCTTTTTGTTTTTCAAAATCTCAAAAATTAATGACAAAATTATGTGTTGCTTTTCTACTCTGTGTCTATTGTCCACTACTTAAGGGAAATTTTTCTAATTTTTATTTCTTATGTTTTATCTTCAAGACATTGGGGACAATGTTAATCTTTAAATATGGGGATGAATTTCCAAGTGTTTTTGAAACTTTTCAAAAAACAAAAAATGTATCCATGTGTTGTTTCAAATTTTTATTACTTCTTAAGGAAATTAAATACCGAAAAAACAATAGAAAATTCAACAAAATTACAATCTTTTGCGAAATTGTCATGTTTGGTTTTCATCCCACAAAAACCACCTAATACCATTATACCATTGAGAGCTCGTGATTAGTTATTCCTTGGGAAGTCCAAGAATTTAAATATGTCTTTATTTTCTGTCTTTTATTAAAAATTTAACAAAAAGAAGAAAATATATAAATTTAAAAATACAAAAAAATGAAAAAAAGCATATAAAAGCTTCTTAAAAATTATAATTTTATATTATTAAATTACTCTCTACTTTGCTCTGAGTCTAACTATTTTAGAAAATTCAAAATATGAATTTTTTTCATAAGCATTTTAAAAAAAAATTTATGCAAACCTTTATTTTATTGTCTCATTGTCATAATTTGGTAGATTTAATTTTTAGATAAATTTGATTTAATGAATTTTTCATTATTTTGATTTGTTTAGAGATTTTTTTTGTTTTTATTTCCCTTTTTTAAATATTGTTGGAAATATTGAGTCAATGTCGGTCTATTAGAGATTTTAAGTGTATTTAGATTTAGTCCCACATTGCAGCTTTAACTTTAAGAGTTCATAAAAGTCCTATATAATGCACCCCTTGAGGGATGAATAAAACAATTAAGTTTTTCCTTTCTTATTTTCAACAAGGTATCAGATGTGGAATTGACTCCTCCCTGAAATTTGGTTTCCATAATTATGGGCAACGTACATTTTACGGTGGCTTCCTCTCTCGATTCCTACTGAATTCTCTTCTCCCGTTAGCATCGATCCATCTGAGCTCATCAATGACTTCCGCTGGCCCTCATCGATTCTGGTTGCGCTTCTGCGAATGATCCTGCTTCATGTCAGCGTATTCGTCGCTTCCATCCGCAGACAACAAGGGTCCTGTTGTTGCTCCTCTCCTTCATTCCCGTCGACGTTTATGTCTGCTGATTTCATCGACGATTTTTCTTCCCCCCGGCAATCCCGTCGACGATGGGCTCCGCTCCTTCTGATTTCTCCAACAAGTCCCTCTTATGGACAGGTCAAGCCCATCGCTGATCGTCGACCACGCTCCCTTCACTACTTTTAATCCCTCTCGGATCTTCTTCTCCCGCAGACAGTCCTGTTGTTGCTCATATATGCCTTCCTGTCGCAAATCGTCGACGACATTTCTGTCGCTGCTCCTGATCCCGTTTGTGTGTGATGGTCCTGTCGCTATTCCTGGCTGTTCAATCGGTTCTAGTCGACGATTCATCTACGTCTAATCCCTCCTGGAGCTTTTTTTGTCGATGACGCTTGCTGCTAATCTGAAGCTTTTTCTGTCGATGACGCTTGCTGCTAATCTGAAGCTACCATGCCTCTATCAGTTGTTTTATGTTGTCGTTATGGATCTACCACTCCTATCCCTGTATGGAGCATCCAACTCCAGTCGCTGCTCGCTTCTCTCTATCAATTTTGGTCGTCGCGCCCCTTCTAGGGTGGTATCCTCTTGTTGATGCTAATGCTTCAAGATGTTTTTGTTGTTTTTTTATGTGTTGTTAGTGTGTCTTGTTTTTATGCCTTCATGCATGTGTGTTCCACGTGAGGGGAGTGTTTGGGATGAGGGCGACTCAGATGATCTTTCTCGACCTTTCGCCTTTGTTCCGCGCGGCCGCTGGTAGTATGTTGTGTGTTGTTATGTGTCTCCCCATATTTTTTTCGATTTGTCGTGTTGAGACACGACTGATGTCGGTGTTCTAATCTTAGCGGGTTGTGTCGTGTGGGATCGTGTCGTGTGGGACGGTGTCGTGTGGGACCGCCCTTTGTGCAGATTATCCTCGACGAATTATCCTGGTTGCCCGTTTATTGATTTTCTCACATCTTTCGTTCTCTTTCGCATGTTGTGTATGTAGATGATGTTGGTTAACTTGATTCCAGTGAGTCTGCGTCTTGTGTGGGTCATGCGTCGTATGGGGGTTTGCGTCATGTGTGGCTATGTCTCCGGCTTGATTCCCTGGTTTGGAATTTACCCTGGTGGCTCGTTTGATGTTTTGTCTCACATTGCCTACCTCCTTTGATGTTATTATGATGTCCAAGCTGAAGATTCCCCCTTCAGCTTGAGGGGAAGTGTTAGAAATATCGAATCAATGTCGGTCTATTAGACTTTAGTCTTTAGGTGTATTGGGTTTAATCCTACATTGCAGTTTTAACTTTAAGAGTCCATGTAAATCCTATATAATGTCCCCTTGAGGGATGAATAAAACAATTAAGTCTTTCCTTTCTTATTTCCAACAAATATCATTATTCAATTTTGTAGTAATTGTGCTAACATCTTTAGATTTTGATTATATAGACTTTTAGCTCATAGATTTTTAAGATTACTCACTTTATTTTGAATACTCTCAACATGAATTTTTATTTCATGATATGATCTAAGCAATCTTTTAGCATTTTACCCCAAAAAATAAAAAAAAATATGGAGGAAAAAAGGGAAGCCTGGGGAATGCAGCGAGGGTCTGTGGAAGGGTCCCACCACAAGGGTGAAATGTAGGCAAGCCTTACCTTGCATTTTTGCAAGAGACTGCTTCCAGGCCTCGAACCCGTGACTTCAAGGAAACACAACAACACCACAACTAGTGCGCCAAGGCTCACCTGATATAGGAATTGATGAATTTTATCATCCCATCTCCACATTTTTTCTTTGTCAATACGACACTTGATATTTTATAATAACATCTTATACTATAAAACGACAAGTACACTTGCATAATTGGTTTTTTTTTTAATCGCAACGAAAATGTTCATCAGACGCCTTTCAGATAAGGGCTGACTTCATATACAGTTGTCAAGTTCGGCATCTTCATTTATGTGGCTTAAATTCAGCCGGCCCTAGTTGGAAACTGCTTTATAGTTATCAATTCTTGTCATCTCTTAATTCATCACACCAAAGGTCAGACCATCTATATTTTGTTTTAAATTCCATGATTCATTGAATTAGATATAGGATCTAATTCAAATAAAGTAAAATATTGTCACATCTATCCATGCTTAGGAAGACACATATAAATATACACATGTATATATATTTTAATCACTGTTAATTTCCACAACTTCATATACAAGCTTTCGTGCTAATTTTCTCTTATTGTAGAGAACCATTCCTATGTTAGAGGTAGAGCAGTCACTTAAAACCGAAAACCGTAAACCGAATCGGAATCGAACTGGAACAGCAAAAAACCGGGCCGAACCGTTCGCTAATTATCCGGATTCCGGTTTGAATTTTGGAACCGTGAACAACATTGGTCAGGGTATGGTTCTTTCATTTTATTATCCGGACCGGAACCGGAACCCCAACATACAAGTCTCAAGAGGTTTCAAGAATTTTAGACCCGATCCGAACCGGACCGAAGCAGAACCGAACCGCGACCCGTTTATTATTATTTTTTATAATATTTTTATTAATAATATTATTATTATAGTATTGTTATTTTTTATAATCTATGTATAATATATATACTTACTATTAAGGGTGAAACTTGTGTGGTTTGAACTCAAATCGCAATCATACTAAAGAGGGTCGGTTTTGGACTGAACAAAATCGCACCGCACCAAAACTGTGTGGTGTGCTTTGAATATTGCATCAACATTACACGATCGTGATCTTTGAATTTTTGAATGGAGATTTAATGTTCACGGTTCATTTCAGCCCTCGAGAGTCAGAAATTTAAATTCTGAATATTATTTAATACTTGTCAAGGAAGAGCCGAAAAGGAAGAATAATATCAAAATGGTTTCTAACATGAATACCTGCAATCGATGTCTAGAAAGTGTCGAAGAGGAAGGAACCACTAACCGAATAGGAGACAACAAAGCTACGGGAAAATAAAGGTAACTTATACTCATTAGCGATGATTAGAATGTTAGGCCATCTTGAAGAAGTCGGTACAAATGATGACAACGGTGTGACGCAATTTTGTAAATTTTGAACGACCCAAAACCGCACCGCAAACTATGCAGTTTTGAAACGAACGAAACTGAACCGTTCGGTCAGTTTAAACTCAGTGCGATCAGGTATGATTTTGTGGTTTTGTGATTTCGATTTTGGACTTTCAGTTCTACATGTTATATTACAAAAAAAAGTACTCTCATTTGGTACAACGTGAAAATTTTGCGTCTGAGTCTCAGACTTCGAATTTTCTCTTGCAAAAAAATCTAACGAGTTTACTTTTCCGCTCAGGTGTTTTATTTTTGACCTCCCTCATTCATTCCGTCAAGTTTGATTTTGGTCTGGGTTGGAACCGACTGGCTCTGCGTTCGGGCCCCAGACTTGGAATTTCCTCTTGCAAAAAAATTTAACGGGTTTACTTTTCCCCTCAGGTGTTTTATTTTTGACCTCCCTCATTCATTCCACCAAGTTTGATTTTGTTTTGAGTTGGAACCGATTGAAACCGGACTGAACCGCATAGAACCAGACCGAACCGTTAGTGGCCGGTTTGGTTTTTGTTCTTGTTGAACCAGAACAGAATCCGCTGACACGGCGGTTCCAAAACTTATGTTGGAACCTATGTTGTCAAAGGCGCAAGGCGCACCGAGGCGCAAAGGGGCCCTGGAGCCTAGGCGCAAGGCGCAGGCGCGCGCCTGAGGCATGTGAGGCACAATAAAGTGGGGAAAAAGGAAATTGAGCGAATTGGGCGCCCAATTCGCTGAAATTGAGGAACTGTTACCTTAGCGGTTCGGTTCACGATTTTAGTAAAACCGGAACCGAAAAAGAACCGTGACAGCTCTAGTTAGAGGGTTCATCCACAACTTTTGACATTATAAGGTTATATATGCCAAGACTCTGGATAATATCCGCTATAACAAATTACAAGCTTGAAGGGATGAACAATATAAATTAATTTTCACAATTCAGTGTAATTATCATTCGCTCAAGTTCTATTTTATTTGTGTGTTCTTGATTTCATTATTTTATTAGAAAATATAAAACCTGCATTTTTACTCCAATAAAGATTAGTAGCTTTTGAATAATACGATCATGTATATTTATTATCGCTACATTCAGTGTTTTGTAATTATCCTAAATTTTTTTGATAATACATTTTTTGTAGCGACACTTAATTTTTCCAATAGTTAATATCAGAGAGAACTTATACAATTCTATTGATCTCATAAATTGTTTGGAGTAAGAATTTTATAATTAATTTCATAAAGAACACCAAATTAGAGAACTCATTCATTTTAAATTGAGAGAAATAATTATAAAGTGCATTCATCACATTTATTTCAGAAAGACTACACGTTCTCTTTAAGACGATCCAGTGCTCACACATCATTAAAGAAAGAACACGAGATTAAATTTAAAGAAATATTCAGATATCCCGGTGTGAGAGAGTCTAATAGCTTGATAAAAACTGTAGTCACCAAAGTGGCCTTTTTTGAGCCAGTTTTTGAGATTACAGTTTCACATATTTTAGGAGATCTCAGAGACTAGTGCGCAATAATTCACCAAAAGTTGGTGCTTGGACAATAGATTTAAAGAGATATGCACGGACATTTCAACGGTAATGCGGAGTTCTAGTAATATATTCGCTCAAAGATGGTAAATTTACGAAAAGCTCAAGCATAATTGTTGCTCGTTCTTGTGCGAAAATTTACTAATTGCGTGGAGTGTACTCTACCCAAAGGTGTTGCTCGTTGACACGTCTGGATTCTCCTCCTAGTGTACTAATTAGGGTTTTTAGTCAAAGTTGCTTTATTGTCTAAGTCATATTTCTATTTTATTTATTTAAAGTCACTTTCATTATCCATAATAATTTGTCGCTCATCAAAAGCTCATTGAGTCAACATTAAGAATTCAAAGTCCAACATTTAGTTCTCACTATATATGAATACTGGCCTACAGTTCTTTCAGTGACAAACACTAAAGCTGATAAAAAACACTTTATTATGTGGAACAAGTCTAACAAGACTTATTTGTTGACTATGAAGAGTTCTAATTCTGAGGACCAAGATGAGGTGTGGAAGATCAATAATCTTATTACATGTGTCGCTGAAAAAGATAAAGTAAAGAACCAAAAGACTTACACTACACTGTTATTGTCAAACCCCCATTTTAAGTAGTCTAAAACTCCTTATATAGCTCGGGATACAAAAACAATAGAGATTAAGCCCCATGGTGGCTTGATAGTGGAGCAACAAATCATGTTACTTTCACATTGCAGAGATTCATTAGAAAGTAAAGGCCAAATAAGGGTAAGTGCAGACTCATGGTAGACAACAACGTTGAAGTGAAAGTGAGTTAATAGGAGATGTATGTTTAGTTCTAGCTTCTAGCTATGAACTATTTTTAAGGGACATTTTTTGATTCCTTCATGTAGAAGGAATTTAATTTATGTTTTTGTACTGGATAAACTTATAATAGCTTTAACATTCAGAATGATTCTATTAATATTATATTGTAATCACAAGTTATAGGCCAATGTTCATTGTCTCGCGGATTATATAGTTTATGTCTACCTCCTGCAAACATTTATACAACTTCCCTTAATATAGAACATAATTCCAATAAAAGATCTCTACTTAAAAGAAAATTTAATGATGTTGTGGCATAATCGATTAGACCACATTTCTAGGGAGAGTGGAAAAACTAATTAAGAAAAATATTTTTCCTGCTCTTATAACTTCAGTGACCTAGGAACATGCGTCGATTATTGTAGAAGAAAAAATATCTAAGATTAAGAAAAATGGCTTCACACGTAATCTTAATTTATTAGAGATTATTCATACGAACATTTGTGGTTCTCATTCAACTACACTCTGTAAGAATACCTATTTCATAATTTTCATAGATGACTACTCTCGTTTCGTTTATTTGTACTTAATTAAAAAAAAGTCTGAATCTCTTGAAGAGTTCAAGATTTTCAAGACTAAAGTTAAAAACAAATAGGGAAAGTCATCAAGATAGTTAGTTCTGGCCGAGGTGGCGAGTATTTTAGTAGACATGAAGCATCTGGGCAATATAAAGGTTTATTGTCAGTATTTGGAGAGTTGTGCATTGTTGTCTAGTACTCTATGTCAGGTAGCCCTAAGCAGAATGATGTGGCTAAAAGGCGCAATCGCACCCTTAAGAAAATGATTAGGAGCATAATGAGTAGGACTAATCTTCCTCAATTTTTATGGGGTGAGACACTTAAGACTGCGGTGTACATCATTAATAGAGTATTATCTAAATTAATACACAAAACACCTTTTGAGTCATAGACTAGTAGGCGACCCTGCCTTAATCACTTATGAGTTTGGGGTTGTCCAGTGGAGGTCCAATTATATAATCCATTAGAGAGTAAGATTGTCCCTACATATTGTCATTGCTACTTTATAGGCTACCCATATCATTCAAAGGGATTAAATTATATTCCCCTTTAGGAGGACCCAAAATTGTGGAACCATAAATAGCTAAGCTTTTAGAATTAAATGTCACTAACAAACTGAGATGCTCTCGCACTATTAATTAAATCGAGGAAGTTGTATCTATTAACTAAACTGTGCCCTAAGTGGAGAGCCCAACAGTGTCTGAGCTCATCATAAAACCTATAGAGAAAGTGAAACCGGTCTTGACACTAATTCCAATACAGATTCCTCTATAGATTTAGATGGATCATACACCTTTTAGGAGAACTATTAGGCAGAGGAGGCTTGCAATTTTCTCATACTAAAAAGTCTACATGGGTAAGAGTGATTTTGGCATTGCTCATGTAGTTAACTCGGTGACATTTAAGCAAGCCGTTTCTAGAGCTCAAACTGACTTATGGTTGGTAGCAATAAAAGACGAGATAGAGTCTAAAAAGCTAAAGAAAGTTTAGGAGTTAATTGAGTTACCTCAAGGCTGCAAACTCATTGGTTCTAAATGGATATTTAAGATCAAATGAACTCTAAAAGAAAGGTCGAGCGGTTTAAAGCAAAACTGATAGCTAAGAGATTTACATAGAAAGAAGAAATCCATTATAAGAAAACCTTCTTTCTTTTTTCCTCTAAAAACTCTTTTAGAGTAATGATGGCATTTGTAACTCATTATGATTTGGAGTTACACTAGAAGAATGTAAAGACCGCATTCCTGAATGGCGATCTAACTGAAGAAGTCTACATGGTACAGACTGAGGGATTCAAGTCTGGTCATACTGACCAACTTGTATGTAAGCTAAACAAATCACTCTATGATCTAAAGCGAGCTTCTAAACAATGGTATTGAAATTTGATGAAATAGTCACTTCATTTGGTTTCGTAGAGAACGAGGTAGACTGTTGTATATATCTTAAGATCAGTGTGAGCAGATTCCTTATTATTTATGTAGATAATATCTTGTTTACGAGTAGTGTTTGACATTATTGCATGAATGTAAGATATTTTTGTCAAAATATTTTGATATGAAAGATCTTGGAAAAGCATCTTTTGTTCTAGGGATTAAGATCATTAGAGATCGATCCCACCATACATTAGCACTCTCTCAAAAAACCTACATAGAGCGTATACTTGAGAGATTTAGCATACTCATTGTAAGTCTGATAATATACTTATAATTAAGGATGATAAGTTTATCTTGTCACAATGCCCCAAGAACGATACATAGAGACGGCATGAAGGATATTCTTTACGCAAGTGCGGTAGGCAGCTTAAAGTATGTCTAAGTCTATATCAGATCGAACATTGCATTCGTAGTAGGACTTCTAGGCAAATATCAGTCGAACCCACGACCAATACATTGGGTAGCTGCCAAGAAGATCTTAAGGTATTTAAAGGGAACAAAAAATTTTAAGTTGGTCAACCATAAAGTTTAAAACCTTGAATTTATTGCGTATACAGATTATGACTTTGTCAAATGTGAGGATGATAGGAAGTCTAATTCATGTTATATTTTTAAGTTTGTTGGTGAGGCCGTTTTGTGTAAGAGTGTCAAACAGATACTCATTACTTCATCCACAATGCATGTGGAGTATGTCGCTCTTTTTGGAGTTTTTACTCACGCTGTGTGACTTAAGAATTTCATAATAGAATTGATGGTCGTCGATTCTATAGTTGGACTCATTCAGTTGTACTGTGATAATATTTATGCAGTTATGTTCTCGATAAATAATAAAAGTATCACAGGGTACAAACACATGAAAATTAGTTCTTAATTGTTAAGGAGTTGGTTAAGAAAGGTGACACTATATTCGAGCATATAAGAACAGATGATATGGTAGTCGATCTCCTCACTAAAGGACTTTGTCCCAATATATTTCAAATATATATCTATAATATGGGGCTTATGGAGCCGATTAATATGCTAGATTAGTAGGATCCTACATAAAACTCCAATTCATTCATCTGTTATTCATTAAGCACTTTTATAAATTCATAAATTATTGTTTGAGATCAAACATTAAGAGAATATTCACAAATTGAATATCATTAAATTTAAATATTCATAAAGTTTATGGAGCCGATTAATATCATTAACTTGGTCTCACCATTGACACGAATTTTGGCATAGTTAAGAATTCAATTAATTTTTTATGGAGCTTCATATTTCATTAAATTTGGAGTATAATGAAATTAATTCTATCCATTAAATTTTGATAACTCCAAATTAGAGCCTCCCGTATTAAGGCCATATTGGGTTCATTGACCCCAATGTTCCATATTTGAAACAAGTCAAACTGGTCAATGACATACACATATAATGTATTTAATATATGCTTGAGTTATTGCATGCAGATTGTCCTTGATTGGACAGGTGAACAGGAAGATGAAGCTGGAAGTCAGAAAATGTGACTAAGGCATAACCGCTGAGACAGCTGAGAAGAATGTCTCGGCAGAACCGCTGAGACAGCTGAGAAGCTCAATACATATCGTTGAGAGAAGTGTTGGTCTCAGCTAAACTGCTGAGACAGAAAACAGTCTCGATTGTGAAGAAATAACCGCTGAGACAGAAGACTGTCTCAGCTGTGAAGAAGAAACCACTGAGACAGTTGAGAAAAAACCGTTGAGACAAAGCCAGCAGAAATTTTCTAAGTCCAGAAAGTGGAATTCGTCGAGCTCAACTCACAGATCGTCGAGCTCAAGTTGAAGGTTAAAGATTGAGCTCACAGATCGTCGAGCTCAAGTTGAAGGTTGAAGATTGACCCCGTCTTTCGTCGAGCTCGGGTTAAAGGTTGAAGATTCAGCGTTCGTCGAACTCAGCTCACAGATCGTCGAGCTCAGCTCACAGATCGTCGAGCTCAGGTTAAAAGTTGAAGATTCAGAGTTCATCGACCTGAGCCCGCCTTTCGTCGAGCTCAAGTTAAAGTTGAAGATTCTGAAGTTCGTCGAGCTCAGCACAGAATTCGTCGAACTCAGATCGACGATCGTCGAGCCCAGTCCAAATACTTCATGTCGTTGCGGGAAAGCTATAGTAGCGTCGGAAGCTACTGTTTATCTTCTTCTGAGGGAGGTGGCGCTCACCATACTTAACTGGGCACACATTCAGATAGTGTTGTTGAGTCAAATCAACTGGTATAAAAGAAAGAGAAGAAAAGAAGATTAGGGTTAACAAAACACGAGAACGAAACCGTGAACCAGAACGGAAGGATAAAGCAAAATAGAGGCGGTTGGACTTCGATCTTCTTCGACAAGCTTAAAAGCAAAAGTCCATCAGACAAGCCAGAAGGCTAAGGGAGGAAAATAGCTGAAACTTCAGCAAGATTGTTTCCTTGAGAACAAGTTAGTTGATTCATACAATCAGCAAAAGGAGAGAGCTGTGTGAAAGACTGTAAGCCTTCCTCAGCAGGTAGTTGTAGAAGAAGACTCATCCCTTCTACAGCAAGTAGGCTGGACTGATATCTGCTCAGTCCAGCAAGTTGGATTCAGAGGTTTTTCTTTGAGTCAGTTGTTCAATTTTCTTGATTACTTTCCTGTAGGATTCAGTCTATCTGAATCTGAGTGCAGAGCACTTTGTGCCTGAGTGGTAGGTGACAAATTTGTCACTGAGGTAGGTGCCATATTGGGGTATTGAGGTAGGATCCAAGTGTGGATCTGAACTGTAGGGCTTAATTGCCTGAGGTAGGAGAATGCTGCTCTCTGAGGTAGGATCCAAGTGTAGATCTGAGGTAGGGCTGTCCTCCCAGCATGAGTGTAGGGCCTAGTGCCTGAGGTAAGTGACTGGTGAGTCACTGAGCTGTAGGTGACAAGTATGTCACTGAGTTGTAGGCCTTGGAGGAGGCTGAGTTGTAGGTGTCTGGAAGGGCACTGAGGTAGGTACCTGGATAGGTACTGAGTTGTAGGAGTGATGCAGCACTCTGAGAGTAAGGCCTTGTGCCTGAAGTTGTAGGGCACTTTGTGCCTGAGCTGTAGGCCTTAGAAGTAAGGTTGAGGTAGGTGGTCAGTGGACCACTGAGCTGTAGGAGCACTGCATGGCTCTGAGGTAGGAACCCTTGTGGTTTTGAGTTTGGATTCTGAAAATAATTTGTGTGTAAGGCTGAGGGCATGAGGTGTAAGCTCTGAGGAGCATATTGGTGGAGTTTGTGCCTAGTCCAACAAATCAGTTGGATAGGTGGGAGGGAAAGTGGATGTACCCAATTGGGAAACCACTATAAATACTTGTGTGTTTGTTGTGTTGCGTGTTTATTTATTGTGTTGCAAGTAATTATGACAAGCTCTAGATCACCAAATTATAAACAGCACAAAAAGTCTTAGAGAAATTCAAAAGACCTATTCACCCCCCCCCCTCCAGGTGATTAGCTAACCTTAAAGTAATAACTTTCAGGCCCAATATTAAGATTTATGCAGATTCATTCCTCAATTGCCGTGAACAAGGGTCGAAGCATCGGGTTTTCTTTTCCTTTTTTTTTGTTTTGGATAACCGTCGGCCTCATCTCCTTTTAGCTCCTGGATAAGATGACTGTTAGAGTTCGAAAAAGAGAGGGAGGAAGGGGGAGAAATTAGAGAAGAAGAGAGGGAGGGAAAGCAGAAGTTCTAAATTCATTCAAGCATGCTCAAAATACAGTAGTCTCCGGCTTATATAGTCGTCGGTCACAAAATAAAATAACGGTACTAAAAAATAAGTCAACAATAATATAAAGGATAAAACAACACCCCTCGACCATGTCGGCTAAGCCGGCAAGTTACATGTGTCGCGCTCGTGACGTTGATACACCCGCCACACTGGCAGTCGCCCTTCACCCTTATTCGCTCCCTCGGGATCCATACCAATACCGCCCTCTAGGAAATTTACCTTGGCCTCAAGGCCAAATTCTGGGAACTGGTGGTGCATATCCATTCGGTCTACCCATGTCGCCCCCGAAAGTGGGCGATCCTGCCAAGCCACCAAGACCTGATCCACTAGTTGCTCCGTGCCGAGAATCTTGCGCATGCCTGTAATGCTCTGAGGAAGGAACACCACTAGGGTGGTGATGGGGACCGTCTAAGAAAGTACCTCCTCGATTGGGTTATCACCGATCACCCGCTTGAGTTGCGAGACATGGAAAATCGAATGGATGTGGCACTCCGGAGGGAGGCAAAGGCGATATGCCTGAGTGCCCACCCGGTCTAGGATCTCGAAGGGGTCGTAGAACTTGGCCGCCAGCTTGGAGTGTGTCTGCGGGGTCACCGTGACCTGTCGGTGTGGTCGGAGCTTGAGAAGCACTGAATCACACTCGGTGAACTGGACATTGTGGCGGTTGGCTAAGGCAACCATACTATCCTGCGTACGCTGGAGGTGTTGGCGCAGCTGACGGAGCATGGCATCGCGTTCATAGAGGAGGTCGTCCACGGTGACTACGGCGCATTCGCCATGCACGGCCTGCATGAGGACGAGCAGAGGCCTTCCATAAACTGCCTCGGATGGTGTGGTGTTGGTGCTGGAGTGGAAGGACGTGTTGAAGGAGTACTCTGCCAGGAGAGCCACTTAACCCAAGCCTGCGAGAGATCACACACAAAACAACGCAGATAGGTCTCCAAGCGTCGATTCATGACCTCAAACTGTTCATCCGTCTGCGGGTGGTAGGTCATGATCATCCGTAGTTGCGTACACTGCATCTTGAATAACGCCATCCAGAAGGAACTCAGGAAGAGGGGGTCGCGGTCACTCACAATGGAGCGAGGGAACCCATGGAGGCGGACCACCCCGTCAATGAAGGCAGCGACCACTCTGGGAGTTGTGATCGGGTGCTGAAGCGGAATGAAATGAGCATACTTGGAGAGGCGGTCCACGATTACCAATATGCAATCTCATGTCTTGGAGCGGGGAACCGAGGCGATAAAGTCCATAGAAATGTCTTCCCAGATCTATGTCGGAATGAAAAGCGGATGGAGGAGGACCCCAGGAAAGGTAGCCTCGTACTTTGCGCACTGGCACGGTAGGCAGGCTGCGATGAAGTTCTTTACCCGCTGGAACATTTCCGACCAATACATGGAGGCGGCAAGGCGGCGATACGTACTGAAGGCGCCCGCATGACCCACTTCTGGGGTCGCATGGAACTCGATGAGTAAGCGGGGAATCAGCTGAGATGAGGCGGAATGGACCAGACGATCCTGACGGTAAAGGCGGTCGCCCAGAAGGCGATAAGGTGGGCGGGCGGTGGCGTCCAACCGCAAGGTCTCCACAATCGACTGGAGCTAGGGGTCGGCTGCAACTTCGTGCTAAAGAATGGAGACGTCCTCCCAAACCAGTCGGGAAATGGCAGTCAGATTCTCCATCTGCGATTGGTGGGAGAGGGCGTCGGCCGCCCGATTGGACGATCCTGCTCGAAACTCGATGTTAAAGTCGTACCCCAAGAGTCTGGCCACCCAAACCTATTGCACCAGGTCGCAATCTTCTGGTGGAGGAGATAGCGCAAGCTGTGATGATCTGTCTGAACCGTGAAGTGGCGTCCAAGCAGGTAGGGCTGCCAATGTTGTACTGCTAAAACCAACGCCATCAACTCGGATTCATGTAGAATGAGGACGCATGGTGTCCGCAAACGAACAGCTGAAATAGGCGACGAGTTGTCCCACCTGCATCAAAACTGCACCGACGCCCGAGTCAGAGGTGGCGCACTCCACCACAAAGGGTTATGAAAACTTTGACATAGCTAACACGGGGGCGGTGCTGAGAGCCTGCTAACGGGTCTGGAAAGCCGCAATCGCCGTCGGTGGCCATTGAAAAATGATGGTCTCTGACTTTTTCAGCAGTGTGGAGAGCGGTTTGGCAATTTTTTCGTAGTAATGAATTAACCAACGGTAGTATTCGGTGAGACCCGAGAATCCTCGGACGTCGTGGAGAGATCGGGGTATGGGCCACTAAAAGACGGCCTGAACCTTGTTCAGGTCCATAGTTATGCTGTTTGCGGATATGGACCTTACAATAAATAACTGATTTATGTCTAGCTAAAGGCGCATTTTTTGGGGTTCACACAAAAAGAGTGCTCCAGAAGAGTAGTGAGAGAGTAAAACCCCTCTCCCGGAACAGAAAACATGGCTGAGGGGAGTCTTATGCTCAAAACAATCGCTTTGTGGTAGCATCAGCACACGGGCTAATCTGTACAACAAGTCACTTATTCTGCCGGCTAATTTCTGATATCATATTGTCAACCCAACAAGAAGAGAAAAACACAAAAGTCATAATCCACAATAAATAAAAGTCCAAAAATAAACAATAGACATGAAGCTACACAAAAGCTCCTGTAAATATCAGAGTACAAAATGGCCAGAAGGGGCTACAACAAAAAACGCTAGCTCACATCTATCGTCGAGGCAAGCGAAGGAATCGTAGTGTCAGGCCCAGTCTCCCTGGCCTGGATGCCCTCCTGCACGGGGTGTTGCTACTCCGTCTGCGGGGTATCCTCCTAAAAAGTGGGTGTAGCAACCGTTATTCATAAAGATTAAGTGGTTTCACATCCTCTCACCCCGGTGACTCTTAGGCACAGGGCGGAAGGAAAGAAAGAAGGGACATAATATAATCAGTAAATACAAGTATAGCAGGTGGTAAACACTAAGCTAGCAGTTAACAATAACATCAGTAGTAATGTAAGCACAGTAAGTGTAAGTAACCGCAACAAGTGATTAAGAGCATAAAAGTTTAGCAGTATAATATCACAAGTACATAATTGAACTTAACTTATAAAAATGTTCATACAAATTTTTAAGTTAAGGATCGGGTACAAGAGTAAGTAACTCATCTTATAAAGTGTCCATATAAATTTATATGACGAGGATCTTATACGGTGCAATGCAATGTAATGAATGCAATGCAATGAATGCGATATGAACACTCACCCATGCTTACTCACGCACTCTGTTTTGCTATATCGACATAGACCTTTAATTCCCACTTTTCAAGAGGTAACAAACCTCTCAGGCATCACCCGTCGTGGTCAAACGGTGATAGTGTAGCGGGCTTCTCCACTACTAGGCGGGCATACACACTATCAGGCATAGGCCTCAGGTACGCCTCAACGTTATATACCTCATAGAGGAGTCCCTGCGTACTACGACATAGAAGGGGACTTTGGGAGGTAAGCACCAAAGAGCCCAGCCTAACTGGCCTAAACAGTACGGAAGGGGTCTTTGGGAAGTAAACACCAAATAGCCCAGCCCAATCGGCTCAACTAGCATAGAAGGGGTCTTTGGGAAGTAAGCACCAAAGAACCCAGCCCAACCGGCCAAGGTCTATCTGTCAGCTTCCGTCGGTATGACGATCGATAAGACCGTAGACCTGCCACAAGTAATCCTCAACTCAGGATCATTCACAATCGTGTATCGACATACACACCATGCAATCCTCATGTACCATCGAGCCAAGAAGCTCCCAAGGACCTCCAATCGCGTCCTTACACATTACAACCTATGATACAACATATCCTATACTTACTAACAAGTCATCAAACGAGTGATCAATTAAGCGGTTATATCAACCCAAATGCCTGAGATTTCTACAATATGTCATGGTTAGCATCTTAAGCGTTTACACAAAATTTCAGCTCATTCGGGCAATCATGATAATTATTTACGGCACAATAATTTATAACATAATATTGACAAATTTACATCAAATATATGTCCAAAAATTATGAAACTTAATAGGGGTGTCCACATTGTCATCAACCATTTATCTACCAATTTTTCAAAGCTTCCGATAAACAATTTTAGGGAAATTCATGAAACATCAAACTCTATACATTTACGATACAGTTTACGGAAACTGGATTTCCCGTAGATATAGACCATCAAAAAATTAAGTTTAGCCTTATTCCGGAAAGGTATTTCCAATGGCTACAACTTTCTTGTAAAGTCCTAGATCCATATCTAAGCCTATCATGCCTAAAATCGGGTTTGAACTCGGTCGTGCAAGTCTGGACAGAATCTGTCCTGTACAAAATTATTTCAGGGCAGCAACTTCGATTTTACTTCCAGGGAGCTACAGAGCTCCCCAGAAAATGTTCAACTACTCGTTGGAAAGGTCTTTCCGAGGGCTACAACTTTCATGTTGGGTCTGAGATCTGATTCTGACTAGATCATGCCTAAAAATAGGCTTGAAGTTCGTCACGCGTACAAAACAGATTTCTGTCTTTTATTATATAAAAGTTTTCTGCACGAATCTTAAAGACCGATGGACATCGACTGTTCATCTTCTTCCTCCAGTCAACGTACAGGGCTTTCAACTTCTTCCTCCCTTTCTCCCTCATTAGACCACTATTCTTCACGAAATCAAGTCTGTCATCTTCGTACTGAAGAGAGGAAATGATCGAACATATTTTGTGGCAATCGACGCCCTAGAATGGAAGTTCTAGCATGGTCACTTCCTATAAAATTCCATTAAACTCACCAAAATCAAGCTCTCTTGAGTCCGACGTCTCTCCTAATTTCGGATCTAAAGATCTAGCACCAAGGGAGAGGGTAGGAAGCTCAAATGATTTTCGGTCATGGATCGAGTTCTCCTCGGCGGCATGGCGACGTTCGGCTTCCAGCGACGTAGCTCCGTCCTTCATCCTTTCAAAGAAGAGGGGTCGACACGATGGAGAAGAACAATAGGAAAGAACCCCTTTCTCGGATGAGAAAATAAGGTTCAGGATGAAAGTCTTGAGGTGAGAGAAAAAGACTGATTTGATTAGGCAAAAACCTTTCATGCTTTGGAATGACTACCCAGCCGAGTGGCACCCCCCTATAGGACCGAACTTTGTTATATCATAAAATAAGACTTCGGAAAAGACAAGGGGTCATTACTGTGTCGTTCTGTAAGTCCCGAAAAACTTCCCGGTTCCGGTTCAGCCCAACCTGCTTCTCAGGCCGCAAATAACAAGACAGCACATATGAAATTTACGCCAAGTCCACTCGACGGGTTCGTCGAGTCCACTCGACGGGTTCGTCGAGTCCACTCGACGGGTTCGTCGAGTCCACTCAACGGGTTCGTCGAGATCACTCGACGGGTTCGTCGAGTTTACTTAGGGGTCTCTCTCTAAGACTGTCCGGACCTACCAGCCACCCTTGTGACCTTGGGCTCTCTCTCTCCCAAACTTTTCAAACCAGGCCTAAGCCACCCAAGGTGACACAAAACACGCACGAGGGGTCTAGCTCAAAATGGGACGTTACAGAGAGTGGCCCGAACATAGTCCAAATGGTCCTGCCAAGATGCACTGTAAACAAGAATGTCATCAAAGAAACCCAATATATGTCTGCGCAGGACTGGAAGGAAAAGATCATTCAAGGTAGCCTGAAAGGTGGCTGGAGCATTAGTCAAGCCAAAAGGAATGACCAATAACGCGTAATGACCATCATGCGTGTGAAATGCCATCTTGAGAACATCCTCCTCTCGGACTCGTATCTGATGGTAGTCGGTGCATAGGTCCAACTGAGAGAAATAGACTACTCCCCGTAACTTGTCCAGGAGCGCCCAAATGATCGAAATAGGGTACTTATCCTGGATGGTGACCTTGTTGAGTTCTCGATAGTCCACGTAAAAGCGCCAGCTACCGTTCTTCTTTCGGACTAGGAGGAATGGGCTTGAGAAGAGGCAAGCGCTGGGGCGAATTGTAACGCCTCCGGTTTTTCGGTGTTTTGTGTGTTTATCGTTTGGCGTTACGTTGACGCGTTTCCGGCCTTTTGCCGTTGTTAGAGCGTAGGCTTAGCTCTTTAGGTTCCTTGTGTAACCTGTTTGCAAGATTCCCCAGCTAGTCTGTGTCAGTTGTGATGACTCGGCTGAGCCTCTTAGGGAATGCTTGTGCTTTGGCTTGGGTGGTGTAAGCCCGAGTGTTCGATCGTCGGATGTTGTTTTCGACTTCGCCGTTGTTTTCGTAGTTTGGGTACTTAGCAATGGTGCGAGTTCTGTCGAAATCCGGGATTGTATGTTTTTCGCGTCGTTTCGACGTTTTGCTTCTAGCTAGTTGTGTGTAGCCTAGCTTGTGGTGGTGGATTGTTTAATAATATGTATAGGTAAATACAGAATTTGAACTTGCTGATTTTGAGTTGGCCTTGTCTTTTAAGCTAAGTATACATATATATATAGGTATATGCATATGCATTGGTGTTGTTGTGTTTAGATATAAGTAGTTGGAGCTCGGGTTGTGTTTAAGGTTAGCTAAACCTGTAGCTTTAGCTGTTCGGACTCAAGTTTTCGGCCTATCTTAGCTCGGGTAGGGTCAGCTGCGTGGTCGGAGTTCGGTTAGCTGAGGTGAGGTTAAGTTAAGTATACATGTATATATATATATATATATATGTGCTTAAGCTAGAAGTGGTTGTTAGCTGGCGGGTGAAGAGGTAGGATTATTGTAGCTGGTGGCCAAAACTCCCCATGCTTAGATTATTTTTTATATTATCTTTTGGGAGAAGGTGGCTGGAGATATATATAGGAAGACAGCTGGTTTCAAGCTTCACTTCTCCTCCTTCCCAAGCAATCAGCAGGCTTCCTGCAGAAGGAATCGGTGGAGGAGCTGCAGTTTTGACCGGCGGTGGCCGCTAGTTTAGGAGTCCTTTCTCTCAGGAGACGGTGGATCCGAGCTGCTCTCGCCGAGAGCTAGCTTCCTAGCTTGCTCTTTTTTGGTGGCCGATCCTTGCCGCCGGTGTCGAGCTGGGCGTGCTGCTGCCGTTTCCATCCAAAGTAAGGCAAGTGGCCCCTGCCCTAGCAAATGTTCTCTTTCCTTCTTGTTTTTGGTGTCCTAAAAAACTAGTAAAGGTAAATCACAGTAAAGGTAAAGGTAAATCAGGGGCAAATGACAGTAAAGGTAAATCACCACATGACAGTAAAGGTAAATCACCACATGAATGCGGCTAGCACGTTTTCTTTTTTTTCGTTGCATGGGACTGTTATGTAGTATGGGATGCATAACATTTTCATGTATACGCCGCCCATGGCATGCATTAAGGCCTTTTTAAAATGCATAGCACATCATGCATAGCATAACATTGCATAAGCACAACGTGTCAAGCTGAAGATTTGCATGATGACATATGTACACACATGGTTTTGAGTCAAAACGAATATAAAAGCATGCATTCATGGTTTAGGCACATGAGTTAGTATGATGGTGGTGAACCATCTCAGGTTAAGCATAACATCATCATTATAAAACAAATCCCAGAGCAAGTTTTGCAGTTGAAATTCATATTTAAGTATGCTTGTCTGTACCGGGTAGTTTTGTTCTAGCTGTTGTTCTGGGTTTTAACTAGAGCGAGTGCGATTATAGGATGGCGAAGCGTCCTGTGACGCGATCGACTCCTCAATCTAAGGGTGAGTCTTCGGGATCCAAGAGCGGGGTGATAATTGAAAGCCTGCGTCAGAGCAATGATGCTTTGGCAAGGCAAATGGTGGATATGCAGACCCAGATTCAGTCCTTGGTTGCAGTAGTGGCAGGGCAGGCTCAGAGAGTTCAGGACCCCGTTGGGGGTGTAGTTGTTCCTCCCCCTCCTGCTCCTCTTGTGCCTCCAGTCGTGGTGCCCCCGGAGATGGCCTTCATATCTCAGTTTCAGCGGCTTAGGCCCTCTACTTATGACGGGCAAGCGGATTTCATGATTTTGGATGACTGGCTGATTTTCATAGAGGAGATGTTCTCCTATTCTGGGATTACGGATGATCAGAAGGTAATGCTCGTTGCCTACCAGCTCAAGGGATTGGTGAAGAGTTGGTGGCTAAGGGAGAAAGAAAGCTTGGTGGCAGGATGCACCTGAGAGTCGTTTAAGGTAACGATGCAAAGTAAATTTCTACCCTCGATCGAGCGGGACCGGTTGATGAACGACTTCCTGCATTTGAAGCAAAGGAAACTCACGGTCAGTGAGTATGAGGTTGAATTTAGCAAGCTGAGTCGGTTTGCTCCTGGACTTGTGAGTGTTGAAGCAGACCGGGTTAAGCGGTTTCTGGGTGGGCTAAGAAGCGACGTTCAGCAGTTAACAAATGCCTACGGAGCAGTCAGTTATGCCGGTGTGGTTGAAGCTGCTTTGAAGGTCGAGGCCATTGAGAATGCTAAGAATAGAGGCCAGCAGGCGAGGCAAGACAAGCGGAAGTTTGTTGGAGGGAAAGGCCCCTAGGAACCTGATGCAGTTTCAAGGAAGAAGACCAAGGGGACTTGTAGCTTCTGTAGCCGGTCGGGCCATCCTTTGGAGAAGTGCTTCAAGAGATTGGCAGCGCAAAAGAAAGAGCAAGTCCATGTTATTCAGGGTGCTCCCAGCGGGGATGTGGTGTGTACTTTGTGCGGAAAGAAGGGGCATGATGCGGCCCGTTGCTGGTTGAAAGATAAAGTTTGCTTTCAGTATGGGTAAAAGGGTCATCTCAAGACGAGGTGCCCTCAGGCGCAGCCCGTTCTCCCAGCAGTTTCATTGCAGGCGTTGCCGCCACCCCCGCGCGTGGATAAAGGCAAGGGGAAGCTGAATGTTATCTCTTCGGAGGAAGCGTTGACCTCGACCCAGGTTATTTCAGGTTAGATTTCTTCCTAACTTGAATATTTTACTTCTTGTATAGTTTAGCTTTTGTTTTCCCTTAGTTGTGTGGGCTACTTTATAGGGAGATTTAAGGTAAACAACCGTTGGGCGCGCGTTTTTTTCGATTCCGGCGCTACCCACTCTTTTGTTGCTAGGGCTTTCGTGGAGCGATTCCGCTTGGGCCTAGATCGTGTTGGTGGAGCTTTCTGCATCAAGTTCCCTTCTGGTGGCTCTGTGATTTCAGATTTGGGTATTCAGGGCTGCCCAATCTTATTGGGAGACTTTCTAGCAAAGGCGGATCTGAAGGTGATTGACCTGGAGGACTTCAATGTTATCCTAGGCATGGACTGGTTGTCCAGATATGATGTGGTTATCCAGTGCAAGGGTAAGCGCTTGGATTTCGTAAAGGACAACGGTCAGCCCGGGAGCGTTTATGCCGATCCCCTCCAGGATTCTCCGGTTATTTATGCGGTACGTGCTCGCAAGTTGCTTGATTCTGGCTGTTTTGCCTGTTTGGTCTCTCTGGTAGGGACAGATGTTAGTGTGCCGCGGTTGGAGGAGATTCCTGTTGTTTGTGAGTTCTCTGATGTTTTTCCTGACGATCTTCCCGGTCTTCCACCCGATAGAGATGTTGAGTTTGCTATAGATTTGGAGCCGGGTACGCGTCCTATTGCTAAGGCGTCGTACCGCATGGCCCCGCGAGAGCTGGAGGAGTTGCGGATCCAGCTAGATGAGATGGCAAAGGGTTTTATCAGGCCGAGTTCGTCGCCCTGGGGTGCGCCTGTGATGTTCGTAAAGAAGAAAGACGGGTCGATGAGGCTATGCATCGACTACAGAGAGCTGCGTGGTAGTGCTGTATTTTCAAAGATAGACCTTCGTTCGGGCTATCACCAGTTGAGGATTCGGGAGTCAAATGTTCCGCGGACGGCGTTCCGTTCTCGTCATGGGCATTTCGAGTTCTTAGTCATGTCATTTGGTTTGACTAATACGCTTTCAGCTTTCATGGATTTGATGAACCGCGTGTTCAAGGATTGCCTAGACAAGTTTGTGATTGTCTTTATTGATGACGTTTTGGTGTACTCCCGGAATGCAGAAGAGCATGATCGACATTTGTGTCTGGTCTTGGCGACTCTGAGAGACCATAAGCTTTACGCCAAACTGAGCAAATGTGAATTTTGGCTGCCTCAGGTATCTTTTCTCGGCAATGTGGTTAACAAGGAGGGTATCTCGGTGGACCAAGAAAAGATCGTTGCGGTTATGGAATAGGCAAGACCTGTTACTCCTCGAGAGATCAGAAGCTTCTTGGGTTTGGCGGGCTATTATAGAAGATTTGTGGAGGGATTCTCCACCCTGTCTGCACCGTTGACCAAGTTGATGCAGAAGAATGTAGCCTTCGTATGGGATGGCAAATGTGAAGAGGCTTTTGAGGAGCTAAAGAGAAGGCTATGTTCAGCTCCTGTTTTGTTCTTGCCTACTAAAGGTGCTGAGTATGATGTATATGTGGATGCCTCGCATATCGGGCTGGGATGCGTACTGATGCAAGACGGGAAGGTGAATGCGTACGGGTCGAGACAGCTAAAGACTCATGAGAGGAATTACCCTACGCACGACCTGGAGTTTGCTGTCGTGATCTATGCTCTGAAGTTGTGGAGGCATTTGCTGTATGGTGTGCATTGCAGGATTTGTACTGATCATAGGAGCTTGAAGTATGTCTTCACGCAGAAGGAGTTGAATCTGCGTCAGCGGCGATGGCTAGAGTACGTGGCCGACTATGAGGTCGAGATTCAGTATCATCCGGGCAAGGCCAATGTGGTGGCTGACGCCCTGAGTCGAAAATCAGGGAAGATTTTTGGTCTCACAGCCGAGTTGTTAGTAGAGGAGTTTCTGCTGATGGGCATTTCTGTGGGTAGCTGCGATGTGCAGAGCAGCCTGGCAGTGGCAGAACCTTCCTGGATCGCGCTCACGAGATTGCATCAGAAGGATGATCCTGACCTTCTGCATTTGTATCTTCGAGCTGAGAGAGGTGAACTGCCATATTTTTTCTATAGATAATACAGGTACTTTGAAGAACCGTGGCAGGTTTTGCATTCCCGCGGTTGGAGACATCAGGGTTATGGTGTGCAGGGAAGCCCATGGATCTAGCGTTGTCTACCACCCAGGATCCACCAAGATGTACCGCGATTTGAAGCAGATTGCATGGTGGTATGGGATGAAGGGAGACATAGCCAGATTTGTTTCTGAGTGCCACACTTGCAAGCGAGTGAAGGCTGATCATGGAAGACCAGGTGGCAAGCTGACTCCCTTGGAGATTCCGACTTGGAAGTGGGAAAGCATCTCGATGGATTTCATTACATGCTTGCCAAGATCTCCTATGGGGCATGATTCAGTATGAGTGATTGTGGACAGACTGACGAAGTGTGCTCACTTCGTGTCATTCAAGATCGAATACCCGATGAGGAAGATAGCAGAGCTGTATTTGGAGGAGGTCATCAGACTGCATAGTGTACCCGTGAGCATCATATCGGATCGAGACTCCAGGTTCACGTCTCGTTTTTGGAAGAGTCTTCAAGAGGGGTTGGGGACAGATTTGAGGTATTCCACTGCTTATCACCCGCAGACCAACGGTCAGACGGAGCGGGTAAATCAGATTGTGGAAGATATGATCCGATGCTATATTTCTGGAACACGGTGGGGCGTGGGACGAGCGTTTGCGGCTTATGGAGTTTGTGTACAACAACAGCTATCAAGAAAGCTTGCAAATGGCTCCTTTTGAGGCTTTATATGGGAGGCGTTGCAGGACTCCTTTGTTTTGGGCTGAGTTGGGCGAGAGACCCTTGTTGGGTCCAGAAGCACTCGAGGAGATGGAGATTTCGGTAAAGTTTATTCGGGAAAAGCTTCGAATAGCCCAGGAGAGATATGAAAAGAATGTCAACCGGCGTATATCAGATTTGGAATTTGTTGTGGGGGACCAGGTGTTCTTAAAGGTTTCCCGAATGAGCAGGATTAAGAAGTTTGGAAAGAAAAGGAAATTGGACCCGAGATACGTGGGGCCATTTTTGATTACTGAGCGGATTGGAGTATCAGCTTACAGGTTAGAGTTGCCTGCAAATTTTCCTGGCGTGCATGATATCTTTCACGTCAGTCACGGAAGTGTGTGCAGAGTGACAGGCAGGTTTTGAATTTTGTGCCCCAGTTGAAGCCGAACCTTTCCTTTGTGGAGGTGCTTGTCCGCGTCTTGGATGCTCAGGTTCGCGTGTTGCGAGGAAAACTATTCCTATGGTTAAGATTTTGTGGAAGAACCAGGTGGAGAAAGCGCGACTTGGGAGCTAGAGTCGGCGATGAGGAAGGCCTATCCTCACCACTTTCCCTGATCTCGTGTCTGGTATGTTTTTGGTGTTTTTTATAGCTTTGGCTTAGCTATTTCTTTTTCTTCTTGATTGAAGTTTTATGTTTAAAGTTTCGAGGCGAAACTTTCTTTTAGGGGGAGTGGCTGTAACGCCCACGGTTTTTCGGTGTTTTGTTTGTTTATCGTTTGGCGTTACGTTGACGCGTTTTCGGCCTTTTGTCGTTGTTAGAGCGTAGTCTTAGCTCTTTAGGTTCCTTGTGTAACCTGTTTGCAAGATTCCCCAGCTAGTCTGTGTCAGTTGTGATGACTCGGCTGAGCCTCTTAGGGAATGCTTGTGCTTTGGCTTGGGTGGTGTAAGCCCGAGTGTTCGATCGTCGGATGTTGTTTTCGACTTCGTCGTTGTTTTCGTAGCTTGGCTACTTAGCTACGGTGCGAGTTTTGTCGAAATCCGGGATCGTATGTTTTTCGCATCGTTTCGACATTTTGCTTCTAGCTAGTTGTGTGTAGCCTAGCTTGTGGTGGTGGATTGTTTAATTATATGTATAAGTAAATACAGAATTTGAGCTTGTTGATTTTGAGTTGGCCTTGTCTTTTAAGCTAAGTATACATATATATAGGTATATGTATATGCATTGGTGTTGTTATGTTTAGATATAAGTAGCTGGAGCTCGGGTTGTGTTTAAGGTTAGCTAAACCTATAGCTTTAGCTGTTCGGACTCAAGTTTTCGGCCTAGCTTAGCTCGGGTATGGTCAGCTGGGTGGCCGGAGTTCGGTTAGCTGAGGTGAGGTTAAGTTAAGTATACATGTATATATATATGTGTGCTTAAGCTAGAAGTGGCTGTTAGCTGGCGGGTGAAGAGGTAGGAGGATTATTGTAGCTGGTGGCCGAAACTCCCCATGCTTAGATAAACCTAAAAACCTAAAAACCAGGTTTGGCGTCGAGTGAGTCGACCTCACTCAACGCCAAAGCAGGTTTGGCATCGAGTGAGTCGACCTCACTCAACGCCAAAGCAGGTTTGGCGTCGAGTGAGTCGACCTCACTCAACGTCAAAGCAGGTTTGGCATTGAGTGAGGTAGACTCACTCAACGCCACAGCCAGGGCTTGTGGTTAAGTCTTTGGCATTGAGTGAGGGTACCTCACTCAACGCCGTGGCTGTTTTGGCGTTGAGTGAGGTAGACTCACTCAACACCGCAGTTTTTTTTTAGGCCAAGTCTTTAGCCTTGGGATGTGTACTTCTTTAGAACTGTTAGAGTTTTTCCTTCCTAAGGGGGATGTTGGGGTGTTCGGCTAGTTTTTGCATGCCGACTCGTGGACTATGGCCGGAGGGGGTGTTTTCTGGACTCTGGAGGGGTGAAATGTGTGTGTTGAGCTGTGGACACCACGAAGTCTGGACAATGGGGCCGACTTGTTTAGGTGTGTGGACCCTAAGGCTGCCACCGGTTGTGTTCACCCTTGAGTATTTATTTTGGGGTCTGGTTGTTGGTGCTGGTACTGCCACCCACTCCAGCCCCTTATTATTTACACCCCGGTCATTTGCCCACAAAGTGCGTTGTCTGAGCGTCAGCAGTTATCCCATGCTCTACGTGGCATCACAACACGTGTTTTCCCGTACTCTGGTACTTCTTAACCTCGGGGAAAATGTGGGTCGTGACACGAATGATGCCTGCTGTGAGCATGTTGTCCACCAGCATCTCGATCTCGCCTTTCTGAGTGTGGCCATAGCGGTATGTTCGAACCGAGATGGAAGACACAACCCCTTACAGAGGGATGCGGTGATCTGTCGGCCTGGCCAGGGGAAAATGGGTCTTGTCGGCGAAGACGTAAAGAAAGAGGTCCAAGATAGCCTGCAGCGCCGGAGTGGTCAGACAGCATTGGGTGGACTGCCCATCCACATGCCACAAGGAGGCTGCCCAATCCACGTCGGTGGATTTCTAGAGCAACCGTAAGGAGACAGACTAACGAAGTAAGGTCGAATCGCCCTCCAACAAGTAGGGCGTGCCCCCGTGGAGGAAGCGCATACTCATGCGGTCCTAGTTGATGTTGTGTCACCAAGGGTATGAAGCCAAGCCACCCCGAGAATAGCATCCATCCCGCCCAAAGAGAAGGTGTAGAAGTCTGCCTGAAATGGAATGCTGCTAATGGTAAGAGTGAGGGCCACATACAGGCCACCTATAGCCCGCCGCCTCCCATCTCCCAAGCAGACCGAGAAACGCTCGGTGACCTATACTGGTACGCCAAACGATCCACCAGGTGCTGATAGATGAAGTTGTGGCTCGCCCCGCTATCGATCATCACCACAATAGAGGTCCTGTGAAGTGTGCCCCTAAGCTTCATCGTTTATGGGCCCGAGAATCCGTCAATGGTAAATAATGTAAGGTCCAAGCGGTGAAAGTGGCCGTTGGGGGGTCCTCCGTCGCCGTATCCAATCTGAGGGTCTCGAAGTCCGCAAGTGTCACCTAGGGTTTCTCGGTACCGAGGAAGGAGGGAGAAATTATAGGAGAAGAGAGGGAGGGAAAACCAGAAGTTCCAAATTCATTCAAGAATGTCCAAAATACAATAGTCTTTGGCTTATATAGTTATCGGTCACAACATAAAACAATGGTACCGAAAAATAAGTCAACAATAATATAAAGGATAAAATAACGCCCCTCGACCATGTCAGCTAGGACGACAAGTTACGCACGTCGCGCTCGCGGCATTGATGCACCCATCACACTGGCGATCGGCCTTCGCCCTGGTCCGTTCCATCGGGATCCGTAACAATGACTGACCTCTAGATCTCACCGGCAAAGGCCCTCTATTCGAAGGTGTTGCAAACCACTGATTCATACCCGGCGAACCTCCTCCCTTTTGGTGACGATATCTCACGATCTTGGAAGAATAGAAAAGCTGGCCCTAGGTCATCTTTCTCCTGCAGTTTCAGAGGAATTCTCTGGTTTTGGAAAACCAGAGCCATTGCTGGCTCCTCCATCTCTTGGTTTGACCCGGAAGAAATGGAGAGGTGCCGATTTCTTCATCCTCCAGTAATGGAGTCGGGCTGATAGATACTTGCAGGTCGACGCCAATCAGTTTTGAATTTGATCCTCGACAACACCTGCTCCTCCAAGTGGTTGGATCTGTTTTATCATCAAGGAGCCGATGACCTGCTGCATAGCTTTGGCCTTCTTCAGTTTGCTTAGATCTTCAGTGTCAGTCAAGTCAAAGGAAACATCTTTCAGATAAGGACTGACTTCATATACAGTTGTCAAGTTCAGTATCTTCATTTCTCTGGCTTAAATCCAGCCGGCCCTAGTTGGAGACTGCTTTACGGTTATCAGTTCTTGTCATCTCTACATTCAACACACCAAAAGTCAGACCTTCTATATTTTGTTTTAAATGCAGCGATTCATTGAATTAGATATAGGATCTAATTCAAATAAAGTAAAATATTGTCAGATCTATTCATGTTTAGGAATGGTTTATATTAAATATATCACTATTAATTTATGAAACTTCATATACATGCTTTCGTGCTAATTTTCTCATATTGTAGAGAACCACTCCTTAGGAACATTTGTATGTTGGTGGGTTCATCGGCAGCTTCAGACTTTATAAGGCTATTATGCCAAGACTCTAGATAATATCCGCTATAACAAATTACGAGCGTGAAGGGATGAACAATATAGAGGGTAATAAAGCAAGAAAAAATCTATAAGTTCGAACACTCTCCCTCAAGTTGGGCATGTAATATTTTTCATGCCCAACTTGCTAATAATAGAAAAAAATATTTTTTTCACTCAATGCCTTGGTGAGAAAATCAGCAAGTTGTCCCTCCGAGTGAACGAAGGGTGTACAAATAATTTCTTTCAAAATATTTTCTTTAATGAAATGTCGGTCAACTTCAACAAGCTTGATGCGGTCATGTTGGACAAGGTTCTGAGCAATGCTGATTGCAGTCTTGTTGTCACAATACAATTTGAAGGGGCCGGTTTCCAATAAACCAATATCATTCAAAAGGGAACGAAGTCATATCCCCTCACATATACCATGGGTCATGGCCCTAAACTCAGCCTAAGAACTAGAGCGAGCAACTACATGTTGTTTCTTGCTTCTCCAAGTGACCAGATTAGTCCCAACAAAAGAACAATATCATTTAGTAGATCTCATATCATCAACTGATCCAGCTCAGTCTGCATCAGTATATATTTCAATTTTTAAGTGATCACTAGAAGAGAATAGAATTCCACTACCAGGCGAGGTCTTCAAGTACCTCAAAATTCTGTGCACAACATCAAGATGTCTGACTTTAGGGGAATGCATGTATTGGCTTACCACTCCTACTGCATATGAGATGTCAGGATGGTTATGAGATGGGTAGATCAATTTACCTACCATCTTCTGATAACCTGAAATATCTTTCAATAACTCCCCATCATCACGTTCAAGTTTGTGGTTCACTTCAATAGGAGTATCAGCTGACTTGCAACCACTCATTCTTGTTTGTTTTAATAAATCAAGGATATACTTCCGTTGTGAAATATGAATATCATATTTAGATCTTGCTATCTCAATCCCTAGAAAATATCTCAACATACTCAAGTCTTTCCCTTCAAATTCATTGGCAAGTTTGAGTTGTAGCGAACAAATCTCATTCATGTCATCGCCAGTAATAACCATATCATCAACATATACAATCAGGAGAGCCGCCTTCATCTCTTTTCTCCTGATAAATAGAGTGTGATCAGCATGACTTTGAGTATACCCTAATGAGATCATGACTTTGTGAAGTCTTCCAAACCAAGCTCTCGGAGATTGTTTAACTCATATAGAGTTTTCTTCAATTTACACTTTCCCTTCAAAGTCGATAAGGACAATACATGGAAGCAACGACATATAAACTTCCTCTTCCAACTTGTCGTTAAGGAAAGCATTCTTTATATCTAGTTGTTGAACGTCTCGCCCTTTACAGAAGGCACGTGATAATAGGACTTGTATTGCATTCATTTTTTCCATGGGAGCAAATGTCTCTTGGTCATCAAATGTCATGAGTTTGGGTGTAACATCTTGCCACCAATCGTGCCTTGAATTTCTCCACAATACCTTCAGAGTATTGCTTTACTATGCGAATTAGAAAGAAAATGGCCGAAATTTGGAATAACAGAATTTTTTATTATCCAAAAAAGTACGTATTACAAAGGTATAAACTCTCTTTTATAGAATGGAGGAGAGGGGAGAGATTACAAATAAGCAATGTGGGATAAATAAATAATGTTACAACCGGCTATATATAAAATCAAACAACACAAGCCGCGCGGTTAGATGAATAGGCTAACCGCCCGGCAACTACTATAAAGAGAAGAGAAGCCGCTAGGAAAGACCGCCAGACCGCCCGGTCATCAAGTCGGCTGCGTCAAACCGCCAGACTGCCCAGTCTCCAATCAGCAACCTCTCGGCTACCAAGCCGCTGGAGAGAAGCCGCCAGACCGCCCGGCTACCAAGCCGCCAGAGTGAAACCACCAGACCGCCCGGTCTCCAAACCTCCAGACACAAGCCGTCAGACCGCCCAGTCTCCATACACACTCCCCCTCAAGCTAGAGCATATATATCAATCATGTCCAGCTTGTCGCAAATGTGAAAAAAGGAAGCGGACACAGGCTTGGTGAAGATATCTGTCAACTCGTTGTCTGAAGTAACGAACGGAGTGCAAATCTGTTTCTTCAAGATCTCTTCTCTAATGAAATGGAAGTCCACTTTGATGTGCTTTGTTCTCTCATGGAAGACCGGATTTTTGGAGATATATAGAGCAGCCTTATTGTCACAGAACATAGGTAGATGATGGTTGTAGACCTCTCTTTAGTCAAGCATGAGAGCCCGTAACCATTTTAATTCACATGTGGTTGACGTCATACTTCGATATTTGTCTCTGCACTAGACCTGGAGACAACAGATTGTTTCTTGATCTTTCAGCTCACAAGATTTCCCCCCAAAAATAGGCAAAAGCCCGATGTGGACTTGCGATCTCCTTTGTTATCAGCATAGCTAGAATCCGAGTACGCTTCAATCTTTAAATGACCATTCTTCTGAAACAGTAGTCCTTTACCTGGCGCCGCTTTAATATATTCCAATATCTTCCGGGCAGATTGTAGACGACACTCCCTAGGAGCTTGCATGAACTGGCTAACCTTCCCTACAGCGTAGGAGATGTCGGGTCTGGTTACCGTGAGATAAATGAATTTGCCGACCAGACGTCTGTACCTCGTAACATCTGATAGAGGAGGCAAGTCATCTGTCCAGGTTTTATCTTCTCCAGTGGCCATGGGGCATCGGGCAGGTTTACCCCCAATCAACCATGTTTTTTTTAGAAGATCAAGAGCATACTTACGTTGGGAGAGTACCAAGGAGTTGGACTTTGGAGAGATTTCTATCCCCAGAAAGTATTTTAGGGAGCCCATATCCTTCGTGACCAGGTGTTGGCGGAGATGTTTCTTTGTCAAGGCTATCCCAGCTTGGTCATCTCCAGTGAGAAGAATATCATCCACATATACGGCAAGAACCACCAGACCTAGGGAGGTTTTGCGAATGAACAATGAGTGATCGGCAGAACTTCTTGTAAAACTCACGGCTACCACAATGCCGCTAAACTTGTCAAACCAAGCCCGAGTGCTTTAGGCCATAGATGGCCTTCTTCAGCCTACATATTTGTGTCTCCCCCTGAGCAACATACCCAGGAGGTTGCTCCATGTAGACTCCTCCTGAGGATAGAGAAAGGCGTTTTTGACATCAAGTTGGGAAATGGGTCAATCCCTGTTGACGGCCACAGAGAGTAGTACCCAAATAGTACTGAGACGAGCAACGGGAGAGAAGGTGTCAAAATAATCAACACCATAAGTCTGAGTGAAGCCTTTGGCGACAAGTCGAGCCTTGTAACGATCCACACTGCTGTCCGGACTGAACTTCACAACAAAGACCCAGCGACAGCCAACAACATCGGTATCCAATGGAGGAGGAACAAGGGTCCATGTACCCCGCTCAGTGAGGGTGGCAATTTCCTCATCCATGGTTGTCTTCCAATGAGGAACAGCACGAGCTTCCTGGTAGGTGCGGGGAGTTGTAGTGGCCGAGATAGCCAGTGCAAAAGTCCTGCGAGAAGGAGTAAGACGAGCATAGGAAACAACAGCAACAAGTGAGTGTTGTATACATGTCTGCACCCCTTTGCGAAGAGCAATGGAAAGATCCAGGTCGGCGTGTTTCTCAGTATCTGGTGCATCCGTGGCGAAGAGAGCTGGAGGAGAAGACGGTGGACACAACGGCGGAGGAGATATCTCGGTATGTGTAGACGGGAAGGAGGGGGCGGTAGGAGAAGCAAGAACATCAGGAGGAAAGGAGCAGTCGCGAGAGAAATAGGACGCATTTTCGAAGAAGGTTACGTCTGCGGAGACGAACTGCTTGCGAAGAACGGGGTCAAAACAACAATAACCTTTCTGGGTGGTAAAGTAACCTAGAAAGACACATTTGGTGGCACGTGGTGAGAGTTTGTCACGGGTGGCGGAGGGAGCGTGCACAAAAGCCGTGCACCCAAAGATACGCAGAAGGAGAGGAAACGGATCCTTGCCCGGATAGAGAATGGAGAATGGGGTTTGACCGTGGAGAACCGTGGAGGGAATGCGATTGATGAGATAGCAGGAGATGAGAACGGCATAGCCCCAATAGGAGCGAGGAACCTGCATCTGTGTCATCAGAGTGCGAGCGACATCAAGGAGGTGACGGTTTTTGCGTTCCGCCATATCATTTTGTTGTGAGGTATAGACACAGCTAGTTTGATGAACAATCTCATTTTGCATACAGAAAGAAGAAAAATCATGACTAAGATATTTTTTGGCATTATCAGAGCGAAAGATTTTAATAGAGATATCAAACTGAGTTTTAATCATAAAATAAAAAGATGTCCATACAGAGAATAATTCGGAGCGATCTTTTAAAAGGTACACTCACGTACAGCGTGAGAAATCATCAATAAATATTACAAAATATAAACTACCCCGACCTATAGTGAGGGTAGGAGCAGGACCCAAGACATCGGAGTGAACAAGGTCAAACGGACGGGAAGATCCACGGCCTTGCTTTGGTGGGAAGGAGGAGCGGTGATGCATGTCAAGCTGACATGCGTCACAGTTGAGAGGAGGACTGTGCGAGGGAGGTGGGGCAGAAGCTGACGAAGAAGTTGTGGAGGAAGATGACCAAGGCAAAGATGTCATTGCAGAAGGTCTGTAGAAGAGGAGGAAAAGGCGGCCAGAGCGAAAACGTTGTCGAGGAAGTAGAGGTCGCCACTCTCAATCCCAGTAGCAATCGTCCGTTGGGAGCCCAGATCCTGAAAAGAAGACGAAGTAGGAGTGAATGTGACAGAACATTGTAGTTGCTTGCAAAAAGAAGTTACAGATAATAAATTGCAAGGAAACTTTGGCACGTAGAGAGTATCCGTCAAGCGAAGAGACGGAGTGACTTGAATCACTCCCGTCTCATTGACCGGTGAGGGAAAGCCGTCTGCAATAAAGACATGAGGCAACCGATCATGTGTTTCTAGGAGAGAAAAATACTGACGATTGTCAGTCATATGATTGGTAGCACCAGAGTCGATCAGTCATTTACCTTGAGTAACGACGTGGGCACTACCTGAAGACGTGACCACGGAGGCAGACTGCTTTGAAGAGGAGGTGGTAGCGTCCCCAGAGGGGCGAAGATGTGGATGTTTCATCCAGGAGCGATCAACTGTATGGCCGATGCGGCCACAGTGAGAGCAGAGAAAGCGGGAAGGACCACGCCCGCCGGATTGGTGGTTGCGGCTACCAGAGCCACCCCGCTGAGTCTGGTGAGCATAGTTTTCCGGTTGAGGAGGGGAGGATAACAGCGGACGTTGAAGAAGAGAGGTAACCGCGGCGATGTAGGCAGCAGTGGCATCCAAGGTAGGAGAGTCCGCTCTGTCAAGGATCTATTGTTGGATCATGTCATAAGACTCAGGAAGTCGTAGAATATAGCACACAACCAGAAGCTCCTGGAAGTGCTTGTGTTGCTCAACCAGATCTGCAGAGAAGGGGCGATTCTGGAGAATCTCGGCTCTGAGAGCCTGAACCTGTTGGTAAGCAGCAGCAGGGGACATGGAGGGACGGGCAAAGAGGTCCGAATAAAAAATATAGATGCGAGACGTCTGAGCCCCTTTTGAGTAGAGAGCGGCAAGATGAAGCCACGCGGCCTTGATTGTTTCATCATGACGGATGACAGGGATGCACTCATCAGAAAGGTTGTTAGCCAGCCAAGTGCGAACTAGCGCATCGCTAGCATCCCAATCATCAAAGAGATCGGAATCTGGAGAAGAAGGGTCATCGGTGAGATGATGGCGTCTGCGTTGTGAGCGAAGGAGAAAGGTGAAGGAGACATTCCAGTCTGGGTAATTGGAACTGATGAGTTTGGAAACAGTGCCAAGGTTTCTCGAAGGAGTAGGAGGAGGAGGAGGAGGAGGGGGAGGAGGAGGGTGGGCCGCGGGAGTAGTAGTGGTAGAGGTATCGGAGAGGGCCATAGAAGAAAGGAGAGAAGAAATAAGGCCGCGAAGGCGGTTCGGGCGAACAAGGAGAAGAGACCGGCCTAATAGAAGAGACTGCGCGAACAGAAGACCAGCCGCGCGAACAAAGAGATCAAGCGCAAACAGAAGAGACTGCGCGAATAGAAGAGACCGCGCAAACAGAAGCCAGGTCGTGCGAACAAAGCGAAAAGACAAGGTCGCGAAGGCAGGTCGCGCCGAGACAGATCGCGCGAATAGAGACAGGTCGCGCGAACAAAGAGATCAAAGAGAAAAGACTGCTCGAAGACAGATCACGCGAAGACAGGTCGTGCGAACAGAAACAGGTCGCGCGAACAAAGAGGAGACGGGTCACGCGAACAGAATTAGGAGGAAAAGATCGAGTCCTCTGATACCATGTGCGAACTAGAAAGAAAAAGACCGAAATTTGGAATAACAGAATTTTTTATTATCCAAAAAAGTAAGTATTACAAACGTATAACCTCCCTTTTATAGAATGGAGGAGAGGGGAGAGATTACAAATAAGCAATGTGGGATAAATAAATAATGTTACAACCGGCTATACAAAAAATCAGACCGCACAAGCCGCGCGGTTAAATGAATAGACTAACCGTCCGGCAACTACTATAAAGAGAAGAGAAGTCGCTAGGAGAGACCGTCAGACCGTCAGACCGTCAGACCGTCCGGTCATCAAGTCGACTGCGTCAAACCGCCAGACCGCCCGGTCTCCAATCAGCAACCTCTCGGCTACCAAGCCGCTGGAGATAAGCCGCCAGACCGCCCGGCTACCAAGCCGCCAGAGTGAAACCACCAGACCGCCCGATCTCCACACCGCCAAACACAAGCCACCAGACTGCAACACTGTAAAAATACATCGACAACCAACAATCCTCTTGCCAAGAGGGAGATCGACCAGGTCCCATGTATGGTTCTTTTCTAGAGCATGCATTTCCTCCATCATTGCTTTTGTCCATTTTGGGTGACCAAGTGTCTCCTGTCATGTACCAAGGACAAACACAGAAGAAAGAGAAGCAACGAAGGCTTTATGGGAAGAGGTTAAAGAGGTATATGACACAGTTAGATAACAAATGTTGAGTGGATGAGCGTATACCTTTTCGGAGAGCAATAGGTAACTCTAGAGATGTTGTAGACAAATCCGGTGGCAGCTATGGTATTATGGGATGCGATTGAGTGTTTTATTTTTTGCTTTTTTGAGTGTAAACATGCAACTCCTTTGCTTTTGGAATATCCGCACTCTCCCCCTGAATGATAATGTATGGAGGAACGGGAAAAGGAAGAATAGGAGCACTCACTTCCAAGTATGAAAACTCCCCCTGAAGTGAGGACTCATAATAATAGGAAGTACTTTCATAAAAAGTAATATCAATTGAGACAAATATTTTCCTGTTAGGAGGATGATAGCATTTGTACCCTTTCTGTGTAGGGGAATAACCAATGAACACACAACGAAGGGCACGAGGATCAAGTTTTGTTCGAGTAATGTTATAAATATGAGCAAGACATAAACATCCAAACACACGGGGTATAAGAGTAGTAGGAGAGATACCTAGGGTATGAAGAGGAGTGTGATTGCCCAGATGACGGGACGGCATATGATTGATGAGGTAAGCTGTGGTAAGAAGGGCATCACTCCAATAGTATTTTGGAAGAGACATCGTAAATAACAAGCATCATGTCATTTCAAGAAGATGACGATTTTTCGTTCAGCAACACAATTTTGTGCAAGAGAATGTACACAAGTAGTTTAATAAACGATGTCATGATCACTCAAATAATTTTCAAATTTGATATCCATATATTCACGACCATTATCACTATGAAGAATTTTAATGGTGACACCAAATTGAGTAGAAATCATTTTATGGAATTTTTAAAAAAGATGGAAAACTTTACTTTTACTACGCATCAAATAAACTCACGTAGTTCGAGAAAAACAATCAATGAAAGTAACAAACCAATGATAACCAGATATCGAAGCAATAGGGTAAGGACGCCATACATCACTTTGAAAAGTATGAAAATGTACATCAAAAGGCTTAGACACATGATTGAAAGAGAAACAGTTATGTCTAGCAAATTCACAAATATTACACATAAAAGTTTTAAAAACAAAAGATGAAAAACTGGAAAATAACGTCTGCATAGTAGAAATGGAGGGATGACCCAAGCGACGATGCCAATTGCCAGGTAGCCAACTGATGAAGCTGGTGAGCAATAAAGGGCTGAGGAACAGCAACATCGAACACGTACAATCCATCACGCATCCTACCAGAGTCAATCACCTTCTTCATCTGCAGGTTCTGGAAGACACAGCGGAAAAGAAAGAAAGTGACGGAACAGTTCATGGAGTTTGTAATATGACTAACAGATAAGAGGTTGCGAGTAAAAGAAGAGACGTGAAGGGAAGAAGTCATGGTAAGAGAAGAGCAAGTGATAGAGTCTTTTCCTGCAATAGAGGAAAGAGTTCCATCAGCAATGCTTACCTTGTCTCTGCAAGACAATGGTGAATAGGAAACAAAACCTGACGATGACCCAGTCATATGATTTGTGGCTCCAGAATCAATGATCCAATGAGTGTCAGGCAGTACGACAACAAAGGATGAGGATGGACCAGAAGTGGGCTCCGAGGATAACCCTTGCATCATGCGACGGAGGGTCATCATCTCATCAATAGAAAAGGCCCCAGGAAGGGACAGAGGCTCAGAGATCTGGCCATTGGAAGTACTATCATCAATGAATTCAGACAGGTGAGCAGAGCGAGGAGAGAAGAAATTAAAGCAACCACAACCACGTCCACCACGACCCCCCCCCCCCCCACGAGGAACCATTCCACCTCTCGATGGATGGAGACCAAGCAATTTGAAGCAAGTGTCGTGAGTATGCCGACTCCGACCACAATAATCACACATCAAGTGGTTTTTGTTTGTGGGCCAGGGCTTAAAGTCACGAGGATTGGTGCCTCAGAATGAAAAGCTGCAAAAGCAGAACCACTAGAAAGAACCTCTGAACTCCAAGACTGACGACGGTCATATTACTGCTAGACAATACTATAAGTCTCTGACAACGAAGAGACTGGAATGCGACTAAGGATCTGAACAATAATCTGATCAAAGTCCTGGCGTAAACCATGTAAAAACTCAAACACTCTGTTCTGATCTTCATGAGCACGAACAAGGATAGCATCAACAGTGCAGATAAGGTCGAGGGAGGTAAAATGATCATACTCTTGATACAGCTAAGTGAACTCCAAATAATAGGCGGACGGCGGTCGATCACCCAGCTGAAGAAGAAAGATCTTCCTTTGTAGCTGAAAGATCTTAGCAGTGTTTCCTTTCCGGGAATAGGTAGATTCGATATAACTCGAAATATCTGTAGCGGTATCCAAGAATAGGTAATTCCGTGCAATAGCCTCTTGCATGGAATTAATCAACCATGACATAACCAAAGAGTTCTTTGATTCTCATTGAGCCCACGTAGATGCAGCCTTCTCTGGCTCCTTAATAGTCCTGTTAACATAGCCAAACAAACGGTGACACTTAAGGTCCAAGGCAATAAATCGAGACCATGATAGGTAATTTGTCGTATCAAGATGAATCTTGGTAATTTGAGACGTTGTATGATCGTGCCAAACCCGGGTAGATCCAGCGTGTTGAGATACATCCGGAGAATCAACCACGTCAGACATCATGAAATCAGAGAATAAAGGAACACCAAAGAATTTTGTCTTAGGTCAAAAAACTACCTCCAAAAGATCGCCGGAAAAAAGGTGATGCCGGAAAATATGCCAGACACCACCAAAAAGACTGTCTTGGATCCTAGAGCAATAAATCCTTGAGTGCTGAAGTCAAAGGAGCCTTGAAGGAGTAGGTAACACCCTTTTCATTAGAGAAAGCAAAGGGAGAGGGAGAACCCTAGATCGACAATATTGGGAGATCTAGTGGAGCGATTACTTGATCTCCCTAGTAGGAGGTAGAAGAGAGAAAAGTGAAACTTTTTTGAGAAAAACGGGCATAATAGACGGTTGTCGGAGGAGCAGCCATCCGGGGCGCCGATCGGCGAACTGCACGACGCTCAGCGTCGCTGACGTGCCGGAGGGAAGCAGAGCTGTGGGGAGAAGAGAGAGGAGGAGAGAGAGAAGGGAGGTGGGAGGCCGGAGGTGGGGTTGTTGGGCTGTCGGACCGAGTGAAGGGAAGAGGTGTCGAGCGGCTAGGGCAAAACACGGGTTGGCTTTGATACCATGTCAAATCGTGAGAATAGATTGTAATATTGTATTATCTTGAATAATAATATCCTCTAGTCTATATATAGAGGGTAATACATGAAGAGAAAATAAAGCAAGAAAAAATTAATAAGCTCTAACAAGTATAATTATTGTTCACTCAAGTTCTATTTTATTTGTGTGTTCTTGATTTCATTATTTAATTAGAAAATATTAATCTTGTTTTATTACTCCAATAGAGAGTAATAGCTTTTGAATAAGACGGTCATGCATATTTATTGTCGCTACATTCAGTGTTTTATAATTATCCTAAATTTTTTTGATAATACATTTTCCGTAGCGACACATTTTATTTTTCCAACAGATCTCATATTAGAAAATTTAAGAAGAAATCTGAAATAAAATACACCGCTAGATATACCACACATTAATGATTGGCTGCAAAGGAAATAAACTGAAGGAGGGTCTATTGAATTAGCTTCAAGAATATTGTTCAAGACATCTCAACAAGAACAAAGCGTGAACTAAATAATTAAGTGTATTTATTAATTAGGCCAAATACAACAAGGATCAGCTCAAAATTGTTCTGCTATATAAGAAATTGTGCAAAATTTCAAGATAAAAAGAGTTAATTTTTACATGTGTATTTACTATTAAAAAGAAAAAGTCATTAAATATACTCTAAGATAGTGTACACTATATGGTTCATATTTTACAGTGCTTACGCTGTGAATTCGTGAACTATTTTCCTTATTATTGCGAGACATATCAAAAAACTTTCTGAAACTGTTGATAACCATCAAATTAACAAAAGTTTGGCATTCGGCTAGATAGTGAGCTGAACAATGAACCAAATTTTAAACTCATTAATGATTCTAAGCCTGCTCGGGTTTTGCAAGATAGTTAACAAACCAACCCAAACACACGTTAACTTGTTCAAATTTAGCTCCTTTACTCCCCTATTATATTGCAATTCATGCTAGTCTAAGCATTACACCATCAAACTCATAGCTGTTCAATTATTCAATTAGTACTAATATTTTAAAATTAAAAAATTTTAAGAACTCTTAAATGAGAGGAGACTCTGCGTCGACGGAATATGCCACTACCTCAGAGTTAAAAAATGACTGAAGTGTCATGGATGTGTATTGGGGTACTTTCATTGTCATAACACTATTCACAAAAAAATTATAGTAGTTGAATACCACATTGCCCCTACCACTAATTTTTTCACAAGTAGAAATACAATTTCTTTGAGTTCGCAGGGAATTACCGTGAGAGGGCCTTTAACCTCTGGCCATGTAGAAGGGTCTGCTCTATCACCTCGCCCTCCATGAGCAGACTATAAATAAGTAACAGAAGACCAAATCAATAGAAACAATAAGCCAAGCAGAAGAAGGGGAATTATCTATGCCCACCTTCTCATACCGTGGCAGTTTCATCTTCATGCCTAAACAGTACAACAGGATATTAGTTTTCAGAGTGCCCCAATGGACACTTTTAACTCCTGAAGGCTCTAAAGTTCAAGAAAGATATACCTTCTTTTGTCAGTTTTTTTAGAGCTGTTAGTGTATTCAGAGAAAATTGCAAGTCATGGGTTCCAGCATTCCCGCGGAACTGAAATGAAGAGGAAGACAGAGTTTATATCCACAGACTTTCAAATAAATCAAAGTCCTGAAGAGAAAGAATAATCACAAACACAGGTAAAATGCACATGAATAACTCATTCAGCATAATGTTCAAGATCAATAGAAAGTTTTCAAAACCTCTAAGAGAGTGTTTCCAGGGTTTTCACGCCTTAATTTGGCCTGTGATGACCAATTCTGCATTAGTGGAAATGAGGGAAAACACAAAAAATACAGAGAAGTAGAGAGTGGAAAAGTAATGAAACCTGCTCATCAGCTGTCAAATAGAAATCGTCAATTGACAGAGTTGCGGCATTCCTGACCAAATATTTCGTTAGACTTAGTATAACATCGTAGTTGCACATATGAACTGATAGAAGCATCGTACCTGCCAGTTCGACGGAAAAGGAACTCTAGGGCGAAAACTAGAGTTGTTTTGCCACTACCCTGAGGAGCACTAACGCCAATCTGCAACATTGGTGAGGTTATATCACTTTCTTAAGCTCAAATATACTCATTGCCTTTGATAAGTGAAATGTTTATTTAAATTCAAAACTAGAAATTGAACTAATAGATAAGATCTTAATAGTTCTCCAATGGTGGGAATGTTGTGCACCTCAATGCATTAATAGATCATAAGAAGCAGAAAGTTCAGGTACAGAACAAGGAAGAAAGTAAAGGCAAGCAAGACAACTAGATTTAATGAGATTAAAAGCATCAAATTAGTTTAATGATATTCAAAAGATCAAAGCAGTTTTATTCAATTCACAACGAGAAACTCATGTAGCATTGTGCACTTAATATAAATTCTAGGCCCCTCCACCTAAAACAATTGGTTTTGGATCGAATCTATGGATTCGGTATCAAAGCAGGCAAGACCTGATAGCTCACTTTAATGTCACTCGATTAAAAAACTTTATTTATATGAGGAAAAAATTCATACATGTTGGGTGGCTTGTTGAGAACATAGTCTTATATTTGAAAATTCAGGTAGCCATGTGTACTTAATATAGATCCTAGACCCTTCACCTACAAACAATTGGTTTTAGAATAGATATATAGGTTCTAACATAAAGAACTAAGGAGAATGGCCAGGTGGATAAATCAAGAAAGCAAATCTTACTCAATGCATCAAATAAGATGATCACATGCTCTGGGCCAAATTGCACATAATTGGTTTTGAGCCACAATAGCAAGGTTACATCATTGTAATTGTTTTAGATGTCCTCTGATATGTCCAACATGTCTACTGATATGTTATTTTTAGGGAAAAAAGTTTTTTTTCCTAAAAAATAAAATATAGGCTAACATATCTGATTTTTACCGATATATCGGCCGACCTGACTTCTGAACATATTGTCAGCTATTTTATTTTATATTATGTTAGAAGTATATGTTTAAATTACCTACATGTATTATATTATCTATCTTTAAATCAATTGAATTTATTGTTTCATTCACTTTAATATGTATTATTCTTATAATCATTTTTTTATTTTTTTCACTATATCTTTCTTATTTTGTATTAATATTAAAACTTTCAAAGTTTCAACACATTTATTAATTGATTATTTGTATATTTTTTACATAAATTTGTTAAGCATGAAAAAGACATAATCAATCAAAAATATTTAGTTTTAAAATCTTTTTAATTTGTAATAAAATTTAGTGTTATCTAAATAAATTATTGTATAATATTTAATATATGTTATAATTTTATCTAAATAAATTATTTATATTTGTTCACACAAGATAGGGCACAATGACGACAAAAGATCCATATAGCCGACCCCACTATAGTGGGATAAAGGCTTGAGTGTTGTTGTTTAAATTATTTATATTTGTTAATAGTAGTTGTAATGTGTTCCTAATATTTTACTTTGGATATTCTTTGAATTTATTTTGGGATATACAAGACTAAGTGTTTGTCAACATGTTATGCTAATTTTTAATTTTAGAACATGCAAGTATAATATATATAAAAAAAATTAGAAAATCGGGAAATCCGATATTTTAAAATATATCTCGCATTTCTCCGACTTCCAGTATCCGACATTTAAAAAATCAACCCGACATATCGCCGACATCCGATATTTACAACCTTGATAATTGTAACATGTGGCAATTGTTGAAAATTATTACTTGTCTCCTAGTGCAGCTTGTAAAATGGCTATTTCAAAAACAAAGAGGAATTCTAGTCGATGACCATTATAGATAGCGTTTCATTTCAAACAGTATAAAGATTGATCACTCTTATGCCACAACTAAAAGACTGGGAGCTAGACAAAACTGAAGGTAGCAACAAACATTCGACATCCTAATAATTTCAAGTTCTCTCAACAAACCAGAAGGATAAATGTCATAAATGCACTAATGCGTCACTATCGAATGACAATGGCATCATCAGTGTTGCCTCACACATTCACTCCACCATTTATCCCACTATAGTGGGGTTGGCTATATGGATCCTTTGTCACCATTAGGCCCTATCTTTAGAATTCATCTCAATAATGTTAAGTAGATCATGTCTTTCTTTATAGTTTCACTCCACCTAAAGGAAGAAAATTCATCACATATATCACATGTAAATTAGTATGACCTGGGTTTATAAAGAACCATAGGAGGGAGCATTCCTCTATGAACCAAAGAAAGTTATAAACACCTTGGAAAAGAAGAGAGAGGAGGAATCTATACAGCTAGAGGGCCTTGACTACTATGAGATATTCAACCCCGTCACTGAACTGTCAACCATTCGCTTAATCCTAGGCCTGACATTATCTCAAGGTTACTCATAGTCCATCCTCTCAATCTATGTATCAAGCTTGTGATGCCTCGAACCATCTTGCTAAGTTTGACTCCACGTGATGCAATCACTCGCAAGCATCACACCCTTCATGATGGTGGTATGCTTTTGGCGCTAACACTTATGGCAGCATAGTTTGTGGTTTGAAATATTTGACTCTCAAATCTCATAAGACCAGATATTTCCTTTGTTGTGAATCAAGTTTCTCAATACATGTATGCACCTTGCAGTTCTAATCTTCAGGTGATCAAACAATTTTGAATTATATCAAATGGTGTCATTGCTCAACGGACTCTCTCTTGCCAAATCTTTAGATCTTCGCACTGTTTGGGACAGTGGTGATACTTGAGGTGGAGATGTAAAATTGTTGAAAGAAATAATAGAGAAGGGAAAGAAAACTAATGTATATTATTAATCCTCATAGGGGGTATATTAAGCATTACAAGAAGACATAACAATGATAGCCGATGTGGTACTAAACACTGGATCTAATACATAGATACTAATAGACCGACATATTACTATAAAACTCATAAACTCCAACACTCTCCCTCGAGCTGAAGGGGAAAACTCCAGCTTGGAAATATCAAGGCAATGAAGGTAGGCAATGTGGGACAAAACAATAGACGAGCCATCGAGAAATCAAGCCGGGGACATAGTCATACGTAGTCATCAAACAACGCAGGACCCACACATGACGTTGACTCGCTGGAATCAGAACAACCAACATGCGAAAGAGAACGAAATATGCGGAGAAAATCAGCAAATGGGCAACCGGGGATAATCCGGCATGGATAATCCATCGGGGATAATCTGTCGGGGGTAATCCGCACAAAGGGTGGTCCCATAAAACACAGCGTCGCACGACACAGTCCCACGCAGCACGACACGGTCCCACGCGGCACAACCCGCTGAGATTAGAACACCAACATCAGTTGTGTCTCAACACACGACCAATTGAAAGAAATATGGGGAGACGCATAACAACATATGACATAATCCTACAGGTCATGTGGAACGAAGGCGAAAGGTCGGGAAAGATCATCTGAGTCGCCTTCGTCCCAATCACTCCCCCTCATGTGAAAAGCGCGTGCACGAAGGCAGAACACAAACAGTAATCAAATACAATAAGAACAAGACAGACAAATGACAAAAAATTAATACAAACATCATCATTGATGGGATATTACCATCCTAAAAAGGGGGAACAGTGACCGGAAGCCGTCGGAGTCGTCGGAAAGAAGCGGCAAGAGATTAGAATAGGAGCCAACGGAAAGAAGCACAACAACATGTAAGCACGAACATCTTCTGTCGAAAGAGGCAAGTGACAGGAACGATCGAAGCAGCGGACTGGATCAGCAGGAGAAGCTAGACACGGCAGGACAAGCACGGGAGGCTGGCCCAATGTCAGGCGGGAGCAATGACTGGATTAGGATCGTTGGAGGGAGCAGCATACGGGATCGACAGCAGAATCTCCAACAAGATCGACGGGAAGAATCATTGGCACAGGCGGAGAACGAGCGGGAATAAGAAATCGCGGTCGGAGTAGACGAGACACGGGGGGACGGGATCCACAGAAAACAGACAACGTCGATGGGAGCGAAAGCAACGTCGAAAGCGGAAGAAGCGACAAAAATAGAGGTTAGGTCGGATCGAGCGGAGAAGCTCCATGTGGGAAAGATCGTAGAGGAGCACACAAACGGGAGAGAAGAAATCAAGAAAAATCGAGAGAGGAAGTCGCCATGAAATGTACGTTGCCCATAATTAGAGCAATCAAATTCCAGGGAGAAGTCAATTCCGCCTCTGATATCATGTTGAAAGAAGTAATAGAGAAGAGAAATAAAACTAATGCATATTATTCATCCTCATAGGGGGTATATAAAGCATTACAAGGAGACAAATAACAGCGATAGCTGATGTGGGACTAAACAGTGGATCTAATACATAAATACTAATAGACCGACATATTACTATAAAACTCATAAACTCCAACAAAAATTATGGTAGTAAATGCAATGGTGGTATTTTATGTTGTGGGTAAACTCGTAGGATGTTGATTGCTTCGTAGGACGATGGTCGAAGGCGGGGATGATGGAGGAGGAGGATACTATGGAGCCCAAACAACGGCTGCCTAGACGAGGTGTGCTCAGGAGAGATCTACCACAAGGTCCACAATCTCATAACTAGACAAGAAGAAATGGACTTAAATCTTGATTCTCATCATTCCACATCTAATGTCTTTAAATAGGCTTACATGATAGTAATGAAAATAGCTAATAACTCTTAACATCTAACACCATCATAATGATTCATAACTTTTAACCCTTATAAAGACTCGTCGTTTAAATACTAATACAGGCACGACATGACAACTCATAACTCTTAACGCTCATAAAAACTCATCATTTATAAACAATAATAAAGACACGACATGACATTAATAAAGATACATAATTAATAGAATAATAGGTTGACCAGCCCATGCCAAGAACTTTGGAGCACGAATAACTAATAATAGCGAATTTTTGATATCATGACAAAATATTTGGGCATGCTAGTCTGAAGACCCTGAAGTTTGTTTGTCCAACTCATTTTGCAAAGTTTACTAAGAGGATTGAATGTCGGTCATGTGATCTTGGGAAACATTGAAGAACTAGTTATCCTTCTAGCTATAGTTAGAGTGCTAAATGTAACAATCTAATTCATTTTGATGTTTGGACCTCTTTTGTTTGTGCTTGGATGAGTGGAATTTAGGACTGCTCACTAAGCTTACTCCTCTAACATAATCCTTTTTTTCTCCCTCGCCACTGTCGGCCCTCCCCCTCACCGGATTCCTCTCCGGGATCGTATCAATTTGGTCTAACCTGTCTCACCGCCTGCCATCCGGATGTCGGTGCCCGTTTCTGTGCTTCGTCCGCGATTCGTTTCCGGGCCGACTCCCAATCACGCCTGTGATCTTCTATCGCGTGCGCTTCTGCCTGCATCACGAGATCACGCCAAATTTCGTCTATCGCATGAGCTTCTGCGTCGTTCGTCACTCCTCTATCGTGTGAGCTTCCACGGCATCGCGTGTTTCCGGCTCAAGTCCACTTGCCTGCTGCATCCATTGGTCTCAAACCGAGGCAGTCAGCTGCTCCGCCTGGATCCACCTTCCAACTGCTCTGGGCCACCTTCCGCTCCGCCTAGATCCACCCCCTTCCATCAGTCGTCCGCCGAATCCAGTCCAAGGCTCCAAACACTCGCTCTACTGGTGATCTTCCTCCGGATGCGGCCACCGAAGCCCTGAGCCATCGCGTGGAGGCTTAAGAGCAACTCATTACCTTCATGCATGATTCTCTCCTTGCCCTCCACTCCAAGATTGACTCCCTCCAAGCGTCGGTCGCCGTCTCCTCCGCTTTTGGCTAAGGTTTGCCCGCGGATGGGGGATCGTTCCTCGACACGGCTCCGCCGCACCCCGGCCCTGAGACCGTCCATCTGCCCCTTTCGAGTTGTTCCCCCCTTTCCTTGAACATTCCCTATTTCGTCGACATCGAGCTGATGGGATGGATCGCCAAGGCGGAGCAACACTTTGACCTCAACTTCACGATAAAACAAAACAGGGTGTCCACAGTTCTTGTCGTCCTTGACGGCTCTGCGCTCCATTGGGCTCGGTGGCTTCGCAAATCGAACCAATTCCTCGCCTAGCGCGAGGTCAAACATGTGATGATTCGGCAGAATGATACCTGCTACTCCGGCTCCTCCGCTATCGAGCGTCTTTGCGACATCCGCCAGATAGCCAGCCTGTATGACTATATTGATGAGTTTGTCACCCTAGTCACCAACGTCCTCGGGCTGTCGCTCGACCATTACCTGAGCATCTTTATACAGGATCTACTGTCACATATCCGCTCTCATCTCCACACGCACCACCCCCAGATAGTCTCCAACGCCCTGGAATTGGCGCGTATGGTGGAGGAAAACCTCTCCCCTCGACCACTTGCTCCTACGGGCGACCACCACCAGCCGCGGCCGCCTTGGAGACCACCGGTCACGGCTCCTCCGCCATGGCCACCACCTGGGGGAAACTGATTGGGCCGCTCATCGGCCCCTCGGCGCCCCTCGAACAGTGATTACAATGAGCTTCGCAGGAAGGGTCTATATTTTTGGTGTCACCAACCCTACTCCCCCACCCATGAGTGCTTCGTGAAGAAGTTCCACGCCATCATCAGCGACGTCGATCCTGATGTTACCCTAGCCAACTTTCAGGCCCCAGATCATTCAACGGAGGATACCCCTTACGACCCCACCATGGCTACGTTCTATCACCTGGAGTTATCCTATTCCTCGGAGGGCGGGATCTCTGGCCAGCAGACCATGCAGCTCTCGGGCACACTACGGAATCGCCCAATCATCATCATGGTGGAAAACGGCGCAAGCAACAACCTCATCTCTGAGCGCCTGGTGCAACAACTCTGTCTTACCTCGATTCCCTCCCGGGATTTTGCGGTCCGCCTTGGCGATGGGCGGAGCCGACCCACTATGGGTCGTTGCACTATTGTGTCTCTCTTTGTGGGGTTTTGTTTCGTGACTGCAGACTTATACGCATTCGGCCTCGGCGGTATCGATCCCATTTTGGGGGTGGCTTGGCTCCACAAGCTCGATGATATGCGCGTCAATTGGGAAACTATGACCATGCAGCTCCTCCACGGGGTTGGCCATGTCACATCGACGATGACTCCGCTCTCAGGTTTCTCTCAGCATGATCCAGCAAACCACGGACGTCGGCGTCTCTGTGGGGTTGTGGCCCCTCTCGGGCCCGTACGATGTGTCTTTCCCTTCCCCGTCGGACCTCCTAGAACTTCCTACTGCACTCGGCGACGTCATCCAGTCACCGGTAGGATTGCAACCAGCCCGGCCGACCGACCGCGCCAAATTCCCTCCATCCTAGGACCACAACAATCCCGGCGCGGTCGTTCCGTTCTGACCATAGGTGGAAGGATGAGCTCGAGCATCTGGGGCAGGGGATGCTGATGGGGGTGATACGATCCCGGAGAAGAATCCAGCAAGGGGGCAGTGGTGGTGAGGGAGAGGAAGGAGGAGGGAACGAGAAGAGCTAGGGAGCAACCTATGTTGTGTTGTCAAACTTTCTCCAAGTATGACTTTGCAATCTTTACAAATCATTTTATCTATTTTGCGAGTCAACAAATAATCAATTTGTGATTTATTTGGTCTGCTTTAAAACGTAATTAAATGTTCTTCCCTCTTTATGAAAAGCGTATTTGATACAATTATCTCATGTGTTACGGCAAAGTCTAAAATGGTTCGTCATTCATTCCTTTCCATATCAATATCCTCCATGAACGGCTGTGTAATCTACATTTTCCTTCCATATATGTCAATTTAAATCTTCTCCTATGAAAATCTTCTCTCTTTGTGAGATTTCTCATACTAAATCATCTAAGTCTTCCCAAAATTGCACTTTAATAACTTCACTTAATCCTACTTGTGGCGCATAAGCACTGATCACATTAATAGTTTCTTTTCCTATGACCAATTTAAAAATTAAGATTCTATCAACTTTTCTACTTACCCCAACAACTTCATCCTTCCAAGTAGTATCCACAATAATACCTACTTGACTGCTTGTTTTATTTTTTCTTGTGTACCATAATTTAAAACCTGAATTATCTAAAAATTTAGCTTTCTCACTCACTCATCTAGTCTCTTGCAGGCATAAAATATTTATCATTCTCCTAATCATTGTATCCACAACTTTCATCGTTTTCCTCGTTAGTGTACCTATATTCCAACTTCCAAACCTAAGTCGATCACAATTTCTACGACATACTACCCTAGGACGTCTAATATGTGAGGACTTTAAGACTATGAAGCACCGACACTACAAAATGCCCAGCGTGTCTGACACTCGTGTCGGAAGTCCGACACTCTTATCGGAAGTACGACACTCTTGTCGGAAGTACGATACGCTGGCTCACGCGAGACTCGCGTGTTCCGCTCAATCGGACACACGTGTCACTAAGCTAGCTACTCATAGTGAGGCGGAAAGCAATTTGTCTTGAAAGTAAAATTTTTGTGAATGTGGGAGACCAGGGCGACGAACTCATCAACATAATCGTCCAGGTTGGCTGTATGGCAGACGCTGCAAAGACGCTCGATAGTGGAGGAGCCAAAGTAGCGGGTGTCATATCGCCAGATCATCTCCTCCTTGTGCTAGGCTAAGAGAGGCACGAGTTAGATTGGCGGAGCCACCAATCCCAGTGGAGGGTCGAGCCGTCCAGGCCAACCACAGTCGTAGACACATTATCGTGCTTCGGTGTGTAGTTGAGGACGAAATATTGCTCTGTTTTAATGATCCAAACAATCGGGTCAACACCGACAAAGGAGGGAATGTCGAGGGAGAGAGTGGTCCGGCCCGGAATGGGTGGAAAAGTGGTCCCGGAGGGAATGGGCGACGGCCCGGCGCCGAAGAAAGAATTGTCATCTGCGGGTGAGCCGAAGCCGGACACGGAAGAAACGGGAGCGTAAGACGCTTGAAGGTGTTGGATCTTGAGGCGCCCTTAGAGGGGGGGTGAATAAGGGCTAACATAAATTTTTTATGAAAATCAAAAACTTAGACAAATTAATAAAAAAACTTGAGCAAAATTTTCTTACAAACAATTATATGAAACAAATACATAGAATGCCAAGAAAAAAACAAGATAATGATTTTATTCCACCAATGATGAAAACATTAACAATGATTTCAATAAAGCTTGAAATCGAAGCTACAAGTAAAAATTCTTTTTTAGTAAATTCACCGGTCGTTCTCTCAAGGACCGACTGGCTATAGTCTATCTCTCCCTAGATACAGCCTCTAGCTTTCCCTTAGATCTCTCCACGACCTATTCGTTGCACACAAGGCGCCGAATTTCCCCTAAATCATACAAGGGTGTTGGTACCCTCTTTCAAAGGGCCTAGCCGTCACTCACAAGGCGGCGAGTTCTCTACCGATTACAAAGAACAATGGAAAAATTACAAGAATAAAAACTCTCTAGTTTTGAGCGCTGAAGAAGATGGTGAAGCCTTGCCAAAATCGCCAAAGTTGAAGCACACGAACGGTCTCTTCTTCACCCTTGAACCTTTTTGGAGAACTTGGGAGTTTTTTTGGTTTCAAAGTTATCTGACTGAGAATGCACGTAAATGAAAGCTCCAGGAGGTGTAACAGAATTTTTTTGAAATCCAGCTTTTATATAGATTTTGAGCTTTCGCCCGACGATAGGTAGATATCACATGTGATATCTCCTTTAGCTGTCACGTGCCCCACTCTGCGATAACCGTGTCGGGAAGATGGAGATCGTGTACGGACGTTGGGCTATCGCGCGGCGATATCAATATCTCCTGACAATATCGCGGGATGGTGGGCGTCGTGCCTGGATCATGTGAGACATAGTCATCGTCATGCTGGCGTCATCAAGTGCTATCGTCTGGCGATAGTAAGCTATCGTTAGCGATATCTATTTTTCAGAATTCAGTTGCTCGTCTCCAAGTCAAATCCATCAAAGTAAAGATAGTGTAAACAATATGAAGAAATGGAGATTCAAATGAACAAAAACATAGTAAAAGTAATGCTGAGATATCTATTACAAGTACTGGTCGAGATAGTATTGATAGAGCTATTTTCGGTCCAATTCTCATGAGAAGAAGTTTTATAGGAGATAATGATGTGTACAAGGTGTGCTTTGATAAAGAATACAAGCGTATAAATTAAAAACACATGAAAATATGAAATGTATAAACATAACTTTGAATATACATAAAGAACTTGACTTTCATAAAAGAATTCATTGCACATAAATTTTGAAGAAAATGGTCATACATGTTTACACATAGTACTTTACAATTCTTTTCAAGGTGCTCAACCTCACAATGTTTATTAAGACTTATTAAGAGAGTGAGTAGTGTTTGGTGGAGCAGTGTTGTGGATATTGGCCGACATGTCGGTCGACATGAAGGTTTGGGAGTTAAAACGCCACGAAACCATTTTAAAATTTGGTCGTGGCGTTTTGAAAATAACGGGCCGAAATGTCAGTTTTAACCGACATACCGGCCTCAAAAAATGGGCATATCGCCCATTTTTTAAATTAATTTTTTTTATTATTATTAAACACGGCCGTTGTTTTAACTCCCCCTGACCTCGCTCATTTCATTTCACTCCGCCGCTCCTGCCCTAGCTCTCCCTCGTGCTCTCCGTTGGTGTTCTTGCTCGCTCTCTCGCGTGTTGCCAGCACTCTATCTCTCTGGTTCTTTCTTCTCCTTGCTCGCTGATGCTCTCTAGCTCTCTGGTTTTCTGGTTCTCTGGTGCTCTCTAGCTCGTTGGTGCTCTCTAGCTCGTTGGTGCTCTCCCTCGGTCTCTTGCGCGCTGTCGGGACTCTATCTTTCTGATTCTTTCTTTTCCTTGCTCATTGGTGCTCTCTAGCTCTCTGGTTCTCTGGTTCTTTGGTCCTCTCCCTCTCTCGTGCGTTGTCGGCACTCTATCTCTTCGATTCTTTCTTCTTTTTGCTCGCTGGTGTTCTCTAGCTCTCTAGTTCTCGGGTTCTCTAGTGCTCTCTAGCTTGCTGGTGCTTTCGATCTCGGCACTCTCTCAGCTAGTGCATTCTTCTCCCTACCTCCCCCTCTCATTCTCTCGCTCTGTATTTTTTTTTTGTGTGTGTTGGTTGTTATACTAGTTGTTGTCATACAACCTTGTTGCCTTGCGCCCAGCTGTCTTATTGGTCAGCTGCCCTACTGCCTTACTCTCTGCTGCCTTATTTGTCGGCTGACTTGCTGGTTATATAGCATGGTAGCTACCTTGTGGGTTGTTTCCTTATTGATTGCTCCATGTTATCTTATTAGTTGCTGGCTCATTTTTATTTGCCTCGTTTATTAGTCAACAAATGATATGAAATACCACTATTGCTAGTTATTTATCCAACTTCATTTTGCAATTGATGATGCATGTATATCCAATCTCATTTTTAGTTGTCTTGTTGTTTGTGCTTTTTTATAATAAAATATGGGATGCTTTGAAAGTTTGAATGATACTTGAATTCTTTGTTCCTTTTGTTAGATACTTTGAAATTTTGAATGATAGTAGTATATTATTGATGATAAATAAAATGTGAGATACTGATGATAAATAAAATGTGGGATACTTTGAAAGTTTGAATGATACTAGTATAGTACTGATGATGCAAAATGTTATTGGATAAATAAAATGTTACGTAGAATATGAAAGGTGACTGAAGATCTAACGATCTAATGAAGTTATGGGGCTTTTCTGATGTTGATTTTTTTAACTAATATTTTCTCTCGTGATGTAGTTCTGTTATTTTATTTCATCTAACTAATATTACTTTCAATTCATATTTCATAGAATGGCTTCTTCTGCTGGATCAAGTGAGGTGTTTGTATCACTGGTACCAACCGGTAGAGATCCGTTCTGGGCATTTTGTGAGAAGTTGGTTGCAAACAACACCAATCAAATCAAAGGCAACTACTGCAAGCAAACAGTGAATGGTGGAATTACACGTTTCAAGCATCACTTGGCTAGGTGGAAGAGTAATGTTAAGCTATGCCCTCAGGTTCCCGCCAACGTTAAGGTGAAGGCGGAGTCAGCTCTAAACTCTAATTTAGAGAGCAAGGGAGCTAAGAGTGCAAAGTTTCAAGCTGTCTTGAATGAGGTGGTTGTTGGAGGAGTCCATGATGATGAATTAGAGGAGACTGGCACATAGAGACTGTCGAGTCTAGCAAGGGAAAAGATTCCCAACAAAGCACGATAGAGAGTAAGTACAAAAAGAAAGTCAAAGATGATGTTGTCGTGTACATAGGTAGATAGGCATATGAAAACGGGATCCCGTTTAATATCATATGTAATTCATCCTTTCAGTAGATGGCTCATGTCATTGGCTTATGCGGACCTGGGATGAAGATCCCAACATTTTATGAGTTGAGAGACAATTTTACGAGCCGAGGTGGAGAGGGCAAAGCAGATGTTGGGCACATTCACGCAGACCTGCAAATTGAATGGGTGCACTATCATGACTGATGCGTGGGCAGATCGAAAGGGTAGGAGCGTAATGAACATCATGATACATTGTAGTTCCTGAGTGTCATTCTGGCTTTCGAAGAATGTCTCCTACTCCACACATGATGGAAAGTTCATCTTTAACTTCTTGGATGAGGCGATTGAAGACCCTGAGAACCCAGAAGAGGATAGTATCTTGCAGATTGTGACAAATAGCACGTTCAAAAATATGGCTGTTGCAAAACTTATAACTTTAAAAAGGCTTAAAATTTTTTGGACTAATTGTGCAGCTCACACTATTAATCTATTGTTACAAGAAATAGGAAAATGGAAGCCAATAAAGAGTATTATCTCCTTGGGCCGTCAACTTTCTATCTTCATCAATGATCACACCATCTCTCTCGACATGTTTAGAGAGTCAACAAAGGACTTGGACTCTCATGAGCTTATTTGACCATGTGTGACTAGATTTGTTACAGCATTTTTATTTTTAGAGAGTATCTTAGAGAAGAAGAATCAATTGAGGGGCATATTCACATCTACAAAGTGGGCTGCAATAAAGTTGATCAGTAGTGTCGGTGGAAAACATGTAAAACTAATGCATCTTTATTCATTTCATTTAAAATATATGTTTGCAATTGACGTTTTATAGTATTTTCTTAATAATTTATTTTGCATATGGTATACTGCAATGATAATGATGAGCGCTAGATTTTGGGTGAATGTCGAGTTGGCTGTTAGTATATTCACACCATTTGTGAATGTTTTGAGAAGAGTTGACGGGAATACACCATCCATGGGGTGATTATATGTGGATATCAAAAAAGCTAGGGAAAAGATTGTTGATGTTCTCGATCACCAAGAGAACAAATATCTTCCTATATGGAAGTTGATTGATAGTAGATGGGAGAATAAAATGAGCAGCTTTCTGCACCTTGCAGGTTATTACTTAAACCCAAATTTTTATTATTCTCATTGAGTGGAGATTGAACAGCACTCTGCACCTTGCAGGTTATTACTTAAACTCATATTTTTATTATTCTCGTCGAGTGGAGATTAGAGCTGACGGAAGGTTTATGAGTTGTTTTGTTGAGTGTCACTCGAGAATATATAGGAAAGATCTTTATACACAGGATCACATCAGTGTTGAGCTTGATGTTTATTAATATCAACAAGGGTTATTTGGTAAAGATGTGACAAATAAACTGCTACAAAATCTCAACTTAAATCTAGGTACATTTTAATATATATTTTTAGGCTTCATTTGTTTGGGCGTTTCATTGCTCCGTTTTGAGCAAACGCCGCCGGAAGGAGGAAAAACAAATGAACCTCCGGCGGCGTTTGCTCCGTTTCCACCAGCCCCCCATGAGAAACGCCCCCAAAAAGCTCCGTTTGGAGCAGCCACCTCCCCCCTCCGGTTCGAACACTCCGTTTCCACCCGCCGGATCGACCCGCCACCGCCGAACCAAATGAAGCCTTATTAACTTTAATGATGTATTATGTATTTATGTATAATACATTGTGTTGGCATTTTAATTTTCACAGTACATTGGTGGAAGCTTAACGGTGCTGATACGTCATACCTTAAAACTATGGCTTTGAAGATTTTAAGTCTGACTACTTCATCCTCTGGCTGTGAGAGGAACTGGAGCACCTTCGAGATGATATGCATTAATTTTGTTATTTAGTTAAATATAAATATCTTATTATAAGATTGTATGCATTATTTAAATTTTTTTTAAAAATGTAGATACATTTTAAAAAGAGAAATAAACTCGATAACAAAAGATTGAACGATTTAGTATTTGTAAAGTTCAATGCGGTGCTGAAGTCAAAATATTCAGAGACATCTCGAGATCCATTAAGAGCTAAGAATATTGATTCTGGAATGGTACAAGAGTGGACGGTGAATGTTGATCCAGAGGAGGATGAAAATGAAGATGACGATGATGAAGTCTTTTCTGGAGAGGGGCTGGCATGGGCGCAAATTGCCAATATAGTCGGCGTTGATCATGATGAAAGGAGGTCTCCAAGACTAGCTACAAGCAAAGAAGTGACAATTAGTTATCAAAGAAGGGGAAAGAGAAAAGCATTTTGAGGTGGACGAGGGAGATCTAGAGGGTTCATCAGATGAAGATCACATTCTATCTACTCTGTCGACTATAGATGAGTCTTTAAGTGATGAAAAATGAGGTATGTTTGAAATTTAATTTTTGGAATTTTGATCTCATAAAAATAAAATATAGTTACAAGCTTTTTAAAATCACTAGTTTTACAAATTTTTATCTTTAAAGTGTGTTAAATTTTACATATAGCTTTTAATATTTAAAAGTGTAATAGGTTGTAAAATAGGTAGTTCTGTGACACGTATAAAAAATAGTAATTAATTACATATATATAATTAATTAAATATTAATATTTGATATATGAAATAACTCTGATATATCCCCCGATATATAAAAAACCGACATGAAAACTCGAACCAACGTGTCCCCGACATCCGAGATCTACAACATTGTGGAGTAACCTTGTCAATTTATTTTACTCATTATTTTTTTTATTATCATTTTTTTAGTATATCATTTTTAGCTTGTGACCAAGAACTCTGAATCCACTTGTTTCGCAAATATATGTAACATTTTTTAGATCATGGCATTTAAATAACTAGGTGCATGTATCATGGATGAAGCAAGTATTTTATGTAATTCATTTAAGAGGTTAAGTTATTACAAAGCACAGTCATGTAAGAAGACAATTTATACACACATGTAGTTTATCAAATAGTGTGAGTGTTGTTTCATTATCTAATATAAAATATTACTCATACTTAGAAGCATGCAAAAACAATTCTAAACATTTGCTACTCACTATTTCATTGTATATTGAAGATATACAAGGCATGAAAAAATAAAAAACAATGTTATATGTAACTTGAAAAGAAAAACACACATTGAATATAATTCGTAAATGATAAAGTAACTAAATCTTGAGTGGAGCATGTGTAGCACAAGCAAGAAAAAAATGAGAAAAGAATTTGACATATAAGAAGATTTATCGTTATCGCGGGCGATATCGCCCAGCAATATCTTTTTTATATAAAAACGCGGATCCAAGTCAAGATTTCACTTTAACTTGGTTTTCTTAAAACCCTATCGCGAGGAGACGAAGTTTTCGCCGGCAGAATAGCAAAAACAAGGTATTATTCCATTGATCTCTTGAAATTTGTGAAATGTCTTTGGATTTTAAGAAGATTTGGAAGATTCTTTATAGTCTAATGTTGATTTCATGAGAAAAAATATGGATTTGGAGAAAGGAAACATAGATCTTGAAAAAGCTTTGAGAAGTTGTGATTTTGTGTGAAGATTTCAATAGATCTATAGATTTAGACGTGTGATTTAAGTGTTGATCAAATGTTTAGGTAAATAATGGTAGAGAACATATAGATCTGAAATGTTGAGTTGAAATTTTCATGGATACTTTTGTGATTTGAAGAAGAACATGAATAGTGTTTTTTATGTGAAATGAAGTTTTGGATTTTGAAGGATATCTTTTCATTTTGTTGAATGTAAGTCTTGTTAAAACTAATTTTACTCTTGTTAATGTTGAAAGTTACATAAATTTTGAGATTTTCGGGTGGAAGAAGAATTTTGGATATCGCCCGGCGACAGTCACGACAGTGACTGTCGCCAGCAATAATGAAAATTAACTTGTTTTCTGATTTTTCTTTTCAGGAAATGGCTTCTAGTTCAAGAGCAAGAAAGAGTACATACAGCAACCTACATGTCTCCTATCAGACGTATCCTGGAATTGAAAAAGCTGCAATAGGTGTGGCTAAGACTTTGGAGTTCAACCAACCACGATATGCTCATATTTATGACTTGCTAGCACAAGCAGCTATAATGTCCATCATCCTTCCAGATATGTTTGCCTCTCTACAAGTTTAGCACCTACTACAGGATGATTAGAATGCCTCTCTACAAGTTTTCAAACTTATTATGTTCAAATTGATTAAGTTTATCATTTATAACTAAAAACCAAGATTCATCATTTTAAGCGGTTGAAACATCTTTTGGATTTATATCGGATACAAAACAAATGTTTTAAAATAAATCATGTAAAGAAAAACGAGTACTATCTCATTTTGATGGTTCTCCAATGACTAATTTTTTAGATGATCCTTTGTAAATCTGAGTTCACTTGAAGGTACATATTCTTCCACTTCATCTTCTCTTTCTTCTTTTTTTCTTCTTTGTCTTCAAATAATTCTTCATCATCATGTTCCACAAAAGGAAGGAGTTATTCTTCGTTTCTTGTAGGATTAGAATCTACACAAGCAACAAACTCATCAAACTTAATATGAATTGATTTTTCAACTATTTTTATCATTTTATTATAAACTCTATAAGCTTTACTTGTTGAAAAATAAAACAACAACAACACTCAAGCTTTTATCCGACTATAGTGAGGTTTACTAGTTGAAGAATAACCAATAAAAATTCCTTCATCACTTTTCTCATCAAATTTACCTAACGTATCTTTTGTATTTAATATATAACATTTACAACCAAAAATTCTAAAATATGATAGATTCAATTTCTTTTGAAAATATAGTTCATAAGAAGTTAGTTTTAAAAATGAACGAATCATTACACGATTAATAACATAACATGCAGTACTAACGGCTTCAGCCCAAAAAAATCTAGGTAATTTATATTCAGAAAGCATAGTACGAGCTAATTCTTGAAGAGTCCTATTTTTCCTTTTCACTACATCATTTTGTTGTGGCGAGATGCTCTTTCCCATTAAATACAAATTGGCCTCCTCGTCATTGTTGGTGCTTGATCCACTTGAATCCTCAGGTAAGGAATCATCCCACGTCTTCACCTTCAACACATTTTTCTTGTCCTTCCTTTTGTGTCGCTTATCCTTCTCTTTCAGATATTTTGGGTATTTACTTCATATATGTCCAACTTTTTTACAATGGTAACATTTCGGTGGCGGACGTTTTTCATCATCATCGACCTTTTCTTTTTCTTTCTTAAATCCCAACTCTTTTTTATTAAAGTACTTCTTAAATGAATTTATTATCTCCGGATTTCTCATAAATCTCTTAAACTTTTTCACAAACATACTATACTCATCTTTTTCATCATCATCATCAGTATCACTCTCTTTTCCTTTTCAGACTTCAACGTCAACGTCTTTTTCTTCGACTCCAATTTGTACATTTGTTGTTGAATCTTTAACTCCACCTCATGATATTTGAGATTTTCGATGAGTCTCTCAATTTGAAGAGTTTTTATATCGTGTGATTTGTAGATGGCCTTCACTTTCAAATTGAACTTTGAAGTGAGCGATCTAAGAATCTTTTTAACCAAGTCGTCGTTAGAGAAACTCTTTCTAAGTACTTCGGAATCATTAACGATTTTCGTAAACCATGTGTACATGAAATCAATGTCTTCATCAACTTCCATTCTAAACTTTTCAAATTCTGACTCTAGTTGGAATAGCTTCGAATCTTTCACCTGTGAAGTACCTTCATGAGTGACTTCAAGTAAATTCCAAATATCAAATGTAGTTTGCAAACGCAAGTCCTATTAAACTCAATTCTATCTAACACATAAAATAATACATTCATAGCCTTAGCGTTATTTTTGCATCTCAGCTTATCTGGATCATCTCATTTATCTTTTGGTTTTTTCACAGTACCACTTCCAACTACCATTATAAGTGGAGTGTAGCACTGTTCTACCATATTCCAAACATCTATGTCTAAGGTAATTAGAAAACAATGCATCCTTGTTTTCCAATAATTATAATCGGTATCCGTAAACAAGGGTAGTCTACTAATTTCTTGCCCCCTCAGAAAAAGCATGGTCATGGTGCGTCATTACTCCCGGTGGTAAAACTGTTTTGGAGTAACCTAGCTCTGATATCAAATGCTGGATCTTGAGGCGCCCTTAGAGGGGGTGAAAAGGGCTAATATAAAATTTTTATGAAAATTAAAGACTTAGACAAATTAATAAAAAGACTTGAGCGAAATTTTCTTACAAACAATTATATGAAACAAATGCTTAGAATATCAAGGAAAAACAAGATAATGATTTTATTCCACCAATGATGAAAACATAAACAATGATTTTAATAGAGCTTAAAATTGAGGCTACAAGTAAAAATTCCTTTTTGTGAATTCACCGACCCTTCTCTCAAGTACCGGTCGGCTATAGCTTATCTCTCCCTAGATACAGTCTCTAGTCTCACCTAGATATCTCCACGACCTAGTGGCTACACACAAGGCGGTGAATTCCTCCTAAACCGCACAAGGGCCTAGTCTCCACTCACAAGGCGGCGAGTTCTCTACCGATTACAAAGAATAATGGAAAAATTATAAGAATGAAAACTGAAAATAAAAACTCCCTCTAGTTTTGAGCGTTGAAGAAGACGGTGAAGCCTTGCGAAAATCGTCGGAGTTAAAGTACAAGAACGGTCTCTTTTTCGCCTTTGAAACTTCTTTGGGAACTTGGGAGTTTTTCTGATTTCGGAGTTATCTGACTGAGAATGCACAGAAATGAAAGCTCTAGGAGCAATGTAACAGAAATTTCCCGAAATTTAGCATTTATAAAGATTTTGAGCTATCGCCCGACGATAGGTAGATATCACCTGTGATATCTCCTCCAGCTGCCACGTGTCCTGCTCTGCGATAACCGCGTCGGGAAGATGGAGATCATGTACGGACGTGAGTCTCTCGTGTGGCGATATCAATATTGTCTGGCGATACCGCGGGATGGTGCGGGTCGTGTCTGGATCGTGTGAGACATGGTCGTTGTCATGCTGATGTCATCAAGTGAAATTGCATGGCGAGAGTAAGTTATTGCCAGCGATACCTATTTTTCAGAATTCAGTTGCTCGTCTCCAAGTCAAATCCATCAAAGTATTTTACCGGGGAGGGGCGGTCGGGGTGCGGCGCCCCTTGCGAGCAGTGCTCCTCGGTCGGGAGGCGGTCGCGGGGAGGGGCGGCCGGGGTGCGGCCGCCTCTTGCGGTCGGGGACGCCCCGTGACCAGGGTGCGACTGGGGAGAGGCGGTCGGGGAAAGGCGGCCGGTGTGCGGTCGCCCCTTGCGAGCGTCGCTCCGCGGCCGGGAGACGGTCGCGCGGAGGGGCGGCCGGGGCGGGCAGCGCCTTGCGGTCGGGGACGCCCCCTGTTATATTTGCACACCACAAACACAATATGATCAAATACATTCAGGATTTATTATTTTCAAAACAAGGAGTGCGGAACGCATGGTCCAACAGAAGGGAGTCAATCTTGGCGTGGAGGGCAAGGAGGGAGGCGTGCATGGAGGCGATGAGTTGATCTTAAGCCTCTACGGAACGACTAAGGACGTCCGTGGCTATATGCGGAGGGAGATCACCGGGGGAGCGAGTGTTCGGGGTCATTCCAGCGGCTGCTTAAGGCACGGTAGCCGAGCAGTGCTGGATGAAAGGCAGGGATAGCGGCGAAGGAGCGAGTGTAGCTGCTGACATGCACGGGTCGGAAAACTAGGACGCGTGCGAGCGAGGAACGAACCACAGCAGACAAATGCGGCGAAAGATCTATTCGAGAAACCACACAGGAGGATGGGAGACGCACGTGACGGAGAGTCGAATTGGCATGGGATCTGGAAATCGGGGAGAGACGCACACGACGGAGCGGAATTTGGAGATCGGGGAGAGACTCATGCGACGGAGCAGAATCTGGAGATCCGGTACTTAAACCACAGTAGTGGATCTAGGCGAAGTCGGACAGCACAGATGGGTGAAAGTCAATCGGCAAGCTGGACTGTGCACTCGGAAATTGGAACAGCGATCAGAGGCGATGTGCGGGAGATGAGGCAGGTAAGACCAAATTGATACGATCCCTGAGAGCAATCGGATAAGGGGGGCCGGTGGTGGTGAGGGAGAGGAAGGAGGAGGGAATAAGAAGAGCTAGGAAGCAACCCTAAATTTCATACATTCAAGCATAATGAAAAAAAGCGCAGCACAACCTCTTATAAGTGCAGGGTGCGGATAACGAAAAGCAGAACGAATAATAAAGCGTACACATAATATAATAGAATGCAGATAAGATAATCATGTCGGCGGCGTGTCTTCGGTCTCTCCTCCTCCAGACAAACCTTCATCGTCTTCCTCCGAGTGTGGACTCGTTGCGGCGTCTCATCGGCGTGTGCGTGTCTCGTCGGCATGAGCAACTGTAATAGGGGGCCTTACCCGTTCTGCTGCGAGCCCGTTTTCTAGCCCGATTCTTCTGGTCTGGAAGAAAGACAGTTGTTAGCGCCGAACTACCCAGCCGAGATACTTGATCGTCGATACCTCCATCAGGGGGACTCTGGTTCGCAAGAGGTCCTTGTTGATGGGTTTTACCGTCTGAAGTCCAAAGCCACGTGACTCCCCCGAGATGACTTCTGTCGCCAGTCCTCCGACTACTGCCGTGAGGACAAGGCATATTTTCCAGATGGCGGCATTATTACGATGCCCATGTCGACAAGATGCACGCACGCATTATTACGGTTGTGCAAGCAGACGAAAAGTCGTGGCGAGTCTACACGCGGAGGAAGGCAACAGATACTAGCTCACCGATCGTAGAAGAGACCACTGAGCGCGTTAGTTAGTTATTTTTATTTCGATATTTTTTTTAGTTTTATTATTTGCAACCCGCTTTTGTTATTCACACTCAGCTGTTATAAGAGGTGTTGTATGCCTGTATTATTTTTCATGCTTGGATAAATGGAATTTAGGGTTGCTCCTTAGGCTTCCTTCTTTAACCTAATCCCCCTCTTCTCCCAAACCCTCGTCGGCCCTCCACCTTGTCGGATTCCTCTCCGAGATTGTATCAGTGTCAAACACATGAGTATGGAAATCTCTCCGCATGGAATATCAAGATTTCTCAACAAAAATAAATCTTAGATCTTCTAATTGGCATACGTAATGATGATTCTCTTCATCTTGAAAGAAAATTATTTTTCGAAAGGCTTGTTAGAAAATTAATTTACTTGACTATAATCAAACCAGATATTTTATTCGTTGTTGGACTTGTTAATCAATTTATGCATAGTCCTAAAGTAAACCATTATTAAAATGCTCATAGAATTCTCAAGTATCTTAAAAGGATGTAGGAAAGGGCATCATATATCAAAACTATGGCCACCTTGATATTCATGGCTATTGTAATATAAATTGGATTGGGTATTCTTCCCATGAAATTTAGTCACTTGGACGAGGAAAAAACATGATTTTTGTTGCTCGATTAACTGCTGAAGCAAAATATAGAAACATTGCTTTCAGTACCTAGGAGTTGATCTGAATCAAATCAATCTTGGAGGACCTGAGATTCAGTTTTCAAAGAGATATGATATTGTATTGTGATAATCAAGTTGTTTCTCATGTCGCATCTAATTTCATCTTTGAAGAGCAAACCAAACACAAAGATTGATTGCCATTTTGGGCGGGAGAAAAATCAGAATAAAACCATCGATTTTAACTTTGTTCCCACTGGTGTTCAATTGGCATACATGCTTACCAAATCAATGTCTCAAAAAAGTCTTCATCGGAGCACTCTTCAGACATGAAATGGTTGATGCTTCTGGAGTTAGCTTGAAGGGGCGTTAAACATCAAGCTGGCATACTGTCACCCATGGACATGTATATACAAAAGAGGAGAAGAAATATCATAATTGTTCTAACCTAATGTACTCCTTTTTTAATACAGCAAGCATTCTAAGACAGACCTTTGAGGATCTAACTCAAGGACTTAAACGAGACCTATCTTGACAAGATCTACCATTGAGCTCCAGAAAAGAACTATCCAAGGCCATCATAGCAGCTGACGCTCTAAGTCAGACCTTCGAGGATCCAGCCCGATGGCATATGCAAACAATCATATGTAGACGCGATCTATGAGCATCATTCTTCTTATCGTCAAGACCATTATTAAACACGAATTATAAGTGCATAATCAGTGAGTGTGCATACCAACATCTTTTGTCGAGCTACTATTGGATGCTCGAGACTGCCTGATCATTACAGCTGGCAGACATTATAAATAGAGGTTGGCGGTAGAGAGAATGGACACCCTTTGGTTGGTCCTGAAAAGGTCTTTCCTCCTCACAACTATTATAAGTTTTGTCTTCAAAGGGAGAGTTTCAATACACTCTTAGATTAGTGGCGGGACCTCCAAATAACAAATTATTATCCATGTGTCTTGCATTTTCAACTTACATTTCTGTTGTGACTTGGGAATTGTTCAGCAGAGGACTCCTATGAATATTTGGGTCACAGCAAACCATGGCAATTAAAGCTCCAGCATTCATGTTTTGCCTTCTTAGTAACACTGTAAAAATTAGGGTTGTGCATAAATAATCAAAGAATGAAGAACAAATTTGGAACAGACCAGAACGGACAATTTAGTTAACCTCTTGCAGTTCCAGTTCGGATCAATTCAAAAAAAATTAGAACCAACCCTCTTGATTTGGTTCTCGGTTCAATGGGTTGGGTACCTAGAACCAAGTTATTAAGGATGGCTGGACCCAAGTGTGTTGTGCGCGTTTGTGCAAGAATTTCATCTTGATTTACTTAAGTTCAGTTCATCAATTTTCAAATGTTATTATTCTCTAATTGGTATGCTTTCATTTTGAATTAGTAATTTTAGTGTAAAATGGGTAACTTTAGTATAAGAAGTTTACAATTGTCTCATCGTTCAAACTTCAGTGAAAATGAGTAAAATATACTTGGACACTGGGTAGAACCGAATACTGAACAAAAACTGAATAAAATAATTGATTCGGTTCCAATTATACGCTTAGGATTCATGGGTGAGTTCTGGTCTTGAAAATTGGAACCAAACGTATTTGAATATGGTCCTGATTTTATGTGAAATCGATCCAAACTGACCCAAGTTGCACTCCTATAAAGTGCATCACAACAATGCATACAATACCTCTGGAAGAAAAAATTTCCACAGTAGTCCTCTTTGTTCTCCTCACTGATCAATCTCAAAGCATTCAACTGACCAATTATTAATTCAATTGATGTTTCTCAAAACAGGGGTTGTTAGGTAACATAAAATAAAAGGGAGCTGGAACTCTGGGTATGTTTTTGGCTTGACCAGAAATCTAAAGCAATACTTTGGACCCCACCCAGCCGATTTTATCTTCCTTGCTCAATTTCAAACAATGAGACTGACCAACAAACTTCATCCTACATAATCCCGTGGGCACTTTGCACCTGTGAAATACGGACTTTTGACACTTTGCACTTGTGAAATACGGACTTTTGACACTTTGCACTTTGAATCTTTAAAATTGTCACTTTGCACCCCCAATTACATATTTGTTGCATTTTGAAATATTAGGGCGAAATTTTAAGGGTATTTAGGTCCGGGCAGCACCAAAAATACTCATTCAAAGATATTTAGGTCCGGACAGCATCAATAATCCAGGGTGCAAAGTGCCAAAAGGAGTATTTTTGGTATTGCTCGGACCTAAATACCCTTGAAATTTCGGCATGGGATGCAAAGTGTCGGAAATCTATAATTTAGGAATGCAAGGTGTCAATTTTAAGATTCGAAGCGCAAAATGCCAAAACGACATATTTTGAGGGTGCACAAGTGTCAAAAACCTAACCCCAGCTAGCAAGAACAAGGAAAAACAATTAGAAGTCAGAAATCTTTTCCATACCACTAGAGGAGGGACTTCATCCGCATCCCCAAAACGCGAGGAGTGCCGCGCGACCTGCTCCTCGCACCAGAGGAACACCGGGACATAATAGTGGTAAACCCTCGCCTTCTCCGGCTCAGTCATCCGGAGCTCGTTTATTCCAAACAGCCTGCTTAGGTATCCACCGCAGAGCAACCACCTGTCGATGCCATCCGCCACCTTCCCAGCCGTGAACCCCATCCTATGCAAAAGAGGCCCCGCCAAAATGAAATCGAAGAGGTCATCCACTGACGACACGAGAGCGGGACTCGATGGGAAAATCGGATTTGCCGGCGGCGCCGCAAATCGACGGAAGAGTGAATAGCGCCAGTGGGCTGCGGGTTGGGGCTGTCGACCGGATTTGGAGGCGATCGAGAGGTCCGCGGTGATGAAAAACGGAGAGTGTTGGGATCGGAAGATAGGCAGAGGGGAACGAGATGTATGGGAAATCGTGCTCGGAGCCGCCATATTGTATGCCGGCGGCGAGAGGAAGAGATCGCCGGAACCCATTCCACACCTCGGCAGCTAGTAGGGCTTCTATCGGTAATGCATTGGCGGACGCAAGCTTTCCCGGGCTTTCTGTGATATTATGGAACTTTAAAAACATCGAAACGAGTTGGCGCACGGAACGGCAGTGGCGAGAACCTTTGACTGGGGGTGGAGGATAGGAAGTGCTGACGTGTTGGATATTGGACAAACCGAGATTTGTGGGGATCGCCGGGAACGGACAAAATAGTTTATGGGAGAGCGCTCGTCCGTTAAAACACTACCTACTTGGCTCGTCCTCACGTTTGTATTCCGAAATATCCTGGGCATCCCCACCACTGTGATCTCCATCCAATAATAATAATTGGCGATTGATATGGGCAAATCGAAATTGGATACGTGCAAACCAATTTTACATGCAGACCAAAATATTATAAGTGCAGACCAAATTATTACGTGCAAACCGAAATTAAAATTTTAAAATAATCAGAATTTAAATTATCAAAACTTGAAATAAATCTTAATGATGATAACAAAAAATGTAACATTAAAATTTGAATTACAAATTATAACAAAATTAATTTTTTTAAAATCAACATGTAAGTCTTCTTCTTGTTCCAATTTTAGCTTGAATTCTTGCACCTGTCAAAAAACAATGTATCAAACTTTTAAGATTCATCATACAATGTAAGTTAATTGAATATGTGACTACTTTACAGTACCTGTAGTCCCAAATTTGCGAAGAAAAATATGTTTTACTTCAAGTTTAATGAAATGTATTAGTAAGCCCATTTTGATACCTGTAAAATGTATATTTGTTAGTGAACAATATCAAAAGAAACGAAATCATACAACTTTACATTTTTGAATTAAATCGTTACCATTGCTCAGCAATCTCTTCATGATATCTCCTCCAAATCGAGAACGTTGGAGGAAGTGGACAATCATCCCTTATCTTCAGTTGCACGAAATGATTTCCATGAATGAATCTCATGAATAGTGTTCTTCGAACGGCCGGAGGCGGTGAATGCAATGGCAAGAAAGTGAAAGACTGAAACATGCTGAAGTGGACTACTGCAATATTATAGCAAGAAGCAATAATCAATCCCATATCAGGCATGGTCATCCACTTATCCAAAGGAGCGGGAGTTGTCGTACAGTCTAAGGAATTTTGCAATTCAATTCTTCTCGTCGTTCCAAAAATAGCATCATATAAGATATCCTTTTGTTGTAGTTCCCTTGATAGATCATTGCGCACCTGTAACCAATCATCCCCCATTTCCATTCCGTTGTTGATTACCCGATAGCCACAATGTTCATCTCCTAAAACATCAACGACATCAGAAATATAGTCCCTTATGTATGCTGGCATTTCTTTTCGGACTACTTTTAAGAACCGTTTTTCCGAAATTGCTTCCTTTTTGGTGGTACGCATATTCGTGACAAAGTGTACTCCAACATCAACTTGTGTTGTTTGCGACGATTCAGTGCATGTCAACAATTTAATATTTTTCAAACTCATTTTAACAAACTATAAATGATGCTAACCAAACTCTGTTTTTTTGCACCTAATATAACAACACAATAAGAAATGTCATGAATCAAACTAACTTCAATTCTAACTCATTTAAACATTCACAATTGGCAGGGCGACTGAATACCTCAAACAAATGCATGAATCAGTCCAATTTGAAAGCGATGAGTGAGAAGGAACACCGTTGAACTACATTCAAAATGAAACATCATTTAGATTAAACAATAACTTGATGCAGGCTACCCCTACGCGAAGCTAAAATAGAAAATAACAAAGGGAAAGCCTAAGGGGAATTTGAGCGAACACCTAGCGAGCATCTAAAACAACCTAGGAGGCATTTTTACGAACATGTGGTGCGCGTGCAAAGTTGGAAATTTCGGCAGAGTTCGTTTGTAAATGCGTGTTCTCACAAAGGGGGAATTCCACCCGAACCTGCACGAACATACACATATAACAATCTCATAACCCTAACCATTCATCTAGCATCGCATCACAAGCATTTCCATCCACAAAGAGGGCGTTCCGGACTAAAACTTCGATTCGGAAAATAGTCCAAACTACAACCCTCAAAACAAAATCATACGAGGATATATCAAATCCTCTTGATCCGTTCGAAACCAAAGACTACACAAACCCCGTTTTGCAAACGACCAAGGGGACCTACCCTTACGGAAATCTTCGCGAAATCGGATAATAAAAGCAATCAAATTCAGATTTTCTATAATGCACTTGAATCAATAGTTAGGATGAAATTTTGAAACCAAATCTCCACAACTTCAAATCTCCACAATAATGCAAATAATAACATATTTGAAGTTGTGGGTAGAGGCAACAAAGAAAGGAGGTGTGCCCAAGTACCTTGAATCCAACTGGACGACCACTAGATGACGATGAATAATGCCCTAGGCTCGCCGACGGACGCTGGAGAGGGCCGATTTGCTGGACTGGAGGAGACCTTCCAGGCGGCCCTAAACCCTAAGCGGAAACAGGAGAGGTGCAGGGAAAGGGGCGGGACTCAGGTGCCAGGCGGGACTGGGGTACGGCGGCGGGACTCAGGTGTGGCGGTGTGGGGGGAGACCGGATCGGGCGCCAGGGGAGGTGGGGAAGGGGCGGGAGCGGCGGTGCGGGGAAAGTTGGTGCAGGGAGCGGCTAGATCTGGCGCAGGGGAAGCGGGGAAGGGGCAGAATCGGGCGTCAGGCGGAACGGGGAAGCGGCGGGGAAGTGGCGGGAGCGGCGGTGCGCGGAGCGGCGGTGCAAGGAGTGGCCGGATCGGCGCCAGGGGAAGCGAGGAAGGGGTGGGATCGGGTGCAGGCGGAACGGGGAAGGGGCGGGATCGGCTCACGGGATGAGGGGGAATGGTTTGCCCTGAGCCATTTTATTAGGGTTCATGTAATACTTTTTAACTTAATTTTTTGGTTTGCACCTAGCCAATTTCGGTTTGCCCATATCAATCGCCTAATAATTAGGGGTGTGCATAAAAATCGGGCCCGGCCCCGTAAAAGGCCGGCTAGGCCCGGCCCGGTAAAAGGCCGGCTAGGCCCGGAGCCGGGCTAAGCCCGCCCCGGGCCCAGACCGGGCTATGGGGCCTAACAAGGCCCATTATATGAGTATTTGCCCGGCCCGGTGCCTGGCCCGGGCCAGGCCTGGCAAAGCCCGGTTTCTAGGCCCGGGCTAAGCCCGGGGCCGGGCCCGGCTCCTACTCGCATTTTAAAACTGCGTCTTCTAGGTACATTTTCGAGAGAAGTGTTCAACATTAAAGTTTTAGATCTCAACGATATCTACAACTTTCATGTTGAACACTTTTTGATTTGAAGCCGTTTAAGACCCCGATTTGGCCCCCGAAAAAAAATCACGCGGAACATTTCAAATGTTCCGCGTGATTTTTTTTCGGGGGCCAAATCGGGGTCTTAAACGGCTTCAAATCAAAAAGTGTTCAACATGAAAGTTGTAGATATCGTCGAGATCTACAACTTTTATCTTGAACACTTCTCCTAAAAATACACCTAAAAGACGCAGCTTTAAAAGGCGTGTATTTTTTAAAAAAAATATTTTTTTTTTTATAAAAACAGGGCCTGGGCTAAGCCTGGGCCCGACCCAGCCCTGGGGGCCTTAACAGGCCCCCTCCCGAAGCCAGATGCCCAGCCCGGCTACAATCAGGGCCCGGTTCGGGAAAGCCCGGTCTGGGAGGCCCGGTTTAGGCCCGGGCCCAGTTTGGGCCCGGGCCCGAGGGGCTTTTTGAACACGCCTATTAATAATAATAATAATATGTTATCATTAACAGTCCTATAAAGGTTATTGGCGATGCTTGTTCGGGTGACTCGGTTTTCTTCCGGTTCAGAAAATCAAAACGTCTTATCTTGGAGTTGGATCGGATATGCAAACAGTCAATGTAAAATAGCAGCAATGACAGGAGATTTTTTTATCGTAAAAAACTCAAAAATGGTGAAAAATCGCGTGATCGGATCTGTGTCCGGTCAAAATACATTATATTGTTCGAGGTTAAAAACAATGGAAATCTGATCGGAGGGTGACATGTCACATCTTTGTTACAAGCTTTAAGCACATGAAGAGTGTTGCGACCAAACTCGATGCCCCGGTCGAACGGGATTAACTTGAATCGTGTTAGCCCACGGAGCGGTCGAGCGCGCACATAGTCAATTAAAATAGAAACCTAAAAAGGTAATTTTTTTGACGTGGAAAATCCCGGAAAAAGGTGAAAATCACGTTTTTGTATCTGTGTCGATCAAACCTCCACTAGATCTGAGTGTTGTTATAGGGTTTTTTCAAGAACTCGAGGGCGACAGACCGCCTCTAATTACAATTATTAGGGAGAGAGAGAGAACCTGGGGGTGACAGGCCACCGCTCACATGGTGAATTATTTCCTCGTGTGCTGCGGGGAGCGATGCGCTCATTGTATTCTGGAGTCTTCTAATAATTCTTGGAGGCGGAAGCAGCTTGTTGTACTCGTTCTAATGTCTTGTGCTTGAAGCCCGGAAGCGCGCTCAGTGCGCCTTATCCTCTGCTTCTTATCTCTGAATGTCTTTTGGAGAAGCATGATTCGGTTGTCTTATCGGTAGATGGAGCGTCTACTCTTGAATACGTGGGACGCTTGTTGGCAGAGAGCGTGTAGGGCGCTTGCTGGAGGAGAGAGCGCGAAGCGCTAAATGGTAGAGAGCACGCGGAGTGCTTGCTGGTAAAGAGAACACACGGGGCGCTTGTAGGAGGAGAGTGTTGGGTTTTGCTATCCGTCACAACATTTGTGCGCAGCGAAAATGGAACAAGAAAACCCAAAATAGTTCGGATCTAACGATGAACATTGATCAAGAAGTAAAATGATATTAATAAAATTAAACCTTTGAGGGATTGAGTCAATACTCAACCAAGGTGCTCTGATGAAGTCCAACAAGCAGCAACGGACGGAGTTCTGAGGGTAGAATAGTGTCCACTCCTCTACGAATATCCACACAAGCACGAAGAACCCTTAGACTACTGTCATAAAAGATCTAGGTTGGAAGAAAGCTCTCCCTCAACGTCTCCACGGACTACTAGATCCATTAAAGGAGAGGAGGCGGAGACGAATACGATGCTCAGGAAACAATTTCTAGCGGCGTGCAAGAACGGCGGTTGGTCGTCGACGAGATCGGCTTTCACGACCTAGGCGAAACAGTTCCGTCGGGAAGAAGATCATCTCGCTCGGTTAGGTCAAAACAAAAACAGTAAGTTGTTCGGTTTACTGTACATATCGTATATATACTCAATACCGAACCAGCTGATACTAATAGACCACGCCTATAACACCCCAAAACGTACAGAAATTTATCGACCTGAGCTCGACGAAAATCATCAAGCTGAGCTCGACGAATATCGTCGGGCGGAGCTCGACAAAGATGAAAGTGATGATAGATACAACTCTAGAGGGGGGGGGGGGTGAATAGAGTATTCAAAAATTAGGAACCCTACTCAACTCCCTTAGAGTTAATTTGCGGAATGAGTTTATAGATATTGATAACCCTAGAGCCTAACACAAAGTGTAGTGCACAAGAGAGAGCTAACTGTAATTACAGTTAAGCTTGGAATCCTATCACAGCAACTAGCAATCCTAGTTATTTCTACTCACAAGCACAGTGCAATAAATTAAATAAACAGCACAGACGACACAAGAAATTTTATAGTGGTTCCCTCTAAATAGGTACGTCCACTCTTCTACCACCCTGGTAGGAATCCACTACATGTTTTTGTTCAGGTGCCCTGCCACCAACTGATCTGCTTCAGGTAGATCAAGTAGACCCTTTGATCTTTTGATTAGGAGCAGAAATCCAACACAGGTTTTTGATCAGGTGCCCTGCCACCAAGGGTTCACTTTTGAAGGGAGTAATAACCCTTTGTACAGGAGGTTGAGAGAGTTAAGGTTTCTTCTCTATTGTTAAACAGATTAGAAAAGCTAGTGGATTGCACAGAGCTGGATAGCTCTAAAGAATCAAGGCTCCCCCTGGCTTAGAGAATATCCAGGAAGGAGTCTTGATTGTTGAATGATTGTTCTTCTTCACAGGCTTTTCTTTCTTCTTCTTCTTCTTCTTCTTCTTCTTTTTGAGGCACTGAGTGAATGTCTTCCTGTGAGCAGGATGAACTCAGGATGAAGAAGAATGCTGAAGAGATTTGATCTTCTCAGTTGAATGTGAAATTCTGAGAGCTGTAGATCTCTATGCTGCTAAGAGTAAACTTCTTGTATATTTGAGTATTGTATGTATATGTATTATGTTCTCCTTTCAAAAGAAACTCTTTATATATATGTCTTTTCAACGGCTCTAATTTGAGTTTGAACTTTGTCTTCTTCTGGAATCTGCAATCTGGGCTGCAAAAAGCATAAAGCAAAAGTATATCCTGCAGGCAGACATGCTATAAGGGGATAAAGCTTTCTAAGAAGCTGCATATCCAATCAGATAAAAGGGTGCAAGAAAAAGGTCACATCATAAAGAACTCTTTACGGCCAAAGAAGACTTTCTGAGTCTAACGGCTATAAAGGACAGCCTGACAGATAAAGCAGAAAATATATTTCAACTAATAAGACAAAACACTTTGTCAGATAAAGATTGGCTCATGCATAAAGAATGGAGCAGAGATTGCCTGGAAATAATAGCATAAATTTACTGAAATAATATGCCAAATAAATGTGAAATAAATCACAGCATAGAAGAGGACAAATTACTAAAGACATACAACAGAACGTCGAACGACCCTCGGAGATCGTCGACCGAAGCACAGAGATCGTCGACCTATCAAACAGATAGTCGAACGATACAGATAGTCGAACTACCAAAGCAGATATTCGAACTACCACAGCAGATAGTCGACCTATCAGAACAGATAGTCGAGCTATCAGATAGTCGACCTATCAAGACAGATAGTCGAACTATCAAGTAAAACAGATAGTCGACCTATCAAACAGATAGTCGAACTATCAAAGAAAAACAGATAGTCGACCTATCAAACAGATAGTCGAACTATCAAAGAAAACAGATAGTTGACCTATCAAACAGATAGTCGAACTATCAAAGAAAACAGATAGTCGACCTATTAAACAGATAGTCGAACTATCAAAGAAAACAGATAGTCGACCTATCAAACAGATATTCGAACTATCAGATAGTTGAACTATCCAAGCAGATAGTCGAACTATCAAACACAACAGATAGCCGACCTATCAAGACAGATAGTCGAACTATCAAGCAACACAGATAGTCGACCTATCAAACAGATAGTCGAACTATCAAATAGTTGAACTATCAAGAAGATAGTTGAACTATCAAGAAATCTGTCTGGTCAAAAGAAGTCGAGCGGGGTTCGACGATCGGCGAGGCAGATTCCACAGAACGTCGAGCTAACAAGAGTTGAACTAACTCAGAGATAGACGATCTGCTGAAAGACGAACGTCGAACAACTGATAGACGATCGTCGACCAGTCGATAGACGATAGTCGAGCGGCATTCGACCATAGTCGAACAAAAAACAACTTAACCAAATTTTCATCTGGATAAGTGACAACTCTATAACTAGAGCAAACTAACTAAACAACTAACCTTTGACCATAGATAAATCTTGGGTCAAGAGACTAAAAGAGAGGACTGAACTCAAATCCAAACTAGGGTACCAACAAAAGATCATCAAGCGGAGATCGTCGAGCGAAGCTCGACGAAGATCGTCGAGCGGAGCTCGACGATTTTGAAACAATTCGTGTCAGGAGGATGTTTTGCGGCCACTGAGAGGTGAGTTAATTTCAACCTGAGCTGTTGCATGGTTTTGATGATTTGATCGTGTGGCTGGGATGTACTGTAACGTCTCATTTTGCGTTAGGCCCCTCGTGCGCACTTTTAAGTCAGGAGAGCTGACTTGGGCTCAGGGAGTGTTAGTAGCTAGGATTACACTTGTGTAAGGGAGGAGAAGTTGGTACAGAGTAGGACACGGGTAGTAATACGGGCGTGTCCATACCAGTGTGGTGCTCTGGTGTCTTTGGGTTTTCTTTGTGAAATTTCCAAAGAAGGACACGGGTAGTGACACGGGCGTGTCCCTACCCGTGTGTGTGTGTGACATGGTCGTGTTCATACCCGTGTGGCTCTCTAGCAACGTTGTGGATTCCTTGTTGTGTTTCCCGAGCAGGACAAGGGTAGTGGCATTGACGTGTCCCTACCCGTGTGTGTGTATGTGTGTGTGTGTGTGTTATTCGAGCAGAGCTCGACTAACGAATCGTCGACCGTGTTTCCCGAGCAGGACACGGGTAGAGATACGGGCGTGTCCCTACCCGTGTGTGAGTATTCTTCAAGCAGAGCTCGACTAACGAATCGTCGACCGTATTTCCCGAGCAGGACACGAGTAGATACACGGGCGTGTCCCTACTCGTGTGTGAGTATTCTTCGAGCAGAGCTCGACTAACGAATCGTCTACCACGTTCTCTCGAGTAGGACACGGGTAGTGACACAGGCATGTCCCTACCCGTGTTGTTCAATTTCTTGTTTTGACGAATTTTACAACAGCGTTGTTTCAAAGGGACTCATTTACTGAGTGATTGGTTGTCCAATAACAGGCTGACATGTGGCAATGTAGTTACCCATTTCCCACATGAAAAGGGGAGAAACTCTAGCCGTTTCTACTCTTCCTTCCAAGCCATTGCTGTAGAAAACTGCTGGAGAGAAAGAAGGTGCTGGAGCCAATCTTCTTTCTATGAAAAACTAACACCGACCAATGAGAAGAAGATGTCGCCAAGAAGGATGACAAGATCCATGGCTAGAAATGGTGAAAATGCCGGAAACGAGGTGAGCTTCCTACCAGCCCTTGGTGCTTGATCTATAGTTATTTCTAGGAGAGATGTCGACTCAAGAGAGTTTTGACTTGCGAGATGAAGATTTCCTAGGAAAAGACCATTCTAGGGCTTGTGCCCTAAGGATGTTGATGTCTTCAACCTTTCCCCTCTCCTTGAGTAGATGGTGGATTTGGTTTGTGAAGAGGAAATGGTCTCATGAGGGTGAATAAGGGTGGAGGAAGTTCTGGACATGGTTTGAACATATGGCTTGATGAAGAAGATGAACCGATGTTGTTCATCTTGCTTTAAGATGCGTGCAGAAATCTCTTTTCTGCACGCAACAGCATTCGAGGCCATTTTCAGACACGATGCGGCCATATCAGAGCTTTCGATTAAACACGAAAGTCGCATCCCTTTGAAATGTCTTTCCAACGAGGGGTTAAACGTCTTCACTGGATTCCTGTAGCCTCGGGAATCCCCATTTGAAGTTGTTGTACAGTAATCATTCCTACACATGTAGATCTCGTGTTTGTTTTATATCGGCCTTGGGCTGGTAGTGTAACACCCCTATCCATCGTAAGGTATATAGCAGCAGGTCTGGTCGGGGCCCGACGCCATATACTACAGACAGACCGAAGGGTTACAGAATGAAACCATTCTCCCAAACACAAACGTCCTACACAGAGCAACTAGCGGAAGCTTTTAAGTTGTTGAAAGAACCCAAATAACAGATAGTATGAATCATGAATGTCCACTAACCACAATAGGAATGAAATACCAAAATACACAAAAGTACTTGGCCTTATGGCCTTACAAGTGTTCACTTAAAAACATAGTGTTTTACAGACATCGGCTCGCAGGCCGACCACACATGATAGAAGTAAAATAACAGTTCGCTTTGGACTTCGAGGGCCAGCACAACAGCTTGGGCTTCAACCCGCTATTTGGTACTTGGTTCCGTAGCACCTGCAAGCAACATTCAACCGTATGGTGGCAAACAAAGCAACGGTCAACTAAAGCTGACCAAATTATAACGACCCCGCCCCTTATTCGGGACGACGGTGCTCCTTCCCTGCATTTCATTAGTACATCCAAAAATCCTAGTGAAAGTACAACCTGGCACAATTCACCATAGGTGGAGGCTCGCACGACCGCCCACCCCGTGCAATCAGGGTATATTGACGATGTACCAGACTTCCCGGATACCACCTTTGTTCAGAGGTCCTTGACTTGACGGTTACTTTGAGCATTTCAGTCTTTACGGCCCCTGACCTGAGACTCTCGTTATGCCACCGACGAGAGCCAATTTCCGCTATTATCATGTCATAGTCTACATAATGCAGGCACAACTCCACCATTTCTCGTTGCTCAAGTCACCCTACCGTCTCTGAATACCGTAGTACTCATGGCCAAACCTGCAGGGCGCGGGTCGGTTTTGCCTTTCCTGTTCGGCTCCCTGGCCTAATAATTCTGAACCCCATGGGTTCACCGCTTTCCAAAGAAAGGCCCTACATGTCTCTTGGAGACATGCCTCGCACATACAATCCCAATTATATACAAGTTTGGCCCCATGCCACCTAGTTGGCAGAAATGCATTTCCGCCCAGATTTCCGGGTGCACCTTGGAGTTAATCCTCAAGGCTCCCTGTTGCAATCTACCATGTAGAAAACCCGAAAAACAACACAATACAGAGTCTTCTCCGACAATCCATGCACAATGCAACATCACCGATCCAGACAAACACGTCCGGGTAGGCTTCACACAAAATGCCTATGCCCGTACTTCGATTCCGGACTCTACATGCAACACAAGGGGGACAATTCACATCTACCCCAAGGAACACTGCGCACTCACCGCACACTCGCGGGAGCGGGTTTCCCATGCAGAAAGGAAGAGGACTTCACATGTCCAAGTTGAGAATCGCTACCCTTGCAGCACGCTTTGGCGCCATGGAGAAAAGTACACGGTTGAAAAGGACCGCAATGCTCTTGCCTCCGCGAATCTGAATTTGGCACGCGATTCGGACCACCGTAGCACCACTGGCGGCCGGATTCCTCTTCTCTTACCTCCTCTTGCTCTCCCCTCTCTCTTCTCCTTAGAAAGAGAAAGCCAAAGATGAAATGAGGAATAACTTCTCCATTCCCGTCCATAAACCATCAGGAGGCAAGCCAGGGCCGTTGGATCGTATTTAAGAAAAATGAATGGCCCAGATTAACTCTGAAAATCATTTCAGATGGCCGAACACGGCTTTGCACACGGCCGTGTGCCCTGCTTGCACACGAAAAAATCGTCGATCCAGAGCAGGATACGGGTCGAGACACGCCCGTGTCTCAACCTAACACGCCCGTGTCGGGTCCCGACACGCCTGTGACCTAGGGGCGTATCACAGATAACCGCCACGCCAACCTCCATGCCAACCGTCACGTCCTTTGGTGGACACGGGTAAGGAAATTCCCATACAAAAAAGAACACGCCCGTGTCGACTAGTATACGCCTGTGTAACCCGACCGTGCACTCCTGTCAACACACCCTAGGTTTTCAACCCGAGAAGAACACGGGTGGTGACACGGGTGAGGACATGCCCGTGTCACCCCTGACACGCCCGTGTCACTACTGTTCAAAACCGTGTTTCCTGCCGTGTCCTTTCCTGGACATAGCCCAGCCAACACAGAAGGACACGGCCATAGACACGCCCGTATCGCAGGCCGTGTAGCCCTATATAGACACCAAAGATTCCTTAGGACGCGACCGACTCGTTTAAAATTTTCGCGGCGTTACAAGTAGAGAGTCTATAGACATTTGCTATAAAACATGTTTATGATATTAATTGGATAGACCCTTAATAAACAAATGATGTTGTAAAATGTACTTGATCAATGTGATTTGGTGAAGGTTGGAGAACGAATGGATTGACGAGTTGGGATGGTAGGAATGGTTTAAATATGTGAATCAATAAGGATGTACTTTGCAAGGGTAATGCGTTGAATAACGATGAGTTTGGCTTGAAGATACTGTACATGATTGTTAACGACTATTATGAACAAATGGTTGTATGGTTGATGAATATGTGAGGTACCTTTATGTCGACGATGAACCCTAAAGTGCATGTGGCACTAGATTGTGAAAGGGTGTTAGTGTGGGGTTTAACCACACTAATTGGGTAATGTTGAGAAGAGAAGTAAGTGGACAGTTGGGCTTGGTCCTCAGTTTTCATTCCTGAGGCTCTTTCCGTTCCACGATGATGTGAAATTACATGCGGTGTGAGTCGACACGCAGTGTCGTAATCCTGGGTTAAAGATAGTGTGGCGGGCCTACAGGCTCGCCAGTCGTGACACCGACGGGAGTTGACAGATAGAATTTGGGTGGTTGGGCTTGGTCCTCGGTGTTCATTCTCGAGGCTCCTTCTGTGCCAAGTGGACGGTTAGGCTTGGTCCTCATGCTTTTTCCGAGGCTCCTTACAGGTCACAACATAAGCTAGTTCAGGGATTGGTTATTGTTGGGTTTTGTTATCACAATAACCTTGATTTGAAGAAGTCCCCCTAAAACTAAGGTGAATTGTAGTTGTATTTGATGGTGCTTGTTTGGATGTACTTGCAGGACTAAACCATTTAGTGTAGACCAATGTCAGTCTACAATGAGTCACTAAACACAGGACCATACAATGTAATCCCTCATTGTGTGATCCATGGTGTTGACTCATGTGTAGCCTCTCTATTGGGACACACTTATTTTTCAAGTACTAAAGATTTGGAAGGAGCTATGGGATGCTAGTCTCCAAGAAGAAGAATTAAAGGTGTTAAGAAATCTTTCAATGCAGTTCTCGATTAGCAAAAGTAGGTCTCGGGTAAGACTTGCTGTACTCGAGAAGCAAAAGCTAAGTCAGTACTCGTGAAGCTAAATCAGTACTTGGGAAGCTAAGTCAGTACTCGAGAAGCTAAGTTAGTACTCGAGAATCTAAGTCAGTATTCGAGAAGCTAAGTCAGTACTCGAGAAGTAGAGACTTGTCTCAACGCCATCTAGCTTTTTCCTCTCGAGAAGTCAAGTTTGTTCTCGAGAAGTCTTTACTTTTTCTCGAGTAATAGAAGTTAGTTCTCGAGTAATGTTCCCTGAGTCTCGAGAAGCCAGATCGAAATTCTTCCTAAGTACTTATTCTCGAGAACTTTGTAGCTATTGTCTCGAGAAGTAGAAGTTGTTCTCGAGCAGCCATTCTTTCACTCGAGAACTGCAGAATAAGATTTCTGAATTTAGCTAAGTACCAGACGACGTGGATTTCAAATTTCATTAACTCGTGATTGGTCCACGTGGGTTGCAATTAATGCTAATTAGACCGTTGGGAAAGGTCTATAAAAGTTCTTGTCATAATCGACAAATTAAGAAGTATTTTTCTTAATTATTCTCTAACGTCAAAATCGGGAAGCCATCGCCGCTGGCAAGATTCGTCTTCCTCACCGCTTATCTTCTCCAATCCAAGCGATTCCGACCAAGAAAGTTTCAGCAGATCAAGACGTTCTTCCTCGATAGACTAATTTTCTTGATCGTGTTGATCTAGGTTTTCAGATCCAGAAAAGTTAGGCTTGTCTTCTTCAATCTATTTTCTGAGAAAGCTTCAAAGTTCAAAGAAGAAGAAAGTCTAAAGTTTCCATATCTGAGATATTTAGTTTGTATAATTATTTGTAAATCATTTTATTCTTGTAGGGGATTTTGTCTCCGAGTTTGTAGGAAGTTTCACTTCCGAGTGTAGATCCATTTTTGTGGATCGAGTTATAGGGGCGTTGCTCCAAGTTGTAGGATTGGTTTTCAATCCGAGGAAATAGTGAATTAGTCGAGTCTAGCGTGTTGCTAGATCGGTGAGGTGGAGAGTGGACGTACCCAAGTTTGGGGAACCACTATAGATCTAGTGTTCTCTGTGTTTGTATGCTTATTTTCAGCGCATCGTTCTTTAAATTTTTATTCCGCATAAAGACGCAGACCTCACCTATTCACCCCCCTCTAGGTGATTTAGGTAGACAACTAATAACATCAATTGGTATCAGATGGAGGTTGATCATTAAAAGGTTAACATCTTGATCAGATCTGCCCCAAGTTGTCTTTACAGTTATACAAGCATGGACAGATCCAAGGACTCCACTAAGCTTCCAGTGTGCAATAAGGCAAACTTTCCCATTTGGAAAGAAAGAGTAAAGTTATTCATGGAAGTTTTTGACCCCCGCATTTTCATGATAGTGGAATGTAAGAAACGAACTAGAAACAAGCCGGAATGGGTATAACTGAAATTTTATTATCAGAAAAAGGTATCTATTACAAAGGTATGGCCTCCCTTATATAGAATGGAGGAGATGGGAGAGAATACAAATACCCAATGTGGGACTAAAAATACAAAAGACAACATCTACAAAGTTAACCGCCAAACCGCCAAGCAGACCGCCTAACCGTGCGGTTAGTAGGAACTAACCGCCCGGTCACTACCAGAGAACACTCAGCCGACCATCAAGATCCCATAGACTAGCCGGCAGACCGCCTGACTACCAAACCGCCAGACCGCCAGACTGCCCGGCTACCAAACCGCCAGATTAGCCGGGCTGACCGCCCGGCTACCAGACCGCCAGTCCTAGCCGCCTGTTCGCCCAGGTCTATACAGCAACACTCCCCCTCAAGCTGGAGCATAGATGTCAATCATGCCTAGCTTGCTGCAAATGTGGAAGAAAGAGGCGGACACAGGTTTTGTGAATATATCTGCCAGCTCTTTCTCCGAGGTAACAAACGGAGTGCAAATCTGGTTCTTCAACACTTCTTCCCGAATGAAGTGACAATCAACCTCTATGTGCTTTGTTCGCTCATGGAATACCGGATTTTTGGAAATGTAGATCGCAGCCTTGTTGTCACAGAACATGGGAAGAGGATAGTTATAGACCTCTCCTAGATCCAGCATGAGAGCCCGCAACCATTTTAACTCACACGTGGTTGATGTCATGCTACGATATTCTGCTTCCGCACTAGACCTGGAGACGACTGACTGCTTCTTGCTCTTCCAGCTAACCAAGTTTCCTCCAACAAACGTGCAAAATCCGGAAGTCGACTTGCGATCCCCTTTGTCGTCCGCATAGCTAGTGTCGGAGTACGCTTCGACTCTTAGGTGACCGTTTTTCTGAAAGAGAAGACCTTTCCCAGGTGCGGACTTCACATACTCCAATATCCTTAGAGCAGATTGAAGATGACATTCCCTAGGCGACTGCATAAACTGGCTGACCTTTCCCACTGCATAGGAGATGTCTGGTCTGGTCACCGTAAGGTAGATGAGTTTGCCAACCAGACGCCGATACCTCGTAGTATCCAATAGAGGAGGTGATTCGTCTGTCCATGTCTTGTCTTCTCCAGGAGCCATGGGACACCGGGCAGGTTTAGCACCCGTCAATCCTGCCTCTTTCAACAAATCAAGAGCATACTTCTGTTGGGAGAGAACCAAGGAACACGGTTTCCGAGAGATTTCAATTCCCAAGAAGTATTTTGGAGAACCCATATCCTTCGTGACTAGGTGTTGGCGGAGATGGACCTTCGTCAAGGCTACACCAGCTTGATCGTCGCCAGTAAGAAGAATATCATCCACATAAACAGCTAGCACAACCAGACCCGAAGATGTCTTGCGAATGAACAAGGAGTGATCAGCCGAACTCCTGGTGAAACCAATAGCCCCAACGATGCTACTGAACTTATCGAACCACGCCCTGGGACTTTGCTTTAGGCCATAGATGGCCTTCTTCAACCGGCATACTTGAGTCTCCCCCTGAGCAACATACCCAGGAGGTTGCTCCATGTAGACGTCCTCGTGAAGATCACCATAGAGGAAGGCATTCTTGACGTCCAACTGCGAAATAGGCCAATCCTTGTTGACCGCCACCGATAAAAGGACCCGAATGGTGCTGAGGCGAGCAACTGGCGAGAACGTGTCAAAGTAATCAACACCATAGGTCTGAGTAAACCCTTTTGCAACAAGACGGGCTTTGTACCGGTCCACACTGCCATCAGGACGGAACTTGACGACAAACACCCAGCGACAACCAACCACATCCGTGCCAAAAGGAGGAGGCACAAGGGTCCAAGTGCCCCGGTCAGAGAGAGTAGCAATCTCGTCATCCATGGCAGCCTTCCAGTGAGGAATATCAAGGGCTTCCTGGTAGGTGCGAGGGGTGGTAGTCGCGGAGATGGCTAGGGCGAAGTCCCTGCAAGAAGGTGTTAGCCGATCATAAGAAATAACAGCTGCCAGCGAGTGCTGGGTGCACGTCCGAACCCCTTTGCGAAGGGCAATGGGCAGCTCCAGGTCCTCGAGTTCCTCAGTCGCCGGTGCATCCGTGGCGGAGATCGCTGGCCCGGGAGGAGAGAGAGACGGCCGAGGGGACGAGGGAGAAGGATCATGATCAAGAGAAGGAGCGGCTGGTGGAGGTGGGGATGGAGGAAGCTCAAGAGGAGTGGATGTGGTGGAGAGAATGGGAGGAGAGGTCCAGTCGGTAGAAAGAAGAGGGAGGTTCGATCCATCGACCTGTGGGAGATCAGAAGAGAAGTAGGCGGCATTCTCAAAGAATGTCACATCCGCCGAGACAAACTGCTTGCGATGAACAGGGTCAAAGCAGCAGTAACCTTTTTGAGTTGTGGAGTAACCCAAAAAGATACACTTCGTAGCACGAGGGGACAATTTGTCGCGAGTTGCGGCAGGGCTATGAACAAAGGCAGTGCACCCAAAAATGCGGAGAGGTAAGGGAAAGGGGTCCTTGGAGGGATAGAGGATGGAAAAAGGTGTTTTGCCTTTGAGGACGGTAGAGGGAATGCGATTGATGAGGTAGCAGGAGATGAGGACCGCGTAGCCCCAATAGCTACGAGGAACCTGCATCTGCGTCATGAGAGTGCGAGCTACATCGAGGAGGTGACGGTTTTTACGTTCCGCCACCCCATTTTGCTGGGAGGTATAGACGCAGCTAGTCTGATGAATGATGCCATGTTGCGTACAGAAAGAAGCAAAATCACTACTCAGATATTCTTTTGCATTATCAGAGCGAAAAAGTTTGACAGAGGCATCAAATTGATTTTTAATCATATAATAAAATGAAGTCCATACAGAAAAAAGTTCGGAGCGATCCTTTAATAGATACACCCACGTACAGCGAGAATAATCATCAATAAAGGTTACAAAATAGGAACTTCCACGCCCGATGGTGAGGGTAGGGGAAGGTCCCCAAACATCCGAGTGAATAAGGTCGAAGGGCTTGGAAGAGCCACGACCTTGCTTAGGAGGAAAGGGGGAACGGTGATGCTTGCCCAGTTGACAAGCATCACAGTTGAGAGGAGAGTCCTGCTGAGGGAGGTGAGGAAACAGCTGGTGGATGAGACGCGAGGGAGGATGCCCCAGGCGAAGGTGCCACTGAAGAAGATCTGTAGAAGCGGGAGAGAAGACGGTAAGAGCAGATACATCATCAAGGAAGTAGAGACCACCCCTCTCAGTCCCAGTAGCAAACGTCCGCTTGGAGTCCGGGTCCTGAAACGAACAAGAAGAAGGAGTAAATGTTACCGAACACTGAAGTTGCTTGCAAAGAGAAGTAACCGACAATAAATTGCACGGAAACTTGGGCACATAAAGAGTATCCTCCAGGCGAAGGGACGGAGTAACTTGAACCATGCCTGTTCCATGCACCGGAGAGGGAGAACCATCCGCAACGAGAACAGGGGGCAACCGATCATGTGTTTCTAGGAGAGAAAAGCACTGAGGATTGCCCGTCATATGATTAGTGGCGCCAGAGTCGATTAGCCATTTACCTTGGGTAACTACGTGGGCACTACCTGAAGTCGTGGCCACGGAGGCAGATGGCTTGGAAGAAGGAGGAGTATCACCAGCGGGACGAAGATGCGGATGCTTTGTCCAGCAGCGGTCAACCAAGTGTCCTGGGCGGCCACAATGAGTACAGAGGTAGCGAGAGGGGCCACGCCCGCCAGAGTGGTTACCACGACCACTAAATCCACCACGATGAGCCTGGTGGGCATAGGAATCTGGAGCCGGAGGAGCGGCAAGCAAGGGGCGTTGGAGTAGAGAGGTAACAGCAGCAATGCGGGCAGCAGTAGCATCGAGGGTAGGAGACTCAGCCTCTCCAAGAATTTGCTGCCGGATCATATCGTATGAGTCCGGAAGCCGCAGAAGGTAACAGACCACTAGGAGTTCCTGGAAGTGCTTCAGCTGAGTGGCCACATCTGCCGAGAGAGGACGATTTTGTAGAATCTCAGCTCCAAGGGCTTGGACTTGTTGGTAAGCTGCAGGAGGGGACATGGACTGGCGAGCAAAGAGATCCGCATAGAGAGTATAGATGCGAGACGTTTGTCCCCCCTTGGAGTAGAGAGCGGCCAAGTGATTCCAAGCTTGTTTTACTGTCTCATCGTGACGGATGACAGGAAGACATTCATCAGACAGGCTGTTCGCCAGCCAAGTACGAACCAGCGCATCATTCGCATCCCAGTCAGAAAACTGGGCAGAGTCCGCAGGCGGAGGGGCATCGGTAAGATGATGACGCTTGCGTTGAGAGCGGAGAAGAAAAGTGAATGAGACACTCCAGTCGGGATAATTGGGCCCCAAAAGCTTAGAGATGGTGCCAAGATTCCCGGAAGCAGGAGGAGGAGGAGGCGGCGGTGGGACAACGACAGTAGACGAGGTGGAGCCATCAGAATTGGTCATCCTGAAGAGAGGTCGCGCGGTTAAGAAGGGAAACCGGGCGGGAAGAAAAAGAAGCCGCGCGGATAGTGAGAGCGAGAAGACTGCGCGAACAAAAAGCAAACCGCGGCGGGCAGAGAGGCCGCCTAAACAAGGCAGAACTCGCGCGAACAGAGAGAAATCGCGCGGATAGGAAGAAAAAGATCTGCAGCGGTCACGATGTCAGACACCAGCGGCCAGAGAAGCCACGACCAAGCCGCAGAACCAAACAGAGGGAGAGAAGTCGGGCGGCTAGCAGACAGACCGCGCGAACAGAAGAGGAGGATAGAAGAATTCACTGGAGAGGAGAGCTCGCGCGAGCTGAAAGATAGACCGCGGGAAGGGGGCAGAGGTCGCACGGACAGAAGAGAACACAATCAGGAGGACTAGATCGGGTCCTCTGATACCATGTAAGAAACGAACTAGAAACAAGCCGGAATGGGTATAACTGAAATTTTATTATCAGAAAAAGGTATCTATTACAAAGGTATGGCCTCCCTTATATAGAATGGAGGAGATGGGAGAGAATACAAATACCCAATGTGGGACTAAAAATACAAAAGACAACATCTACAAAGTTAACCGCCAAACCGCCAAGCAGACCGCCTAACCGTGCGGTTAGTAGGAACTAACCGCCCGGTCACTACCAGAGAACACTCAGCCGACCATCAAGATCCCATAGACTAGCCGGCAGACCGCCTGGCTACCAAACCGCCAGACCGCCAGACTGCCCGGCTACCAAACCGCCAGATTAGCCGGGCTGACCGCCCGGCTACCAGACCGCCAGTCCTAGCCGCCTGTCCGCCCAGGTCTATACAGCAACATGGAAGAAGGCCCTCATGTGCCTATGATTGCTTCCACTATTGATCCTACTGAGAAGGTGCCAAAGAAATTGATGGACCTCAACAAAGATGAGATTGCACTTGTCTCTCTAGACAAGAAAGCCAAAAATAACATCACAAGTGCAGTCGATGATTCTATGCTGTAGAATTTGATTCACTGCCAATACGCCAAGGAAATGTGGCAGTCTCTTATCATCTTGATGGAAGACACAGAAGAAGTAAGGGATGACAGAAGATCCCTTCTGAATCAGAAGTATGAGACCTTCAAGCAAGGCCCCAAGGAAGCAATTGCCGACACATGAAAAGTTTTTCAAAATCGGCAATGGCCTAAGGAACTACGACCGGGGGTTCACAGATGGTGAACTAAACGACAAGTTCTTGAGATCCTTGACAAAGGAATGAGATAACAAAATATGTGCCATCAAGGAATTTGGGAGATTAGCAGAAACTTACCCTCAGATCCTCTTCTGGAAGCTTATGTCCTATGAACTTCAAATCAATACGAGAAAAGCTGAAGAAGAGGCCAGCAGATCTTCATCAAGAGATAAGTTTGTTGCACTGAAGGCAGACAGCTCAAGAAAGGCCAAAGCTGCATCTCCTGCTTCCACTCAAGAAGACTACGAATTGAAAAAGAAGACTCAAAGCCAAGCACCTCAGGCTCAGAGCTATCTGATGGAGAGTTCTTCCTTCTATCCCGACAATTCAAGAAGTTTCTCAACAAGACAAAACAAATGAGAGGAAATGATTCCTCATTCAGAAGATCACGTCACGGCGGTGACTATCAAAAGATAAGTCACATATCTGATAGGTATAAATCTAAACCGAACAAACATGTTTCATCCAACATTGTTTGCTACTATTGTAATAAGTCAGGGCATATAAGTACTTACTGTCTTCACAAGAAGAAAGAGGGTGGAAAGAGAGAAGAGCACAAGTCATCTCATAGTAAGAGGAAGGAAAAGAGCTTCATCGCAAAGACGCAGAAGACCCTCAGTGACACTGACTCGTCTAAGTCAAGTGATGATGAAGAAGTCCATTTCGGGCTCATGGCTCATTCTGATGAAAAAGGACAAGTCCCCCAATTCCATGGGGAGGTAAATTCTCACACACTTCTTTCTGCCTCAGATACTGACTCAAATGGTCATGATGGCTATTCTTCTGGGGAGGATGATTCTGAATTAGTAAATCAGTATCAAGTCTTGTTGACTACAATTGACAAATGCCGAAAGGTAGTCAAATCGCAATCAAAAGAGATCGTATCCCTCAAAGAGGTGGAATCTAATCTGAGGGAGGAGATTGAAAAATTGACTCCTCTCAGAGTTGAAATTTAATCTTTGAAGGAGGAACTTAAAGACTCCACTGAGTTAATACATCATAAGGAATTACTCCTAGACGAGCTGGAAGCAAAGCTGGTCATTGAACGAAAACTAGTTGAAAGCCTCTCCAAGCCTACAACTATGCTTCCACTCACTGATGGAGTGGCTCTTTCCGAGAAAAATAGCAGTGTAGGACATGAAGCTACCAAAGGTAAAGGCAAGGCTATTCTAAGACAATCTATTTTTAAAAAGGCAGTCACCTTGCAGAATTATGGTCCCTACATTCATGGACTAAATGAGAAAAAGGCACCAAAAGGCAAGCCTATTGTAAAGAAGGAAAAGGAGGTGCAAAAACCGTGTGAGTTCCATCATCATGAGGCCTCTACCTCCAGATCCACTGTCCCTGCTAGACCATACTCTCAAATGGTCAAGCAGGAGAATATCAGGCAAAGATACAACAGGTTTGACTGTTGGTGCTGTGACAAGATTGGTCACTTTGCCATAGATTACTGGTTTAACCCCAGGTATTATGAAACTCCTCAAGTTAATAATATGAGGCAGACCATTCGTAATGTTAACACTTCTAGGGGGAGTATGCTAACAAGAGACCTAGGACCCAAACTTGTTTGGGTTCCTAAGGGATTCTAAACTTATGGATGTAAGTATGTCCAAAGGCCAACAAAAACTCCTATCTGACAAATGGACAAGAAGAAGTTCCAGGAAAACTCTTGGAACAAGAAGATTTAAGAAGGTGCTGATGAAAATTTGACAACAAAGTAACTAAAGAAGAGTTTCTCCTAAATCGGTTGAGGGGGAGCTTTTAGCTGAAAACATCAAAAGGACCTCAGAGGTGTTTAAGCTCTCAGTAAGGAAGAGATATGATTGAAATCCTCTGCTTTGTCCGCTATTAAAGATGTCAGAAAGGGGGAGAGAGAGAAAGAGAGAGATTAGAGATGAAAAAAAGGGAAGAAAAAAATGCAAGGCTGAATGAAGCTGTAAAAAAGGGGGAGAAAGGCATCAGAATTCGGCAATGCATCCTTCTTCACTTTACATTGTTTTCTCATCCATGCAATTCAACTTAATATATGAGGTTCTGACTTATTCAAATAGTGGGAGGTTGTTAGGTTTTGTTATCACAATAACCTTAATTTGAAGAAGTCCCTCTAAAACTAAGGTGAATTGTAGTTGTATTTGATGGTTCTCGTTTAGATGTACTTGCATGACTAAACTACTAAGTGTAGACCAATGTCAGTCTACAATGAGTCACTAAACACAGGACCATATAATGTAATCTCTCATTGTGTGATCCATGGTGTTGACTCATGTGTAGCCTCTCTATTAGGACACACTTCTTTTTTAAGTACTAAAGATTTGGAAGGAACTATGGGATGCTGGTCTCCAAGAAAAAGAATTAAAGGTGTTAAGAAATCTTTCAAAGTAGTTCTCGAGTAGCAGAAGTAGGTCTCGAGTAAGACTTGTTGTACTCGAGAAGCAGAAGCTTAGTCAGTACTCGAGAAGCTAAGTAAGTACTCGAGAAGCTAAGTCAGTACTCGAGAAGCTAAGTCAGTACTCAAGAAGCTAAGTCAGTACTAGAGAAGCTAAGTCAGTACTCGAGAAGAAGAGACTTGTCTCAACGCCATCTAGCCTTTTCCTCTCGAGAAGTCCAGTTTGTTCTCGAGAAGTCTTTACTTTTTCTCGAGTAATAGAAGCTAGTTCTCGAGTAATGTTTCCTGAATCTCAAGAAGCCAGATCGAAATTCTTCCTAAGTACTTATTCTAGAGAACTTTGTAGCTGTTGTCTCGAGAAGTAGAAGTTGTTCTCGAGTAGCCATTCTTTCACTCGAGAACTGCAGAATAAGATTTCTGAATTTCACTAAGTACCAGACGGCGTGGATTTCAAATTTCATTAACCCGCGATTGGTCCACATGGGTTGCAATTAATGCTAATTAGACCGTTGGGAAAGGTCTATAAAGTTCTTGTCATAATCGACAAACTAAGAAGTATTTTTTTGAATTATTCTCTAACGTCAAAATCGGGAAGCCATCGCCGCCGGCAAGATTCGTCTTCCTCACCGCTGATCTTCTCTGATCCAAGCGATTCATACCAAGAAAGTTTCAACAGATCAAGGCGTTCTTCCTCGATTGACTAATTTTCTTGATCGTGTTGATCTAGGTTTTCAGATCCAGAAAAGTTTGGCTTGTCTTCTTCAATCTATTTTCTGAGAAAGCTTCAAAGTTCAAAGAAGAAGAAAGTCTGAAGTTTTCAGATCTGAGATATTCAGTTTGTATAATTTTTTTAAATCATTTTATTCTTGCAGGAGATTTTGTCTCCGAGTTTGTAGGAAGTTTCTCTTCCGAGTGTAGATCCATTTTTGTGGATCGAGTTGTAGGGGAGTTGCTCTGAGTTGTAAGATTGGTTTTCAATTCGAGGAAATAGTGAAGTAGCCGAGTCTAGCGTATTGCTAGATCGGTGAGGTGGAGAGTGGACGTACCCAAGTTTGGGGAACCACTATAGATTTGGTGTTCTCTGTTGTTGGGTACATTGGAAAATGTGTACCTGATTTGAAGAAGCCCAACTTAGCTCAATGATATACATCAAGGTGTATTTGATGTTATTTTAAGTTGACATGTGCAGGTGGAGAATTGATAAAGTATGCAGAAAAATTCTAAGTCCAAGTGTCGACATAAAGGAAGCAGTGTCGACACACAGAAGAAAATAGTCGACACAACACTGGGAAGCAGTGTCGACACATAGCAGTTAGTCTACAACTACACTGGGAAAAAGTGTCGACACAGAAGAAGTAAGTCGACACAACACTGGGAATTTGTGTCGACACAGAAAAAGAGTCGACACAACACTGGGAAATTGTGTCGACACAGAAGAAAAGCGTCGACCTCAAACATTGGGAGAATGTGTCGACACAGAAGAATATAGTCGATCTCAAGATTGTCGACATCATCTGAATGTGTCGACACAGAAGAAAATAGTCGACCTCAAGTTAGTCGACACCAGCAGAATGTGTCGACACATTGTGATTAAGTCGACACATAATAGCAGAGTTAAAAAATGAATGTGTCGACACCTGAAAGCTAAGTCGACACTTACTAAAGTTATGATTCTACAATAATTGTGTCGACACACAGGACTTGTGTCGACACACTGAAGAGTCAAGATCAAGTTATTTGCAGAAGAAGCTGTGTCGACTCAAAGGCAACTTAGTCGACATCACTGAAGACTGTGTCGACACCAAAGTCAATTATGTCGACACAAATAGACAGATTGTCTCGACACTTTCTGACAGACTGTTTCAACAACTTGTGATTCAAGACTAAGGCACAGGACTTGTTTGAAGACTCGACAGCTGTGGGTTATCATCGGTTAACTGAAGTTGTCAGACTTGTCAGAAAACGGTTATAAACCGGATCAGCCGGTTACCATGAAGAATGTCTATAAATAGACAGATTCAGAAGGAGAAAAATCAATCAACAACATATAGAACTGACCTTTTGAAATACATTGGATCAGAAAGTGGAGAAGGATTACTATTCTACTCATTTCAAGAAAGTGCTAGGCACTTAAGAAGATCTTCTCCGGGAGATCTAAGAAGACTATCTAAGGATAGATCTAAGAAGAGTTCTAATCAGAATTCAGAAGAATCATTCAAAGTTCTGGATAGAGAGAGATCAAGTCAGAATTTGAAGAAGAAGAAAGAATCCACCAGTGGATTCTCAAGAAGCTGTTTGGAATCAACTCAGCTAAGTACATTTTCAAGAAGCTTTGAAGAAGGCTAAGAAACAGTTGATTGCATCAGCTGATCAAGAATTGTCATTGCCTTTTCTCTCTCAACTTTGGCAAGACAATTAAGACAATCTTTTCTATATTTCTGTAGGATCTGTTTATACAGATCTGAGTTGTAAGCCTATGTTATAAAGGCTGAGTGTAGGAGTGTTGAACTCTGAGTGGTAGGGCTGATTGCCTGAGTGTAGGAGAAGGGTATTCTCTGAGTTGTAGGCCTTGGGGCAAGGCTGAGGTAGGGCAGTTGTGCCTGAGTTGTAGGAACCAGTTGGGTTCTGAGTTGTAAGATCTATTGATCTGAGATAAGTGGAAGTTTGGCCGAATCTAGCATACTGCTAGATAGGTGAAGGGGGAAAGTGGATGTACCCAGACCTTGGGGAACCACTATAAAACATAGTGCAATCTGTGATGTTTTGTTTTCTGTGATTGCTGAGTTTATTATATTAGTTATTAAATTGAATTCTGTCTAGAAGTTTTAGAAAGAGAAGCAGAACCTATTCACCCCCCCTCTAGGTGTTTAGGCTGCCTTGAAAGTTAAACTATCAAGTGGTATCAGAGCGAGGTTCCTTAAAAAGGACTTAACAGTCTGAGGTAGATCTGATAGGCAGATTCAAGAATCAAGAAGATGGGTTCTGGAGAGAATCATAAGGAGCTAGGGTCAATGAAATTACCCATATGCAAGAAGGAAATCTTTGGGATCTGGAAAGAAAGAGTCAGATTGTTTATGGAAGCATCTGACCCAAGGATTTACATCACAGTACAGGAAGGCCCCTTCATACCAATGAAGATATCTGTTCTTGATGCAAATATCCAAACACCAAAGACTTATTCTGAAATGACCAAGGATGAAATCATCTTGGCAACCATGGACAAAAGGGCACAGAACATCATTGTCAGTGCCATAGATGATTCAACATTTCAGAATCTGATTCACTGCAAGACCTCCAAGGAGATGTGGGACACATTGATTGTCTACATGGAGGGATCTGAAGAAGTAAGGCTGGACAGAAAATCTATGCTAAATCAGGAGTATGAAAGTTTTAGACAAGGAAAATCTGATAGCATAACTGAGTGCTATAAGAAATTCTATAGAATTGTGAATGAGCTAATATCCTATGGAAGAGTCTTCAGTACCTATGAACTGAATGACAAATTCTTAAGATCCTTATCAAAGGATTGGGATACAAAGATCTGTGCCATAAGAGAAGTGGCAAAATTGGCAGAGATATCTCCTCCAACTCTGTTTGGAAAGTTGCTATCCTATGAAATGCAACTTATGGTAAGGAAGGAGGAGGAAAGAAACTCAAGAGGAGAGCATAGAGAAAAGACTGTGGCATTTAATGCTGAAGCCACTAGAAAGAATAGGAGGAAATCACCATCTCCTCCTAAGGAAGTTGAAGAAGGTAGTTCTGAAAATTCAGATAAGGGTTCAGTCAGCTGTGATTCAGATGCAGACTTTGCTGCATTCACTAGGCAATTTCAAAGGTTCTTGAAAAAGAAGCAATGGAAGTCTAGGCCTTCCTCATCACAGCAAGTAGATGACTATTATCAGAAGAGAAGGTCATCAAGGAAAGAGAAAAGCAGGTCAAAGCCCAGCAAAGCCACTACTTCAAAGATTGTCTGCTATTGTTGCAATAGGCCTGGACATGTAGTGGCTGATTGTCCTGACAAAAGGAAGGAATCTTCAGAAAAGAAGAAGACTTATCAGAAAGGCAAGAAGGAGAAATCCTTTGTAGCAAAGAAAGATAAAAGTCTGTCAGACCAGTCAACTTCAGAATCAGGATCTGAAGCTGAAGCATATATTGGATTATATGCTGCATCTGAGGAAGAGGAGTTTATGCAGTTGCTAGACTCCATCAATGAACATCAATGCATGGGTTTGATGACTAGATCAGAAGAGGACCTATGCCAGAATCAGTCTGGTTCTAATGAGGTAAACTGTCCTTCTTGTACATCTGTTTGTAATACAAGTGAAGAATCAGCTACATCTGCATCAAGTGATGAAGATGTATCTGGATCTGAAGGAGATGTCTATCAATTGATAGACAAGTATGGGGACCTGTTGCAGGCCCTTAAGAAAAGCAAGAACCTGGTTAAATCACAGGCTCAGGAAATTGCTGATCTAAGGGTTGCAACAACTGAGTTAGAAAAAGTCCTTGATCAAAAGTTAGCTGAAATTGCCAAGCTGAAGAATATAACTATTATTCAGATGGGCACAATTAATTATACTAATGATCAAGTAAAGAGTCTGGAGGACAGACTTAGAATTGAAAGGGATTTAGTGGCTAGTTACTCTAAGCCAAAATCTGTCTTACCCTTGATAGATGAATTTGTCACTCAGAAGGGTAAGGCTGGATTAGGATTTAAGGGTAACTCCAGGGCTGGCAGATTCAAGAGGAAAGGCAAAGCCCCTATTCAGCCACTAAACCTTTCAGTCCCCATAAGGTTTGGTAAGGAGAAAGTGCCTTCTAACATATATGATCATGAAGACATTCAGGATCATATTAAGACAAATGTTCTGAAGAACAAGGGTGTTAAGGCAAGCAGGCCTACCTATGGTCATAAACCCTATGGTTTTAAGAAATCAGTAGGTGAAGTTGCAACAGCACCAGCAATGAACAGAAATGCTTCTGACAAGGATGTATCTAGATCTAGATACAATAAGTTTGAATGTTGGTGCTGTGGCAAGAGGGGTCATTTTGCATTGGACTGCTGGTATAACACAAGTGTTATAAAGAATAAGAGTCTACCTGTTAGAAGAGGTTATGATAACTTTATTAAGGCTAACCTGAACCAAGGACCCAAGACTTACTTGGGTTCTAAGGGTAAGTAATTCTGTATTGCAGGTGAATCCAAGTTACCATGCCCCTATATGGTACTTGGATAGTGGTTGTTCCAGGCACATGACTGGAACAAAGGGGCTGCTGAAGGAGTATTCATCTGTCAAAGATGGACATAAAGTGATCTTTGGTGGATCTGAAAAAGGAGTCATCAAAGGATTTGGTAACATCTCTTCAAACCTAATTACTATCACCAAAGTGGCCTATGTAAAAGGTTTGAAACATAATCTAATAAGCATAAGCCAGCTGAGTGATCTAGGATATGACATTTCATTTGGTAAGGATGGATGTCATATCAAAAGGTCAAGTGATCAAGAGATCATATTGACTGGGTATAGGAAGAGAAATGTGTATTGCCTTAATTTTGAATGTGAGAATAAGGCATCCCCCATTTGTCTTGTAGCTGATGACAATGCTTCTCATTGTGTTAAGTGGCACAAGAGATTGGCTCATCTAAACTACAAGACAATTGGCCAACTCTTTAGTAAAGAACTAGTGAGGAATGGGCCTCAAGTTAAGTGTATAAAGGAAGGGGTATGCTCAGCTTGTCAAAAGGGCAAGCAGACAAAAACCTCATTTCAAAGCCTTGAAAACAAGGATTCTGTGAGGTGCTTATACCTCTTGCATATGGATCTTTTTGGTCCTATGCCAGTTCACAGTCTAGGTAGGAAGGTCTACACTCTAGTGGTTGTAGATGACTATTCTAGATTTACATGGGTGTTCTTTCTGAGACAAAAATCTGAAACCCCAAGTGTATTATTTAATTTTGTAAAGCAAATTCAGAATGAACTGAATAGTACAGTGGTCAAAATTAGAAGTGACCATGGTACTGAGTTTCAATCTGAAAGCATAACAAATTTGTGTATAGACTTTGGGATTTTCCAAGAGTTCTCCTCACCTAGAACACCTCAGCAAAATGGTATTGCTGAAAGAAAGAATAGAACATTAATTGAAGCTGGTAGAACTCTATTGAGTGACATCTCTCTCCCAGAATATTTTTGGGCTGAGGCAGTTAACACTGCTTGTCATGTCATCAATAGGGCTTCTATCACCAAAGGTCACAGAAAGACTCCCTATGAGATTGTGAAAGGCAGAAAACCAAACCTATCCTATTTTAGGATCTTTGGTTGCAAATGCTATATACTTAACAATGGCAAGTCATATTTGACTAAGTTTGCTGCCAAATCCCAGGATGGGATATTTGTTGGGTACAGCACAAATAGTAAGGCCTATAGAGTCTTCAACTTAACTACTCAAGTTGTTGAAGAATCTGTGCATGTTGTATTTGATGAAACAAGATTAATCAATTGTGAGTTGTCTTGTAGATCAAATGACTCAACAGGTATAAGCAAGAAGATGGACAAGCTCTCCATTGCTGAAGCTTCAAAGGAAGAGGGAGCATTGGAAAATGAAGGCTGCTGTCCAGGGGGAGTACAAGAGATAATGGAAGCTGATGAAAACCAAGAGGAACAGCAGAATGAAGAAGCTGGAGATGCACAACCTGAAGGGAATCTACCTCCAGCTATAAGATATCTAAGAGATCATCCTACTGATCAGATAATTGGTGATCCAAGACAAGGAGTGCAAACTAGAAGCAGAAATCAAAGCACAGTTTTGCATTCTAGTTTCTTGTCCCAAATGGAACCTAAGAAGTTTGAAGAAGCTATCCAAGACCAGCACTGGATTGATGCTATGCAAGAGGAGCTGAATCAATTTAGAAGGTGCAAAGTCTGGGAGCTTGTTCCTAAACCAAGAGGCCACAACATAATTGGAACTAAGTGGATCTATAGGAACAAGCTAGATGAAAGTGGAATAATAGTAAAGAATAAAGCAAGATTGGTTGCAAAAGGATACAGGCAGGAAGAAGGGATTGACTTTGATCAAACCTTTGCTCCAGTAGCAAGGCTGGAGGCAATCAGAATGTTCCTTGCCTATGCAGCCTACCAAGACTTCAAAGTATACCAGATGGATGTGAAGTCAGCATTTCTGAATGGTGATCTTAAAGAAGAAGTATATGTAGAGCAGCCATCAGGTTTTGTAGATCCTCTTAAACCTGATTCTGTGTATAAGCTTAGGAAAGCTTTGTATGGGTTAAAACAAGCTCCAAGGGCTTGGTATGAAACCCTGTCTACCTTCCTCATTGAGAATAAATTCTCAAGAGGAAAGATAGACAAAACTCTATTCCTTAGGGAATCCAAAGGAAAGATCATCTTAGTCCAGATCTATGTTGATGACATAATCTTTGGATCTACTGAAAACAACCTTTGTAAAAAGTTTGCCAAACTTATGCAAGGGAAGTTTGAGATGAGCAGTATGGGAGAACTTAAGTTCTTCTTGGGACTCCAAGTAAGACAGACTGATGATGGATTGTCCATATCCCAGTCTAAGTTCACCAAGGAATTAATTAAAAAATATGGTATGGAGTCATCCTCCTCCATGAGAACTCCTATGGGCACAAGTATGCCAATATGCAAAGATGAGGCAGGTAAACCTGTTGATGAATCATTGTATAGAGGAATAGTTGGGTCTCTACTATATCTCACTGCTAGTAGACCTGACATTATGTATGCAACATGTGTCTGTGCTAGGTACCAAGCCTGCCCTAAAGAATCTCATTATATTGCAGTCAAAAGGATTCTGAGATATCTAAAGGGCACTCCTACTCTAGGTCTTTGGTACCCTAGGAATAGAGATTTTCAACTAACAGGCTATTCAGATGCAGATTTTGCAGGATGTAGAGAGGATAGAAAGAGTACTACAGGTACTTGTCAATTCCTGGGAGGAAGACTAATATCTTGGAGTAGTAAAAAACAGACTAGTGTGGCAATTTCCACAGCTGAGTCAGAGTATATTGCTGCAGGAAGCTGCTGTGCACAGCTATTATGGATGCAGCATCAGCTTAAAGATTATGGTATTCAGGTAAGTAGAACACCCCTTTTATGTGATTCTAAGAGTGCTATTTCTATTGCTAATAATCCAGTTTCTCATAGTAGAACTAAGCATATAGAAATCAAATATCATTTTCTTAGAGAACATGTAGAAAAAGGTGACATCTCATTGGAATTTGTAAAAACAGATTATCAAATAGCAGATGTATTTACTAAGCCTTTAGATGAAACCAAATTCAATAAATTCAAAATTGAATTAGGTATGTTAACCATTGATTAATGTATTAAACAAAATCATTAACAATGCTATTGAAATGGTTTATAAGTAAGTAAAAGTAGTAAAACATATTCAAGTGTTAAAAAAAAAGGACACATTGAAGTTACAGAAATTGGCTAAGTAAGAATGTGTCGACACATTCAGTAATAATGTGTCGACTCAGAGAAATTATGTCGACAAGTCAGAAATATTGTGTCGACACAGAGAATATGTGTCGACACTTAAGAATTTTATTGTCGACTTAACCAGAAATGTAATGTCGACTCAACCAGAATTATGGTGTCGACACTTACAGAATATGTGTCGACACTTGTCCTTAGTGTCGACACAGAATTTCTGTCTTTCTACTATGTATCCAAGGTGTCGACATAACCACAAATTGGTGTCGACACATAGTAGGCTGAAGAAATGTCGAGTTAATAGAAGCTTGTGTCGACACATTCCGTCTGTGTCGACACATTTAGACTGTTTTTGGCGCCTTTTGAACTTCTTTCAACAGAAGCTATAAATAGGTCAAAAGCTCTTTGTGTCGACACGCTTTCAAGGTTTTCGAGACTCAAACCCTGTGTCGACAGTCTTTCTTTCTCTCTTCTCTCAAGCTTTCTCGACACAACGATGGCGCCAAGGATTGAAGATAACATCAATGAAGGATATGAGTTAGTGCGCCAGGCCTTTGCAGAGGCGCCGCCTGATGTTCAAGGAGTTATCACCCTTCTCTCTGCATCAGGGTTAGAATTTCTCATTTCCGAACCAACTAAGATCTGGAAGAAGGAGGTGCACGAGTTCTTTATCTCTGCATCAGTCCATTCTACTGGCCTCAAGATTAAGTCCACTGTTCAAGGGACGAAGGTAAAGATTAATCAAAGAAGTTTAAGAAAGATCTTCCAACTGCAAGTGGTTGAGAATGAAGAGGAAGTTCCTATATCTAAGACAAGGGAAGCCCTTCAATGGTGTGGCCTGGATTCAGGATTGAAGATTGGAGCTGCATTCAACAGAAAGGGAATGAATCAGCAAGGGAAGTTCTTATCTGAAGTAGTTGGAAAGGTAATCCTCTGCAAGACAGGTGGACATGATAGGATTTCTGCCTATATGTTCAGCCTGATGACCAGGATAGTTTTTACTATTCCTACTGATTGGTCAGGAGTGCTCTTTGACAAGATCAAAGAGGGAATCAAGAAGCCTAACATGGCTAGGATCATGAGCCTGTACTTCACTGGAGTGATTCCTGATGTGATGCAGCAGCTGCAAGGGAGTAAGATTAACCATATGAGAAGAATGGATATGAGATTATTCTCCAGGTGGGATAGGGTGCTGTCCAAGGATGTGCCTGAAGAGAGCAGGCCAGACACCCCTGTGCAATCCCCTACACCAAATCAAGAATCTGAACAAGTACAAGAAGGGACACAGCTTGACTCCACTGTGGTCCAGGAAGTATCCACACCTGCACAGATGCAGGGGGAGCCAGTTTCCACTTCTGCTCCAAAGGTATCTACTCCTGCTTAGGTATAGGGGGAGCTAATGTATTTTACTATAAAAGACATTGCTCATATTCTTATTACTGCACAGGTTCAGGGGGAGCTAGTGTCCACACCTACTCCTGCCACTACAAATATTGAGGTGCAAGTCCAAGAGGAAGCACAGTTAAACATATCTCAAGATTTAACTGCTGCAGAAGTGACCACTCAACTGGAATTTACTATGGAGGAGTTATTCCCAGATGTTGATACTGCTGCTGATAAAGAAGGAGGTGGACCAGATATTGAGAAGTCCATAGGAATGGACATTGATCAAGAAGCTGCTGTGGAAACACAGGTTGAGGATGAGCCTGTGGATGTTGAAGCTGAGCAACAATCCCCTGGAACAGATACAATTCATCATCCACAAGAAAGAATTCATGTAGATACTTCCTCTGACACAGAAACTGAAGAAGCCAGAGTGGCAAAGAAAAGAAAACTTGTTGTCTTTAAGAGAAGAAGCAAGAACTATAAGCAGGCATTGCAGACAACAACTCCACAAGTTTCTCCAGCCTTTGATTACAATAAATTTATGGTAGATCTTCAAGTAAAATTGGATGACCAAAGGATGGCTCTGGAGAAGTATGTTGATGAAAATAGCAAGTCAGTTCAGTTTGACTTAGCTCAGGATATCAAGTCCATCCAATTTCAAGTAAAACTTGCATAAAACTGAAATGACAGATTGCTTCCACAAGGGTGGCAATGCTGTAGTTTATCTGGCTAAACAACAGGAGGCTATCTCTACAAAAGTGGATGATATTGCTTTGAAGCAAAGTTATGTTCTGGAAAATCAAATAAGAATGAATGACAATTTAACTGAATCTCATAATGAGATCATTAAAGAGGTGAAGAAGATTGTTCCAGGGATGCCTGCAGATAGAGCCAAAGAAATGGAAGAATTTGATAAGAATTTTCAGGCTGCTATTGCATCTGTTAAGACTGCCATCACAACCTCTCAAAAGGAAATATCTGAAAAGCTTCAAAAGTTAAGACCATTTTTCAAGGAGGGAGTGAATTATTTGGATGGCCAAATTCGATTTCAAAAGAAGATCTTAGAGATCATGTCTCAAGAGAAGCCATAAAGGGGGAGAGGATGCTAATTCATGCAGGCTCTGAGCACACCAAGTGGGTGACCAATAGCATACGAGCCACTTTGGGATATCCCCCATTGTGTGATGATGCTATGGTAGCTGAGTCAGGAATACAATCTAATCTACTTGATGGCAATCAACCTGAGGTTGCCCAAGTCATATACCCCCCTCCAGATTTTGACTTGATTGATCAAAAAGTTCAAGGAATGTATAGTCCTCCAAAGGGGGTTACTAATATTGTCTTTGGAAAAGTTGATAAGCCTGAGGCTACTCTGAAAGAACAGCAGGATGCTCTATTGGCAAAGAAGAAATTCAGAGAGCAGGCTGTACTGAAGCCAGATTATGAGCAGTGGAGTCCTACTTCAAGGAACATCATACTCACTGCATGGAAAGCTGTACAAGATAAAGTTCATGAGAGAGGAAAGTGGTACAATGAAATTGAATGACAGAAGTATGAGGCAAGGCAAGAGGCAATTGTACAATTTAGAAGGAAAGCCAAGCTGGGAAGACTGCCATCAGATGCTAAGGAGCCAAGCAAATACTTCCCAAAGCCTTTTCATTATTTTGAAAGGCAAAGGATCAAGGAAGAAGCTCAGAAGAAGGCTAATCTTAAAGGAAAGAAGATAGCTGAAGAATCAGAAGCTCCTGTGACAGCTACAATTCAGTCTGGCAAAGGGATTACAATTAAAGAGCCTGATCAATCCTAATTTTGTTTTAAATATTGTGTAATGTTGTGATGTAATCATCAAATGTAAAACTTTGTAATCAAACATTACCCTGTTATAAACAAAATGTTGTTTGGCATATTATAATGTGCATTCTGTGATGAATTATTCTATGTTATGTTTTGTTTATATTTAAAGTATTCCTGCTATGTCATTAATCATCATTTAGTACTGTTTATAAATGGTGTATATCATTGGCTATAGGGGTTATGACTTCTCCAAATAGGGGGAGATTGTTGGGTACATTGGAAAATGTGTACCTGATTTGAAGAAGCCCAACTTAGCTCAATGATATACATCAAGGTGTATTTGATGTTATTTTAAGTTGACATGTGCAGGTGGAGAATTGATAAAGTATGCAGAAAAATTCTAAGTCCAAGTGTCGACACAAAGGAAGCAGTGTCGACACACAGAAGAAAATAGTCGACACAACACTGGGAAGCAGTGTCGACACATAGCAGTTAGTCTACAACTACACTGGGAAAAAGTGTCGACACAGAAGAAGTAAGTCGACACAACACTGGGAATTTGTGTCGACACAGAAAAAGAGTCGACACAACACTGGGAAATTGTGTCGACACAGAAGAAAAGCGTCGACCTCAAACATTGGGAGAATGTGTCGACACAGAAGAATATAGTCGATCTCAAGATTGTCGACATCATCTGAATGTGTCGACACAGAAGAAAATAGTCGACCTCAAGTTAGTCGACACCAGCAGAATGTGTCGACACATTGTGATTAAGTCGACACATAATAGCAGAGTTAAAAAATGAATGTGTCGACACCTGAAGGCTAAGTCGACACTTACTAAAGTTATGATTCTACAACAATTGTGTCGACACACAGGACTTGTGTCGACACACTGAAGAGTCAAGATCAAGTTATTTGCAGAAGAAGCTGTGTCGACTCAAAGGCAACTTAGTCGACATCACTGAAGACTGTGTCGACACCAAAGTCAATTATGTCGACACAAATAGACAGATTGTCTCGACACTTTCTGACAGACTGTTTCAACAACTTGTGATTCAAGACTAAGGCACAGGACTTGTTTGAAGACTCGACAGCTGTGGGTTATCATCGGTTAACTGAAGTTGTCAGACTTGTCAGAAAACGGTTATAAACCGGATCAGCCGGTTACCATGAAGAATGTCTATAAATAGACAGATTCAGAAGGAGAAAAATCAATCAACAACATATAGAACTGACCTTTTGAAATACATTGGATCAGAAAGTGGAGAAGGATTACTATTCTACTCATTTCAAGAAAGTGCTAGGCACTTAAGAAGATCTTCTCCGGGAGATCTAAGAAGACTATCTAAGGATAGATCTAAGAAGAGTTCTAATCAGAATTCAGAAGAATCATTCAAAGTTCTGGATAGAGAGAGATCAAGTCAGAATTTGAAGAAGAAGATAGAATCCACCAGTGGATTCTCAAGAAGCTGTTTGGAATCAACTCAGCTAAGTACATTTTCAAGAAGCTTTGAAGAAGGCTAAGAAACAGTTGATTGCATCAGCTGATCAAGAATTGTCATTGCCTTTTCTCTCTCAACTTTGGCAAGACAATTAAGACAATCTTTTCTATATTTCTGTAGGATCTGTTTATACAGATCTGAGTTGTAAGCCTATGTTATAAAGGCTGAGTGTAGGAGTGTTGAACTCTGAGTGGTAGGGCTGATTGCCTGAGTGTAGGAGAAGGGTATTCTCTGAGTTGTAGGCCTTGGGGCAAGGCTGAGGTAGGGCAGTTGTGCCTGAGTTGTAGGAACCAGTTGGGTTCTGAGTTGTAAGATCTATTGATCTGAGATAAGTGGAAGTTTGGCCGAATCTAGCATACTGCTAGATAGGTGAAGGGGGAAAGTGGATGTACCCAGACCTTGGGGAACCACTATAAAACATAGTGCAATCTGTGATGTTTTGTTTTCTGTGATTGCTGAGTTTATTATATTAGTTATTAAATTGAATTCTGTCTAGAAGTTTTAGAAAGAGAAGCAGAACCTATTCACCCCCCCCTCTAGGTGTTTAGGCTGCCTTGAAAGTTAAACTATCATCTGTGTTTGTATGCTTATTTTCTACGCATCGTTCTTTAAATTTTTATTACGCATAAAGACGCAAACCTCACCTATTCACCCCCTCTAGGTGATTTTGGTAGACAACAAATAACATCAGTTCTCGGTTCACATATACCCGAGACTCCTGCTGAGCCGTAGTACGCATGTGAGCTCCGCTGTTGTGTTCTTAGCATTGAGGCATACAGAGGCCTAGGTTTTGTAGTGTGGATACCCGCCTAGTAGTGGAGAATCCCGCTCTACTGTCACCGCCTGGCCACGACGGATGACGCCTAAGAAGTTAGCTACCTACTCAAAAAAAAATGGGAACTACAAGTCTGTGTCGACATAGCAATTGAATGCGCGTGATCATGGGTGAGTCATTGCATAGCATTTATGGCATTGCATTACATTGCATACATAAGATCATCATCATATAAGTTTGTATGGGCACTCTTATACGATGAGTTACTTTACTGTTGAGTTGATCCTTAACTTATAGGTCTGTATGAGCATTCATATAAGTTGAGTTACTTTCTGTCGTAGCTTTACAACTTTCATATACTGCTGTAGATGGTAGAACTGCTAGAGTAGAATGTTTACTCGTTCTTTATACTGCTGATATACTTGATATTGCTCACTCTATACCACCTGTTTGTACTACTGCTTATATAAATATATTGTACCCTTGTTCCTTTCTCCGCCCGGTACCGAGGAGTCACCGGGGGAGCGGATGTGAAATCCACTTAGTCTTTATGACTAACGGTTGCTACGTCTTCTTTCTTAGGAGGAAACCCCACAGACAGAGCAACATCAGGTTTTGCAGCAGGACAGCAAGGCCAGGACGACAGGTCATAAAGGGACGGTGCCATAGCTACCGTCAGTCACCGATGTGAGTTTGAGAGACTCTTATTGTAGCCCCTTTGGGAAAATTTTTCTCGTACTCTGATATTTTAGAAGCTTGTTGTAGCTTCTTTATTTGTTGTACTTTTGGACTATTATTACTTATGTGTGGATTGACTTCTGTTTTATATTCTTGGTTGGGTTGGCAATGGTTGATATTGGTTAGAGCCGGCAGGATAGGCGTCTTGTGGTATAGGTTAGCCCGAGTGCCAGCGCTACTGCAAGGCGGCTGTTCTGGGCATAAGACTCCCCTCGTGCCGTGTTTTGTGATCCGGGAGGGGGGTCTTACATGTACTCCGAGGCCCCTTATATAGACGGATAGAAAGAAGGAAATCAATATTTCCTTTTCCTTTCTCTTTCTTCCCGAGTTCTGGAGCAGAAGACTCTTAGTTGGAGCTAGGATTGTTGAGGTTGCTGGAGAAGAGTTTGTGGCCGAAAACAAGATCCGAAGCTATAATTGCCAAGGGGAAAGTGAGGCAATCATTTCCATCCACGTAGAAAAGCTGTGTCATGGCTCCAAAAAGAATGTCAAGGGTAACAATCTTTCTCCTTGGACATGTGAAGTCCTTATTTTGGCTTGTGCATGGATTTCCCCCACCAAAAGGTGGAGGATTGAGGGATTTCCCTTGAGTTGATTCTAGAAATCCCCAATAGAGTCTTGCATATAGATTCGGAAATGTGTAGTATGGAATATGCATGCTGTGTGAAGCCCATCTGGACAGGTTGGTTTGGATTTGTGATGCTTAATTTTGCGCACCGGAGAAGACTCCGCATATAAACGAGTATTTTGTGGGGTCGTCGGGTTGTGCCTGTGAGCGGAATAATAGGAAGTACTGGAGTGGAATTCCAGGAAAATACCCTCGAAGTTTATGAGTTGTATGTTTTGTAAGTCCACTGTTTCTGGCACTACAAGTGGCTGCAGGGATTTCTGGATGGTTGGTCCAGTTAAGGTTAGGGTTAGGAACAAAAAGAGAGTTCTGTTGCTAATGCCAGATGACAATGGTTGTCGCTAGTGATAGCTTATAGCAAACCTGTGATTGTTAAGTCAGTCCTTCGGGGATAGTGTGGCTATTGTGAGCTACGAGCTCTTGAAAGGCTTCATGCTGAACGGACAGGGGGATGGCGACCCGCGTTAGTATAGATATTGAACTGGAGATTTGAGAAACTGGCAAGGGCTGAACTGTATCCGCGTTATGGTTGTCTAACTTGAGTGCCTTAGTCGTTGGCTTCATTAGGATCACATGACGAGAGTCTTGGGCTGTTCGCCGTCAAGACTAAAGTCTCCGGTTGTAGGCCGTAGAGCGTAATGCTCAAAGTTTACCGTTGGATTTTTGACCTTTGAATGGTGGTGGGACCCTGATTTTCCGGTATACCAATAATGTGCCCTGAGTGCACGGAGCGTCAGACCTTGTGGTTGACGTTTGTGATATATTGATGGTGCGTGAATGCACATCTTGTGATATATCTACTTGTGAAATGTCATGCCTGCAGGGAAGGATTCCCACTGCCCCGGGAAAGGGGTAGGGTCGATATAAATGGGTCAGCTGAATGCTGATCGTTGCCTTGTTTGCCACCGTGTGGTGGACTGTCCGTGTACAAGTGCTGGAGAGCCGAGCGGGAAATAGCAGGCTGAAGCCCTTGTTGCTGCTGCTGCTATACTGGCCCTCGAAGGACAATTAAAGAAATGTTTTACTATTTTCATGTGTGGCCGGCCTGCGTGCCGATGTATGTAATCCACACTCGTGAAGAGAACCTGTAAGGCCTTAAGTCCAAACTTTTGTTTATTTGGTATACATTCCTTTGAGATATATAAATGTGTTGGTTTATATATATAGTGAACATTCATGGTTGATGGGTTCATGTTTAACTCCTAATGCTTCCGCTAGAATGCTCTGAGTTAGGATGCGTGTACTAGTTTTTGGTATTAACCTGTAACCTCGCCGCCTGTTTGTGGCATATAGTGTGGGGCCCCGGCCGGACCTTCTATTATATGTCATTTAATGGATGGGGTTGTTACAATTTGATGTCATCTTGTCTTGGTCTTCCTCTTTCGAATTCGTGGTCGAATTCTTTTGTGGGGGTGGCAAGCACGTATAAGTACGACCCGCTTTAACTATAATTGAACTCAAGAATGTCCACTAAGGAATGAAAATACACCTGTTTGTGGAACCTACGCATTCCTATAGTGTTGTTGTTGCTTGTGCAAAGTCGCTAAAGTGTGTCTTGTCCACCTATAAGTGACTCGAAGTGGTGCTGGGCAGTCTGAGTCACAACATTCTGATGAGAGTGCGACACCAGTTGAGGTGCCTACACCTCCTCCTTCTGCGGAGACAGTACGTCTAGTTGCTAAGGCGCTGTTTGCAATGCTTCATGCACATCCTACTAGGCAAGCGCAACCTGCAATGGTGCTAGAACAGGGTGGTGTGAGGCTAGAACCTGTTGAGGCTGTTGCTGATCCTCGAGCAGCTGAATGGCAGTTGAAGCAGTTTATGAGCTTCAATCCTCCTATGTTTACGAGTGTGGGATCCCCAATGCAGGCAGACGATTGGTTATCGCGCGTCAAACGAATATTGACGGCGATAAGGACGGAAGAAGAATAGAAAGTCACCTTAGTAACCTTCTTGCTGGAAGGAGAGGCTCGGCTATGGTGGGACGAGATAAAGTTGCACCACTTAGCGGGCAGGCAACTAACCGAAGTCTTGATATAGGAGTTTTCGAGACTGTTTTTGGCAAAGCACTTGCCATCAACTCAGCAGATAGCCATGGAAAATGAATTCCAGCGTCTAACTCAGGGAGAAAGTAGTGTTGACACCTACTTACATGAGTTTACCAGGTTGGGATGTTATGCGAGAACTTTCTTTGCTGACTAGGAGCGTAAAACCAATAGGTTCTACAAAGGGTTGCAGGATGAGCTGAGATTCTTGCTCTCGAGTTCGGTGAACCAGGGATTTCAAGCGTTGGTTGATACGACTCGTGCGTTGGAGAAGGATATGAAGTGGGTACAAGGCAAGAGGGACTTGGCTATGACAAAGTCCGAGTTCAAAGCGTCGCGTCCTAAGAAATCAAACTATCGAAGGAAATGGGGTAAGAGATCCAAGTCTTCTAGACAAGCTCCTTCTACACTTGCATTTGGAGCAACTTCGAGACAAGAGTCTCGTACTTGTTATACTTGTGGTAGGGTGGGGCATCTAGCCCGTGATTGTCAGGTTGGTCCGCCAAAGGTTGAAAAGAAGACAGGAGCGTCATATACGGAGAAGGGAAAGATAGTGGTGGAGTCCTCTGCATCCCAGGTGCAGCCCCGAGTTTATAATCTTGGCCAACAGGAGGCCATAAAGCAAAGTGACGTCGTTACAAGTACGAGTTAAGATACTTTGCTATTGCTTTTGATACTTCATACCTTTTATAGATTGTGTATGATATGTTTGTCTTAGGCTTTGTCCTGATTCGAGACTGTCCGGCGAGAGCACTATTTGAAATGGGTGCTTCACATTCATTTCTATATGTGGACTTCGTGTCACAGATTAGAGCGCTGATTCGTATGATAGCAGATAGTGTAAAGGTGTTATTACCGAACAGATGTGTAATGCATGCGGATAAGACTTGTTATGTCGAGGTACTAATAGGAAGTCGGGATTTTAGATTGGACGCATCTGTGTTGCCGATATCGGAATTTTATGTGATCTTTGGTATGGAATGGATTTCAGAGCAGCATGCCTTTATTGATTGCAATTCAAAGGAGATCACACACTGGGACAAAATACCGAGCTTGAGACTAAATTCACTGGTATGTGAGGAACGAGCAGGATCTTGATGTCTGCCCTCCAAGTCGTCAATGCTGTTCGGAAAGGCACGAAGTTATTCTTCACACTTATTCAAGCTGTTGAGCCAAATACCAGTTTGAGTGACAATCCGATAGTATCAGAGTTTTCTGTTGTATTTCCTAAATATCTTCCTGGGTTATCGCCCTAGCGGGAGATAGACTTCACTATTGAGTTGGTGTCAGGTGCAAAACCTGTGGCCCGCTCGCCATATCGTGTAGCGCCAAAGGAAATGGCGGAACCGAAAGTTCAACTATAAGAGTTGCTGGAATAGGGATACATACGCCCAAGTATGTCACCTTGGAGTGCACCTGTTCTCTTTGTGAAAAATAAGGAAGGAAATCTGCGGTTGTGTATCGACTATCGTGAATTGAATAAGCTGACGGAGAAAACAAGTATCTGATTCCACTGATAGATGATTTGTTTGATCAGCTAGTGGGATCAACCGTCTATTCTAAACTTGAATTAAAATCTGGTTACTACCAGTTAAGGATTCGGGAAGGTGACATTCCCAAGATAGCGTTTGGAACACGCTATGGTCATTATGAGTTCACTATAATGTCATTTGGGCTATGTAATACGCCATCGGTGTTCATGGATCTCATGCACCAAACGTTCTGAGAGTACTTGGACTTGTTTGTGATCGTCTTTATTGACGACATATTAGTGTACTCTCAGTCTGAAGCAGACCATGCTAACCATTTATGGATGGTGTTGCATACCCTGAGGCGAAACAAGCTCTATGCCAAGTTCTCAAAGTGTGAGTTTTGGCTATCGTCAGTGGCTTTTCTTGGCCATGTGGTGAGTGGAGAGGGCATTGCGGTGGATCCGTCGAAGATAAGAGCCATACGAGAGTGGCTAGTGTTGTCTTTTGTGGCCGAAATCAGGAGTTTCCTTGGATTGGCTGGCTACTATAGATGTTTCGTAGAAAACTTCTCACGGATCGCTTTGTCACTTACCACATTAACGAGGAAGGATTAGAAGTTCATTTGGATGCCAGAGTGCGCACGAGCTTTTGAAGAGTTGAAGAGTCGTTTAACCACGACTCCTGTTTTGACGTCGCCATGTGGTACAGAAGGATATGAGATTTATATTGATGCATCAGGGAGCGGCTTAGGCTGCGTTCTTCTTCAATTTGGAAAAGTGATAGCGTATGGATCGCGATAGTTGAAAGTGCATGAGGGAAACTATCCCATCCACGACTTGGAGTTGGCAGCGGTGATTTTTGCACTTAAATTGTGGAGTCACTATTTATATGACGTGAAAGTGGATATATTCTGTTAGAAACGAACTAAAACAAGCCGGAGAGAGTATAACTGAAACTTTATTATCAGAAAAAGGTCACTATTACAAAGGTATGCCCTCCCTTATATAGAATGGAGGAGAGATGAGAGAATACAAATAAGAGATGTGGGACTAAAAATTTACAGTACTAAGCGGACTATACAGAACAAACTGCACAAGCCGCGCGGTTAGACAGAAGGGCTAACCGCACGGCTACCACTAGAGAGAGAGAGAGCCCGCAAGGAGAGACCGCCTGAGAGCTCGGCAACCAGACAGCAACAGCACAGCAATCAAATCGCTGAAGGGAAACCGCCAGACCGCACGGTCTCTAACCCGCCAAGACAGACCGCCAGACCGCCCGGTCTCAACTTCAACACTCCCCCTCAAGCTGGAGCATATATATCGATCATGCCTAGCTTGTCGCAAATGTGATGAAATGAGGCGGAAACTGGCTTGGTGAAGATGTCAGCCAGCTCTTTATCAGAAGTGATAAAGGGAGTGCAAATTTGTTCCTTTAAGATCTCTTTACGAATGAAATGACAGTCGACTTCAATGTGTTTGGTTCTTTCATGGAAGACCAGATTTTTGGAGATGTATATGGCAGCCTTGTTATCATAGAACATAGGTAGCGGATGGTTGTAGACCTCTCCTAAATCCAGCATTAGAGCCCGTAGCCATTTTAGCTCACAAGTGGTCGACCCCATACTCCGATACTCTGCTTCAACACTGGATCTGGAAACAACAGACTACTTCTTGCTCTTCCAGCTTACCAGATTACCCCCAACAAAGGTGCAGAAACCGGAGGTAGACTTGCGATCCCCTTTGTCATCAGCGTAACTCGCATCTGAGTAAGCTTCAACCCTCAGATGACCATTCTTCTGGAAAAGCAATCCTTTCCCAGGTGCGGCTTTGACGTACTCCAAGATCCGTAAGGAGGACTGCAGATGACACTCCCTGGGAGCTTGCATGAATTGACTCACCTTGCCAACAGCATAGGAAATGTCGGGTCTGGTCACTGTGAGATATATGAGCTTACCAACAAGACGTCTGTACCTCGTAGTATCTGAAAGAAGAGGCGAATCATCTGTCTAGGTTTTGTCTTCTCCAACAGCCATGGGGCATCGAGCAGGTTTGACCCCAATCAATCCTGCATCTTTTAAAAGATCAAGGGCATACTTACGCTGGGAGAGGACTAAGGAATTGGGCTTCCGAGAGATTTCAATCCCCAAAAAGTAGTTTGGAGAGCCCATATCTTTCGTGACCAGATGTTGACGAAGATGCCGCTTTGTCAAGGCTACCCCTTCCTGATCATCGCCACTGAGAAGAATATCATCAACATACACTGCAAGAACCACCAGTCCCGAGGAGGTTTTGCGAGTAAATAGAGAGTGATCGGCAGAGCTGCGCACAAAACCAACGGCCGCCACGATGCCGCTAAACTTGTCAAACCAAGCTCGAGGGCTCTGCTTGAGGCCATAAATTGCCTTCTTCAGCCGGCATACTCGTGTCTCCCCCTGAGCAACATACCCAGGAGGTTGCTCCATGTATACGGCCTCCTGAAGATCACCATAAAGGAAGGCATTCTTTACATCCAGCTGGGAAATCGGCCAATCCTTGTTGAAGTTGTCGAAGAAGATGAGGAGGAGCATGACCAAGGCGGAGATGCCATTGGAGAAGATCTGTGGAGGTGGAGGAGAAGGTGGAGAAAGCGGAAATGTTGTCCAGGAAGTATAGGCCGCCACTCTCAGTCCCAGTAGCAATCGTCCGTTGGGAGTCCAGATCCTGAAAAGAGCAAGTAGTAGAAGTAAAAGTAACAGAACAGTGTAATTGCTTGCATAGAGAGGTAACAGATAATAAGTTGCACGGGAACTTGGTCACGTAGAGAGTATCCTCCAAGCGAAGAGACGGAGTGACATGAACTATCCCCGTCCCATGAACCGATGATGAGGAGCCGTCAACGAGAGTAACCGGGGGCAACCGACCATGTGTTTCGAGGAGAGAAAAACACTGGAGATTGCCAGTCATATGATTAGTAGCACCGGTGTCGATCAACCATTTTCCTTGAGTAACAATGTGGGCACTACCAGAAGACGTGACCACCGAGGCGAACGGCTTTGAGGAGTATATGGAAGCCATGAAGGGAGGAACAAAAGAACTGCAGCGGTCATGGTGACAGCACACCAGCGGTAAGAAGGGCCACGACCAAGATGCAGAGCAAGGCAAAAGGGGACGAAGAGGGAAGCACAAGCCGCGCGACTCAACAGGAGGTCGCGGCGACTAACACGCAGGAGCGGCTAAAGGCAGAGCCGCATAGAGGAGAACAAGCCGCTGCGACTTAGAGACAAGTCGCGGGGACAAGAGAGAGAGCGGCGAAGGAAGAAGGGGGGACAGGCCGCCTAAACAAGGAAGAACCCCCGCGAACAGAAAGAAATCGCAGCGGTTAGGAGAAAGAGATCTACCGTGCAAACAACAGGAAGCCACGCGGTTAGAAAACTATCAGCGCGGATAGGAAGAAGAAGATCAGCAGCGGACACGATGTCAGACACCAGCGGCCAGAAAAGCCACGACCAAGCCGCAGAACCAAACAGAGGGAGAGAAGTCGGGCGGCTAGCAGACAGACCGCGCGAACAGAAGAGGAGGATATAGGGAGGCAAAAGGCGAACAAGGCCAAAAGAGGCCGCGGAGACAGGTCGCGACGACTAGAGAAGAGAAGGAGGAAGCGGCGACTAGAACAGGTCGCAAGAAAGAACCAAGCAACAGAAACAGGCCGCGCGAACAGGGCGCAAGCAAACAGGCGGAAGAAACAAGCCGCGGGAGATAGGCCGCGAGAAGAAGAGGCAGGTCGCGCGGACAGGAGAACGCACAGAATCAGGAGCGAAAGATCGAATCCTCTGATACCATGTTAGAAACGAACTAAAACAAGCCGGAGAGAGTATAACTGAAATTTTATTATCAGAAAAAGGTCACTATTACAAAGGTATGCCCTCCCTTATATAGAATGGAGGAGAGATGAGAGAATACAAATAAGAGATGTGGGACTAAAAATTTACAGTACTAAGCGGACTATACAGAACAAACCGCACAAGCCACGCAGTTAGACAGAAGGGCTAACCGCACGGCTACCACTAAAGAGAGAGAGACCGCAAGGAGAGACCGACTGAGAGCTCGGCAACCAGACAGCAACAGCACAGCAATCAAACCGCTGAATGGAAACTGCCAGACCGTGCGGTCTCTAACCCACCAAGACAGACCGCCAGACCGCCCGGTCTCAACTTCAACATATTCATAGACCATAAGAGTCTAAATTACCTATTGGATCAGAAGGATCTCAATATGCGATAATGAAGGTGGATGGAGTTCCTCGGGGACTATACCTTTTATATTCATTATACTCCCGGGAAGGGAAATGTTGTTGCAGATAACTTGAGTCGTCTGACTACGACAAGGGCAAATTGGTTACAGATGCATGATGAACGTCTGATCTAGGAGTTGGAAGCTTTAGAGATTTCTTATGTTGACACGAATTCTACAACAAATGCGTGCTTGAACTGGACAGAGGTACAATACGATCTTACAGACAGAGTTCGACGAGCAACGGAACTTGATACAAGTTTGCAACATTATGCAATGGATGGGTCAAATGGACAATTCTCCTGGGATGACAGCCTTTTGCGAAAGGATGGTCGTTTGTGCGTCCCGAATATGGGTAAGCTAAGAGATGAATTGATGTATGAAGCGCACTTCACGAAATATTCAATTCACCCAAGGAGCACAAAAATGAACAAAGACATGGAAAAACTATTCTGGTGGCCGGGTTTAAAGAAAGACATAACACACTATGTGGCTAAATGTCAGACATGTGTCTTAGTGAAAGCGGAATGTCAGAAGCCTGGAGGTTTCCTGAAGTCACTACCGATTCCAGAATGGAAGTTCGATTATATTTAAATGGATTTCGTGCACGGTTTGCCGAGATCTCAACGCGGTAACAATTCGATTTGGGTGATCGTAGACCGGTTGACTAAAGTGGATCACTTCATTCCAAACAAAAGGGACGATTCAGTGGAAGTCTTAGCTAAGCTTTATGCTGAGAAAACCGTATGATTGCACGATGTTCCCCGTAACATCGTAAGTGATAGAGATGGGCGCTTCACTTCGAATGATTGGAGGCTAATCCATTAGTTGTTGGGGACAAAGTTAACCTTAAGTACGGCCTTTCATCAACAAATAGATGGCCAGACTGAGAGAACCAGCAGAATAATGGAGGACATGCTCCGAATTTGCGCCTTGGATTTCGGGAAGAGATGGGAAGATCATCTCTATATGGTAGAGTTTGCCTACAATAATAGCTATCAGGCTAGCATAAATATGGCACTGTTTGAAGCTTTGTATGGTAGGAAATGCCGTACACCATTAGCTTGGGAGGAAATAGGCGAGTCAAAATTATATAAGCGTAACGAAGTCAAAGAAGATAATTCGACGATACGCTATATCCGGGAGAGGCTACTGATAACCCAAGATAGGCAAGAAAGTACTACAATGCCAAGCATCGGAACGTGGAATTTGCGGTGGGCGATTGGGTATATTTAAAAATCAAGTCATTCAAAGGCGTGTCCAGGATTCGGCGCTTGAAAATGTTAAGTCTGAGGTATCTTGGTCTGTTTGAAGTGGTGGAGCAAGTTGGAGAAGCTGCCTATCGGCTAGCTCTTTCAGAAGAATTGAGTGGATTGTATGATGTGTTCCACATATCCGTGCTTCGAAAAGCCGTGAAAGATCCAGCTCAGGTAATTGCGAATGATCACATATCGGTCGAGTCTAGGCTAACGACGAAGGTTAGGCCCATCCGGATTGAGGATACGACAGTTAAGCAACTGCGGAATAAGACAATCAAGATGGTCAATGTCCGGTGGAACAACTGTGGCCGTAAGGAGCTAACATGGGAGTGGGAGCAAACCATGTATGCTGAATTTCCCGAATTGTTTGTATAAAATGTTGTAATATTTCTTTGTTGAAGGAAAAATATATTATAATAACTTTGTTGATGTATTATGGTGCTATATAAAAATTTCGGGACGAAATTTTTTTGTAAGGGGAAAGGATTGTAACACCCCAAAACGTACAGGAATTCATCGACCTGAGATCGATGAAAATCGTCGGGCTGAGCTCGATAAAGATCTTCGGGCGGAGCTCGACGAAGATCGTGGGGCTGAGCTCGACGAAGATCGTCGGGCGGAGCGCGACGAAGATCGTCGGGCTGAGCGCGACGAAGATCGTCGGGTGGAGCGCGACGAAGATCGTCGGGCGGAGCGCGACGAAGATCGTCGGGCGGAGCGCGACGAAGATCGTCGGGCGGAGCGTTACGAAGATCGTCGGGTGGAGCTCGACGAAGATCGTCGCGCTAAGCTCGACAAAGGTCATCGAGCAGAGATCATCAAGTTGAGCTCGATGAAGGTCGTCGAGCGGAGATCACCGAGCTAAGCTCGACGATTTTGAAACGATTCGTGTCAGGAGGATGTTTTGCGGCCACTGAGCGGTGAGTTAATTTCAACCCGAGCCATTGTATGGTTTTGATGATTTGATCGTGTGGCTGGGATGTACTCTGAGGCCTCTTATGCAGACGGATAGAAAGAAAGAAATCATTATTTCCTTTTCCTTTCTCTCTCTTCCCAAGTTCTGGAGCGGAAGACTCTCGGCTGTAGCTAGGGTTGCTAAGGTTGCTGGAGAAGAGTTTGTGGCCGAAAACAAGATCTGAAGCTATAATCACGAAGGAGAAAGTGAGGCAATCATTTCCATCTGCGTAGAAAAGCTGTGTGTTGGAACCCCAGTTTGGATTTGGGCTAGGTTCACTAATTAGGATTGTTGACCCATTATGTATAGTTTAGGGTCAATTTATTAGTTCTAAGGTTAGGTTAGTCTGATTTTGTTAGACTCATATGTTCCAGCCTTCAGAAGACTCCAGAGATTCAGATTTAGAAGAAATGTAGTTTTAAAGAGTTCAAAAATTAGTTCGAAGTTCTTCGAACTCAGCTCAACGATCGTCGATCGCAGATCTACGAACTCAGAGTTTCAACTCTGAGTTAAGCTCGATGATATCCGAGCTCAGGTCGTCGAACTTCCTCCTCTTCTCAGTTTCTCTGGTCGACGAAACAGATTTCTCAGGTCGACGAACTTGGAGTTCAGGTCGATGAAATCTATTCTGAGTTCGACGAATTCTGATCAGAACCAGTTTATTGTTTTCTCTCTCAGTTTGAATTCTAATTATATTAGTCTCAGACAGTAATTCTCTGAATAATTAAGGCTTATATTCTCAAGAATATAGCCGTTTCTTGGGAGTATTAATTATGGTTTTTACAGAGTTAATTACTTGACTTATTTACTGAGATAGTTGAGGAAACTCATTAAAGACATTTTCCAGCCGTTTCAACCCCCAGATTCTGAGCAGTAATTCAAGGATTCTATTCAAAATTCAAAGGCTGGTTATTGCACAGAATATAAAAAGGGTTTTTCTTCTTCCTCTCAACAAGACATACACGGGATATAATGATACAAAGAAGAAAAGTATATAGAGAATAACAGATATATAGAATACATTCTCTGTGGAAAATATTGCTAGTGTGCTTACAGGAAATTGAAGAAGAACAACAACAAAAAGATCATTAGTCTTCTTCAGTTTCTGGCTTCAGGATTCTTCAGATACAAACAACATTCATCTTTCTAAAAGCTTCCTGAAGAATCATCAAGCTAGTTGAAGGCCTATACCCTGAGCAAAGCTTCCTTCCTTCCTGAACCATTCAACATCTCAGGGGGAGCTTTGACAACAACAATCCACTTGTCTTCTCATGTTGTTTGAGAAAGAGAAGACACCATCACTTTCTTTACCTCACTATAAAAAGGGTTTTTAACTCCCTTCAAAAGTTGTCACCTAGTATTTAAGTCTCCTTAACAAAAGACTTGTGTTGGTTTTTGGGTACCTGATCAAAAACCTAAAGGGTTGTGAGTTCTTCCTTGAAATAGATCTTGTGGTGACAGGGCACCTGAGCAAAAACCTGTGGTGGCAGGGCACCTGATCAAAAACCTGTTAGTGGATTCCTACCAGGGTGGTAGAAGAGTTGATGTACTAAGTCTTGGGGAACCACTATAATTTCCTTGTGTCGTCTGGTTATTCCATTTCTTGTTTTGTTGTGATGTGATATTTTTGTTTTTACTTCTCTTTATATACTTTAATATCACTTATTTTTATTCCGCTATAAAAACTAATCAAAGTTTTTAAAACACTATATTCACCCCCCCTCTAGAGTTAAGACAAATCTATCCCCTCACTTTCACTTAGTATCAGAGGGCTATTCTTTGGTTTCACAGGCTAATACATGAATCAAAAGATCCTTTGATAGATCTTAATACCTCTAGTGTCTCTCTTATATCATGGCACAAAATAAGGAATACTCAAGCACCAGACCTCGAGTATGTAACCTTAATAAGTTTACAATCTGGAAGGCAAGGATTAAATTGTATATGAATTCAATTGATGAAGATATCTATAATTCTATCTTGACAGGTCCCCCACACCTTCTGCAACAGCAACAACAAGTACCAATACAGTTCCACCACCTGAGTGGACTGATGCCCAGAAGAAGGCCAAGATTGCTGATGCCAAAGCCATGAACATTCTGGCACAAACTATGTCAGATGACATATTCCAGAAAGTGGTTGAGTGCACATCAGCAAAAGCCATTTAGGATTCCCTAAACCAAATGGTTACAGGATCAGCTGATTAGATAAAGGATAGGAGATCACATCTCATCTCTCAATATGAGAATTTCCAGAAGGATAAGTTTGAGTCAGTGGCTAACATGTACAACAGACTTAACTCAATTGTCAATGAGCTGAAGAATTTGGACAAGAATATCTCACTAACAGATATTAATAACAAGATCCTTATGTGCTTCCCCAGCACATGGGATTCCAGGATCTGGCCAATCAAGGAGGTCGGAAGCTTGACTGAAATCTCCATTGAGTCATTACTGGGAAAGCTCAAATCTTATGAACAGTTGATAAAGTCAAGAGAGGCAACTGAGCAGAAGATTTCCTCTTCAGGAAGAAAGGAGCAAATCATTGCCTTCAAAGCAACTGAAGGACAAGAAGCTCCACCTGCTAATGATGACCTCCTAGGTATACTGGCTAAAATATTTTATAAGATGGCCAAAAAGGATTTTAGGAGGAAGTCATCCAGACAAGATGACAGACCAAGATATGACAAAACTCCTACTGAGGAAATTGTGTGCTTTGGTTGCAGGAAACCTAGACACATTCTTCCTGAGTGTCCAGAGAATCAGAAGAAGGAGAAAAGAAGAGACAAGGACTCCAAAATGCATTACAGCAAGCCATCCTCCAACAAGCATAAGAGGAAGGACAAAGGGTTTGTTGCTGAAACCTGGAGTGATACAGAAGAAGAATCTTCATCTTCCAGCTCCAGTGAAGATGAAGAAGAAGCTAAAGTAAAGGAAGTTTGCTTTATGGCCATCAATGCCTCAGGCCATCTGTCAGAAGCTGAGCAATCTGAAGAAGAATCTGAATCTGAAGAGGATCAGGCAATATCTTCATTTGATTTCAATTCAGAACATTTCAAAACTAAATTTAAATTGTTATGTGATGACTTAATAAAATCTGAGAAGGAAATCAAACTTCTCAGAGATAAGCTAATTGAACAACATAATCTATTATCTGAAAATACTAAGTTAAAAGATGAACTAGCTCTAGCAACTGAACAAATCATTTCACTAAAAACTAAATTAAGTGAGGCAAAGCAATTTGAAGAATCTCTAAATGGGATGAGCATCAAATTGATGAACACCACAAGCACTATTAATGTCAGGCAAAATGGCAAGCTGGGCTTAGGTGCTTCATCAAGCCAACCTCATTTAATTCAGAAAAATATTCTCTCAACCCTTATAACATTGATATCAGAAAAGGGAAAAGAAAAAGTAGATGAGAATAATAAACCAACTGAATTAAAACAGAAACCTAAGAAAAAGAGAAAGAACAAGAAAAATCTTAATCATAACAATGTTCAACAGATTTCGTCGAACTCAGATCGACGAAATGTGAACAGTTCGTCGTACACAAGTCGACGAACTCTGAACGCAGACTTCTATTATAATTATTCTTCGAACTGCGATCGACGAAACCAATATGGTTTTTCGAGCCGAGATCGACGATATTAGGGCACAAAGAATGAATATGTCCATTCTCTGAGCGGAGTTCAATGAACTCATCCCTATTTGTTGAACTCAGATCGCCGAACTTATCAAAATTTGTCGATCCCAGTTCAGATTAACAGAAACTCTAATTATCTCAGAATATTTAATCAACCAAAAGAATTTGTTAACCCATTTACCTAATGGATAATTCCACCTAGGAAATTTCATCCTTTAGGATATAAGAACCAACCTGAATGCTCTTTCATTTCTAGTTTTAAGTTTGAAAAGAATCAGGGACCCAAGGTTACTTGGGTCAAGAGCACCTAATCTGTTTTTGTGCAGGTAAAAGACTATCCTACCACAGAGGAATAGTAGTACCTGGATACTGGATGTTCAAAGCACATGACATGAAGCAAGGACAGTTTAACAAACTACAAGTACAAGCTTGTTCCAAAGGTGATCTTTGGTGACTCCAACTGTGACCAAACTGAAGGCTATGAGAATGTTAAAGTTGGAGCTGTCACTTTCAGGAAGGTAGCATATGTAAATGGTCTCAAACATAACCTGATATCCATAAGCCAATTATATGATGAAGGTTATCAGGTATCATTTAATCAGATTTCCTGCATTATTACTTCTGTAGATAATAAAATTGTCTTAACTGGCCTTTGGCAAGGAAATAATTATGTAGTAAATTTCAAATCTATTAGGTTAGAAATTTGCCTATTTAATCAAATTAGTAATAATAATGAATTATGACATAAAATATTAGGACATATTAATCTAAAAAATATTGCTAAACTCTCTATGGACAACCTTGTTAGAGGATTGACTTCTTGCCCATACAAGAAGGAAAGCCTTTGCAGGGCTTGTCAATTAGGCAAACAAACTAAAAATAGCTTTAAATCTATTAATAAGAGTGATTTACCCGGATTATGTATTTTCTACACATGGATCTATTTGGACCCATTGCTGTACAGAGCATGTGAGGGAAATTTTATACCTTAGTTATTGTAGATGACTTCTCTAGGTTCATTTGGGTGTTCTTCTTGAGAAACAAGTCAGATAACTTTTAAGTTCTTACAGATTTTCTTAAGAGCATAAAGATTGAGTATTCTACTCCAGTTGCATTGATTAGAAGTGATCATGGTACTAAGTTTGAATCTCTTCCTATGCAAGAATTCTGTGAGATGGAAGGTATCAGGTATTATTTCTCTGCTCCTAGAACTCCTCAACAAAATGGAGTAGTAGAAAGGAAAAAATAGAACCATGATTCAAGCTGCAGGAACATAGCTTGCAGATGCTCACATGCCCCTATCCTTTTGGGCAGAAGCTGCAAGCACATCAAATTATGTTCTGAACAGAAGTTTGATACATATACTTAAGGGCAAGACTCACTATAAATTACTCAAAAGGAAGCAACCTAAAATAGACTATTTTAGAATCTTTGGTTGTGTATGTTACATTCATAATAATAACAAGAAACACCTTAGAAAATTTGAGGCCAAAGCTGCAATGGGAATTTTTCTTGGATATTCCCAAGTCAGCAGGACTTATAGGGTATTTAATAAATCTACTTTGAAAATGGAAGAATCTGTTCATATTTCTTTTTATGAAGCTAACATGTTTTACAAAGAGAAGGATTATTTTACCAGTAACTTATTGCAGGTACCACAACTGTGTGAGAAATTGGATGATCTGAACCTCACCAATGAGATTGAATCACATCCATCTCCACATATTGATGAAGATAGTGTAGAAGAGGTCAGTGATATAATTGCTGAACCTTCAACAACAAATTTAATTCCACAAGAGGAATTATTTCCCAATGTTGTTGCTGAACCAACTCCTCCAACTAATCTTGTCAAACTTAGAGATCACCCTGTATCTCAAGTGATTGGAGACATATCAGTTGGTGTGCAAACAAAGCATCAAATCAACCAAGATTTGATGCATGCTTACTTCATATCTCAACTTGAGCCCCAATCCATAAAAGATGCTGAGCAAGATCCACACTGAATTATTACAATGCAAGAGGAGCTTAATCAGTTTGAGAGATGCAGAGTTTAGGATTTAGTTCCTAGACCCAGACACTTCCAAGTCATTGGAACTAAATGGGTATTCAGAAATAAATTGGATGCATAAGGAGCTATCATAAGGAATAAAGCAAGACTAATAGCTCAAGGTTATAGACAGGAAGAAGGAATTGATTATGATCAAACCTTTGCACCTGTTACAAGGCTTGAGGCTATCAGAATTTTTCTTGCTTATGGAGCCTATAAAAAGTTCAAAATCTACCAAATGGATGTCAAGAGTGCTTTCTTGAATGGTGAACTCAAAGAGGAAGTATATGTTGAACAACCACCAGGTTTTATTTCTCCAACTCATCCCTCTTTTGTTTTCAAATTGCATAAAGCTCTCTATGGAATAAAGCAAGCTCCAAGAGCTTAGTATGAGACCTTAGCTAGCTTTCTTTTAGAACATAAGTTCACTAGGGGCATTGTAGATAGAACTTTGTTTACTAGGCATCATAATAATAACATATTGTTAGTACAAATATATGTAGATGACATAATTTTTGGCTCTACTGATTCCAAACTATGCAAAAGGTTTTCTGACCTGATGCACTCCAAGTTTGAAATGAGTGAGCTTTCTTACTTCCTTGGTCTCCAAGTGAAGCAATCCCCTGATGCCATTTTCATCTCCCAATCCAAATATGCTAAGGAATTAGTTAAAAGATTTGGGATGACTGATGCCTCAGCCAAGAAAACACCCATGGCTTCCAATGTTGTGATTGATTCTAATGAACATGGCAAGCCAATTGATCAGAAAACATATAGGGCTATTGTTGGGTCCTTATTGTATCTCACAACTAGTTGGCTAGACATAATGTTTGCTCCATGTATTTGTGCTAGGTTCCAGTGAACCCTAAAGAATCTCACTATATTTTACTTCAAAGAATTTTTAGATATATAAAGGGTTGCCCAAATCTAGGACTCTTTTATCCAATTGAGTAGGAATTTGAATTAACTGGATTCTCAGATGCTGACTTTGCTGGATGTAGAGTTGACAGGAAAAGCACATCAGGAACATGCCAATTTTTTGGTGATAGGCTTGTGTCTTGGTTTTGTAAGAAACAGACATCTGTGTCCACTTCAATTGCAGAAGCTGAATACATTGCAGCTGGTAGTTATTGTTCACAAATATTGTAGATTCAAAACCAACTCCTGGATTATGGTGCAATCAAAATAATTCAACTATATTTTGTGATAGTACCAGTGCAATTTCCATTGCACAAAATCCAGTGCATCATAGTAGAACAAAACATATAGAAATTAGACATCATTTCATTAGAGATTGTGTGGACAAAAAGAAAATTAACCTTGACTTTGTCTCTACTGATTTACAAAGAGCAGAAATCTTCACCAAACCTTTGGATGAGAAGAAACACCTGTTCTTCTTAAATCAACTAGGTATGATCAATGGAGAAGGCTTAATTTAATTTCTGTCTGAGGTCGAAGAATTGATCACAGTTCGTCGAATGGAGATCGACGATCTGAGAACTGTTCTTGTGAAATTTCGTCGACCTGAGATTGACAAACTCTCTGTATGAAGTTATTTTCATCGAGCGGAGATCGATGATCTTGCTTCAGAAAAGTTTTCGTCGACCTGAGAATGACGAAAAGTTTTCCCCTCTTCAAACTAAGATCGATGATATTATTTCTTAATGAAATTTTTCGTCGACCTGAGGACAAAGATTTTTTTTTCGCAGGACGGAGTTTGACGCTTCATATTCTGAAAACCTTATAACTAGGTTTTCTTCGAGCTCCATCCCATGCTTTCTAGTTCTCTTGCACTTGATCTCTCTCTCTCTCTCATTTTTGCAGGAAAATAATGGCGATTCCGGCGATTTCTCTTTCAAGCATGAAATACGATACTGGTTTCGACATCGACTTCGAGTCTTTCAGTCATTTGGATCAGATCTTCACGGACATTCTGCAACTATTTGAAGATCAACAACTGAAGAAGTTTATGACCACAAGGATCAAACTACCAGCGACAGAGATCAGGGAGTGGGTCTATACTTCTTCTTCCCCAGATGCAGAGACAATGATAGGTTCAATCGCAGGACAATGGGTTACCCTTACTCCTGTTATTTTATCTGAGCTTTTTGGTTTTGTGAATGGAGAAGAGGACATTGATATAGAAAGTTCTGAATATGATTTTATGCTGATTAAAATGGGTCACTCTGAAGGAAACCCTAATAAGCTACTGAAAAAGAATTTATCTGTTGAGTATAAATTCTTGGCAGATGTTGTTGGTAAGGTTTTTCTGGGCAAACACACAGCCCATGAATATATTAACAGGCACCAGTTTCTGGTAATGTGTGCTCTGGTTAATAAGAAATCGATTAATTGGGGTGTGTTGTTCTTTGAATTGATCAAGAAAAAGAATTCTAAGATGGAAGTTTGTTTTGGGAGGATCCTGGGCATCTTCCTCCAGGCCAAGGCTCCTGAACTTTTTGTCTCCCAGACCATGTTCATCAATTCCTACAAGAGGCTGACTTCTGCCTTATTTGGTAGATGGGAGAGGACCATTCATAAGCCTTCTAGGGCCTCCTCTTCCAGGACTTCAGAGGACACTAAGGCAGTAATAGCCACTCCCCCACCTACAGAAGAAGCTCTCACTTCCATCAGAATTCCTTCACCTCCTCAACAACAAAAACCATCCTCAATTATCCCTCCTACTTCACCTCTTCCACTAGCTCAATCTCCACTTCAAACTCATCTAAATGATATTCCATCCACTTCCTCTCAAACCCCTCCTGCCTCACCATCCCAACCTCGGTCTCCACCTCCTCAATCCCCTTTATCTCCTCACCTTGATGACATATAACCTCATTCATTTCTGTCATCCCTAACTTTTGATCTTTTACCATCATCTCCATTTGCATCTCCACCTCAGGATAAAGTCATGCCTGATTTCATTCCTCCCCTTCATCCCTTTCATCCTTCTGTATCTACTCAGACACTGCTGAGTTTATGCAATTGGATTATTTTTCCACCTCCACCTTCTTGGAGCTTATCACTCCAACCCTCAGGAATCTCATCGTAGAGGTAATTGCACCTCTTGCTACTTCCATTTCAACCCTAGCTACCCAACTTGCTGCCTTCTCTATCCCTTCTTCTTCTAGGGGCCTATTTTCAGTATCCTCTGAATCCAGGAAGAGGGAGATGTTCTGTGAAGAAGTTTCAGCTCCTCTAGCAGCAACAGCAGCAGTTCCAACACCAGGTTCAGTACCAGCAGTTGCAGTAGCAACAATTGACATTGAAATGGTCTGTACAGATGCAGTAGTAGCAATTCTAGCAGTAGTAGCAATTCCAGAGATTATAACTGTTTGTGATTGTATTATCAATCCCATAGTTGATTTATTTCATTTGTTAGATTCTTTTGATTATGTTCATATAAATTCTTTACCAAGTTCTGAACAACAGCATTCCAAGGCTATAGTTTGCTATACCTCACCCATAAGACCTGAAGTTGTGAAGCAACTGAAGGCAAGTTTTGCAGTTCCCATGTTTATAGAGCCTGCAGTTGACTCAGAGACAAAGGCTTTCTCTCCTCTAACTCGTATGTGGGCTGAGTCCCCCATGCTAGATCTTGATTATCTTATGTTTGCAGACATGGAAGAAGAAAGCAACCAGATTGTTATAAAAATTTCTGCAGAGCCAGCAATTCAAGAACAGCCTCAGGCTGAGAAGCTCATTTCTGAGGCTCAACTTAAAGAAATTGATGATTTATATGATAATCCTGTTGAATCATCTGATGATGATGATTCAGATCAATGATCCTTCCTCCAGAAAGAGAAAGCTCAAAAAGAAGGCTCCTCCAAAGGCTGTTCCCAAGCAAAACCCATCTGCAGATACTCCCTATTATATTTTGAATAATATTACTCCATTACCAGGAATGCCTCAATGGATGTGGTACTCCAAAAATGAGCAAAAGGCAAGGAAGAAGAGCAGGAGATACTCTCCTCCTCCTCAAAGGAACTGTAGAGGACCTCCTCCTCCTCCTCCAGCAGCTGGAGCATCTGTAAACATATCTCATTCCTAAAGGTCTTCTCAACAATCTCACCAATCCAGACCCTCTTATCAAAAGCAGGACAGGTCATCCAGACCCTACTCTCAAGGCAGCAGGCATCATTATCAGAAATCTACCAAAAGTATTCCTGATCCAGTTCCAAAGCCTATCAGTCCTCAGAAGACTCTGGATGATCAAAAGAAAGATATCAGTCCTAAAAGACCTCCTTCTCCTGCATATTATCCAGAATTGGATTCAAATTTCAGGATGGCCAGATTTAATGAGTTGGTTGCTCTATCTCAAATCAGAAAGGCCAAAGAAGAAGGCAATGATGCTTCTCAATTTTCTACAATGTCTACATACAGAAAAAAAGAACTTGAAAGGTATCAGGTAAATAAATTATTTAATGTTGACACATATATGAGCCTGCATCCAACATCTGTAGTTCCAAGAGCTATTTCCAAGAAGACTATTGGTGACCAAGACATGAAGATGACTCAGAGGGAAGCAGAAAATCCAAACAGGAAAATTGCTTTTACAAAACCATCTTCTGCTCCTCCTCCAGCTGATTCTTGATCTTTTATGTTTTGTTATTTCATATCTGAACTATATATATAACCATAGCTCTATCATATCTGCTGATAGTTTTAAAAGTCTGTCAGATATTTATTGTTGTGTTTTTAAGTTTTTCATTTTTTTGGTTAGTGACCTCACCCAAATAGGGGGAGATTATTGAAACCCCAGTTTGGATTTGGGTTAGGTTCACTAATTAGTATTGTTGACCCATTATGTATAGTTTAGGTTCAATTTATTGGTTCTAAGGTTAGGTTAGTCTGATTAGGTTAAAATCTTTTGTTCTAGCCTTCAGAAGAATCCAGAGACTCAGATTTAGAAGACATGCAGTTTTAAAGAGTTCAGAAATTAGTTCGAAGTTATTCGAACTCAGCTCGATGATCGTCGATCGCTGATCGATGAACTCAGAGTTTCAACTCTGAGCTAAGCTTGACAATATCCGAGCTCAGGTCGTCGAACTTCCTCCTCTTTTGAGTTTCTCTGGTCGACGAAATTCTATCTTAGGTCGACGAACTTGGAGCTCAGCATTGACAGATACTTTCCAGATCATTTATCACTGAGCTCAGGTCGACGAAACAGATTTCTCTGCTCGACGAACTTGGAGTTCAGGTCGACGAACTTGGAGTTCAGGTCGACGAACTTGGAGTTCAGGTCGACGAAATCTTTTCGGAGTTCGACTAATTCTGATCAGAGCCAGTTTGTTGTTTTCTCTCTCAGTTTGAATTCTAATTATATTAGTCTCAGGCAGTAATTCTCTGAATAATTAATGCTTATATTCTCAAGAATATAACCGTTTCTTGGAAGCATTAATTATGGTTTTCACAGAGTTAATTACTTGACTTATTTACTGGGACAGTTGAGGAAACTCATTAAAGATATTTTCCAGCCGTTTCAACCCCCAGATTCTGAGCAATAATTCAAGGATTCTATTCAAAATTCAAAGGTTGATTATTGCACAGAATATAAAAAGGGTTTTTCTTCTTTCTCTTAACAAGACATACACGAGATATAGTGATACGGAGAAGAAAAGTATACAGAGAATAACAAATATACAGAATACATTATCTGTGTAAATTATTGCTAGTGTGCTTACAGGAAATTGAAGAAGAAGAACAACAAAAAGATCATTAGTCTTCTTCAATTTTTGGCTTCAAGATTCTTTAGAGACATACAACATTCATCTGTCTAAAAGTTTTCTGAAGAAACATCAAGCTAGTTGAAGGCCTACACCCTGAGCAAAGCTTCCTTCTGAAAGTTAAGGGATATATCTTAATTTACACTTGAATAATATATATGTTATGTAACATAAAAGGCACAACACAAAAATAAAGAAAAAAAGAGCAAGCAATTCAGACAACACAAGGAAATTTATAGTGGTTCCCCAAACTGGGTACATCCACTCTTCTACCACCCTGGTAGGAATCCACTAGCAGGTTTTTGATCAAGTGACTGCCACCAATGAGCTTTTGATAAGGTGCCCAAAAACTCACCCAAGTCTTTTGGAAGGAGACTTGCAACTAGGAATAATTTTGAAGGGAATTAAAACCCTGTACAGAGGGGGGAAAGAGGTTGATGGAAGTCTTCTATTTTCTCAAATCAACTTGAGAAGACTATGTGGATTTTGATGTTGTCAAAGCTCCCCCCGAGATGTTGATCTATTCAGGAAAGAAGGAAGCTTTGCTTCAGGGTGTAGGCCTTCAGATTGATGTTGATCTCCAGTAAACTTTCTAGACTGATATTGATTTGTGTCTCTTGAAAGCCTAGAGCAGATGATGAAGAACACTATATGATAGAAAGCTGTGTTGTGTTCTTCAGAATCTTTATTCTTTCTGCTGTATGGTCTTCTTATCAGTCACTTCTTCTTCTTATCCTTATATCTGCAAAACTCAAATCTGTATATATTCTCCCAAGCTGTATTCAAACATTTGAATTAACTTTGACTTTAATGGCTGACTCATTTGCGAGAAGGGAAAGAGCCTTGGGAGTTAATTAGCTTTTAATCCATATTTAATGCTCCCCTTCAACGGCTATATTCAAACGAGAATATATGGTATTAAATCTGAGAATCATAAAGCCTGCAATTAAGGTCTTAATAAATTCTTCCAGCTGTAAAAATCTGTCTGTAAAACTGCACAGGAAATCGTCGACCTTAGTTCAGATATCATCGACCTGAATAACCTTTGCATCGAGCTGTGATTATGTCTTGAGATCAGCGATTGTTGAACGGAGCTCAGAGATCTTCGAGCTCAACTCAGAGATAGAACTATGAGTTTCGTCGAGCTGAGTTCGACTATCGTCGAGCTGAGTTCGACTATCGTCAAACTGATTTTCTGCACTTAATAAAACTGATTTCTGCATGATTTCCTTTCTGCAACATTTCTCTGAAGTTCTTTTGAGGCAGACCTAGAAATAATCCTATGACTCTGACTATACATTTTGGGTCAATCTAAAAGCATCCTAATAGTATTCCTTACCCAAATCCAAACTAGGGTTCCAACACCTTCCTTCCTGAACCATTCAACATCTCAAGGGGAGCTTTGACAACAGCAATCCACTTGTCTTCTCAAGTTGTTTGAGAAAGAGAAGACACTATCAATTTCTTTACCTCACTATAAAAAGGGTTTTTAACTCCCTTCAAAAGTTATCACCCGGTTGTCAAGTCTCCTTTACAAAAGACTTGTGTTGGTTTTTGGGCACCTGATCAAAAGCCTAAAGGGTTGTGAGATCTCCCTTGAAATAGATCTTGTGGTGACAGTGCACCTGAGCAAAATTTCTGGTGGCAGGGCACCAGATCAAAAATCTGTTAGTGGATTCCTACCAGGGTGGTAGAAGAGTGGATGTACCCAGTTTTGGGGAACCACTATAATTTCCTTGTGTCGTCTGGTTATTCCATTTCTTGTTTTGCTGTGCTGTGATATTTTTGTTTGTACTTCTTTTTATATACTTTAATATCACTTATTTCAATTCCACTATAAAAACTAAACAAAGTTTTTAAAACACTCTATTCACCCCCCTCTAGAGTTAAGACAGATCAATCCCCTCACTTTCACTGTGTCTTTGCTCCAAAAAGAACGTCAAGGATAACGATCTTTCTCCTTGGACATGTGAAGTCCTTATTTTGGCATGTGCATGAATTTCCCCCACCGAAAGGTTGAAGATTGAGGGATTTCCCTTGGGTTGATTCTAGAAATCCCCAATAAAGTTTTACATATAGATCCGGAAATGTGTAGTACGGAATAGGCATGTTGTGTGAAGTCCATCTAAACAGGTTGTTCTAGATTGGTGATGCATTATTTTGCGCACCGAAGAAGACTCAGTGTATAAACGAGTATTTTGTGGGGTCATCGGGTTGTGCATGTGAAGCGGAGTAACAGGAAGTACTGGAGTGGAATTCCAGGAAAATACCCTCGAAGTGTATGAGTTGTATGCTATGTAAGTCCAGTGTTTCTAGCACTGCAAGTGGTTGCAGGGATTTCTGGATGGTTGGTCCAGTTAAGGTTAGGGTTGGGTATAGAAAGAGAGTTCTGTTGCTAACGCCAGGCAATAGTGGTTGTCGCTGGCGATAGCTCCTAGCTTACCTGTAATTGTGAAGCCAGTCATTCAGGGACAGTGTGGCTATTATGAGCAACAGGCTCTTGAAAGGATTCATGTCACACGAACAAGGGGATGACGACCCGCGTCAGTCTAGATATTGAACTGACAATTTGAGCAACGGGCAAGGGATAAACTGTATCCGCGTTATGGTTGTCTAACTTGAGTGCCTAATTTGTTGGCTTCGTTAGGATCACATAATGAGAGTCTAAGGCTGTTCTCCGTCAAGACTAAAGTCTCTGGCTGTAGGCCGTAGAGCATAATGCTCAAAGTTTACCGTTGGGTTTTGGACCTTTGAACGATAATGGGACCCTGGTTTACCGGTACACCAATAATGTGCCCTGAGTGCACGGAGCGTCAGACCGTGTGGTTGACGTTTGTGATATATTGATGGTGCGTGAGTGCACATCTTGTGATATATCTACTTGTGAAATGTCATTCCTGCAGGGAAGGATTCTCACTGCCCCGGGAATGGGGTAGGGTCGTTATAAATAGGTCAGATGAATGCTGACCGTTGCCTTATTTTCCACTGTATGGTGGTCTGTCCTTGTACAGGTGTTGGAGAGCCAAGCGGAAAATAGCAGAATGAAGCCCTTATTACTGCTACTACTACTATGTTGGCCCTCGAAGGCCAATTAAAAAAATGTTTTACTGTTTTCATGTGTGGCCGGCCTACGTACTGATGTATGTAATCCACACTCGTGAAGATAACCTGTAAGGCCTTAAAGCCAAACTTTTGTGTATTTGGTATACATTCCTTTGAGATATATAAATGTGTTAGTTTATATATATAGTGGACATTCATGGTTGATGGGTTCATGTTTAACTCCTAATGCTTCCGCTAGAATGATCTGAGTTAGGATGCGTGTATTAGTTTTTGATATTAACCTGTAGCTTCGCCTCCTATTTATGGCATATAGTGTTGGGCCCCGACTAGACCTTCTATTATATGTCATTTAACGGATGGGGTTATTACAACGCCGAACCGGACTTAAAGGAAATAAACCAGATGAAAAAGAATTCGTCGAGTATACACGTCGATATTCGATGAATCAAAAGTTATTCGTCGAAATAACACGAATATACTTGACCAATCGAGGCAGGGCAAACCGTCCAAGCAATCAAGGAAATATACAATGAATCAGAGTCTAACTCGTCAAAACTATCATGAAGATACTTTACGAACCATGTCCAATTCGTCGAGATAACATTACGATACTCGACGAATTCGAATAGACTCATTGAGATGTCACGACTATACTCGATGAATTTGAAACGATTAGTCAAAACATTAAGACTATACTCAATGAATTTCCCTTGGATTCTTCCGACCACTTACCTGATGACCCATATTTAAAATATAGGTCCCGGAATAAAAATCATTCACATCCAGAATATCATAGGCTTGGTCCTTCACTCATATCACAAATGAGCAAGGCCAACACAAACCTTTCCAACTTCTCCAATGCACTTATGTGCGACCTCATAGGCTCATATTGCGTTGGCAGTGAGACTACATGTTTGATCACTTCCAGATCACCATGGTAACACCAACAGAGAGCGCGCAGAGGGCGGGGGGAAGAGACCCGTGCAAGGGAGCGATGTGAGCGAGTTTGCGCAAGGGGGCGCTGCATGAGAGAGCGCGTAAGGAAGAGATGCGCACAAGGAGTGGGGGCGCGTGGTAGCGCGCAAGGATGTGGCACGCGTGGGAGCGCGTGTTGGGAATATTTCCCTCAATGTTCCCTAGATTTGATTTGAAGAGGCATCACCATCAAAACTAGGAGCATAGTTGTATTTGATGTTTTCAAGCTCCTCATGTACAAGATGTTCCTTAGAATAAGGTTAAACAGATTGTCTAAGTGATTGTGACAGGTGGTCACAAGGTAGAGAGATTGAGAGACAAAAATCTAAGTCCACAGGCATTGAGTGAAGCCAGTTCACTCAACGCCAGATGACAAGGAAGGATGTTGGAAAGACCGAAAATTGTCTAAGTCCATATGCGTTGAGTGAAGCCAGTTCACTCAACCCCAGATTCAAAAAAGCGTCGAGTGAAGGATGGACAGTCAAAGCCCAGCAGTTTGCCAGACAAAATTGCGGCTAAGTCCACAGGCATTGAGTGAAGGCAGTTCACTCAATGCCATATAACAAAAGGCGTCGAGTATATCTGAGTCTGTCAAAGATTCAGCATTGACAAAGAGTAATTTCGACTAAGTCCAAAATTGTTGAGTGAGGACAGCTCACTCAATGCCTAAAGAAGAAGGCATCGACAGAGCAATGATCAGTCAAATCCTAAGCAGATATAGACAGAAAAATCTGTCTAAGTCCAGATGCATTGATTGAGGACAACTCTTTCAACGCAAGCTCATCAAGAAGATTGGCTAAGTACATAAGCTTTGAGTAAAGCCAGTTCACTCAACACCTTATCAAAAAGACAGGCAAAGACAGAAGCATTAAGTTATGAAGGCTCACTCAATGCATTCATAAATAAAGTCGTGGTTAAGTACAGAAGCGTTAAGTGAATCCAGTTCACTCAATGCCTCAGCAAGAAGGCAGGCATTATGAGAAGCAGCTAAGTCCAGGGGCGTTGAGTGATGAAGGTTCACTCAATGCACTCAACGTCTGGCAGTGCAGAAGAAATTGACTAAGTCCAGTGGCATTGTGTGATGAAGGTTCACTCAACACACTCAATGCCTGGCAGTGCAGAAGAAATTTACTAAGTCCGGATTCGCTGAGTGAAGCCGGTTTGTAAGACCCCTTTTTTTGCAAAACCAACGGGGTCTTATGCCTATAACCACCGCTTGTGGTGACACCAACACACTCGGGAAGGTCGTCACTACAAAACGCCGATCCTGTCGGCCATACCGATCGCAGAAGACAAGAGTAAGTACAAAGAGTAAAGTAAACTCAATACTGGTCACCAGAAATCACATGAACATAAAATAAATCTCCACGAAGGGAGAGTCCACAGTAACGATTAATCAAAGTACTAATAAGAGGGCTTCTGCCCGATATATCATGATCCTCACTACAATTCACTCAACACGGAAGCAAATCTATATTAACTACAAATGATCGGGACTCACGGTCCTTGCTGCCTGAACTCCCGTGCTAGAATGTCCCATCTCTAAGCGCACCGACCTCTGGGGCTGCATCTCCTGGTTCGGCTCCACGATCCCCTAAAATAATTTGTTCAACGACCGTTAGTCTAAAAGACTAAGTCCTATCATCCCCCACCCCTCCCCCAATGGCTCCTAGGCACCGAGCGGGGAGGAGGAAAGGGAAGGTATGTAAGGTGGAGAGTAACAAAAGTAAGCATGTTACGATAGAACTAGTCTATCATGAGTATGAAACCATAGCAAGTGTAAGTAAACAGATAATAAGTAGGCAATATAAGTATACACATGAACAAGGTGAGCAAGTAAAAGTACGAGAAGATAAACTAAGTAACCATGACCTATAGGAATGCCCATACAAACCTATAGACCAAGGGGTCGTTTTACAAGGCCTATTATATAAAGTGTCCCATACCAATTTAAACAATATGTGTCAAGGATTATATGCAATGATTATGCTATGTCATGCAAGTATGCTATGATGTGAACATGCAAGTGCAACACACACACCCGACTCTGTGCACACAAACCTTTAGTTCCCTATTTTGGAGCCTAACCTACCAGGATACCTCTGTAGTGGCAAATAGAAGCGTTGGGTTCGGCCTCACCCACCTCTAAACCGGTATCAACACTACCAATTAGACCTATCGTACGCCTCAACACTGGTGCACTAAGCGGAGCTTCTGCGTACTCTTGTCGGCTGGCGCACCGAACTTTATTTGGCGAAGTGCTAAACCACACTTGCCGAGTCAACGTATTGGTGTCGGTGCGATGACTCTCCTATACCGAAGACCCACCACATTATATTTATGCACATGCAACATTAATGTATTTCCCACCGAGCCAAAGCTTCCCAGACTATCCCGTCCGTCACAAATATCTACCGAGCCATCGGCTCGCCGGGCTAACCTGCCCATCACCAAACCACTGAGCCTACCGCTCGTGAGACCTAACCTAACTCCCACAAAACTGGTGAGTGTGAGTGTAAGTGTAATCCTAGAGTATTTCTAATTAATCTTGTATTCCATTTAGTCTTATGGCTTACGTTAACCTTGGACTGCCCAGGGTATTCCTTGTGAAGGGCTTTCACGGGGCACTAGGAACTATGATGGTAGCTGAAGCCCATCGTTCTCTTTTCCAAGGCACTTACTATTATTGATATCTACCCAGGTTCCAAAACCATTTAATGTTACACTAAATCTAACCCTAGTGCATTTTGACTCTCTCTCTCTCTCCATAGGAAAGATGATGTTTCGTCGATCCCGAGCACCTCTTAACACTAGTCAACCCAACACTATCCTCATCATGACTCCTAATGAAGCTCTCTTTTTCACCTTACCAAATTAGTATACCATTATTCTCAACTTCTTATTACCATCCCACATGTTATCACGATTTTGCAGTTTTACTATATGCAGACCAACATAATCTATATGATGAGCATGAGGGGTGACCCCTTCAAATATTCTGCAAAATGCCCTAGAATTATTACTGGGGGTCTATCATGACATATGTAGACTAAATCCAAAAACTTGTAATTTTCCTAATTTATTTAGCATTTATTAACTTTTCCCCAAAATTAGGCCATGGATGGTTTTGAACATGAAGTACTAGATTTCCTTAAGTTATGGCCTTGTAAAAATTATGATCACCATATGATGCCAAAATAACACAAAGTCCATACATAGACATCACACCATGTTCTTCACCAACCCCCAAAGTTCAACCTTAGGGTTTGAACTAGGATCCTAGGGAAAATCCACCGTATCCACCCTAAACTCCATGTGAAGGTGTTTATTGACATAATAAATCAGTGGCCCAAGTTTCAACCTCTGTTGAGGTGATTTGGTCACTCAATACCCACAGGGAACACTTGACTTAAATAACCCTTTTTGGCCTAGGCTAGGGATTATCAAATTCCAAACCAAATCATCTCCAAATGGGGGTGAAATTCTATACAGAGTCCTATATTCACCCCAAGGACCACACACCAAAATTTGGGAGGATTTGGAGGTCACTAGACCTTTAATTAAACCTTACATGAAGAATGAAATAATTTCCAAAACTTTAGAAAAAGGTTTTCCAAAAATTTCCATTTTTGGATATGCTATAGAACTAGATATGAATTGCTCATGCTCCAAATTTCAAGCCATTTGGAGGTCAGGATTGATGGGGGCACCCCAAACAATATCTTATCAACCCTAAGTATAGACCTCACCAAAACGAGTGTTGTGGTCTGACCTGAACTCCAAATTGGTTCAAATAAATTTTAAAATAAACTAGACCCATAGGGCTACAAGTTTTATATTGACCACGTTTTCTGAAAAGGCCCCTAAGTATTTGTAATTTAAATTCCAAAACAGGTAAAATTATGTGACAGAATATACATAACTTAAATTTAATATATTAGATCTTGCACGGATCTTAAAGCAGGATCGGACGGGCCCTGGCTTTCTTCTTCCTCCAGCCGACAAACATGATCTACCCGACTTGGACCAAACTCCAAGCCTAATTGACGGCCCTCCGGCCACCTCCCCGGCCAACCACCGCCACCACCACCTCCGTTGAGGTGAGGGCTATCGGCCGGAGGTGGTTTGGCCGCCGGAGACGGCGGATTCCGGCAAACCCGACACTTTCATTTTCACGAAAAACCAGTGGAAAAAATTCCACTGGATCGTGCTCAATTGAGCCTAATTCTTATCTCTAAAGATTCCTATGATCTAACCCATGAAGAAGGAGTAGAAGAGGACCTGGTTTGCGGCTTGAATGCGCGTGATTTGCCTCCTCACCATTTTCGGCCACCAAACTTTGGCTCCTCTGCAACTTCTATACAAACCTCAATGGAATTGAAAAGGAATCTGGTGAAACGCTTGCCCTTGCTCTGGTGAAGGTCCTTAAAGAAGGAATTTGGTAGAGGAGGCTTGTAACTCCCCAATATCATCGAAGTCCATTAATGGCCATAAATTCCATTTTTTCGGTTTCAACCAAATTAAGAGGGCTGAGCCACCCCAATGGCCGGCCACCTCCAAAAAACTTTTCCTCTCCCTCAGAGGAGTAAAAGCCCCATAAAAGTGGGGGGGGGGGGGGGTGGGGGGGTTATGAAGCCTCCATGGCCATGATGGCCATTAAGCCCACATTTTCTCTCTCCTCCAAGTCACTAATTCTTGAGAGGCTTAGTTCGACGAATTTGCTCTGTTCCACGAACTCCGTTAGACATATTTGCTCCATTCGTCGAACTCCGTTCGATGAAAATGCCCCGTTCAACGAACTCTGAACCTAGTTCAGCGAACTTGCTCCTTTCGTCGAACTCCGTTCGATGAACTTTGAACCTAGTTCAACAAACTTGCTCCGTTCGTCAAACTCTGTTCGACGAACGCTGAAACTAGTTCAGCGAACTTGCTCCATTCGTCAAACTCCGTTCGAAGAACTATGAACCTTGTTTAACAAACTTGCTCCGTTCGTCGAACTCCATTCGGCGAACTATGAAACTAGTTCAGCGAACTCTGTTCGATGAATATGCTCCTAATTCCAAAGAGGCTCAATTTGACGAATATGTTCCGTTCGACGAATTATTTGCTGAGTTTGACGAACATGCCTCGTTCGATGAATTATTTGCTTAGTTCGACGAATCCGACCGGTTCTATAATTTCTAAATATCTGATAACTGAGACTTACTATTTGCAGCCCAAGGTAGTTCACACCCTAATTCCCATGTTCCCCCAAACCCTTTAGTGCTTCCTACGGTTTTGTCATGACCCAGTCATGATAAAATCATCTTAGGGGTCTAGAAGTCTGAGGGATGTTACAAGTTCACTCAACGCACTCAACGCCTGACAGTGTAGAAGAAATTGATTAAGTCCAGATTCATTAAGTGAAACCAGTTCACTCAACGCCTGGGATGAAACTGAGAATTTAGTTAAGTCTACAGATGCTGATGTCACCATGAGTCAGCAAAATTTCAAATAGTTGCCGGAAAGCTATAGAACACGACAAATAGCGTCAGAAGCCTACTGTACGTATTTCTCTGTAAAAGATAAGTTGTAAACAACAACTAAAGTGGGGACTACAGGTCAAATAACCGTTGGATGGCGGAAGATAAAAGGGATAAGTTCGGTAGATGCAAAGACAACTTTTAGGGTTTTTCATTTCGCAAAGAGGCGGAACTTCATCGTCTTCTTCCTCTCCATTGTTACTGAGTCTAAAGTTGAAGTTAAAATCCGCTGAACTAAAAGTTCTTCCAGTTAGCTGTAGCAATCTTCACCGGTGACAGCAAGTTCAGAAAAGTTTTCATAGAAAGAAGACTAAGAAGAGCCTTCAAATTTCTACAATCAAGGTTAGCTGGTTGAAGAGCTCTTTGTCTTCAACAACAAGTTCAGAGACCTTGTTTCTGAGATATTTCCAGCACAAGAAGCAGTTTATTGAAGATCAACTTTCTTGTTACTGAGAAGAAGTTAGGGTTGAGTTAACTCAGCTCAGGAAGCAGAAGACTCAGAGATCTTCTCTGGAGTCAAAAACATCAACCACAAATCTCTTTCTTTTGTAGGATCTTAACAGATCTGAGTGTAGGCCTATTTTATAAAGGCTGAGGTAGGATACAGTTATGGATCTGAGTTGTAGCATCTGTGTGCCTGAGGTAGGATCCTCCTGTGGATCTGAGTTGTAGGGCCTGTGTGTAACACCTTCATCCGTCGTATAGCATATGACAGAAGGTCCGGTCGGGGCTCGACGCCATATACTATAGATAGGTAAGGAGATTACCTATTGTTTCCAAATCCAAATTCAAATATGAACACGTCCTAACTCAGAGCATTCTAGCGAAAGCATTTAGGTTAAGAACCCATAACAGTAGGAATGTCCACTATAAAAACTTGTACAGGAATGACGTATATATAAATATAATATTTATATTGTCCTTAAGGCCATACAACTGTTCTCTTTTTATCAAGTGGTTTCATACTTCGGCACGCAGGCCGACCAGACATGAAAATAAAAAACTTTTCCACTCGGCCTTTGAGGGCCATCATAGTAGCAAGGGCTTTAGCCCACTATTTTTCGCTCGGTCCAGCACCTTCACAGGGACAGCCCACCACAAGGGAGGAAAATGAGGCAACGGTCAGCATTCAGCTGACCAATTATAATGACCCTACCCCATACCTGGGGAAACAGTTTATCCCTGCAAGCAATGCAATCTCAACAGATATATCTCAAGAAAGTGCACTTCCACACATTTCAATATATCACAAACGTCGGCCTCACTGCTAGACACTTCATGCACTCAGGGAACATTATCGGTGTACCGGATTACCCAGGTCCCACCACCGTTCAGAGGTCCCAGACCTAACGGCAACTTTGAGCATTCATGCTCCACGTCCCACAGTCAGAGACTTTAGTCTTGATGGTGTACATCCACAGACTCTCATTATGTGATCCTAACAAATGCCAATAACCTAGGCACTCAAGTTAGACAACCATAATGCGGATACAGTTCAGCCCTTGCCCGTTGCTCAAATCGTCAATTCAATGTCTAGAATGACACAGGTCGGCTTCCCCTTGTCCGTTCGGCACTGGCCTCTAAGAGCTCATCGCTCACACTAGTCACACTGTTTCCAAGAGACTGGCTTCACAATAACAAGTTATCTGGGAGCTATCGCCAGCTACAACCACTGTCACCTGGCATTAACGACAGAACTCACTTTCTGTACCTAGCCACAATCATAACTGGACCAACTATCAAGAAAACCCTGCAGCCACCTGCAGTGCCAGAATACTGGTCTTTCACACCACAAATAGCTCACTGGTATCTATCGCCATCGGTGACACTCGTTATCGCCCGACGATATTAATAGTTCTCCAAAACCGTGATTTTCCCTGGGTATTTTCCTGGAATTCAACTCTAGTACTTCCTGTTACTCCCTTTCACACGAACAACCCACAGACCCCGTACAATACTCATTTATACGCGGAGTCTTCTCTGGTTTGCAAAATAAAGCATCACCAATCTAGACCAACCTGTCCGGATGAGCTTCACACAACATGCCTATTCCGTACTACACAATTCCGGATCTATATGCAAACTTCACCGGGGATAACGAGTATCGACCCAATGAAAATCTCTTAACACTTACACCTTTTGGTGGAGGATTCCATGCACATGCAAAAGTAGGACTTCATTTGTCCAAGCAGGAGGTCATTACCCTTGTAGTTTTCTTCGGAGCCATGACCTTGTTCTTTGATTCGGATGGAATTGATTGCCACAGCTTCCTCTCCGCAGATCTAGCATCGACTCGCGATTCTGATCACAAGCACACCCTGGATCGATTCTCCTCTTGAGATCCTGGACTTTTCCTCCTCTTCCCTCTTCAGAACTAAGCAAGAAAGTGTGTGAGAGAAAATGAGAATGAAATCTCAAGTCCAGCCTTTATCTGAAAGCTACCACCGCGCGATAACCCTACAGTCGCGTGGTATTACGGCAGTGACCTCTTTAACTAGCTGGCGCCACAATCCAGAGCTATCGCCCCGCGATAACTCTCTATAGTTGCGCGATAGCACACTCGATGCTTCGTTGACAGCATTGAAAGCGTTGAGTGGTCTTGTCAAAGGCGTTAAGTACTACCGTAGAGCGCTAGCTTCCTATCTCCAGGCGGTAATAACCCGAGCCCTGGGTCTTTTAATTCACTAAGCTATTGTCGGTGATAAGCCTATCGCCGCGCGATAACCTCCAATGACCACTTCTCATTTATGGGGTGTTATAACTCTCCCCTCCTTACAGGAATTTCGTCCCAAAATTGTACACATCTATAAGGAAAACCAGTAACTAATATGTTACCACATCTTTTCCTTTCACAAAATAATGTTACAACATCATTTTACAAATAACTCAGGATATTATTCATGCATGGTTTGCTCTCGCTCCAATGTCATCTCTTCACGACTACAGTTGTCCCAACGGACCTTGACCATCCAGATTAACTTGTTCCGTAGTTGCTTGATCTTCATATCCTCGATCTGAATGGTTCTAACCTTCGTCGTTAGTTCGCTATCGATCGGTACTCGATCATCTGCAATCACTTGTGCTGGCTCTTACATAGCCTTGCGTAACACTGATATGTGAAACACCTCATGCATGCAACTTAGTTCCGCTGAAAGAGCTAACTGATAGGAAGCTTCTCCAACTCGTTTAACCACTTTAAACATACCAAGATACCTCAGACTCAACTTTTTCAAGCACCGAATCCTGGACACGCCTTTGAATGACTTAATCTTCAAGTATACCCAATCGCCAATCGAAAACTTCACGTTTCGGTGCTTGAAATTGTAGTACTTCGCTTGCCTGACTTGGGCTATCAGTAGCCGCTCTTGTATAGTACGTATGGTCGAATTTGCATCTTCGACCTCTTTACGCTTATATAGCTTTGACTCGCCTGTTTCCGCCCAAGCTAACGGTGTACGACACTTCCTACCATATAAAGCTTCAAAGGGCACCACTTGTATGCTAGCTTGATATCTATTATTGTAGGCGAACTCGATCATATAGAGATGGTCTTCCCACCTCTTCCCAAAATCTAAGGTGCACATTTAGAGCATGTCCTCCATTGTTCTGTTGGTCCTTTCAGTCTGACCATCCGTTTGCGGATGAAAGGCCATACTGAACTTTAACTTGGTACCCAATAGTTGGTGGATTAGTCTCCAATCACCTGAAGTAAAACGCCCATCTCGGTCACTGACGATGTTACGGGGCACGTCGTGCAATCGTACGATATTTTCCACGTACAACTTAGTTAGTTTTTCCACTGAATCATCCTTCCTATTAGGTATGAAGTGTGACACTTTGGTTAATCAGTCAACGATCACCCACATGGCATCATTTTCGCTCTGATATCTCGGCAGTCCATGCACGAAATCCATAGAAATGTCCTTAAACTTCCATACCGAGATTGGGAACGATTTCAGGAACCCTCCAGGTTTCTGGCATTCAGATTTCACCAAGGCATAAGTTTGACATTTTGCCACGTAATAGGCTATGTCTTTCTTCAAACCTGGCCACCAAAACACCTTTTTCATGTCCTTGTACATTTTCGTGCTCCCTGGGTGAATTAAGTACTTTGTAAAATGTGCTTCGTACATCAACTCCTCCCGTAACTTAATAACGTTGGTGATGCACAATCGGTCGTCTTTTTGCCAAAGAACATAGTCTAATGAGAACTAGGAATTTGACCCGTCCGCTGCATAGCGTTTTAGACTCTCATCGAGTTCTGTTGCTCGCCGAACCCTGTTCGCAAGGTCATACTGTACCTCCGTCAAGTTTAGTCACGCATTTGCAGTGAAATTCTTATCAACACATGAAATCTCTAAAGCCTCTACCTCCTGGATCAGACGTTTATCATGCATTTGTAACCAATTTTCCCTTGCCGGAGTCCTACGACTCAAGGCATCTGCGACGACGTTTCCCTTCCCGGGAGTATAATGAATTTCATAGGTGTAGTTTCCGAGGAACTCCATCCACCTCCGTTGTCGCATATTAAGATCTTTCTGATCCAATAGATATTTCAGGCTCTTATGGTCCGTGAATATATCAACTTTCACGCCATATAAGTAATGACACTACAGTTTAAGTGCAAAAATCACTGCCTCCAACTCCAAGTCATGGACGGGATAGTTTCGCTCATGCACCTTCAACTATCGAGAGCCATAAGCTATCACTTTTTCAAACTGAAGAAGTACGCAACCTAATCCGCTCCCTAATGCATCACTATACACTTCAAAGCCGTCTGTACCATATGGCAAACTCAGAATGGGCACCATGGTCAAACGACTCTTCAGCTCTTCAAAAGCTCGCGCGCACTCAGGCTTCCGGACGAACTTTTGATCCTTCCTCGTCAGAGTGGTGAGAGGCAAGGCTATCCTCTAAAAGTTTTCTATGAAGCGCCTATAGTAGCCCGCCAGTCCAAGGAAACTCCTAACTTTGGCTATAGTAGACAACACTAGCCACTCCTGTATCATAACTATCTTCGCAGGATCCACCGCAATGCCCTCACCACTAACTACGTGTCCAAGAAGGCTACTGACGACAGCCAGAACTCACACGTTGAGAACTTGGCTCTCGGAATGTTCGGTGCATTTGGTCCATGAACACTGATGGCACATTAGATAGCTCAAAAGGCATTACGGTGAACTCGTAATGACCGTAACATGTTCCAAACGCTGTCTTGGGAATGTCATATTTCCGAATCCTCGATTGGTAATAGCCAGATTTCATATCTAGCTTAGAGTATACCATTGATCAACCTAGCTGATCGAACAAGTCATCAATCTGCGGTATTGGATACTTGTTCTTCTCCGTCAGCTTATTCAGATCTCTATAATCGAAGCATAGACGTTGGCTACCGTCCTTCTTTTTCACAGAGAGGACCAGCGCGCTCCAAGGTGACATACTTGGGCATATATAACCTTGCTCTAGCAACTCTTGCAATTAAACCTTCATTTCCGGCATCTCCTTTGGCGCAACACTGTACGGCGAGCGGGCCACAAGTTTTGCACCTGGCACCAACTCAATAGGGAAGTCAATCTCCCGCTGGGGTGGTAACCCAGGAAGATCCTTTGGAAACACATATGCGTACTTCGATACAATCAGAACGTCACTCACACTGGCTTATAGCTCAACAACCTTTATAAGCGTGAAGAATAACTTCGTGTCCTTCCAAACAGCTTTGATGACTTTGAGAGTAGACATCAATATTTGATCGATCCTCGCATACCAGCAAATTTAGTCTCTAGCTCCGTATTCAGTCCTAATGTGATCTCCTTTGAGTTACAATTTATAAAGGCACTTTGCTCCGAGAGCCAGTCCATACCAAAGATCACATCGAACTCAAATATCAGCAGTACAAATGCTTCTAATCCGAAATCCCAACTTCCTATCCGCACCTCAAAATAGCAAGACCAATACGCACGCATCACACATCCGTTAGGCAATAACACCTTCACACTATCTATCGTCATACGAGTAGGCACTCCGATCCGTGACACGAAGTTCTCAGATAGAAACGAATGCGAAGCACCTGTATCGAGCATTGCTCTTGCCGGGTAGTCCCGAATAAGGACAAAGCCTAACATAAACAATTCATGCACAAGAACGCACAAGGTACTAAGTATGGCAAGCAATAAAAACTGTATCTTAACTCATACCTATGACCACATCACTTTGCTTTATGGCCTCCTGTTGGTCAAGGTTATATACTCGGGGCTGCACCTGGGATGCAGAGGACTCCACCATTGTCTTTCCCTTTTCAGCATAAGCCGCACCCATTCTCTTTTCATCCTTTGGATGGCCATATCGGCAGTCACGGGCGAAGTGTCCCGGCTTGCCACAAGTATAGCACGCACGATGGCCTTCCCCAAAAGTTGCTCCAGACTCAACTATAGAAGGAGCCTGTCCAGAAGACTTGGACCTTTTGTTGTTCCATTTCCCGTAGTAGCTAGATTTTCCCGGGTGCGGCACTTTGAACTCGGTCTTTGTCACAGCCAAGTCCCTTTTTCCTTGTACTCTTTTCATATCTTTTCCAAAGAACGAGCCGTATCTACCAATGCTTGAAAACCTTGGTTCACCGAACTCGAGAGCAAAAATCTCAGCTCATCCCGTAGTCCCTCGTAGAACATATTGGTCTTGCGCTCTTCTTCAGCAAAGGTAGATGCCGCATAGCGTCCCAACCTTGTAAACTCATGTAAGTAGGTATCCACACTACCATCTCCCTGAGTTAGACGCGTAAACTCATTTTCCATGTCTATGCGCTGCGCCGATGGCAGATGCTTTGCTAAGAACAGTCTCGAAAACTCCTCTATCGAGACCTTCGATAGTTGTCTGCCTGCTAAGTGGTGCAACTCCATTTCGTCCCATCAAATCCGAGCTTCTCCTTCCAACAGTAAAGTGGCCAAGGTGACTTTCTGTCCCTCCTTTGTCCCTAATGCAGTCAATATCCTCTTGACTTACGCAAGCCAGTCCTCTGCCTGCGTTGGGGATCCTGCACCCGTGAACGTAGGAGGACTAAAACTCATAAACTCCTTCAGTTGTCGTTCAGCTACTCGCGTATCTATCAAAGCCTCAACAACTCTTGCCTCGCACCAGCCTGCACTGGAACCATTGCAGGACACGCCTGCCCAGTCTGCTGTGCATTCATAACTGCTAGCACTATCTCAATAATGAAGCTTACTGTCTCTGCAAAAGGAGGAGGTGTGGGCACATCAGCAAGTGCCACACTCTAAACAGAACATTGGGGTTCCTACTGCCCCGCACCACTTCTAGTCACCTATAAGCGTACAAGACATAATTTAGCAACCAACCAAAGCTCCAAACACAACTAATAGGAACGCGCAGGGTCCTAAAACAAGTGTATTTTCATTCCTATGTGGACATTCATGGGTTCAGTTATGTTATCAAGGTAGCGCACATGCACGTGCTCACCATCCCTTAAAAGAATTCGACCACGAATTCAAAGAAGGAAGATCGTGAAAGGAATCTGATACCAATTTGTAACATCTCCATCCGTCGTATAGCATATGATAGAAGGTCGGGCCGGGGCCCGACGCCAAATACTTTGGACAGGTAAGGAGATTACCTATTGTTTCCAAAACCAAATCAACTATGAACGCGCCCTAACTCAGAGCATTCTAGCGGAAGCATTTAGGTTAAGAACCCATAATAGTAGGAATTTATACTACAAAAACTTGTACAGGAATGACATATATATAAATACAACATTTGTCTTGGCCTTAATGCCATACAACTGTTCTATTTACATCAAGTGGTTTCATACTTTGGCACGCAGGCCGACCACACATGAAAATAGGAAAACTTTTCCACTCAGCCTTTGAGGGCCATCATAGCAGCATGAGCTTCAGCCCACTATTTCCCGCTCGGTCCAGCACCTGTACAGGGACAACCCACCATAAGGGAGGGAAATAAGGCAACGGTCAACATTCAGGTGACTAATTATAACGATACTACCCCATACCCGGGGCAGCGGTTAATCCCTGCAAGCAATGCAATCTCAACAAATATATCTCAAGAAAGTGCACTTCCACACATTTCAATATTTCACAAACGTCGGCCTCACTGCCAGACGCTCCGTGAACTCAGGGCACATTATAGGTTTACCAGATTACCCAACGCCCCACCACCATTAAGAGGTCCAAAACCTAACGACAACTTTGAACATTCATGCTCTACGGCCCACGACCGGAGACTTTAGTCCTGATGACGTACAGCCACAGACTCTCATTATGTGATCCTAACGAATGCCAATAACCTAGGCACTCAAGTTAGACAACCATAATGCAAATACAGTTTAGCCCTTGCCTGTTGCTCAAATCGTCAATTCAATGTCTAGACTAACGCGGGTCGGCTTCCCCTTGTCCGTTCGGCTGACTGGCCTTTAAGAGCTCATCGCTCATACTAGTGACACTATCTTCGGGAGACTATCTTCATAATAACAAGTTATCTGGGAGATATCGCCAGCGACAACCACTATCGCCTGGCGTTAGTGACATAACTCACTTTTTGTACCCAGCCACAGTCATAACAAGACCAACTATACAGAAACCCTACAGCCACCTGCAGTGCCAGAATACTGGTCTTTCACACCACAAATAGCTCACTGGGAGCTATCGCCATCGGTGACACTCACTATTTCCCGACGATATCAACAGTTCTCCAAAACTGTTATTTTCCCTGGGTATTTTCCTGGAATTCAACTCCAGTACTTCCTGTTACTCTCTTTCACAGGCACAACCCACAGACCCCGTACAATACTCGTTTATACGCCCAGTCTTCTTCGGTTCGCAAAATAAAGCATCACCAATCCATACCAACCTGTCCGGATGGGCTTCACACAACATACATATTCCGTACTACACAATTCCGGATCTATATACAAACTTAACCAGGGATAACGAGTATCAACCCAACGATAATCTCTTAATACTTCCACCTTTTGGTGGAGGATTCCATGCACATGAAAAAGTAGGACTTCACTTGTCCAAGTAGGAGGTTGTTATCCTTGTAGTTTTCTTCGGATCCATGACCTTGTTCTTTGATCCGGATGGAATTGATTGTTACAGCTTCCTCTCCGCGGATCTAGCGTCGACTCACGATTCCGATCACAAGCACACCCTAGATATATTCTCCTCTTGAGCTCCTGGACTTTTCCTCCTCTTCCCTCTCCAGAACAAAGCAAGAGAGTGTGTGAGAGAAAATGAGAATGAAATCTCAAGTCCAGCCTTTATATGAAAGCTACTGCCGCACGATAACCCCTATCGTCGGGCAGTATCACAGGCGGTGACCACTTTGACCAGCCGGCACTGTTATCCAGAGCTATCGCCCCGCGATAACTCTCTTTTGTCGCGCAGTAGCACACTCGACGCTTCGTTGACAGCGTTGAAAGCGTTGAGTGGTCTTGCGAAAGGCGTTGAGTGCTACTTTGGAGCGCTAGCTTCTTATCGCCAGGCAGTAATAACCCGAGCCTTGGGTCTTTTAATTCACTTAGCTATCGCCAGCGATAAGCCTATCGCCACGCAATAACCTCCAATGACCATTTCTCATTTTTGGGGTATTACACTGTGTGTCTTAGGTAGGATCTGGTTTAGATCTGAGTTGTAGGAGAGTTTTTCTCTCTGAGTGTAGAGCTATCCTTCTAGCCTGAGTGTAAGACTATTGATTTAGTCTGAGGTAGGTGATCTGTTGGTCACTGAGCTATAGGAGCAGATTTCTCTGAGGTAGGGCCTTGTGCCTGAGGTAAGTCTTGGAGGAGACTAAGAGATCCCGTGGGATCTGTGTTGTAAGCTCTTAGGAGCTGAGATTTGGAGAAGTTCCTTATCTAACACACTGTTAGAGTTGTGGGAGGGATAGTAGATGTACCCATAATATGGGGAACCACTACAAACCTTGTGTGTGCTTTTGCGGTGTGTATGGAAAGCTAAAAATAACTAATTCACAACTCACAAAAAAGAAGGAAATCACAAAAGAGGCCACCTATTCACCCCCTCTCTAGGTGTTTAGCTAGCCTTTAAAAATAATGACTTTCAACATGCAAGGGGACGGCGTGCGTCGGAGCGCGCAAGGAAGAGATGCGTGCAAGTACGCGCAAGGGGACGGCACGCGCGGAAGCGCCCAATGTGTCACAACCCGCATTTTCTCCGAATTAAGAATTATCAGAGTCTAAGAAAACACGCGTCGTGATGCCACATCGAGCAGTAGATAGTATTTTGCATGAGCGTCAGCAGTTATCCCCTGCTTGACGTGGCATCACGACACGACACAAGGGGACGGCACGCGCGGAAGCATGCAAGGGGACGGCGCGCACGGGAGCACGCAAGGAAGAGATGCGCGCAAGAGCGCACAAGGGGACGACGCGTAAGGAAGAGATGCGCGCAAGAGCTCTCAAGGGGACGACGCGCAGGAGAACGTAAGGGGATGGCGCGCGCGGGTTCGCAAGAAAGAGATGCGCACAAGAGCACTCAAGGGGGGCAGCACGCACAGGAGCTTGCAAGAGCGCGCAAGGGGGTGGTGCGCGCGCGAGCGCGCAAGGAGGAGATGTTCCCAAGAGCGCACAAGGATACGGCGCGCATGGGAACGCGCAAGGGGACGACACACGCGGAAACGCGCAAGAGCGCGCAAGGTGACGGCGCACGCGGGAGCGCGCAAGGATGAGATGCGTGCAAGAGTTCGTAAGGAGGCGGCGCGCGCGGGAGCGCACAAGGAGGAGATTCTCACAAGAGCACTCAAGGAGGCGGCGCGAGCGAGAGCGCGCAAGGAAGAGATGCACTCAAGGAGGCGGCACGCACGGGAGCGCGTGGGAGCGCGCTGGAGCACGCAAGGGGATGGTGCTGGAGCACGCAAGGGGATGGTGCGAGCGGGAGCGCGCAAGGAAGAGATGTGTGTAAGGGGACGACGCGCGCGGGATCTCGCAAGGAGGAGGAATGGGGGAGAGTGAAAATTCGTAGGAGGATTTTTCGATCCAGGAGAGAATGAGAAATAAAGGGTGTTATGGGGCCTTATTTATAGGCTTCATGGATGGTTATGGAGGTTACGCTGTTATTCGCAGCTCATAACCACCATGATCGCTATTAATAGGCCGAAACATTTTTATTATTTTTATAACATTTTGCGGGATTATGACTTAATATGCGTATTAATTGTGCAAACAGAAAAAGAGAAACCAAAATTTGGACAATAGCAGATTTTTATATCCAAAATTGTGCCTATTACAAAGGTATGACCTCCCTTTTATAGAATGGATGAGAATAAAGAGATTACAAATCAGCATTGTGGGACAAAATACATTTACGGTGACTAGCGACTAGACAAAACCAGACCGCATAGGTCGCGCGGTAGACGAGAAGGCTAACCGCCCGACCATAACGACAAGCCGCTAGAGGAGAAGCTAGACTACCCGATTACCAAGCCGCTGGAGAGAAGCCGCCAGATCGCCTGGTCTCCAAACCGCCAGAGTCAAGTTGTCAGACCACCCGATCTCCATACTGCAACAATCCCCCTCAAGATGAAGCATATATATCAATCATGCCCAGCTTGTCGCCAATGTGAAAAAAGGAAGTGAACACAGGCTTGGTGAAAATATCTGCCAACTCGTTCTCTGAAGTAACGAACGAAGTACAAATCTGTTTCTTCAAGATCTCTTCTCTAATGAAATGGCAGTCAACTTTGATGTGCTTTGTTCTCTCATGAAATACAGGATTTTTTGAGATATATAAAGCGGTCTTGTTGTCGTAGAACATAGATAGAGGATGATTATAGACTTCTCTTAAGTCCAGCATGAGAGCCCGTAACCACTTTAACTCACAAGTGGTTGAAGTCATACTCCGATATTCAGCTTCGACACTAGACCTGGAGACGACCGACTATTTCTTGCTCTTCCAGCTCACTAGGTTTCCTCCCACAAAGGTGAAGAAGCCCGAAGTGGACTTGCAATCACCTTTGTCGTCAACATAGCTAGAATCTGAGTAGGCTTCAACCTTTAAATGACAATTCCTCTGAAACAGTAATACCTTACCAGGTATCGCTTTAACATATTCTAATATTCTCAGGGCAGACTCTAGAGGACACTCCTTAGGAGCTTGCATGAACTAGATAACCTTGCCTACTACATAGGAGATGTCGGGTCTGGTTACCGTGAGATAAATGAGTTTGCCAACCAGACGCATGTACCTAGTAACATCTAACAGAGGAGGCGAGTCGTATGTCCAGGTTTTATCTTCTCTAGTGGTCATGGGGCATCAGGCAGGTTTAGCCCCAGTCAACCCTGTCACTTTCAGAAGATCAAGAGCATACTTACATTGGGAGAGGACCAAAGAATTGGGATTTCGAAAGATTTCTATCCCCAGGAAGTACTTTGGGGAACTCATATCCTTCGTGACAAGGTGTTGACGAAGATGTTTCTTTGTTAGCGCTACCCCAGCCTGGTCATCACCCGTGAGAAGAATATCATCTATATATACAACAAGAACTACCAGACCTAGTGCAGTTTTGTGAATAAATAACGAGTGATCGGTAGAGCTTCTTGTGAAACCAACGGTTTCCACAATGTCGCTGAACTTATCGAACCATGCCCAAAGGCTTTGCTTTAGGCTATAGATGGCCTTCTTCAGTTTGTATATGCGTGTCTCCCCCTGAACAACATACCCAAGAGGTTACTCCATATAGACATCCTCTTATAGATCACCATAGAGGAAGGCATTCTTGACATCTAGTTAGGAAATAGGCCAATCCCTATTGACGACCACAGATATGAGAACCTGAATAGTGCTGAGACGAGCAACGGGAGAGAAGGTGTCAAAATAATCAACGCCATAGGTCTGAGTGAAGCCCTTAACAACCAGGCGTGCCTTGTAACTATCCACACTGCCATCCATACAGAACTTCACAATAAATACCCAGCGACAACCAACAACATCAGTGCCCAAAGGAGAAGGGATAAGAGTCCATGTACCCCACTCAGTGAGGGTGGAAATTTCCTCATCCATAGCAGCTTTCCAATAAGGAATAGCAAGGGTATCCTGGTAGGTGCGGGGAGTGGCAGTGGCTGAGATAGCCAACGAAAAATTACTGCGAGAAGGGGTAAGACGAGCATAGGAAATAACAGCAGTAAGAGAATTCTTGGTACACGTCTGCACCCCTTTGCGAAGAGTAATGGGAAGATCCAGGTCGTCGTGTTCATCAGCATCTAGTTCATCCATGGAGGAGATAGCTGGCTCGGGAGTAGAGAGACATCGAAGGAAGGGAGAGGAGGAGGAGATTGTGGACACAACGAAGGTAGAGGGGTCTCGGTGGGCGTAGATGGGACGGAGGAGTCGGTAGGAGGAGCAAGAATATACGGAAGAAGGGAGGAGTCGTGAGAGAAATAGGACGCATTTTCGAAAAAAGTAATGTCTACGGAGACGAACTGCTTCTAAAGAATAGGATCAAAACAACAGTAACCTTTCTGAGTGGAAGAGTAACCCAGAAAGACATGCTTGGTGGCACGTGGAGAGAGCTTGTCATGAGTGGCAGAGGGAGTGTGCACAAAAGCCATACACCCAAATATACGCAGAGGAAGAGGGAAGGGTTCCTTCCCCGAATATAGAATGGAGAATGGTGTGTGGCCGTGTCGAACCGTGGAGGGAATGAGATTGATGAGATAGCAGGAGATGATAATGACATAGCCCCAATAGGAGCGAGGAACCTGCATCTGTATCATCAGAGTGCGAGCGACATCAAGGAGGTGACGGTTTTTGCGTTCGGCCACGCCATTTTGCTGTGAGGTATATACACAGCTAGTTTGATGAACAATCTCATTTTGCATATAGAAAGAAGAAAAATCATGACTAATATATTCTTTGGCATTATCAGAGCGAAAGATTTCAAAAGAGACATCAAACTGAGTATTAATCATAAAATAAAAAGATGTCTATACAAAGAATAATTCTGAGCGATCTTTTAAGAGATACACTCACGTACAACGAGAGAAATCATCAATAAAAGTTAAAAAATATGAAATACCCCAACCTACGGTGAGGGTAGGAGCAGGACCCCAGACATCGGAGTAAACGAGATCAAATAAATGGGAAGATCCACGTCCTTGCTTCGGTGGGAAGGAGGAGCAGTGATGCTTGTCGAGCTGACATGCGTCACAGTTGAGAGGTGGACTGCGCGGAGGGAGGTGGGGCAGAAGCTGATTAAGAAGACGTGGAGGAGGATGACCAAGGTTAAGATGCCACTGCAGAAGGTCTGTAGAAGAGGAGGAGAAGGCGGACAGAGCAAAAATATTGTTAAGGAAGTAGAGGCTGTCGCTCTCAATCCCAGTAGCAATCGTCCGTTGGGAGCCTGGATCTTGAAAAGAACAAGAAGTAGGAGTGAATGTGAAGGAAAACTATAGTTGCTTGCACAGAGAAGTAACATATAATAAATTACATGGAAACTTGGGCACGTAGAGAGTATCCGCCAAGCGAAGAGATGGAGTTACTTGAACCACTCCCATCCCATTGACTGGTGAGGGAGAGCCATCCGCAATAAAGACCGGGGGCAACCGATCATGTGTTTCTAGGAGAGAAAAACACTGAGGATTGTCGGTCATATGATTGGTAGCACCAGAGTCTATCAACCATTTACCTTGAGTAATGACATGGGCACTACATGAAGACGTGACCACCGAGGCGGACTGCTTCGAAGAGGAGGTAGAAGCGTCCCCACAGGGGCGAAGATATGGATGTTTCATCCAGGATCGATCAACCGTATGGCCAATGTGGCCACAATGAGAGTAGAGAAAGAGGGAAGGACCACGCCCGCAGAATTTGTGGTTGGGGCTTCCAGAGCCACTCAGCTGAGTCTTGTGAGCATAGTTGTTCGATTGAGGAGGGAAGGATAACAACGGATGCTGAAGCAGAGAGGTAACAGCAGTGATGCGGGCAGTAGTGGCATCTAGGGTGGGAAAGTCCGCCTCGCCAAGAATCTGTTGACGAATCATATCATGGGACATCGGAATACGAAGAAGATCGCACACAACTGGAAGCTCCTAGAAGTGCTTGTGTTGCTCGGCCAGATCCGCAGAGAATGGGCGGTTCTGAAGAATTTCGGCTCCCAGAGCCTGAAACTATTGGTAAGCAGCATTAGGAGACTTGTAGGGATGGGCAAATAGGTCCGCATAGAGAGTATAGATGCGAGATGTCTGAGTGCCCTTGGAGTAATGAGCGGCAAGATGAAGCCAAGCTGCCTTTACCATTTCATCATGGTGAATGACGAGAAGACACTCATACGAAAAGCTGTTAGCCAGCCAAGTGCTTACAAGAGCATCACTAGCATCCCATTCATCAAAGATATCGGACTCGGAAGGAGGTGGGTCATCGGTGAGATGATGGCATTTGCATTGTGAGCGAAGTAGAAAGGTGAAGGAAACACTCTAGTCTGGGTAGTTGGAACGGATAAGTTTGGAAACGGTCCCAAGATTACCCAAAGGAGTAGGGACAGGGGGTGGGCCACGGGTGGAGTAGTAGTAGTAGAGGAATCAGAGAGAGCCATAGAGAATAAGAGAGCGGATAGAAAAGAAGCCGCTCGAACAGGCAAAGAGGCCGCGCGAATAAAGAAAGAGAGGCCACGCGAACAGGCAAAGAGGTCGTGCGAATAGGGAAAGAGAGGTCGCATGAATAGGCAAACAGATCGCGGGGAAATGGGGAGGTCAAGAAAACAGGTCGCGAACTGAGAAAAAGGAGACAAACTGCATGAATAGGTCACGCAGACAGAGAGGGCATGTGGGCAGAGACAAACCGCGCGGATCAAATAGGGTGCGCGGGCAGAGACAAATCGCGCGGACCGACGAAGCTCACAGAAGAAAAAATAAGCCGCGTGAACAGGTCGCAAGAAGAAAGGGCACACCGTGCAGACAGAAGAAGCACACAGAATCAGGTGGAAAAGATCGAGTTTTTTGATACCATGTGCGAACAGAAAAAGAGAAACCGAAATTTGGATAATAACAGATTTTTTATATCCAAAAATTGTGTCTATTACAAAGGTATGACCTCCCTTTTATAGAATGGAGGAGAAGAGAGAGATTACAAATAAGCAATGTGGGACTAAATACATTGACGGTGACTATCGGCTAGACAAAACCAGACTGCATAGGTCACGCGGTTAGACGAGAAGGCTAACCCCCCGACCATAATGTCAAACCGCCAGAGGAGAAGCTAGATCGCGCGGCTACTAAGCCGCTGAAGAGAAGCCGCCAGACTGCCCGGTCTCCAAACCGCCAGAGTCAAGTCGCCAGACCGCTCGGTCTCCATACTGCAATATTAATCTTATTATACGTAGACCGCTCTATTTGTAGCCACGCATTTTCTCCACTACAGGAGATAATGCGAGTGGTTACGTTGGTGGTTACCCACGAAACTGATGGTGGCAATCGCGAGAGCGCGATCAAACGGTGGAGAAATAACGGTGGCGGCGACGAGGGAGATTGCTCGTCGGTGAAGGTCAAGCTTGACCGAAGGAACTCGGTCGGCCGCCGGGGTTAGGTTGGCCAACCACGTGGAAGGGGAAGCCGCCCCTTATCGGAGCCTGCGGAGGAGGACGGGCGGACAAATGGTCGTCCATTCTGAGCCAAAGGAAGGCCGCCCCTATGAGGGGTGGCAGAATCGCTGCCCATTCTAGGCGAAACAAAGGTCGCCCTGTAAGGGGCGATAACTAAGTACGGGTAGCAAAATTGCCGCCCGTTCTGGGAAAAACAAGGGTCACCGCTGTGAGGGGCGGTGACCAATACGGGTGGCAAAATTGCCGCCCGTTCTAGGAGAAATAAGGGTCATCCCTATGAGGGGCGGCGGCCAGTACCAGTGGCAAAGTTGCCTCCCATTCTGGGAGAAACAAGGGTCGCACCTGTGGGGCGGCGGTTAGTACGGATGCCTCCCGTTCTGGGAAAAATAAGGGACGCCCCTGTGAGGGGTGGCGACCAGTATGGGCGGCAAAGGTGCTGCCCATTCTAGGAGAAACAAGGGCAGCCCCTATGAGGGGCGGCGACCAGTATGGGCGGCAAAGCTGTCGCGTGTTCTGGGCGAAACAAGGGCCGCCCTTGTGAGGGGAGGAGGCCAGTACGGGTGGCAAATCGCCTGTTTTGGGCAGAACATGGGACACCCCTGTGAGGTACGGTGGCCAGTATGGGCAGCAAAGTTGTCACTTGTTCTAGGCGAAATAAAGGACGCCCCTGTGAGGGGAGGCGGCTCTGATGGGTGGCCAAAGGGCAAGGCGGCGGCCCGCCTCATGCGGCAGAGGGCCAGACGTCCATGGAAGGAGGTCGCGCACTGTGTGCAACCTGGCCCTGTGCGCACAGGTGCGTGCTTCCCAGAACGCGCACAGGGGCACGTGGCCCATGACGCGCGCTTCCCAGGATGCGTGCAGGTGCGCGCTTCCTATGGTGCGGTCAGGCGTGCGCTTGGCCGAGAGATCATTGCGGGTTGGTAAGCCCACGCACGTGGCCTTTGCGGTCGAGTGGTCGCCTGCTTGCACCCTTTGCGGTTGTGCTAGTCGGGCCCAGGCAGTCCTCGGGCTTGACTGAACAAATCTGATGGGGGATACCCCATCAGATGCCTCCAAGTACTCAGACTCTGTGGTCGGATCGGAAGGAGTGTGAGGACTTAATTATTTAATCACATGCATGAGTATGGTGTAGATGATTGGTACAACAAAGGTGCGGAAGGTGTACTGACCACTGAGCAAAGTGGTCACTAGTTTGCGTATATAGCGCAATATGTACAGTCATGTATTGTGTATGAGCAAGGTGTGTGATATGTACACGAGGTGTGACGTACGCAGCGCGAAATGTGTGCGATGTGTAACAGGTGTGGCGTTCGTGGTGCACGCAGTGTGCGCGATGTGGGAAAAGTGTAATATGTATGGCACATTGAGCTCTCATTTGTGGAGGAGAAGAGGTTGTTGAGATGTGGAGTTTTTGGTGCCCCCGAGTTTACCACCGGGGTACCTCGTGCACATGGTTGGAAGAGGGAACTTGTTGTTGTGAGATGTATGGATATGGACATGCGCACCGCCATCTTCATTGAGGCAGAAGGGTTCCCTAGCTGGTGAGTTTCTTGTTGTTTCTCTTGATGTTGTTGCCCCCGCTGACCCAGACGTGACGACATTGGGATCTTCTTCCCCTTTCTTTTGTACAAATGTCATTTTTCGTAAGTTTGACTTGCGGCGTCATTTTGTGCGGGCTGTATTTGCGAATTAGTTTGCATGAGGTTGGCCCGCGACTTTGTTTATTTTGTGCGAGGGGGGATGGCCATGGTGATGGCGGGGTGTTGGCTTATAGTGACGACGGAGAATATAAGTATTTGATCCGTTTGCGCAGCCTAGCCGGGCTATGAGTCAAAGAGGCCAGAATCTCTTTTATGGAGATTTGAACACTCTGTAAGGGGAGAGGTCGGAGTCCCTTGTTGGGAGTACCGAACACTCTGTAAGGGTAGAGGCCGAAGTCCCTTGTTGGGAGCACTGACCACTCTGTAAGGGGAGATGTTAGATTCCCTTGTGGGGAGCATCGAACACTCTGTAAGGGGAGAGACCGGAATCCCTTGTTGGGAGTACCGAATAATCTGTAAGAGGAGAGGTCGGAGTCCCTTGTTGGGAGCACCGAGAACTCTATAAGAGGAGAGGCTAGAATCCCTTGTTGGGAGCACTTAACACTCTATAAGAGGAAAGGTCAGAGTCCCTTGTTGGGAGCGTCGAACACTCTGTAAGAGGAGAGGCCGGAGTCCCTTCTTTGGATCACCTAACACTCTGTAAGGTGAGAGGCCGGAGTCCTTTGTTGGGAGCACCGAACACTCTGCAAGGTGGGAGGTCGGAGTCCCTTATTGGGAGCACCGAACACTCTGTAAGGGGAGAAGCTGGAATCCCTTGTTGGGAACACCTAACACTCTATAAGAGGAGAGGTCGGAGTCCCTTGTTGGGATCACTGAACACTCTGTAAGGAAGCCATCAATAAGGTTGGAGATAACACTTGTTGTTTGTTCCACGAATGTTAAAAATACAAAATACAAGTAGTGGTGGAGCTCTGGATGCCCCTTTAGCAAAAAAGAAAACTCTTCTTTGGGATGTTCATCGTAGGGATCATCCCCGCGCTGGATCATTCTTGACATGTTGATTCAGAACCTTTGTTTTGGAGAGAACTCTTCAGGTACCCAAGGCGAACGAATTGTTCGATTTTTGTCTTCAGTCTTGAACACTCTTCTGTCTTATGCTCGTGACCTTGATCGAATTCACAATATTTGGATTGGTCCTCAGAGTTTGGATTAAGAGCCATTGCCATTTGGAGAGACAGATAGTTGCATATTGTAAGCAACACTTCCGCTCGCAAAGCGTTGAGGGGAGTGAAGGCTTGATGTTGGTGATGCCCCCAGCTCGTCGAGAGTTGACACAACATGAGTTGCCCTTTTTGGGAACTGGAAGTGCTGTCAACCCCCGCTCTCGCTATCTCTTTGAGTTGCCTTTGAATTTTTTGTGGTGTGCTTCAACAGCATCATCAGCAGCAATCTAGGCATCGATCCGTCGAATAAGATCGGGATAACTAGGTATAGTCTCTTGTACTAGTGCATAGTGGAAGCCACCAGGGCGGAGCCCTCCAAGAAGAAATCCTCGTAGGAGTTCCATTTTTATTCCAGGGATTCGTCGTGCCTTGGTGGTGAAACGATGGTAGAAATCTTTAAGGGTTTCCCTTAACCTTGACGGATACTGGATAGGTGGGAAGAATCGTTGAATATCCGATGACTGTCGATGAACTGATCCGTGAATTATTGTGTTAGTAATGCAAAATTCTTGATTTCTTCTTCCTTCGGGGACATGAATCATGTGCGAGCTTGTCCTTTCAAAGTTGCCGGGAAAGCTTGACACAAAAGTTGATCTGGGGCATTGCAAAGTTGCCTCATGATTGCGAAGTGCCTGACGTACTCCGTCGGGTCTCCTGTCCCATCGTATGTCTCAATCTTTGGAATCTTGAAGCCATGGGGAATTGGATGCGTCATAATCTCAGATGCACATGGCGAGCAATGATGGAGGGGGCGGATGGCTGAAGCGGCACATCGCTTTGCTCGCTCGCGCTCTTCTGTGATTAAGTTGAGAACATCTTTGCGCGTGATCCTTTCATCGAGGTCCGCTACTTCAGGCAGTTGCAGTGATTTTGAGCTTCAGGTTCTCTGACAAGACGGGCTTTGCGGCCTTGAATATTCAAAGGTGGGGTTCTGCTTCAAGCATGTTGACAGGAAAGTGAGGGGGAACTGGATCGACATGCCCCCCAAGGGTCATCCCTTCTGCAGTACGGACAACTTATCCCGCCATAGTCTCTAGTCACGAGTACCGCTGTATTGAGGGTGCTATCTACTGAGGAAGCTGGGAACTCGCTTCCTACAGATGGTGCCAAACTTTTGCGGCCAAACTCGTTGCCTCGATCGGACTGGATTAACTTAGACTGTCTTAGCCCACAGAGCGGTCGAGCGCACACTCAGTCAATGTAAATAGAAAGATAATAAGGTAATTTTTTTAACGTGAAAAACCCTAGAAAGAGGTGAAAAACCATGTGGCCGAATCTGAGCCGACCAAACCTCCACTAGATCTGAGTGCTGTTAGGGCTTTTTCAAGAACTCGAGGGCGACAGGCCGCCTCTCGTTATAATTATTAGGGAGAGAGAGAACCTAAGGGGTCACAGGCCACCGCTCACAGGGCGAATTATTTCCTCGTGTGCTACGGGGAGCGATACGCTTGTTGTATTCTAGTGTCTTCTAATAATTCTTGGAGGCGGTAGGAGCTTGCTGTACTTGTTCTGATGTCTGGTGCTTGAAGCCCAGAAGCAAGCTCGGTGCATCTTATCCTTTGCTTCTTATCTCTGATTGTCTTTTGGAGAAGCGTGGTTCAATTGTCTTATTAGTAGATGGAGAGCCTGCTCTTGAACACGAGGGACACTTGTTGGCAGAGAGTGCGCAGGGCGCTTGCTGGAGAAGAGCGTGTGAAGCACTTGATGGTAGAGAGCATGCGAAGTGCTTGCTAGTAAAGAGAACACACTGGGCACTTGTAGGAGGAGAGCACGCGGAGTGCAGGGGGAAGAGACTCGTGCAAGGTAACGACGTGCGTGAGACTGCGCAAGGGGGCGGCGTGTGCGAGAGTGCGCAAGGAAGAGATGCGGAAAAGAGCGTGCAAGGAGACGGTGCGCATGGGAGCGCACAAGGAAGCGGCGCGCGTGGGAGCACGCAAGGGGACGGTGCGTGTAGGAAGGTGCAAGGAAGAGATGTGCGCAATAGCGCTCAAGGGGATGGCGCGCACGGGAGCGCGCAAGGAAGAGATGCGCGAAAGAGCGCGCAAGGAGATGACACGTGTGGGAGCGCGCAAGGAAGAGATGTGTGCAAGATCATGCAAGGAAGAGATGCGCGCAAGAGCTCGCAAGGGGACAGCGCGCGCGGGACCGCGCAAGCAAGAGATACGCGCAAGGAGGCGGCGCGCGTGGGAGTGCGCAAGGAAGAGATGCGCGCCAGAGCGTGCAAGGAGGCGACGCACATGGGAGCACACAAGGAAGAGATGCGCGCAATAGCGTGCAAGGAGGCGGCGCGCGCGGGAGCGCGCGAGGAAGAAATATGCACAAGAGAGTGCAAGGGGACGGTGTGTGCGGGAGTGCTCAAGGAAAAGATATGTGCAAGAGCACACAAGGGGACGATGCGCGTGGGAGCACGCAAGGAGGAATTGTGCGCAAGAGCGAACAAGGGGACAGCACGCATGGGAACACGTAAGGAAGAGATGCGCGCAAGGAGGCGGCGTGCGCAAGGGGACGGCGCACACGGGAGCGCACAAGGAAGAGATGCACGAAAGAGTGTGCAAGGGGACAGCGCGCGAGGGAGCGCGCATGGAAGAGATGTGCGCAAGTGTGTGCAAGGGGACGACGCGCACAGGAGCGCACAAGGAAGAGATGCGCGCAGGGGGACGACGTGCGTGGGAGCGCGAGAGGAAGAGATGCGCATAGGGGGACGGCGCGCGCGGGAGCGCGCAAGGAAGAGATGCGCACAAGAGTGCGCAAGGAGGTGGCGTGCATGGGAGCGCGCATGGAGGAGGAATGGGGGAGAGAGAAAATCCGTGTGAGGATTTTCCGAACAAGGAGAGAATAAGAAATAAAGGGGGGGGGGGGGGTTATGGGGCCCTATTTATAGGCTCCATGGGTAGTTATGGAGGTTACGTGATTATCCGCAGCCCATAACTACCATGATCGTTATTAATAGGCTAGAATATTATAATTATGTTTATAATATTTCGAGTGATTATGACTTAATATGCATATTAATCTTATTATACACAAACTGCTCTATTTGTAGCCCACTTTTCCCCACTACGGGAGGTCATGTGAGTTTTTACGTGGGTTGTTACCCACATAACCGATGGTGGCGATCGCGAGAGCGTGATCAAATGTTGGAGAAATAACGGCAACGGCGGCGGGAGAGATTGCTCGTCGACGAAGGTCATGCTTTAATGAAGGAACTCGGTCGGCTGCCGGGGAAAGGTTGGCCGAACAAGGGGAAGGGGAAGCCACCCCTTATCGAGGCCTGCAGAGGAGGAAGGGAGGCCAAATGGACGCCCGTTCCGAGCCAAATGAAGTCCGCCCATGTGAGGGGGGGGGGGGGGCGGAATCGCCGCCTTTTCTTGGCAAAACAAAGGCCTCCCTGTGAGGGGCGGCAACTAAGTACGAGAAGCAAAATTGCCGCCAGTTCTGGGCAAAATAAGGGCCACCCCTCTTTGGGGCGGCAGCCAGTACGGGCGACAAAATTGCTACTCGTTCTGGGCGAAATAAGTTCTGTCTCTATGAGGGGCAGCGACCAGTACGAGGGCCAAAGTTTTCTCCCATTCTGGGCAAAATAAGGGCCACCCCTATGAGGGGCGGAGACCAGTATGGGTGGCAAAGCATTCGCCCATTCTGGGAAAAACAAGAGCCGCCCCTATGAGGGGCGGCGACCAGTACGGGCAGCAAAGTTGTCGCCCATTCTAGGGAAACATGGGCCTCCCCTATGAGGGGAGGCGGCCAGTACGGGCGGTAAAGTTGCTGCCCGTTTTGGCCGAAATAAGGGCCGCCCTTGTGAGGGGTTGCAGATCTGACAGACAGCCAAAGGGCAAGGTGGTGGCCCGCCTCATGCGACAGAGGGTCAGGCGGCCATGGAAGGAGGTCGCACACTGCGCGTGGCCTAGCCCTGCGCGCGCAGGCGTGCGTGGCCCAGGGCGCGCGCAGGCACGCGCGCCCTAGGACTCACACGGCCCAGGGCGCGCGCAGGCGCGCGCGGCCCATGGCACGCGCGGCCCAGGGCGCGCACATGCGCATGCTTGGCCGAGAGATCTGTGCGGGTCGGGGCACCCGTGCACGTTGCCTTTGCGACCGAGTGGTCGTTTGTCTGCACCCTTAGCGGTTGCGCTGGTTGGGCCGGGGCGATCCTTTGGCTTGACTGAACAACTCTAATGGGGGAACCCCATAAAAGAGTAAGAAAATAACTTAAGTCCGCGAAGCTTTAACGAGGTTGTCCTCCGGAGTGCTTCTATGTGCCTTCTTCTGGAGCAAAACAATTTGCTAATTCTTTGTGGCTTGGATTGGAGCGTCTTTCTTGGAGAAAATGGTTAAGTCATTAGAACTTGGATGAGCGTGTTTTTCTTGGAGAAAATGGCCAAGTAATTGGAGCTTTGGAGTCCACAAAGCTTGGAGGCAAGTGTCCTGGAGAGTATTTTGTTTTAGTCTTCTTGCGCTTACGGACGAAGCAGCACAAGCATTCAGCATGAAGCATCGAGCGCTAAATGTTGAGCGTTGAGTGTTAAGCATTGAGTGTTGAGCATTTAAACATTGAGCATTGAGCGCTAAGTGACTTTGAGAGGAAGCAAAGCGAATTACAAGTGGAAGAACGATCTAAGTCCCACATCCTCGTCAGAAAATCTCAGAGCTCACTATAGCCTCTGGAGTTGCTTGTCTTCAAATGAGGGCATGGGGGCCCTTTTATAGTTTTCTTGGGTGATATGTTGATAATTGCACCTTGACGGATTTTAAGGTGTCGAATGTCGTCGCTCTGTTCTGGCCACCCGGATCATCATTTTCATGAAATGCCAGAAGTGCCCTCGGGGCGGCTTAGGCAGCCCGTGTAGGTTGCCCGGCGGCGGTGGCGGCCGCTAGCACGCGCGTTGCATGCACGGGTGCCGAAAGGGGGGCGTTGCGCCCACGAGCACCCAAAGGAAGCACAAACTTGCTCTCCTAAAGGACGCACATGCTCTCGTATACGCACCCCCAGGCCCGCACGCATAGCGCCGAAAGTGGGGCACTACGCCCACGAGCGCCCAAAGGGGCACGCGCGTGCTCACTTAAAGGAGCATGTCGCTCCTACTCCTGCACGACGCGGGGAGCGCACTCATGATTGGGTTGATGTGCTTGTGTTTGCTTCCTCTCATGTAGTTGTTCGGCCTCCAATGACTCGATTTGGGATAACTTAGGAGGAACCCCATCAAATGCCCTCAATTTTTCATGAGGCAAGAATATTTGTCAGTCTTATGAGGTGGGAACCATGTTGTTGACGTTAGGTGGGAGATCTTGGGAGCTGTCAACTTATGCATTGCTTTCGCGACGTAGGTGGTGGGCATGGCCTAGCTGTTGAAACCCAGATACCAGTTCAACAGAGTTTGGACTTGAGGGATAGTTCAAGTTACTTGGCCCGTCGTCGAGTGCTCAAGATAGGTAAATTTGAGCCCGGATTCTGCCTTCGCTCATTTAAAGGGGTTGTCTACTTACATACCTGATGAGTTGTAGCGTAGAGGTCCCACCGCTCACCCGAAAGCGTGTGTCGCGTCTTCCCCCTAAAGCCAAGAGCTGAGCTCGGCACCTTGGATGGCACAAAGCAAGATCTCTCCAAAATTCAGGAGCTCTGGGAGGCTGGGTCTGGCTCTTTAAGGTGTCTTGAGGTTCAATTTATAGGAAAACCCCAAACTAGGGGCAAAAGCGTATTTTATGGCCTGCGGATAGCGGCTTACGATTTTTGGTTCTTGTTATTGGCACCCCTGATTGGTCTGCGGACAGCGGAATCCCGTTCTTTGCAATGGCTATGGGCATACAAGGCTGAGATGCGAGTAGATGGAAGGGTGAGCTGGCTCTCCACGTCGCGGCGAGTACATGAAGAGAGCAATGTCACCTTGCCCACTTGTCTAGCTCACGGTCGTTCATGCGCAAGGGGGTCGCTCAGCGAGCTGGCAACCGTTTACTGAGTCGCCTCGCGATCATCAAAGTCGCCTCGCCTAGCCCAATTTCTCCTGATGGGCTCACCCTACCCTGGCTGGGCGCAGTCTAGACTGGAGTCACTAAATTGGGGTTGTACACTTGCATCGGGTCACACTTTGGTGCAATTAGCGGTCATGAAGTTGTTCTTATATTTCGAGCATTGCGCATTGCGGTGATCCAAAAGTATCTTGCGCTTCACATTCCTTACTCATTGTGCACTGCCTTTGATGACTATCGTCGAGTGTTAGCGTCAGAGGCTTGTCACTTTCGAGCAATGAGTAGGGTTATCTGCCACCTTGCCCAACAGTGTGGGTGGGCTTGGAGCCCGTTCTTGTTGGATGAAACTAGAGGATTTGGGGTCTGTGTTGGGAGGACTTCGGACCTGCCTGAAAGTATTTGTTCAAGAGTAGCACCACACCTATAGGGGTGAATAAGTTTGTTTTAGATCTTTTGAATCTTTTAAGCTTTAGTTAAGATGTGTGTTAGAATAATTTGTTAGCTTTCAAGAATCACAACAACACACAAGAATTTATAGTAGTTCCCCTATCTATGGTACATCCACTTTCCCCCTTCACCTATCTAGTAGTGTGTTAGATTCAGCTAACTCCTTCTTTTTCTCAGCTCCTTGAGCTTACACCTCAGATCCCTCAAGATCCTACACCTCAGAGTGAATCACACTCCTACAACTCAGAGTTAAGCAATTCCTACCTCAGGCACAGCAGCCCTACACTCAAAGATACACCAGATCTCCTACCTCAGATCTACACAGAGATCCTATAACTCAGAGACTCAACTCCTACACTCAGAGATACACCAGATCTCCTACCTCAGATCTACATAGAGATCGTATAACTCAGAGACTCAGCTCCTACACTCAGCCTTTATAATACAGGCTTACATCTCAGATCAAACAATGATCCTACATATTGAATAATGGTTTTGTAATGATTGACTCAAGAAAAATAGTCCTCTAAGTCACCTTCCTAGACTGTATAAACACAGTCCTAACTCCTCATAGCAACAAGTCTATAGATCTTCAGAGTAATTCTCCTTGTGCTGAGAAGAACTGATGCAGAGCTCTGTTTCTTCAAGCTTTAATATATCTGAGTTGAATGCAATAGCCTTGAAGAAGAACAACAACTTTCTAAAGTGCTCTCCTACTCCACCTTTTATAGAAAATTAGGTTTTTTGTTCTTGCTGAAGACTCCTTTGAGTTTTCAAACTTTGACCACTTTAATTAGCAAGCAACTTTCTGTATTCTAGAACTATTCTGTAAAAGATCACGTGTTTTTTCCTGCAAGTATTATTTATATCCCACCATCCAATGGCTCTTTGATCTGTATGGGCAAGACAAAATAGGTAGTTGTAAAGTTACTTTAGCTTTAAATGCTATTCAGAAAGCATACGACGTCATTTGGTTTCTAGTGCGCAAATCCCGCTTAAGTTGAATTTGGATAACGTCAGCATGACTCATCGCTTGTGGACTTAGCAGTTTTCACAATCAATTTGCACAGGCATTGAGTGAAGCTTTGTGACTCAACGCAAAAACACTTAGCTGAAAATCTGTTTCTTGAGGCGTTGAGTGAGCCTTTATCTCTCAACGCTTTTGTCTCGGACAACTAAACTGATAAGGCATTGAGTGAACCTTCATCACTCAATGCATTTGTACTTGGCAAAATTTTTATAGTTGAAGGCGTTGAGTTAAGCTACTTTACTCAAGGCTTTTGGACTTTGTTGAATTATTGATATGGCGCTGAGTGAAGCTTCTTCACTCAACGCTTCTGTACTTCGGCAAATTTCCTTTTGAGTAGGCGTTGAGTGAACAGTCTTCACTCAATGCTTTTGGAATTATCCAGATTTGAGTCTAGCACCACTTAGGCTTTGAATGTCTGATCTTCTGTCAACACTTTTAGCCTTTTGGCATTTAGTGAAGTGTACTCACTCAACGCTTCTAGACTTAGGCAAATTTCTGCTTCTCTGGTATCATGTCTTGAGTTCAAGTAGTATTCTGACCCTGACAACTTGTCTAATCATGGAATCAATAGACAACCTGCATATTTTGAATCTGAACATATATCAAATACAAACATATATATATTATTAACTTGTGGGCCTTTTTCAAATCTGGGACATTGTGTTTAATGGACCCAACAATCTCCTCCTATTTAAAAAAGTCAGAACCCTACACCAACACATAGAAGAGATAAATTTCATAGCATAAAGGAGAAATATATAACACAAAATCAAGATATGATTAACACATAATGTGATAATTATAAACAAAATGTGTGCTCATAATAATGTTCCATATTCCTAGGGCCCTAAGGAACTTCTTACATAAAAACGTTTAGGTTTCGTGTTTCTTGATGACTATATCCCTGCTTGGTCTCTTAGCAACCTTCTCATAAACTTCAATTACCTTTTTTCTTTGCCTTTCAAAATAGCTGTAAGGCTTTGCAAAATACTTGCTAGGCTTTGGGGCATCTGATGGCACTGCACCTGTCTTCTTATCCCTTATGAACTTTCTCCTTATTTCTTCATTCCTTTCTAGTTTGACCTATTCCAGGGAGCTATATAACTTTCCTCTATTTGTTTTATTCTCTTTGATTTGGTCCCAAACAGACAGAATGATAGTCTTGGATTGAGGACTCCATCTCTCAAAGTCAGGCCTGGATTCCATTTCTTCTCTGTATCTCTTCCTATTTTGTCTGATCTATTCATCTTCTTCAGCAGCAGTCTTGATTTTCACCCTTGATATTTGTTCAGTGGTGGGGCTGAAGATAGGAACATCATCTATAGAGAGTTTAGCCCCATCACCATCAGTCAGTTCTCCATATGCATAATGTTCTAGACCTAATGATTCCCTGATAATATTTTTGGTCCAGATAGAATTATCTGTATCTGCCTTAATAATTGATTTCTCCCCCTTTATGACTTCTTCACAGATGACGGTTGTCAGGGATTCCTTGGTGAAGGATATTTTATCGGCCAAATAGTTTACTCCTTTGGTAACTTGATTTTTGACTTCTAGCATATAGTCATCTAAGAAATGTGTACATGCATCCAACCTCCTCTCTAGAGTGATCTTGTTTATTTCCATGAGTTGCTTTTGCACATTATGCACCATTTCCATGTTTCTTGAGGTGATGTTTTGATTCTCTATGATATCATTCTATTTTTTCCTGATCTCCTCAAGCTTCTCTTCAGTAAACGTTACTACAGGAGCATCTCTTTTGAAGAATACAATAGTGTTGGATTTTAGCATATTCACCTCAAATATAATAGACATGATCTCAGTAGATATATCTTGTCTTAGTCCCTTGAAAGAATCATCTACATAGTGCTCTATCTGTCTCCTCTAGTCATCTAAAAATCCTTTTAGTTGATCCAGAAAATTAGAAGACATAACATCAGCTTGATGAGATGCCCCTTGGAGGCAGACATCCTCATCCTCTCTCCTTATATCTCCCCTAGTTTTTGAGTCTGCCATCATGAACTCAAATGAGTAATCAAAAACATCAGCAGCTGGCTTATCAGCATCAGATATTTCAATAATAGTTACAGTCTCTTGAGCAGGGAGCTCTTTATGAATCTCCCCCTTAACCTCAGCACTATCCAAAGCAATTTGATGTTCTTCAACAACTGTATTGGGAACATCTTTTTCAATTGAGACAGGAATCTGCTCCCCCTCAGCTTGAGTACTAGAGGGAAACAACTGAGGTTCATTTGGAATCTGAGCTATTCTTCTCTGTAGGTCAGCCAAGAAGGAGTCAAACTTGTCTTATTTACCAACAAAAGATTGACCTTGCTCACCCTCAACAGGAGCATCCAACCTGAGAGCCTCCCCCTCAGTCTCTATACAGATTCTGTCCACAACATCTCCAACCAGTTTTTCAGTTGTTTCTACTGGAATGTCTTCAGACTGAGAAATACTGCTGGGTAGAGTCTTTGTTGCAGGTTTTGATGACATAGACACCTGAGCACTCACATTTCTTCTTGTGTCTACAGAAGATTCAGGCAACGGTGGGTCATGAGGTTCTTCACTTCTATTCTTAGAAGAGCTGCTTTCAGAACTTTCTTCAGTGATGGCGGCTGTTTTCTTTCTCTTTCTATCAGCTGCTTGTTGGTGTGGGAGCAATACTCTATCCTACCTATCAAATATTTTAGATTCCATCTTTCTCATATGATGTATCTTTGCTCCTAGCCTCATATTGAGGGTCCTTGGTACAAAACTTTGCATGTATAATGACAGTATTCTCCCTAAGTTGGGTTCTGGAACACATTCCACTTCTTTCAAAAAGAATCCTTCTCTAGTAAGTCCTTTTAGACAGAATTACTCTTGTCATTATCTCAAACATCTTCTTGGAAATTTTGTCATGAGATCTTTTTTTGTAGATCAAGGCCTTGCCTATTACATCAGCCAGGAATTTCCACTTCAAATTCATTTCTTTCCTCAGAATAGAACCAGTAGTGTGCTTTGAAAGGCCACATCATTTGAGAGCTTACTTCACGTCCTCAAGAAAAAGTTCATCTTCCTCTTCTATCTGCCCAAATCTCTTCAGGTTCAGAGCTTTTCTCAAACTTCTTGAGGTAATCTTAATCGTGTGCCCACTAATTGAAGTCTAACTCTTGTTGAAAGAGGAGTTGATTTTGGCATTTGAGTAAAGTTCTAATACCTCTCTTTTTCAGATAGAACTTGGTTCTGATAGTACAAAGTCTAGGTCGGCGACCTGCAATAAGTGAAGAACTAGTTGAACTTCTTTAGGGGCATCCTTGAACCCATTCCGAACAAGTTCAGATCCCTCGAATAGGAAATCCACTCCTTTGGGTGCTATTGGAACTTTGAATTTCTTGGGAGTTGAAGAGCTTGCTTGGGAATACTTCTTAGGGATTCAGATAGTCGAATAGGACTAGGAACTATGTGTTTTATATTAAGAACACTTTTTTTATTTATAGTAACCCATATTCGAGAATATGGAGAGGCGCGTACCTATCGTGATTAACACGATTTGATCAACGACTGAGATTAATCCTAGGAGATTGCCGTAATCAGAACTGTCAGATTAAATGTGTTGAGTGCACTCGACGCACTCGACACCTGGAGTCGTGTCATTGCTCTCAACGCCTAGATAGTTAGTCCATATCTTTCTTGATTACCTGCAAAAGGTTAATCCTGCCTAATGCACATATGCATGTTAAGATAATGAAGTTACATTAAGTTCATCATACCCAACTTAAATTTGAAGGTGTTGAACTTGGCTTCATCTAGTGGTTTAGTGAAGATATCAGCCACTTGTTTGTGTGTGGGGACAAACTCAAGACTGATGTCTTCGCTTTCTACATGCTATCTAATGAAATGATATATAATCTCTATGTGCTTATTCCTGCTATGAGACATAAGATTCCTAGTAATAGAGATTGCACTAGATGAATCACAATACATGTGAGTTTTACTTAGCTGAAGATTTTAGTCTTTGAGTTGATATTAAATCCATAGTAGTTGTGCATAGTAACTTCCAGCTGAAATATATTCTAATTCTGCAGTGGAGATGGCTACACTGGTCTGCTTCTTGTTGCTTCATGATACTAGTCTTCTCCCTAAAAACTGACAGGTGTTAGATGTACATTTCTTATCTTCTCTACAACCCACAAAATCTGCATCTGAATACCCAATTAGATCAAAATCATTATTCCTAAGGTATAACAGACTAAGATCAAGTGTGCCCTTGAGATGTTTTAGAATTCTCTTAGCAGCATAATAATAAGACTCTTTAGGGCACGTCTGGTACCTACCACAAGCACATGTAGTATACATAATGTCAGGCCTACTAGCAATCAAGTAGAGGAGAGAGCCAATTATATCTCTATATAAGGTTTCATCAACAGGTTTCTCAATCTCATCCTTGTCTATTGACACAATTGACCCTATATGAGTTTTCATTATGGAGGCACTCTCCATTCCAAACTTTTTGATTAACTCCTTAGCAAACTTAGACTGAGAGATGAATAACTCATCCTTTGAATGTCTAACTTGGAGGCCCAAGAAGTACTTGTGTTCACCCATACTGCTCATTTCAAACTGCCCTTTCATAAGTTTAGAAAACTTCTTGCAAAGGCCATCATCAGTAGACCCAAAAATTATGTCATCTACATAAATTTGGACTAGAGTGATCTTACCCTTGACTTCTCTAAGGAATAATGTTTTGTCTATCTTCCCCCTTGAGAATTTGTTCTCAATGAGAATGCTAGACAAGGTTTCATACCATGCCCTAGGGGCTTATTTCAACCCATATAAAGCTTTTCTTAACTGAAATGCCTATTCAGGAAAGTTAGGATTAACAAAACCTAAGGGTTGCTCAATATAGATCTCTTCTTTTAGGTCACCATTAAAGAAGATAGACTTAACATCCATTTGGTAGAACTTAAATCCCTTGTACGCAGCATACGCAAGGAATAGTCTAATTTCCTCAATTCTAGCAACTAGTGCAAAGGCTTGATCAAAATCATCACCTTCCTCTTGCATGTATCCCTTAACAATCAGTCTAGCTTTATTTTTGATGATAACACCATTCTCATCAAGCTTATTTTTATAAATCCATTTGGTTCCAATGATGTTATGTTCATGTGGTCTTGGAACTAGCTTCCAAACATTGCATCTCTTGGACTAGTTCAGTTCTTCTTGCATAAACACAATCCAAAATGGATCTATGTTGGCATCTTCAAACTTCTTTGGTTCAACTTGAGACAGAAAGCTTGAATACATAGCAATGTTGAGGCTTCTGCTCCTTATTGTAATACCTTGGTTTGCATCGCCTATGATTAGATATCTGGGATGATCTCTCAAGTGTCTGACAACAGCTGACATTTTTTCCTCGGTACCTTGAACTTCAATTAATGGATCCTGATGATCTTCATCTATGTCTAGTGCATTTGGACCTTCTTTAGGAATGATCACACCATCATTTTCCTTTTATACAGTAGGAGGAGTGTCATTGATGCTCAGCTTGTCTAACTTTAATTCTGCACCTATAGATCTAGAGGAGCTTGGCAGCTCACTATGAATCATGGAAGACTCATCAAATACTTCATTGACAGACTCTTCTATAACTTAGTTCTTCAATTTATAGACTCTATAGGCATTATTGTTTTTTGTACCCCCAACAAAAATTCCCTCATAGGATTTGGAAGCAAACTTTATCAAGTAGGATTTTCAATTATTGAGCACAAAGCATTTGCTTCCAAAGATCCTAAGATATGCAAGATTTGGTTTTTTGCCTTTCATAATCTCATAGGGAGTCTTCTTGTGATATTTGATGATAGTTGCGCTATTCAGGACATGACAAGCAGTGTTTATTGCCTTAGCCCAAAAGTATTCTGGGAGAGAAGTGTCACTAAGTAATGTACTGCCATCCTCTATGAGAATCATGTTCTTCCTCTCAACGATCCCATTTTGCTAGAGTGTTATTAGTGAAGAAAACTCCTGAAAAATGTCTTGCTCTTCACAGAACTTTGTCATGTCTTCAAATTAAAATTCAATACCATGGTCACTTCTGATTTTGACAACAGAACAGTCCTTTTCAATCTAAACTTGCCTAAGAAATATCACAAAGATATCAAGGGTTTCAGACTTTTTCTTAAAAAAGAATACCCAAGCAAATCTAAAATAGTCATCAACTATCACAAGTGTGTAGACTTTCCTACCTAGACTATGAATTGGCATTGGACCAAATAAGTCCATATGCATGAGGTATAAACACCTCCCTGAATCCTTGGTTCCAATGCTCTTAAAAGTGGCCTTTATTTGTTGCCCTTTTGGCATGCAGAGCAAATGCCCTCTTTGGTGTATTTCTGATTGGGTCCATTCCTGACTAGCCCTTCACCAAAGTGCTTGTTGATTGTCTTGTAATTCAAATGAGTAAGCCTATTATGCCATTCTAAATAATATGAGACTTTCTCATTTGCAATAAGACACACTAAAGAGTCTGTACTTATACATAGAAAACTTTAACAGTAAATATTTCCACTCTTAGTTCCTATCAAAATGACCTCTTGGTCACTTGACCTTTTAATTAGACACTTATCCTTATGGAAGACAATGACATATCCAATATCACATAGTTGACTTATGCTTATTAGATTATATTGCAATCCTTCCACATAAGCTACTTTTGTAATGGAGACTATGTCATTGGTAATCATATCATAGCCTTTGGTAACTCCTATTTCTGAACCACCAAAGATGACTTTTGGTCCATCCCTCACTGGATTATAACCCATTAGATGACTCCTTATTCCAGTCATATGTCTGAAACAACCACTATCTAAGTACCATATTGACATTTTATGGGTACTTGGACTATCCTGAAATCACAAATTAATTTACCTTATGAACACAAAAAGGTTTGGGTCCTTGGTTCATGTTAGCTTGAGAATGACTATGTCTACCTACTGCGGCCCTAATAGGAAGACTCACTCTTGCCCTTGGCACACTAGGGTTGTGCCAATAGTCTATGTCAAAGTAATCCACCTTGCCATAGCACCAACACTCATGGATGGTGTATCTCCTCTTCTGAATAGCCTTTGAAGTATGCAAGCTATCAGTTTTTATCTATTTAGAGGGGAGAGCGACAACCTTCTTCCTATTTCTTTCAGTAAGTATTTTATTAAAAGTATGTATGCCAGTAGGTATACTAGGTTTATTCTGAATTACATCAACAAATGTCTTCTTTGAAACTGACATGGTGTTGATGGCATCAGAAACAACCAAATGGGGCTTACTGACTGACATACTCATAGTCTTGTTATTTACTGAAGGAATATTGGAATTGGCCACAACCTTGTCCTTGAGAGTAGGAGCTGGAGCACCAAATACAAATGGTCCATGATGGGCCATTTGGATTTCCTTATGGGGATCCTTCAGTGAACTCAATCCCATGCCCTTTCTTCTTCCATTGTAAGATACACTTGTATCCTTACAAGAAAAGCAACCATTCTTCCAATGACCATACATATAGTCATGGTCATGCCTGTTAGAAGGAAGAATTACCTTCTGAAAGGTGGTTTGAGGCACAACTAGAGCCCCGTCTTTCCCTTTGGAATGGACTGCTCTAGTATTCCACTTGAACCCCAAACTCTCTTATTGTTTTGAGAGGTGAAGGAGTCAATTAGTGGTAGTACTGTTTTGGGCTTATAAAACTCAGCCACTAGCATCCTCTCTTTGAGGAGCTTCTCTTCAAGATCCTTGATGATCTTATTCTTCTGGCTAATGGTGTCGATTTGAATGACTGAGATTGTCTTCAGCTGACTGACTTCCCTCCTCATCTAAGCTAGCAAAGGAACTGATTCAAACTGCTGGGAAGTAGCTTGCCGAAGAGAGGTAATCTCCTCAGCTTGTCTTTTGACAAGCTTCTTGCTTTTCTTCAGGGCATCCAAAATAGCACTATACTTGTCAATCAGTTGATTGGCATCATCATCAGATTCTAATCCATCATCCCTACTGGATGAAGTGGATGCTTATGAGTCTGATCTAGTCTCATAGATAGAAGGAGAGTTAGGGAGAGAGTGTACCACATCAGGAACAGAGTTATCCTGATTGTCTTCAGTTAGGGCCATGAGGCTGAACTCATCATCCTCTTCAAATTCACTATCAACAGAGGACAGTGGAGCTCTTATGCCAATTGAGGCAGCTGGCTGATCAGCCTCCACTTATATAGAAATGAGACCAATGTAGGACTCTTTTTCCTCTGATTTTGAAGACTCAGAATCACTATTTGACAAGCTGATTTTCTTCTTTGCTAAGAAGCCCTTTTCATCCTTCTTGTCCTTGTAATGCTTCTTGTCATCAGATTTCTTGTTCTCCTTCCTCTTGATTGGACAGTCAGCAATGACATGTCCACTTCTATTACAACAATAGCAAACAACATTAGTCTTAATATGTTTCTTCTGCTTATAATCATACCTTTCCCCAGAGGGGTCTTTTTTGGACTTCTCTATGCTGGAATAAGGCTTTCTTGAGGTGGTGCTTAAAGAGCCTTTGTTCTTCTTTTGTCTTCTCCTGCTCAATATTTTCTTGAACTATTTGGAGAACAAGGTCAGTTCTCCATCTGACAGCTCATTGCTTGAGTATCTGGGATCTGAGCACTCTGACTCTGTAGCTCTTCTTGGTGGAGAAGGAGTCTTTTCCCAGCTCCTCCTTATGGCTTCAGCTCTGAAGTCCATAGCCTTCTCTCTGTTGAGAGTTCTTGAAGCATCTTCTTATGCCCTTCTAGAGTTTACCTGTATCTTATGAGATAGCAACTTCCCAAACTGGTTTTGAGGCATAGTGTTGGCTAGCTTATCAACCTCCCTAATGGCACAGATCTTGATATACCATTCCTTGGTTAGAGATCTCAAGAACTTATCATTCAGCTCATGATTTGTGAACTGACTGTCATAAGTGATCAGACTGTTCACTATCATGAAGAACTTTTCATAACAATCAACTATGGAATCTTTCTTGTCTTGCATAAATGCCTCATATTGCTTATTCAGGAGAGAATTCATGTCATCCTTCACCTCCTATGTCCCTTCCATATACACTATCAGAGAATCTCACATCTCTTTAGCAATTCTACAGTAGACCAAGTTCTGGAATGTGGAGTCCTCTATGACACTTACAATAATATTTTGACCCATTTTGTCCATAGTTGCCAGAATGACTTCATCTTTGGTCATCTCAGTGTATTTCTTAGGTGTCTGGATATTGGCATCTATAGCAGAGATCTTCATGGGAATAAAAGGTCCCTCTTAAACAGTTATGAATGTCCTAGGGTCTGAGGCTTCCATAAATAGCTTTACTCTCTCCTTACAGATCCCAAAATTTTCCTTCCTATATATAGGAAGTTTCCTAGAGTTCAACTCCTTATGGTTCTCACCTGAACCCATGGATATAATCTTTTGCTACCCTTGGAGATCTGTTCAGACTGTTAAGTCCTTTTTGAACAACCTTGCTCTGATACCACTTGAAAGTCTTTATTCAAGAGTAGCTACACACCTAGAGGGTGGTGAATAGGTTTGTTTTAGATCTTTTAAATCCTTTAAGATGTGGTCAAGATGTGTGTTAAAATTAGTTGTTAGATTTCAAGAGTCACAACAACACACAAAAATTTATAGTGGTTCCCTTATATAGGGTACATCCACTTTTCGCATAACCTGCACAGCACAACCCAGTTAAACTCTTCAAACCACGCAAATAGAAAATCCTGTCCACAGCAACTACCCGAGCTCACTTATGATGTAGTGGTCCAGAGCCGCCCCGCTCTGGTTCTGCACCAGAGGAACACGTCTGGTCCTAACACCGGGCTACATCCTAAGCACCCCACCCATGATCGCACCTATTCTCCGCCTCAACATCCTGTCGCACTAAGAATATGTGAGGTCATGGGTGGGGTACATGGGTTGTAGCCCGGTGGCGGGACTAGACGTGTTCCTTTAGTGCAGAACCAGAGAGGGGCAACTCTAGACCACTGCATCAATTTACTGTTCACTCAGTGTATTGTTTATATGACAGGGGGTCTTATTTATAGGTATAGAGAGGAGTGTGATCACCGCCCAAGCCAATAGGATCACCGCCCTATCTCACAGAGAGCACCACCAGACCACCTTGACACCGTGACTAGGCCGGACAGCCAGTTTATCGAGGTCGCACCACCACAGTAGGATACCAAGCCAATCCTCCTTGTCACCAAAGCAACACTTGGTCTCCATACAAGCGGACACTACGGATACTAGCCCAGTATGCACTCCTGCGGACACCGCTGCAGTCCGTACACCCCGAGCTCGCAATCAGACCACAAGACTGACTACTGCCGAGCTCGGCGGACAAAGAACCAGTCTGTGCTAACTGCGCTATCTCCCGGACTGAGCAAACTTAGACTTGGTGCAGATCCAGACCAAGTCAACACCACTGACCATCCCTGGTGCAAACACAGCACCAGCGAATATAAGGGCCAGTCTGCACTAACCGGCAAACTCTGGCACCAATCCGCACAACCAGCGAACTCTGGCACCATTCCGTACTAACCGGCGAACTTCGCGGTTACCACCAACCGCGTCACCAGAGCAAGACAAAAGAATACTCCATGCCAATCTCCCGAGCTCCAGTACAGTCCTCAACCCGAAATCAGTGAACTCCATATGAGTCTGCACCATGCCGGTCTTGGTGAAATCTGCGGATAGACAGGCTATCTTCCCGGTTACTATCTAGGAACAAACTTCCTGTTGAACACAAACTGACCTGGCTAGCCGCCAGTCCTGTCCGCACATGCCGTGCGAACAGGTCACCCAGGCCACCTAGGTTGCCACTTTCACTTCATAATTTTCAACACTCTCCCTTGAAGTGAGAAGTGGAGACCAACTCCAATAGTCCCCATAACCGTGTACATGGCCCCTCCGATAGCGCCTTCAAGAAGATGTGTTGGGTATTGCATCCACAATAGACCTGATTTGAAGAAGAGCCTGAACAAGCTAAGTTAAATTGACAATGTATTTGACAATTCTATCAAGTTGTGCTTGCAGCTATTCCATGCTAAGTACACACCAATGTCAGAGTGCAGTGGGTCAATATACACGGGTCTGCACAACGTAATCCCTCGTTGTGTAGATCAGTGTGTTGATCCACGTGTGCTCTCTCTATTGGAGTGTACTTATTTTCAAGTACAGGGTCAAAGTAGATCAAGAGCAGAAGAATGAGCAAGGATGGGTGAAAGACCAAGCTATCAAAAGAAGGAAGGAGGAAAATTCTTCCAAGTAAGAATCGACGGGAGTTGTTAGTGATTCCCGCCGACTTCGACGGGAATCACTAAGTGACTCCCGCCAACTACTTCCGGCCGACAAAGTAAGAAATTCTGCCAAGGCAGAATCGACGGGAGTCGGGAGTGATTCCTGCCGACATCGACGGGAATCACCAACGACTCCCGCCGATTTTGCCTTAGGCAGATTTCGCCGCTCGCTAGACCGGTCCAGGCCGCCTTGCTCATTTCGGCCAAAACTCGGAATTTCCGAGGTGGGCCCCACAACGGTCTTTTAGGGTTTGCCTTTGGGTATATATATACGATGTTATTCCCATGTATATAGTACACACCAGAATACGAAAAACAAAAGAAGTCGGCCGTGACCTAGCCGATCGTGGAATCCGCCGATCGCACGTCGCCGCTCGCAAGGTTGTCTCCGCCGCTGATCTCAACTCATCTCTGATCGCTTGACGACAGCACCGAGACAAGCAACCTGTCTCACGTGTCTCTCTCGAGATCTCTTGTCTTCCGATTCGTTGAACGAGACTTGTTCTCCCTTCTGAATCGGTTGAGATGTTTGATCCAACTGAGATCATTCGAAGACCTAGCTTGCTTCGTCAAGAAGTTTGGATTTACAAAGCATCGTCGCCGCACTTGCTTGCCGCCGCCGATCTTGACAAGATCCATTCCAAGTGAGAAATTTTGTTGTGGACTCTTCGTACTTTTCGTGCAAGCTTCAACGAACGAAGAAGGACATCGGAATCTCCATAAAGCATTGTTTGTATTTTTATTTACATTCAATTTTGTTGTAAAGGAATTTTCATTCCTATTTGTAAGGGTTGGGTGCAACCCGTTGTGGTGGAGTTGTGACTCCATTGTTGGAAGGGTTCCTTCCGTGGTTAGGGGAGCGTTGCTCCTAGTGTGAGGATTGGATTTTAATCCGTTTGGAGAAGTGACTAAGTCGTCCCTTGGTGGGAGATAGGTCGAAGGGGGAAAGTGGACGTACCCAAATCGGGGAACCACTATAATTCTGTGTGTTTTCTGTGTTTTGTTTGCTTACTTGTGCAGGTTAGTTTAATTCCGTAAAAGACTGCACGACACCTATTCCCCCCCTTATAGGTGGATTAGGTTGACACTAGATACTTTCAAGATGTCTATGATATAGTCCTCGCTCCACATATCCTTGACTATAAGGGATCCCTCCAGCACCTACTGAAAGGAGTAAAGCTTCCCTCCGCCTTCTTCTTCAGCTTCAACCTCCACTTGTATATCACAGGAGTAACGCCAGTGAATTTGGGCACAAGGTCCCAAGACTCATTTCCTCTGAGGGAAGTAACCTCCTCATCCTTGGCGTTATCCACCTCCTTGACTCCAGTGGTGTTTTTCACAGCTAGAAGGCACTCGCTCGACCAGAGGCCTACAAAGAAATAAGAAACCGAGCTCACCACATTTCCTTCGTTATATCGAGTTGGTGGGTTGATGATCCTCTTTGATCTCCGAAGATCCTGATCACGGCTAACCAACTCTGCTTCTTTTTCTGAACCAACTCCGTTCCTAGGCAAACCTGGAGCAACGCTCTCCTTGCTTCTTGAATAGAAGATTCCTCGCCTTCGCATCCAGCTTTATCCTGAGAGCATCCGAGACGTGTACATAGCAGGTCGACACAAAAACCCGAAGGTGTTCCACCCTGAGCTTCTTCTTCAACATCAACTCATGAGGAGACTTCATGTTGATCGGACTCAGAGGCATATTATTGATGACGTATGCCACGTAAGTCATTCCCTCCACCCAGAAGGCCCTATGAATGCCTTTGGCATGAAGCCAACACTTACAGGTCTCCGTCAGATGACGGATCTTCTTCTCCGCTACTCCATTTTGTTATGGAGTATGCACACAAGTGAGCTCTCTCTAGATTTCGTGCTTCCTACAAAAGTTAGAGAACATGGTTGAAATAAATTCACCTTTATTGTCTGTTCACAACTTCTTGACCTGTAGGCCAAGCCGACCCTCCACTAGCTCATTGAATTCCACAAATAAATAGAATGCATCTGAATTCACCTTCATGAAGTACATCCAAGTGTACCTCATGTAGTCATCAATCAGCATATACATGTTGCCTCCAAGACTGGTGGTGACGGTCGGTCCCAACAACTTACCATGAATGCACTACAATGGTTGTGTACACTTAGTCTGCGATTTATCAAACACAAAGCGATGAGTCTCGCCGTATTTACATCCCACGCACAAACATGACCGTCGTCGAAGGATGAAAACCTAGGAAAGCCTTTCACAAGGCTCCTTATCGCCATTACTTTCAACTTATCCATCCCGACGTGTCCCAATCTTTCATGTCAGATAGCTGCACTATCTTTGGCCCTCACTCGATCAATATAGGAACTTGTTGATAACCCAACCAAGTTTATATCCTTACTCCCTATATGAGCAACGTTCACCGACTGAAGTTTAACCTTACAGTCCTTCTTGAAGTGGCCAAGATGGTTGCATTTATAGCACCTTGGCCCTTCCTTCCTCGTCCAATCACGCTTAGGAGAAACACTCCTCTCTTACTGATATGAAGTAAAAGGACCATCACCAGCAGCCGACTTCTTCTTCTTGTCTCATCTTCTTTTCTTCCCTGAGAAGAGCGCCTCACCATCTCCTCCAAAGATGGTGATTCCAGCCATCTGACTTGCTAAGCTCTCCTACGAAGCCAGCAGATTCTCCAGCTCTAGCAAAGGCGGTTGAGTGGCCCAACCTTGAACAAAAGTAACAAAGGCCACATATTCCTTCCAAAAACCACAGATTATGTGCCTCTTCAGCTTCGCTTCTGAAATCGGCTCATCAAGGTCCAACGCTAAAATCTCAGCACACAAGTTCTTCATTTTTAGGAAAAACATTGAGATGGACAAATATCCTTGAGTGACCCTCGCCAATTTATTCTCTAGGAATTGAAGCCGAGCTACATTCTTCCTGTTGAACAACACATCAAGGAAAGTCCAAATCTCCGCAGCTGATCGATATTCGATGATGTGGTCAAAGAGTTCCAATGAGATAGCCAGTTTGAGAGTAAACTCCGTTTTAGCATTTGTCTTCCTCCAAGAACTCGCCGCTTCAGCATTGCCAGCAACAGCAACCACCTCTTTTATGTCATCTCCGCAGACAACCTCCCAAAGTTCCTCGCTTAAAAGATATCTTTCCATACATGACTTCCACTTCTTGAAGTTAGTCGATGTAAGAAGCTTAATTCCAAGACCTCTAACCAATCCACCTTCCATTGCACTAACTCTGGTTCACTTAGACTTCCAGAAGCAATAAAGCAAACTGTTGGTTGATCGCTGCTCAAGTCTCTGTTCCCTCTGATACCATATAAAAAATTGAGAATTGCGAAAAATGGGAAACCGGGCGTAGGAACACTCAACCTATCCGAAGCCAAATAAACAAGATGCAAACATAAGAGCAAAAATCTCATACTATCAAAAATCTCTACAATGTGAAGCATACATGACGAGATATGATTCGCCGATGTACCCGATGGAAGCAAAAGGAACAAGAAACAAACAAGTCAGGCAGACTCAAAGGAGTAACCGCCGACTCTACCGAGCTACTCTATGGAGTCCGCTAATGTTGTTTAGTCGAAAGGGGTGCAAGCGGTTCGGTTTGGGTCGGTTTGGACCCAAATCGAAACCGAACCGATGTTTATCAGTTCGGTTTAGTTTTTTGTCGGTTTACTAGGTTCGGTTTTCGGTTTTTCAGTTATACTATTTAAAATAATTGTGTACTTTAATATCTCAAGAAATTTTTTAAAAATATATGATAATTAAAAATAAATATCATCAAGCTCTATTTACATATGATATATTACAACTAATAGCTCATATTACATAAAAAAAATTATGATTGAATATTTTTATTGCAAAATGGAGTAATAAATATATAAAAAAATATAAATAAAATCAGTTAAAAAATGTTTAATTCTTCTTAATGCATAAAATATGCAATACAAAAATTTATTTTGGCTCAAATGATATAAAAATTATTAAGTTGATATAATTTGTGTACATTATTTAGTTAATAAAAATAGTTAAAAGATCATTATTGGTAATATTTTTACATGTATTATTAGTCGGTGCGGTTCGATTTTTCAGAGAGGAAAACAAAAATTGAACCGAGTCATTCGGTTCGGTGTAAAATCGGTTCGGTTTGGGCGGTTTGGGGCAGTTTGTTCGGTTTTCGGTTTTTCATGCACACCCCTATTAGTCGCCAAACCGTAACCTAGCTGCGCGGACAACCCGTTATTCCAATACCGAAGAACTCTGTCCGCTAATACGCAAATTGCCTAACCACGAGGTCTCTTAGCTGCCAAATCTCCGTGAACAGCTGCTACCGAACTGAACATGCCGCCAAAAGCAGACAACTTATTGAACTGGGAAAGGGTTGCAAAAGAGAAGACCGCCAGGTCGTAAGCCGCGACCTGCCGGTAACCGCTTGTTGCTAACCACAGAGTCCCTGGCTTTCCAACACTATCCGCACAACATGCACAACACAAACCAGTCAACTCTCCAAATCGAGCGAATTGAAAATCATGTCTGCAGCAACCACCCGAGCTCACTTACTGTTCATTCGGTTCTATTGTTGATATGATAGGGGGTCATATTTATAGGCGTGGAAAAGAGTGTGATCACTGCCCTAGCCGATAGGATCACCACCCTATCTCACGGAGAGCACCACCAGACCGCCTTGACACCGCAACCAGGCCGGATAGCCAGTCTGGCGAGGTCGCACTACCACAGCAGGATACCAAGCCAGTCTGCCTTGTCACCAAAGCAACACTTGGTCGCCATACAGGCAAGCACTGCGTATACCTCCCCAGTTCGCATGCTAACAGCTTCTGCCCAATAGGAGAGAGGCATATTAGCATCTGCTAACAGTGTTCCTGCAGCTTCAATCAGGGTTCTATTCTTCCTTTCCACTACCCCATTTTGTTGGGGAGTTCTAGGAGCAGAGAAGCTATGTTTGATACCTTCTTTCTCACAGAATTCTTGCATGAGAAGAGACTCAAACTCAGTACCATGATCACTTCTGATCAAGGCCACATGAGTAGAATACTCAGTATGCACACAAAGTAGAAAGTCTGTAAGAACTTTGAAGTTATCAGCCTTAGTTCTCAAGAAGAACACCCAAGTGAACTAGAGAAGTCGTCTACAATTACTAAAGTGTAATACTTCCCTCATAGACTCTGTACATTTATTGGGCCAAAAAGGTCCAAATGTAATAAATACAGGATTCTAGGTGAATCACTTTTATTTACAGATTTAAAGGAGTTTTTGGTATACTGCCTAGTTAACAAGCCTTGCATAGGCTCTCCTTCTTGTAGGGGCAAGAAGGTAAACCTCTAACAAGGTTGTATTTAGATAACTTAGATATGTTCTTGAGGTTAACATGGCTAAGCCTCCTATGCCATAAGGTGTTGTTATTATTTGTTACTTCATTAAATAAGCAGATTTCAGAATGGGTTGAATTAAAATCTACTAAATAAATATTACCTTGTCTAATACCTACTAACACAACATTACTATTTAAAGTAATATTACAGAGAGTGTTAGTGAAAGATACCTGATATCCTGCATCACATAACTGACTTACTGAGATAAGATTATGCTTCAGTCCAGTTACATATGCAACTCTCTTGAAAGTTACTGCTCCAATGGTAATCCTACCATATCCTTCAGTTTGACCACAGCTAGAATCCCCAAAGATCACCTTTGGTCCAAGCTTGGCCTTGAACTTTGACAGATTTTCTTTGTTCCCTGTCATATGTTTGGAGCAACCACTATCCAAATACCACTTGTCCTGAGTGATAGGATAGGTCTTCACCTGCAGTGAGTTAAGTTAAATATTGTGGACCCAGGTAACCTTGGGTCCATTATTCTTCACATAATGAAAACTAGAAATAAAAGAATAAGTAGGTTGGGGTTTATATCCTAAAGGGTAAGATCTCCTAGGTGGGATGCTCCATGCAGTTAATGGGTCCACAAACCTAGGGTTTCTATTCATATTAAGATTTCTAAGGTTCTGGGGGTAATTTTGAAATTCATATTGAGATCGTCGATCTACGTTCGACGATCGATGCTCAGATCGTTGAGCTTCGTTCGACCATTGAGCCTCCGATCGTCGAGCAGCGTTCGACGCCTTTTGTATTTCCTTAAACTTTTGTTTTCTCTTTTCTCTCTTAGCTTTATTTATAGCTTGATTAACTTGTCTTACTTGCTCAGTGTTCTTTATCCCATCAGCTGAAATAAAGTTCACTGGAGTTGAAAGATGATTTTTAAGAATAATTAGGGGTTCACATGATGAAGCTCCTAAGCCTAGCTTATTATTGCCTGACCTAGTGTTTGTCATACTGGTGATTTCTAGCAGCTTAAGGCTTCTACCATTTAAGGATTCTTCTAATCTCTTGGACTTTGCTAGTTCATTTTTAAGAAACTTTATTTCTTCACTAGACTTAGTGAGTTCTGCTTCTAACCTAGCATTTTCAATGGAAATAGATTCTGATTCAGCTAACTTATTTCTAAGTTCCTTAATTTCTTTTTCTGAACTAATTAGATCTAAGCAAAGGGATTTAAATTCAGATTTAAATTCAGAAGAAGAAAAATCATATGAAGATAATACCTGATTTTCTGTAGGCATTTCTTCATCATCATCAGAACTCTCTGCAGCTGAGTGATTGCTGCAGGCATCAATTGCCATAAGGCAGATTTCCTTTGCCTTCTTCTCTTCCTCATCCTCACTGGAGCTTGAAGAGGAAGATTCCTCATCTGAATCACTCTAGGTCTCAGCAACAAACCCTTTCTCCTTCTTCTTATTTTTGTAGGAGGAAGTCTTGGAGTGTTTCTTGTGATGTTCTTTTTCCTTTATCTTTTCTTTGCTCTTTTCCTCTGGATACTCTGGTAGAATGTGTCAAGGTTTCCTGCAACCATAACAAATAATTTCTTTAGCAGGAGATCTGTCATACCTTGGTTTATCTTCATATCTTGAAGATTTCTTTCTGAAGTCTTTTCTTCCCATCTTGAGAAACCTTTTGGCAAAGAGTGCCATCAGTTCCTCATTGGATTGGCTTCCTTCTGAAGCATCAGCAGCTTTGAGAGCAAGAGTTTGCTCTTTTCTTGCTGGAGTTGGAGTCTTTGCTTCAGCCTCAGCTTCCCTGGTCTTCAGCACTTGCTCAAAAGACTTGAGCTTGCCAAGGAGAGCTTCAGTTGAGATTTCAGTTGTGCTTTTGGCCTCCTTGATAGGCCAGATCCTAAGATCCCATGTGCTGGGGAAGCACATCAGTATCTTATCATTGACCTCTGTCAATGTAATCTCCTTATCAAGGGTTCTCAGCTCATTGATGATTGAGCTGAGCCTGGTGTACATGGCTTCAACTGATTCAGCTTCAGTTTTCTTGAAGTTTTCATACTGGGATATAAGGTTGGACCTTCTGTCCTTCCTTTCATCAGCTGAACCAGCTACAATCTGGTTCAGTGAGTCCCACATGGCTTTTGCAGAGGTGCAGTCAGCCACTTTCTGGAAGATTTCATCAAACATAGTCTGAGCCAGAATGTTCATTGCTTTGGCATCAGCTATCTTTGCCTTCTTGTAGGCAGCATTGTAATCTGGAGGAGGAACTGTACTGAGATTTGTAGATGTTGTAGCAGTGGCTGCAACAAGAGGTGTTGGAGGTTGTTGCTGTATAGACCTGGGCGGACAGGCGGCTAGGACTGGCGGTCTGGTAGCCGGGCGGTCAGCCCGGCTAATCTGGCGGTTTGGTAGCCGGGCAGTCTGGCGGTCTGGCGGTTTGGTAGCCAGGCGGTCTGCCGGCTAGTCTCTGGGATCGTGATGGTCGGCTGAGTGTTCTCTGGTAGTGACCGGGCGGTTAGTTCCTACTAACCGCACGGTTAGGCGGTCTGCTTGGCGGTTTGGCGGTTAACTTTGTAGATGTTGTCTTTTGTATTTTTAGTCCCACATTGGGTATTTGTATTCTCTCCCTTCTCCTCCATTCTATATAAGGGAGGCCATACCTTTGTAATAGATACCTTTTTCTGATAATAAAATTTCAGTTATACCCGTTCCGGCTTGTTTCTAGTTCGTTTCTTACATGGTATCAGAGGACCCGATCTAGTCCTCCTGATTGTGTTCTCTTCTGTCTGTGCGACCTCTGCCCCCTACCCGCGGTCTGTCTTTCAGCTCGCGCGAGCTCTCCTCTCCAGTGAATTCTTCTATCCTCCTCTTCTGTTCGCGCGGTCTGTCTGCTAGCCGCCCGACTTCTCTCCCTCTGTTTGGTTCTGCGGCTTGGTCGTGGCTTCTCTGGCCGCTGGTGTCTGACATCGTGACCGCTGCAAATCTTTTTCTTCCTATCCGCGCGATTTCTCTCTGTTCGCGCGAGTTCTGCCTTGTTTAGGAGGCCTCTCTGCCCGCCGCGGTTTGCTTTTCGTTCGCGCGGTCTTCTCGCTCTCTCTATCCGCGCGGCTTCTTTTTCTTCCCGCCCGATTTCCCTTCTTAACCGCGCGACCTCTCTTCAGGATGACCAATTCTGATGGCTCCACCTCGTCTACTATCGTTGTCCCACCGCCGCCTCCTCCTCCTCCTGCTTCAGGGAATCTTGGCACCGTCTCTAAGCTTTTGGGGCCCAATTATCCCGACTGGAGTGTCTCATTCACTTTTCTTCTCCGCTCTCAACGCAAGCGTCATCATCTTACCGATGACCCTCCGCCTGCGGACTCTGCCCAGTTTTCTGACTGGGATGCGAATGATGCGCTGGTTCGTACTTGGCTGGCGAACAGCCTGTCTGATGAATGTCTTCCTGTCATCCGTCACGATGAGACAGTAAAACAAGCTTGGAATCACTTGGCCGCTCTCTACTCCAAAGGGGGACAAATGTCTCGCATCTATACTCTCTATGCGGATCTCTTTGCTCGCCAGTCCATGTCCCCTCCTGCAGCTTACCAACAAGTCCAAGCCCTTGGAGCTGAGATTCTACAAAATCGTCCTCTCTCGGCAGATGTGGCCACTCAGCTGAAGCACTTCCAGGAACTCCTAGTGGTCTGTTACCTTCTGCGGCTTCCGGACTCATACGATATGATCCGGCAGCAAATTCTTGGAGAGGCTGAGTCTCCTACCCTCGATGCTACTGCTGCCCGCATTGCTGCTGTTACCTCTCTCCTCCAACGCCCCTTGCTTGCCGCTCCTCCGGCTCCGGATTCCTATGCCCACCAGGCTCATCGTGGTGGATTTAGTGGTCGTGGTAACCACTCTGGCGGGCGTGGCCCCTCTCGCTACCTCTGTACTCATTGTGGCCGCCCAGGACACTTGGTTGACCGCTGCTGGACAAAGCATCCGCATCTTCGTCCCGCTGGTGATACTCCTCCTTCTTCCAAGCCATCTGCCTCCGTGGCCACGACTTCAGGTAGTGCCCACGTAGTTACCCAAGGTAAATGGCTAATCGACTCTGGCGCCACTAATCATATGACGGGCAATCCTCAGTGCTTTTCTCTCCTAGAAACACATGATCGGTTGCCCCCTGTTCTCGTTGCGGATGGTTCTCCCTCTCCGGTGCATGGAACAGGCATGGTTCAAGTTACTCCGTCCCTTCGCCTGGAGGATACTCTTTATGTGCCCAAGTTTCCGTGCAATTTATTATCGGTTACTTCTCTTTGCAAGCAACTTCAGTGTTCGGTAACATTTACTCCTTCTTCTTGTTCGTTTCAGGACCCGGACTCCAAGCGGACGTTTGCTACTGGGACTGAGAGGGGTGGTCTCTACTTCCTTGATGATGTATCTGCTCTTACCGTCTTCTCTCCCGCTTCTACAGATCTTCTTCAGTGGCACCTTCGCCTGGGGCATCCTCCCTCGCGTCTCATCCACCAGCTGTTTCCTCACCTCCCTCAGCAGGACTCTCCTCTCAACTGTGATGCTTGTCAACTGGGCAAGCATCACCGTTCCCCCTTTCCTCCTAAGCAAGGTCGTGGCTCTTCCAAGCCCTTCGACCTTATTCACTCGGATGTTTGGGGACCTTCCCCTACCCTCACCATCGGGCGTGGAAGTTCCTATTTTGTAACCTTTATTGATGATTATTCTCGCTGTACGTGGGTGTATCTATTAAAGGATCGCTCCGAACTTTTTTCTGTATGGACTTCATTTTATTATATGATTAAAAATCAATTTGATGCCTCTGTCAAACTTTTTCGCTCTGATAATGCAAAAGAATATCTGAGTAGTGATTTTGCTTCTTTCTGTACGCAACATGGCATCATTCATCAGACTAGCTGCGTCTATACCTCCCAGCAAAATGGGGTGGCGGAACGTAAAAACCGTCACCTCCTAGATGTAGCTCGCACTCTCATGACGCAGATGCAGGTTCCTCGTAGCTATTGGGGCTACGCGGTCCTCATCTCCTGCTACCTCATCAATCGCATTCCCTCTACCGTCCTCAAAGGCAAAACCCCATTTTCCATCCTCTATCCCACCAAGGACCCATTTCCCTTACCACTCCGCATTTTTGGGTGCACTGCCTTTGTTCATAGCCCTGCCGCAACTCGCGACAAATTGTCCCCTCGTGCTACGAAGTGTATCTTTTTGGGTTACTCCACAACTCAAAAAGGTTACTGCTGCTTTGACCCTGTTCATCGCAGGCAGTTCGTCTCGGCGGATGTGACATTCTTTGAGAATGCCGCCTACTTCTCTTCTGATCTCCCACAGGTCGATGGCTCGAACCTCCCTCTTCTCCCTACTGACTCGACCTCTCCTCCCATTCTCTCCACCACATCCACTCCTCTTGAGCTTCCTCCATCCCCACCTCCACCAGCCGCTCCTTCTCTTGATCATGATCCTTCTCCCTCGTCCCCTCGGCCGTCTCTCTCTCCTCCCGGGCCAGCGATCTCCGCCACGGATGCACCGGCGACTGAGGAACTCGAGGACCTGGAGCTGCCCATTGCCCTTCGCAAAGGGGTTCGGACGTGCACCCAGCACTCGCTGGCAGCTGTTATTTCTTATGATCGGCTAACACCTTCTCGCAGGGACTTCGCCCTAGCCATCTCCGCGACTACCACCCCTCGCACCTACCAGGAAGCCCTTGATATTCCTCACTGGAAGGCTGCCATGGATGACGAGATTGCTACTCTCTCTGACCGGGGCACTTGGACCCTTGTGCCTCCTCCTTTTGGCACGGATGTGGTTGGTTGTCGCTGGGTGTTTGTCGTCAAGTTCCGTCCTGATGGCAGTGTGGACCGGTACAAAGCCCGTCTTGTTGCAAAAGGGTTTACTCAGACCTATGGTGTTGATTACTTTGACACGTTCTCGCCAGTTGCTCGCCTCAGCACCATTCGGGTCCTTTTATCGGTGGCGGTCAACAAGGATTGGCCTATTTCGCAGTTGGACGTCAAGAATGCCTTCCTCTATGGTGACCTTCACGAGGACGTCTACATGGAGCAACCTCCTGGGTATGTTGCTCAGGGGAGACTCAAGTATGCCGGTTAAAGAAGGCCATCTATGGCCTAAAGCAAAGTCCCAGGGCGTGGTTCGATAAGTTCAGTAGCATCGTTGGGGCTATTGGTTTCACCAGGAGTTCGGCTGATCACTCCTTGTTCATTCGCAAGACATCTTCGGGTCTGGTTGTGCTAGCTGTTTATGTGGACGATATTCTTCTTACTGGCGACGATCAAGCTGGTGTAGCCTTGACGAAGGTCCATCTCCGCCAACACCTAGTCACGAAGGATATGGGTTCTCCAAAATACTTCTTGGGAATTGAAATCTCTCGGAAACCGTGTTCCTTGGTTCTCTCCCAACGGAAGTATGCTCTTGATTTGTTGAAAGAGGCAGGATTGACGGGTGCTAAACCTGCCCGGTGTCCCATGGCTCCTGGAGAAGACAAGACATGGACAGACGAATCACCTCCTCTATTGGATACTACGAGGTATCGGCGTCTGGTTGGCAAACTCATCTACCTTACGGTGACCAGACCAGACATCTCCTATGCAGTGGGAAAGGTCAGCCAGTTTATGCAGTCGCCTAGGGAATGTCATCTTCAATCTGCTCTAAGGATATTGGAGTATGTGAAGTCCGCACCTGGGAAAGGTCTTCTCTTTCAGAAAAACGGTCACCTAAGAGTCGAAGCGTACTCCGACGCTAGCTATGCGGACGACAAAGGGGATCGCAAGTCGACTTCCGGATTTTGCACGTTTGTTGGAGGAAACTTGGTTAGCTGGAAGAGCAAGAAGCAGTCAGTCGTCTCCAGGTCTAGTGCGGAAGCAGAATATCGTAGCATGGCATCAACCACGTGTGAGTTAAAATGGTTGCGGGCTCTCATGCTGGATCTAGGAGAGGTCTATAACTATCCTCTTCCCATGTTCTGTGACAACAAGGCCGCGATCTACATTTCCAAAAATCCGGTATTCCATGAGCGAACAAAGCACATAGAGGTTGATTGTCACTTCATTCGGGAAGAAGTGTTGAAGAACCAGATTTGCACTCCGTTTGTTACCTCGGAGAAAGAGCTGGCAGATATATTCACAAAACCTGTGTCCGCCTCTTTCTTTCACATTTGCAGCAAGCTAGGCATGATTGACATCTATGCTCCAGCTTGAGGGGGAGTGTTGCTGTATAGACCTGGGCGGACAGGCGGCTAGGACTGGCGGTCTGGTAGCCGGGCGGTCAGCCCGGCTAATCTGGCGGTTTGGTAGCCGGGCAGTCTGGCGGTCTGGCGGTTTGGTAGCCAGGCGGTCTGCCGGCTAGTCTCTGGGATCGTGATGGTCGGCTGAGTGTTCTCTGGTAGTGACCGGGCGGTTAGTTCCTACTAACCGCACGGTTAGGCGGTCTGCTTGGCGGTTTGGCGGTTAACTTTGTAGATGTTGTCTTTTGTATTTTTAGTCCCACATTGGGTATTTGTATTCTCTCCCTTCTCCTCCATTCTATATAAGGGAGGCCATACCTTTGTAATAGATACCTTTTTCTGATAATAAAATTTCAGTTATACCCGTTCCGGCTTGTTTCTAGTTCGTTTCTTACAGAGGTCCTGTCAAAATAGAAGAGAAAATGTCTTCATCAATAGAGTTCATATATAATCTTATTCTTGCCTTCCAGATGTTAAACTTAGCTAAGTTGCAAGCTGGAGGTCTGGTGCTAGAGTAATCCTTGGACTGGGCCATGAAGTGAATATCTATAAGCTTGGTATCTATCAGGATATTGTGACTCAAGTGTTATCCTGTACAGTCAGTCAACCTCCCTCTGATACCAATTGAAGGTGAGGATATATACAACTCTAGAGGGGGGATGAATAGAGTATTCAAAAATTATGACACCCTACTCAACTCCCTTAGAGTTAATTTGCGGAATGAGTTTATAGATATTGATAACCCTAGAGCCTAACACAAAGTGAAGTGCACTGGAGAGAGCTAACTGTAATTACAGTTAAGCTTTGGTCCTAACACAGCAACTAGCAATCCTAGTTATTTCTACCCACAGCCACAGTGCAAAGAATTAAATAAGCAGCACAGACGACACAAGAAATTTTATAGTGGTTCCCTCTAAATAGCTACGCCCACTCTTCTACCACCCTGGTAGGAATCCACTACAGGTTTTTGTTCAGGTGCCCTGCCACCAACTGATCTGCTTCAGGTAGATCAAGTAGACCCTTTGAGCTTTTGATCAGGAGCTCAAAATCCAACACAGGTTTTTGATCAGGTGCCCTGCCACCAAGGTTCACTTTTGAAGGGAGTAATAACCCTTTATACAGGAGGTTGAGAGAGTTAAAGTTTCTTCTCTATTGTTAAAACAGATTAGAGAAGCTAGTGGATTGCACAGAGCTAGAAAGCTCTAAAGAATCAAGGCTCCCCCTGGCTTAGAGAATATCCAGGAAGGAGTCTTGCTTCAGGGTGCAGGAACTCTTCTGAACTAAGACAAAGAACTGTCTTAGAGTTCTGAAGGAGAAGCTTGAAGAAGACTCTTGATTTGGAAAAGGTGTTCTTCTTCAATCAGCTTCCTTTCTTCTTCTTCTTCTTCTAAAAGCCTCTGAGTGAATGTCTTCCTGTGAGCAGGATGAACTTAGGATGAAGAAGAATGCTGAAGAGATTTGATCTTCTCAGTTCAATGTGAATTTCTGAGAGCTGTAGATCTCTATGCCGCTGAGAGTAAAACTTCTTATATTGAATATTGTATTATATATATGTATCTCTATCTCGTGTATATCTATATCTGTGTGTATTTCTTCTTTCAAAAGAAGCTCTTTATATATGAGCCTTTGCAACGGCTCTAATCTGAGTTTGAACTTTGTCTTCTTCTGGAATCTGCAATCTCGGCAGCAAAAAAAAAATATCCTGCAGGCAGACATGCTATAAGGGGATAAAGCTTTCTAAGAAGCTGCATATCCATTCTGATAAAAGAGTGCTAGAAAAAGTCACATCAGAAAGAGCTCTTTACGGCCAGAAAAGACTTTCTGAGTCTAACGACTATAAAGGACAGCCTGGCAGATAAAGCAGAAAAATATATTTCAACTAATAAGACAAACCACTTTGTCAGATAAAGATTGACTCATGCATAAAGAATGAAGCAAATATTGCCTGGAAATAATAGCATAACATCAATGAAATATACTTTAATAAAATATGCCAAGCAGATAAGAAATAAATAATATAACTTTACTAAAGGCAGACAAAAAGACGTCGAACGACTCTCGGAGATCGTCGACCGAAGCACGGAGATCGTCGACCTATCAGACAGATAGTCGAACGACACAGATAGTCGAACTATCAAAGAAGATAGTCGAACTACCACAGCAGATAGTCGACTGATCAGAACAGATAGTCGAGCTATCAGATAGTCGACCTATCAAGCAAAACAGATAGTCGACCTATCAAGCAAAATAGATAGTCGACCTATCAATCAGATAGTCGAACTATCAAAGACAAACAGATAGTCGACCTATCAAACAGATAGTCGAACTATCAAAGAAGACAGATAGTCGACCTATCAAGCAGAAAGTCGAGCTATCAGATAGTTGAACTATCCAAGCAGATAGTTGAACTATCAAGAAGAGAAGATAGTCGACCTATCAAACAGATAGTCGAGCTATCAAACACAACAGATAGTCAACCTATTAAACAGATAGTCGAGCTATCAGATAGTTGAACTATCCAAGCAGATAGTTGAACTATCAAGAGATCTGTCTGGTCAAAAGAAGTCGAGCGGGGTTCGACGATCGACGAGGCAGATTCCACAGAACGTCGAGCTAACAAGAGTTAAACTTACTCAGAGATTGATGATCTGTTGACAGACGATAGTCGAGCAACTGATAGATGATCGTCGAATAGTTGATCGACGATAGTCGAGCGGCGTTCGACCATAGTCGAACCAAAAACAACTTAACCAAATTCTCATCTGGATAAGTGACAACTCTACAACTAAGGGAATCTAACCTATTAGCTAACCTTTGACTATAGATATATCTTGGGTCAAGAAACTAAAGGAGCAGACTAAACTCAAATTCAAACTAGGGTACCAACACAATCAACCAGCCATCCATGGTGCGAACAGAGCACCAGCGAATACAAGGGCTAGCCCGCACTAACCGGCGAACTCTGGCACCAGTCCGCACAACCGGTGAACTCCGGCACCAGTCCACACTAATCGGCGAACTCCGTCACCAACCGCGTCACTAGAGAAAGACCAAAGCACACTCCATGCCAATCTCACGAGCTCTAGTCCAGCCCGCAACCCGGACTCAGCAAACTCCATACGAGTCTGCACTATGCCGGTCTTGGCAAACTATGTTGAAAATATTGAAGTGGAAGTGGTAGTCTGACCAGGCAGACTACGCAGTCTGGAGGTGGCGGTCAGTAAGGAACGACCGGTCGGCCTGAGTTGGTGTATAGCTCAGTTGTGTTCTCTAGTGAAGTCGCGTAAATAGGATATTTATCCGCGGGTATTGCAGACTCAACTGGAGTCTTGGATGCAAGACTTGGTCTTGATTGTAGACAAGTCTTGGTGGTGTGTCCGCTATACTTGCGGTATCCGCCTATTCGCCAGGGTGTGCAGGCTATCCGGCAGCCCGACCTCTTCGGCTCTGGATTTGGTGCAAGCTGCGGATACGTGGTCTGGTTCTGTGTCCGCCAGGTGCTTCGTGTAAGACTTGAAGTTGATCTAAGTTAGCGCGGACTGGGTGCCTGTCCGCATGGTCGGTTCGACCAGTGCAGACAAGTTGTGCTAGCTGCGGATAGGGGGCGGTTTTCCTATCTCATGGGGCGGTGATCACACTCCTACCCGTGCCTATAAATAGTACCCCCCCTGTCACATCAAATAACAACAACAGTGAACAGTAAGTGAGCGGGAGTTAGTGTTGCGAACTAAGTTTTCCTGTCCGCACGAGTTGAGAAGTCTAACCAGTTGCTTTTGCAGGTTGTGCGCCTAGCGCTGAGAAACCAGGTGTTTGGTTCTGACTGCGGTCAGGGATCAGTGGAGCTCGCGGTTTTCAACCAGTGGTTAAGTTGCAGGTCGCGGCTAGCGATCAATGGTCTTCTCTTCTTCAACACTTTCCCAGTTAAATAAGTTGTCCGCCAGTGGGAAGTTTGTTCCTTTATTCGGCAGCACTGTTCGCGGTCTAACTGGCGGCTAGGCGACCTCAGCGGTCAGGCAACTTGCAGTTTATGGACAGCTCTTCTTCAGCTTGAATAATGGGTAGTCCGCGCGACATCGCGGTCTCGGCGGACTTCGCTGTTCAGTTTGGCGGTCTCGGCGGTCTCGAATTCTGTCCGCCCGACTTCTTGCTTTTGTTGCTTTCTGCTTCCTTATTTTACTTGGCGAAATCATGTCTCGCCATGTATATCTCTTGTTGTAAAGAAGATTGTTAATACATGACTTACTTGCTACTCTCCTTGCATCTGGTTTATTGAGCTTGGTTTTGGTTGAAGTGTTCCTGCGCCTGGTTCCCATTTTCCGCTTAATCAAGGTTGTTTCTTGATATCAGAGGTGGCATTCCTGGTATCTTGAAATTTTTACAAACTATGTGGATAGACAGGTTATCTGCCCGATTACCATCTAGAAACAAACTTACTGTTGAACACAAGCCGACCTGGCTAGCCGCCAATCTTGTCCGTACAGGCCGTGCGAACAAGTCGCCCAGGCTGCCCAGGTCGCCACTTTCACTTCATAATTTTCAACGATGACCTCTGAGTCGTAAGAGAGCTTGAAGGGGGTCTCCTCGGTGGCCTTGTTGGGGGTTGTTCTTAAGGCCTAGATGACTGAGGGGAGCTGCTCAAGTCAGTTTCCTCTCATATTTTCCACCTTCTTTGTAATAATTTCACGATGATCTTATTTGCTACTTCCACCTACCTATTACTCATGGGTGATGGACCGAGGCGAACCTGAGATTTATTCCCAGTTGGCTGCAGAAGTTGACAAACTCTTCACTAGAAAATTATGGCCCATTGTCCGTGATTATCGCCTAGGGCATCCCATGTTGGCAGATGATCTCTCTCCCATACAAAGTTGTGGATTACCTGAGAATTAACATTGATGAATGCCTTGACCTTCAACCACTTTGAGAGGTAATCGATCATGACTAGAAGGAACCTCCTCTGCCCACTTGCTTGGGAAAAGGGTCCTACCAAGTCCATTCCCCAGATTGTGAAGGGTCATGGTTCCACGATGCTGCTAAGCCTATAAGCTAGCAACAATTGGAGTAGTGTGAGCAGCTAACACTTCTAATATTTCTTTGTGAACTATGCTACATCTCTTCCTATGGTGGGCCAGAAGTACCCTTACTATTATATCCTCCCTTCCAAGGTTTGGCTCCTGAAGTGACTGTCGCACTCTTCGGAGTGTATTTCCTCCAAAATCCTTTGGACCACCTCTTTTTACACACAACGTGCCAAAAGTCCCGAGAGGGTCATTCAATACAGATCCCCCTCTTGTAACTGGTAATATGCTGACTTATGACAGAAACTCTTTTTATCTTGAACCTCCTCAAGAAATTTACCTGTGGACAAGAAAGTCCTAAAGGGTCCATCCATGAGGTGCGTCAATCTATCTCCATCAACTCCCCTTCCTCGATGGATGGGCAGAATAAATCTGGCATGGTTCCCCCTGCCCGAGGTCCGAACTTTGCCAATTGGCCAGCGAGAGCACTCTCTTCCCGTGAACACATGTCGAATGGAGAACATTCGGAACATCTCGATGAGTCTCTTCACCTTCACCAAATATTGCTAGAGTATGGGCTCCCTTGCCTCAAACTCTCCCCTAATATGGGAGGCCACCACCATAGAGCCTGTGAGCACCTCTAAATCGTGCACCCCCAATTCCCTGGCAAGACATAATCCTGCAATCACTGCCTCATATTATGTCTGGTTGTTTATGATGGGGAAGTGTATCACCACAACTTTCTCTATCTTCGTCCCCTTGACTTTCCAAGATCACCCCCCTCTAAGGGAGTCTTTACCCAAAGCTCCATCTACCAGCACCTTCCATGCTACCTGCTGAGAAGACCCTGATTCCTCCACCTCGACCACATAGTCGGCTAAGAAATCCACCACCGCCTGAGCCTTTATTGATAGGCGAGGGACAAATGAGGTGTCAAACTCGCTCAGTTCAACCGACCACTTTGTAAGTCTTCCCAAGTACTCCACTCCCTCAAAGATGTTGCGGAGATGGTAGTCGGTCACCACTTAGATCGAGTTTCCTTAAAAATAAGGCCTTAACTTCAAGGATGAGATGACAAGGGCAAACACCAGCTTCTCCAGGATTTTGTACCTGGACTCCACCTTCTTCAGGACCTTACTAACGTAATAGGTCATTTGAGCTGATCTTTCCAGAGGGTTATGGGACCCCGAGATGATCGCTCCAGCGGTGTTGATGCTGAAGCTGAGTGATTACTTAATTGTACCTGTATCGTGGGTGCGCTTTGTCTCTCTTATTAGAGCCTTGGGTATCTCGTTGCATCGAGAGAGCTTCACCTTTCGTACCCCCTCCCTTGTATGCGGGTGTCTGACACAGTGCGTTGACCTGGTGATTGTCATTTAGTGTGAGTTCTTGGAACTGACGTCAGAGTGTAGTGTAATAGGACATTCCCCCACTTTGTCTAGATAGCTCATGAGGGCTAGGAGTCTTCCATTGGCTGAGCAGCGCAAAAGGACCCGTGGTTCATCTTAGCAAAAAATCCCCCGGAGGGTCGAGGACACACTCTTATTTTCGGAAAGACTTGAGGTCCATTCTGTTGTTGGTGGAGGCAGCATAGAACCTTGGTTTGTTAGCACGCTAGGACAATCTGGGGTCCATTCAGTTGGAGGCAGTGAAAAACCTTTGTTCATTCATGCCTCAGGATGACCAATGTCTGTCCAGGTGAAGGTGGTGAAGATTCTTCGTTCGTTCGCACCTCAAGAGAACTGTGACCCGTCAAGATAGATGTAGTGAAGAGCCTTTATTCGTTCGTGCCTCAGGTGGACTGGGGTGCGTATGGGTAAAGGTGGCGAAAAACCTTTGTTCGTTTGCACCTTAGGAGGATCAAAGTCTGTCCGGGTGGAGGTGGTAAAGAACCTTTGTTCGTTTGCGCCTTAGGAGAATTGGGGTCCGTCCAGTTTGAGACTGTAAAGAACATTTGTTCTTTCATACCTCAGGAGGACCGGGGTCAGTCCGGGTGGAAGTGGCGAAGAACATTTGTTTGTTTGTGCCTCAGGAGAACCGGGGTCCATCCGGGTGGAGGTAGAAAAGAACCTGTGTTTGTTCGTGCCTTGAGAGGACAGAGGTCCATATAACTGGCGGTGGCAAAGAATCTTTGTTCATTCACACTGTTGATCACATGGGTTTGTCCAGGTGGAGGTGTAGAAGGACCTTTTTTCCATCTGCCTAAGAGGTGCAAAAATACTTTCGTCCATCTCTCCTGAGAGGTGGAGGCCCATGACACTTAAGGGTGTGAACAAAAATCCTACTCTCAACACCTCTCGAAAGGAGACCCTGCTCAATATCCACTATCGCACTGCTCTCTAGAGACTTATGATACTCCCCCTCCCCCAAATTAGGAGGATCGATACAAGTTCTATAACTTCCATTGAAGTCGTAGGCATGACACAGAAGAATGTATGCGCTTAAGGGGGAAATCGAACGGTTCGTACACCTCTTCTTCCTCAAAAAACATATGTGAAAGCAAGCATAAGAGCTGCAGGGAAACCCCCACTTCCAGTCTTAGGGATCATCATCCTTCCTTTGACTTTGTAGGAGCTTCCCGCACAAGTGACAAATGATATTCATTTCTTCATTATACAACCCAACATACAACACCATTATCAAATGCCCACCCACTGCTAAGTACACTCTGAGCTGACGCTTTTGCGCATGACATAGAAGTTAAAATTCCTATCCAAGAAGAGTCAGAGCACAATACTGAGGACCACGAGATAACCCACTGTAACTCCTCCATCCGTCATATGTAATATAACAGAGGGTCCGACCGGGTCCCCACGCCATATTTCACAGACAAACGACGGAATCACGTATGAATATCAAAATTACTTTCTACTCACATCTTAACTCAGAGCATTCTAGCGGAAGATTTTAACTTGCAAGAACTCATCATATTGAATGTCCACTAAATATATAAACAACACATTTATATATATCACCAGGAATGTATACAAATACACAAACGCTCAAGTTTAAGGCCTTACATGTTTCTCTTCATAAGTGTGGTTTCATACATCGGAACGCAGGCCGGCCACACATGAAAATATAATTCTTCACACGGCCTTCAAGGGCCTTCAAGCTGCAAGGGCTTTAGCCCGCTCAATCCAATTCAGCTTGTCAGCACCTGCATATGGACATCCACCCCAAGGGTGATAAATAAAGCAACGGCCAGCATTCAACTGACTTATTATAACGACCCTACCCCTTACCCGAGGCAGTGGTTCCTTCCCTGCATGCATCGCAATCACAACATATATATTTAAATATCATAACAAGTGCTCTCACGCACAACATCATCACAAACGCCGGCCTCAGTGCCAGACGCTCCGTGCACTTAGGGCACGCTTATGGTGTATCGAATTATCCTTGGAATCACCACCGATTAGAGGTTCTGAACTTGTTGGCTATGAGCATTAGTCTACTACAATACGCATGTTGGAGACCCCCTCGCCCATCCCAATCAGAGGTGTTAACCTCATGACAACAATTGAGCATTTTAGATCGACCCACCATTGTAGTGTAACAACCCGGGATTTGGCCCGCAGCCCCCCATTGCATTTCAACCAATCGATCTCTCATAACGCAGGTACAATTCAGCACTTTCCCGGTTCTAACCTCGTCAATAGCGCACATATTGACGCGGGTCGGCTTTCCCTTTCCTGTTCAGCACACAACTCACTCAGAGTATATAGCTTACATAGAGCACACGACACAAGGAGCTCACATAAAGCTTCCTGGGTACTTTGGAAGTACTCATAATTCACAGGCACCCTCACAAAATCTGTAAACTACTTGTTTCATACACATAGTCTTCTTTGGTTCGCAACATAAACATCACCAATTCAGACCAACCGTCCGGATGGGCTTCACACAGCATGCCTATTCCGTACTACACATTTCCAGATCTAGATGCAGACTCAACCGGGGATATCAAATATCACCCACTTGAATCACTTACGCTTTCCACCTCTTGGTGGAGTATTCCAAGCACATACATAAAGAAGGACTTCACTTGTCCAAGAAGGAGATCGTTACCCTTGACGATCGCTTTGGAGCCATGGAAAACTAGCCGGATGAAAAGCATCGCAACGTCCTTGCCTCCACAGATTCTGACTCAGTTCGTGATTCGGGGCTCTGAAGCTCCACCGGCAGCCGGATTCCTCCTTCCTCCTCCTTCCTTGCTCTCCCCACTCTCTAACACTTTAGAAAGAGAAAGACTTGAGAGAAATGAGAGTTTATCCTTCAACTCTCGGCCTTATAACAGCAGGAAGATCAATGGACCGTCGGATCCTAATTGAAGGAAATGAACGACCACGAATCGCCCTGAAAATCAATTTCCTGGGCCGAACACGGCTTGCCTCTCGAGGATCGTCGAGTGCATTTCGTCGAGATCATTTCGTCGAGCTCATAGAACACGAACCTGGACATGCCCGTGTCACAGGCCGTGTGCCCCACTCGAGGCCCACTCAAGACCCACTCGAGACCTACTCGAGTACATAAAGTAGGGCACGACCTTGGACACAACTGTGTCCCTGGCCGTGTTGCCTCAGCCTACACATCCCACTCATAAATGAGATTTTGGGGTGTTACAATCGTCCCCCACTTAAAGAAATTTTGTCCTGAAATTTAGCTCAACTGTAGACACCTCTGTTTTCAATTTGTAACGCCTCCATCCGTCACATGTAATATAACAGAGGGTCCGGTCAGGGCCCCACGCCATATTTCACAGGCAAACGGCAGAATCACATATGAATATCAAAATTACTTTCTACTCGCATCTTAACTAAAAGTATTATAGCAGAAGATTTTAACTTACAAGAACTCATCACATTGAATGTCCACTAAATATATAAACAACACATTTATATATATCACCAGGAATGTATACAAATACACAAATGCACAAGGCCTTAAGGCCTTACATGTTTCTCTTCATAGGTGTGGTTTCATACATTGGCACGCAGGCCGACCACACATGAAAATATAATTCTTCGCACGACCTTCAAGGGCCTACAAGCAGCAAGGTCTTCAGCCCGCTCAATCCAATTCAGCCCGTCAGCACCTGTATATGGACATCCACCCCAAGGGTGATAAACAAAGCAACGTTCAGCATTCAGCTGACCAATTATAACGACCCTACCCCTTACCCGGGGCAGTGGTTCCTTCCCTGCATGCATCGCAATCACAACATATATATTTATATATCACAACAAGTGCTCTCACGCACAACATCATCAAATAAGCCGACCTTAGTACCAGGCGCTCCGTGCTCTCAGGGCACGCTTACGGTGTACCGAATTATCCTTGGTATCACCACCGATTAGAGGTTATGAACTTGTTGTCTATGGGCATTAGTCTACTACAATGCGCATGCTGGAGATCCCCTCGCCCATCACAATCAGAGGTGTTAACCTCACGACAACAATTGAGCATTTTAGATCGACCCACCATTGTAGTGTAACAACCCGGGATTTGGCCCGTAGCCCCCCATTGCATTGTCAGCAATCGATCTCTCATAACGCAAGTATAGGTCAAAACTTTCCCGTTGCTCAACTCATCAATAGCGCACATCTTGACGCGGGTCGGCTTTTCCTTTCCTGTTCAGCACATAGCTCACACAGAGTACACGACACAAGGAGCTCACACAGAGCTTCCTGGGTACTTTGGAAGTACTCACAATTCACAGGCACCCTCACAAAATCCGTAAACTACTCGTTTCATACACAGAGTCTTCTCTTGTTCGCAACATAAACATCACTAATCCATACCAACTGTCCGGATGGGCTTCACACAGCATGCCTATTTCGTACTACATATTTCCGGATCTAGATGCAGACTCAACCGAGGATATCAACTATCACCCACTGGAATCACTTACGCTTTCTACCTCTTGGTGGAGGATTCCAAGCACATGCATAGAGTAGGACTTCACTTGTCCAAGAAGGAGATCGTTACCCTTGACGATCGCTTTGGAGCCATGGAAAACTAGCCGGATGAAAAGCACCGCAACGACCTTGCCTCCACAGATCTGGACTCGACTCGTGATTCGGGGCTCTGAAGCTCCACCGGCAGCCGGATTCCTCCTTCCTCCTCCTTCCTTGCTCTCCCCACTCTCTAATACTTTAGAAAGAGAAAGACTTGAGAGAAATGAGAGTTTATCCTTTAACTCTCGGCCTTATAACAGCAGGAAGATCTCTGGACCACCAGATCCTAATTGAAGGAAATGAACGGCCACGAATCGCCCTGAAAATCAATTTCCTGGGCCGAACACAGCTTGTGACATGCCCATGTCAAAGGCCGTGTGCCTTAAGCGACAAAGAAACCGACTCTTCCAGAACAGGACACGGCCCTGTAACACGCCCGTGTCACAGGCTGTGTGCCAGACACAGCTTCAGATACACCTGTGTCCAGCCCGTGTTCAACAGCCCTCACAGACCTGGCCACAACCAGAGAAGGAAACGACCATTGACACTCCCGTGTCACAGGCCGTGTGCCCAACTCGACTTGCATCTCGAGAATCATCGAGTGCATTTCGTTGAGATCATTTCTTCGAACTCATAGGACACGGCCCTAGACACGCCCGTGTCACAGGCCGTGTGCCCCACTCGAGGCCCACTTGAGACCCACTCGAGACCCACTCGAGTACACAGAGTAGGACACGGCCTTGGACACGCCCATGTCCCTGGCCGTGTTGCCTCAGCCTACACAGCCCACTCATAAATGAGATTTTGGGGTGTTACACCCACAACTACTACTACCCTTAGAGTCGACTTTAAACCCAAGGATAAAACTGCATAGGATTGTCGGTACATGCATTCTGCATCCCTTGGTTTGAGAATAACAAAATCCATTATGTATTTGATCAAACCTTTTTTTTTATTTTTATAGTGTGCGAGAAATACAAGTACAATAACAAACGTAATAAGAATAATTGAATGAAATGAACCGATGGACATCGTGCTTTGAAATGGGTCATACCACGGAGCGGTAGCTCCACCCTTGGTGGTAGCGGACGTTACGATGGGACAGCTGACAAAAGGCATTTAAATGGAAATACTAGCTGGAGCAGATGATCAGATTTGTAAAGAAGTTAACACATCACTGTAGACCTAACGCACGATGATAACTGAATGGCAAGTGCAACAATCATCTGGCTGATTGAAGAGCCAAATGGAGCATAAGATCGATTTCATGGCGGGATCGAATATTGAGCTAATGCAGCATGATAACCCTATTGTGACACGGTAGTTGTTGCCTAAAATATGAAATACGTCTACTATTTTTGGACAGTAGAGCGGGAAATTCCTTTCCTTACTAGTACCGCAGGGCGATAACTCTACAGTTGGCGCTAACTCACAAAATCTTTTCAGAAGGCCGCTTCGCTCTTCATTCACACAAACTATTGAACAAAAACTTCGAAGATATTTCTTTGAAGTCTCGTCCCTGACATCCAGAGCACTCCTTACAGCAATCTTGGCAATCCAAAGGAGAACTTGAAGGCATGGTTCATCAATGCTCATTCTACATGAAACATGAATGCAAGTACAACTCTAATCTCTCTCATGCCTTCATCATCACCTTCAAATTCCTTTATAGGAAATTTTTACTGCATAACTTTATTTCTCGTATCTTGTATTTTCTTTTTTCTTATTGTGACTATTTTTGTGTGATGGTAGAGAAATTCGGCTGTGTTATAGGTCTGTGTGCAACTTATGGAGGAATTTTTCTTGTGAGTTAGGCGACTAGATCTAGGGATTATGTATAGGGCGCGGGCCGAGGCCTATCTGAGGAGATATTTTGCATGACCAACTATCTCTTTGTGAGAGCCGGTATAGAAAACAAAAAGATATTCTCTACATAACACCTCGATTTCTAGCGCTATAGAAATCATAATTTTATAATTGAGGTTTATTGAAATGAAGTCATGTCCTTCTGTTCTTGTTTATCAATCTATTAGTTTTCAACTTAGAAATGAATTAATTTTAGATTTTTATAAGGAATATTTGATTTAAAATAATTGTTATAATACCCTTAATCACCCCCACCCCCTAAAGGCACCCGACGATCCAACTTGGATGTCCCCATCAACCACCTTTACTGATGAGATAATATGTATATGTTTTACTTTCGATATTATTATAACTATTTTCTAATGTTATTTATGATGCAGGTCTCCGGAAATAAATCTCTGAAGGGTAAGGAAGGGGGCAAAGACCCCCAATATCAGAACCCAGCACCGATCTCTAACGTCCCCAATGCTGAGCAGTGAGCTGAAAATTGGGGCAACGATCTCCGGTGTTGACACCGAGTAGTGAGATCATCAACCAATAAGGAATGGGCAAAGGCCCCAGTATGCCGGAACCGAGCACCGACGTTCGGCGCCCCCGGCCCTAAGCAGCAAGCTCAAAATTAAGATGATAAAGTCCGGTGCTGACACCAAGTAGCACTCCCCTATACCCTCAATTTAACTTTTAAATTCAAATTTCAAAAATCTAATAAAAAATGGGGTATCTAAAACTTTTCAACAAACAAGACTACCCATTTTCTATTTTTTTCTTGTGTTAGGCAATCCTCGCAACACATTTCCTTCCTTCAAACCTCTAGGTCCTCTACTTCAATTAGAGCAAGGTCTTAGGTCTTCTTCCCATTGTCTATATAAACCTTTGCTGCCAGTTCTAACATCTCTGCCTCCATTATCGTCTGTCTCTGTCTCTCAACCCCAACGTCTCCCAACTCCATAGCATGTTGTATCCCTCCTCCGTCACCATTTTGATGTCATATAGACCTCTATGTGCAGAGATTTACATTCATTGTGAACCAAATGATTGATTAAATGCTTCGCGCTGATGATCACCTCTGCGTGGCGGCCTTCTTCTAGATGTCACTGTGCGAGAAGCAGAGGGCCCCGAGGAAGCCTGATGGTTCACCAGCTGTCCCTTCCTCTTGCATTAAACTTAACTAATTCGTCTGTTTGCTAAGGGATCAATTCTGCCATTTTAGGTGAGCTGCAGCTTGCTGGATTCCATTCCCGAGTAATAGCTTCTAGTGATTAATAAAAGTTTATGTTTTGGTAATCAAATGCAGGGTGGTTGTAAAATTTCCAATATATCAGGTAGATAGCTCTGATATCATGTGAAAAATTTTCACGAAAGCTAAGAAAGGCTGCAGGAACATTCAACCAAAACAAAAGCCAATTAGAAATCAACAACAACAGAAGCATAAGAGTCTCAATTTAGAATCAATAATCTTCTTAACAGAGCGAGACATACATTGTGAGACATGATTTCGCAATGTACCCGATGGAAAAAAAATGCAGGCAAAAGTGAAACCGGCGGTCTGATGACAGAAATATTCCAAGCCGCAAACCGCCAAGTCAGTCCGCTGAAATCACCAAGTTGCCAACCTGCAACACAAGCCGCGCAGATTGCTTGTTATTGAAATGTTGATGAACTAGAAAACAGTCTATCCGATGATGAACCGAGTGAACTGTTTGAACAATCTGCAATCCCGAAGAAGAGACTTCAAGCTGCCTAAACTGCGGTCTGCTGTATACCACAGAATGTTATCTGCAAATTGGTCCACATTGAGCTTCCAAACTAGTTTCTTAGTCATCTGGTGCTAGTCGCACAGCCTGCACAGTACAAGTTAACTTAACTTAGTTGCGCGGCTAAGAAAGTCTAACCGCAAGTTAAAAGCGTTAGCTAAGTTCTCACTATTTTCGTTATATATGATAAGCCGGGGACCCCTATTTATAGGAGATAAGGAGAGCGTGGTCACCGCGCATAACGATAGGATAATCGCCTGTCATCCTGCAACTAGCACTACCAGTACGCACAAGAGTGCGGATACCAGAGTCAGACCGCAAAGACATGCAGACAACATCCTCAGTCCGCTTGGACTTAAGCAATCCAGCCACGCGTCCTGAGTCAAGATCGTGTCTTAAGGAGATTTGTCGGACTCCACATCCAGACCGTGCAATACTGCGATCTTCGCGACTAATCAACCAAACTGGACTTATCACAACACCGTGACCAAGTCACACAACCAACAAACTTTGGTAACCACCCGCGCAAGAAGTCCACAATAAACACGACATTTAGCCTCAGCTAATCCGCACTAACTGGCTTCCTCAACGCGAACTATAGAGCCTGCCAGCTCCAAGAATACTCTATAGTCTCACCAACCAGACCACGATAGCCGCGATTAGCCAACGCTAACCGCCCGGTTACCTCCCATGGTGCTTGCTGATCCAGACCGCGGGAAGAAGAATAATTACCAAAATCAGGCAATCCGCCAACACCTAGCCGTCAGACCGACAATTGTCTCTACGGTCTGCCTAATCAGATCGCTCACTTCCACTTCAACAATTTCAACACTCCCCCTTGAAGTGGGAAGTGGAAACCAGCCCGAGCAAACTCCGTAACCGAGTAAACGGTCCATTTGACAGCGATTTCATAAAGATGTCCGCGATGTTGTCCTAACTCTGCACATACTCTACCATCAAGGACCCCTCCAACACCTTCTCACGAACGAAGTGATACTCGATCTTGATATGCTTTATCCACGCGTGACAAACTGGATTATTAACCAGCTTGAGGGCACTCTCATTATCACCGTGTAGTAGAGTGGGACCTCGCACCTCTTCATGGATGTCCTCCACTAACCTCCTAAGCCAGATGGTTTCTTGAGCTGCCATGGACAAAACCTTGTATTCTACTTCTGTGGTGGAGACAGACACTGAATCTTGCTTCTTACTGCAGCATGATATAGCCATTGATCCGCACATGAAGACATAACCAGATGTTTACTTCCGATCCGCTGAATCTCACCCATAATCAGTATTTGTGTAACCATGCAGATTGAAGTCTGTGTCCCTCTCGTAAAAGAGACCCATATCTGAGGTGGACTTCATATACTTCAGGATATTCGTAGCCGCCGCCGGATGAGGCTTTTGTGGCTCTGCCATATACCGACTTACTTGACCTATAACATAAGCAATATTCGGCCATGTAATTGTTAGATATATGAGACTCCCAATGAGAGCTCGAAATACCAAGGAATCTGGAAGAACCCTTCCCTCATCGCGCTGAAGCTTGAGACCGACCTCCAAAAAAGTAAAGTTTCCCTTCCCTTCCCGCATGTGGAACCGCTTAACGATTCTATCTGCGTAGCCCTTCGGGGAAACGAGCACGCCGCTCTTCTTCCTCTCCACCTTGAGACCAAGGATATGATGGAGCTCCCCAAGATCCTTCATCTCAAACAAAATACCTAGCTCTGCCTTGAGCATAGCTACCTCAATCTCTGAGTTACGCGTAACGATCACGTCGTTAACATACAACATCACTAAGACTTCAAGCTCCCCCTTCTTTTGGACTAACAAACTTGAGTCTGAGTTTGAAGCAAAGTATCTGCAGAATTGGAGGTATTCTGTAATCTTTCCATACCACGCCCGAGGCACCTGCTTCAAGCCATAAAGGGACTTCTTAAGCTTGTATACGTGTCCTGTATGTTCTTTAGATACATAACTAGGTGGTTGTACCATGAAGATGTCCTTGTCAATCTTGTCGTAAAGGAATGTGCTCTTCACGTCGAGTTGTCAAATCCTCCACCCTTAGCAAGCCCCTAAGACAATAACCACCCGTACTGAAGTCATCTTGGCCAAGGGAATGAACGTCACTTCATAGTCTTCTCTGTACTATTGTGAGAACCCTCAAGCTATAAGGCGAGCCTTGTACCCTCGATGCTGCCTTCAGCCTTCTTTTTAAACTTATAAACCCACTTGCATGTCATAGGAGTGATGTCATCAACCTTGGGCACAAGATCCCAAGTCTCATTTTTCCTGAGGGCGATCATCACCTCATCCATAGCATCTTCCCACTCCTTAATACTAGTGGAATTCTCAAAGCATGATGGTTCCCACTTATCCAAGTGACCTATAAAAAAACATGAGACGAAACCTACTATTTTCTCAACCCTATACCGAGCCAGTAGAATAATTGTACTTTTGGACTTCCGCATAGCTTGACCTTTATCCACCACTTCAGTTACTTTCTCTAAGCTAGCTTTGATCCCGGGTACACTTGGAGCATTTCCCCCCTGCTTCTTGATCCAGAACCACCTATCCCAGAGCTAGAAATAATTAGAGCACTTGGTGACACAAGCAACTCCACCAGAAGATTCCAAACGGCTTCACCTTGCCCTCTGTCTCCCCTGCTCTTCTGTAATTCCACGGAGGAACTACCATGGTATGATGTCAGCTTATTAAATACCACGTCCGATCCCTAGAAACCACAAATTCTGTGTCTTGGGATCCATGCATTTCCAGCCTTTCTTCCTCTCATCATAACCGACAAAAACTAGCTTCCTTGCTTTCGCATCTAGCTTCATTCTGAGAGAATTTGGAATATGCACGTATCAGGTAGAACCAAACACCCGAAGATGTTCCATACTAGGCTTCTCCTTAAACATCAACTCTCGTGAAGACTTCATGTTGTTGGGACTGAGGGGCATCCGGTTGATGACATATGCTGCACATGACATTCCCTCAGCCCAGAATGCCCTGGGAATGCCTTTGGCATGAAGCTAACACTTGCAGGTATCCATCAAATGATGGATCTTCCACTCTTCGACTCTGTTCTGTTGTGGAGTATACGCACAAGTAAGCTCTCTTTAGATACCGTGCTTTCTGCAGAAGATGGAGAACTCATTTCAGTTGAACTCTCCTCCATTGTCAGTTCTCAACTTCTTGATCCGCAGACCGAGCCGGCACTCCACGAACTCCTTGAACTCCACGAACTTCCTGAATGCCTCTAACTTCACCTTCATAAAGTATATCCAAGTATATCTTGTAAATTCATCAACTAAAACCAACCTATACTGCTACCTATGAGACTGGGGGGTGACGGTTGGTCACATCAGATCACCGTAGATGCACTCCAACAGTACCTTGTAACTGGTATGTGATTTGTCAAATGGAAGGCGATGAGCCTTACCATACTAACATTCCGCATAGACATGACTATCTCCAAAAGATGAAAGACTAGGTAGGTCATACACTAAGCCTCTCGCCGTCATAGCCTTCAACTTATCCATCCCAACATACCCTAGCCTCTCATCTCAGATAATAGTATTGTCATTCACCCTCATCTTCTCAACATAAGAGCTTGTTGTTAACAAGAACAAGTCCTTAACCCGTCTTCCAACATGAGTGGCGTCAGCTTTCATAGCTAACACATTCCGGAGAAATTTCACTTCTGTCGGGTCAAACAGAACGTAATACCCAGCATCCACCGCATTGGTCACCGAGAAGAGATTCTTATTCATTCCTGGCATGTGATACACACTCCTTAACGTAATGAACCCTTATCACTGCCTAAAGAGACCGTCCCCTCCTTCTCAACTTTATGTATAGTATCGTCAGCCGTAATAATAACATCATTATCTTTGTACTCTTGCATAAAAGAGAACTTTGACTCATCCCCGGTGAGGTGATGTCCACACTCTGAGTCAACGATCCAGTCCTCTGATAGTCGATGGAGGACAACACACAAACACAAGTGTTCGTCATGAAAGCACTCCCCTCATCCACCTTCATCATCCCTGGATTTAGCCTCTTCTTTTCCTGCAGCATGCCCCAGCTAAAAATTGAACCTGCAATCTTTCCGGATGTGACCAAGCTTATTATACTTGTAGTATCATGGCCCACCTCTCTTCTTCCCTTCATCATTCTTAGTAAACCTGCTCCTCTCTTACTGAAATGAAGTTGATGGAGCATTGCTGATAAGTGGCTTATTTTTCTTGTCTCATCTCTTTTTCTTCCTAGAATAAAGAACCTCGCGCTCTCCCCCTGAGACGGATACTCCAACCATTTACCTTACATAGCTCTCCTGTGAAGCTAATAGGTTCTCCAGCTCGAATAACGATGGCTAATTGGCCCAGCCCTGCATAGAGGTCACTAAGGTAACATACTCCTTCCACAGCTCGTGGATGATATTCCTCTTCATCTTTGCCTCTGAGATAGGCTCTTACGGGTCCAATACCGATATCTCAGCGCATAGGTTCTTCATCTTCAGAAAGAAGAATGATATGGACAGATCACCCTGAGTGGCTTTCGTCAGCTTATTCTATAAGAATTGTAGCCGAGCTATGTTTTTCTTGTTAAACAGACCATCCAGATCTCAGCAGCTGACCGACATTCAATGATATGGTCAAAGAGCTCCGGTGAAATAGCCTGCTTTAGAGTGAACTCTGCCTTAGCATTTGTCCTCCTCCAAGCTCTCACCGCCTCAGTATTCCCTCCCACAGCTACAACCTCTTGCCTGTCGTGTTCACCGATGACCTCCCAAAGGTCTTCAATAAGAAGATAGCTCTCAATGTAAGACCTTAACTTCTTAAAGTTGGTCTATGTTAAGAGCTCAATCCCAAGTCCTCTTGCATAACCGGCTTCCATTGCTTAACTCTGATTTACTTGATCTTTCGAAGGATAGCACGCCTCTGAGGTTGATCAACTGCTAACTCCTCAACACCCCTCTAATATCATGTAAAATTTCTAAGATATCAGGTAGATAGCTCGGATACCATGTGAAAATTTCTCATGAAAGCTAAACAAGGTCGCAGGAACACTCAACCAAAACCAAAGCCAAGTAGAAATCAGCAACAATCGAAGCACAAGAGTCTCAATATAAAATCAATAATCTTCTTTACAGAGTGAGACATACATTGCTAGACATGATTTCACAATGTACTCGACAGAAACAAAAAACTACAAGCAAAAGTTAAACCGCCAGTCTGATGGCAGAAACCACCCACGCCGCAAACCGCCAAGACAGTCCACCAAAACCGCAAAGTTGTCAACCCGCAACACAAGCCGCACGGACTGTCAGTTATTAAAATGCTCATGAACTTGAAAATAGTCTACCCACTGATGAATCGGGCGAACTGCTTGAACTATCCGCAACCCCGAGGAAGAGACTTCAAGCCGTCTAAACCGTGACTAGTTGTATACCACAGACTGCTATCCGCAAACTGATCCACACTGAGCTTCCAAACTAGTTGCCTAGTAACCCACTACTTGTAAGATCCGTTCCCCATTCTCTGGGGCCAACCCGGATCTTATGCCCAAAACCGCCGTCTTACGGTGACACTAACGCACGGGTTAGTCGACACCGCAAGATGCCGATTTTGTCGGCTAGTACGATCATAAACCTGCTCGACCAATATGAGAAATAGCAGTATAATCAGAGTAACACAGGTAAAGTCCACAGCCACAATACTAATCATATGTTTATAGTAAATGAAAAGTACATAAAATGCAGTCCAAAATGAGTAAACAACACGAGAGTAATAAGGGCTTATGCCCAGTACATCAAAATCAAATCACTCTCTCACACCTTCTCTAACTACAGCGGAATCTATCATCTCGACTCAACACACCTGAGGACGTGCTCCAGTAGTAGTAGCAGGTGGTGCCGGTATCTGCTCCTCAAGTCCTGCCTCCTCGATGTGCTGGTCCATCTCCTCGAGCTCCTAAAATGATATGGTCACCGACCATTAGTCAAAAAGACTAAGTCGTTTCTTCCGCACCTCACCCCGCAACTCCTAGGCACCGAGCGGGAGGACAAAGCGGAGGACAACAAGGGGTAACAAAGTGGAAGCAGGTGACAAGAAGCTAACTACCAAACGTATATAGAAGTAAGTAAGAAAAGAAAGTAACCTTCACTTATGCGAGAACACATAAGCCAAGGGATCTTCTACAAGGCTCCCATCATATAAGATGTCCCATACCATTTTATACGATGGGGTGTCGGTTGTCACAAGCAGTATATATATAAAAGGAAATAACCTTAACCTATAAACTTGCCCACTCAAGCTTATAAACTAAGGGGTCGTTTAGCAGGTCCTAATGTATAAACGTCCCATACCGCTTATACATTAGGTGTCATAGGTTGTTATGAATGTTTATGATATGCATCTATATGGTGGGTATGATATGAACAAGCAGTGCAACTCACACACCCAACTTTGTGTACACAAACCTTTAGTTCCCACTTTTTAAGAGCTAGCATCACTCTCAGGTACCACCGTTGTGGCTACGGCAGCAGCAGATCGGGCTTCTCCGCTTTCTAGGCGGGTATACACACTACCAGGCCTAGAACTCTCTTGTACGCCTCTGTACATGAAACAAGTGTACTCTAGAGTCTCTGTGTACCACTTTGCTGACTACCCATCAGTCTTGTTGGGCCGGGTGCGCGTTATCGGGGATAGTCCTCCAGACCGCAGTATAAACAACCTACTGGCCCCTCTAACCCTCGCACCCGCCTGGTCCACCACACTGCCGTCGGTGTGACGACTGGCCAGTACCACATGGCCCGCCACTAATTTATGCACATGCAAGTATTTCATCTTGAGCTTCCAGCTCACAGGACCATCCTGTCTCAATTCCTCCAACCCGTCACGGGTGAGTATATGCTACAAAACACTCCAACCATATACGGGTGAGTATATATATCAACCACTTCCCTCCAACTCTGCACGGGTGAGCAAGAAGTCAACAGACTGCAAGTCCCTCCAACCCGGCACGAGTGAGAACATTTTCAGTTTACTTAACCTATTAGACTACTCTTGCCTATCGGTTATTATACTTAGTGGCTTAAGGTTAATCCCAGGACTGCCCAGGGCATGCCCGGTGAAGGGCTCTCGGGGGCACTAGGAACTACGATGGGCTGAAGCCCAAAGCTCCCTTTCTCAAGGATATTTACTTTAGTTGATGTCTATCCATGATTCCCTTTGCTCTCAGTGTTACTTTAGAGCGGCTTAGTGACTTAAAATGTTATTCGAGGGGCGACGGTCTTCCGCCGGCCTCCGCCAAGTTAGGACTAAGGTTTGCACTTTCACTCTCATCACTAGGACACAACTGCCACCCAGGGTTATACTTCCAATCATATACTCTAGCTCAATTGTCGATCAATTCCCCGGAGGCCCTAAGGTATAACCTACCTTACTATGCGCAGCCCTTGACCTAACTCCACCCCGGAATCCAACTTCTAAATTCCTTAGTCCATATGTCTCCAAATATTTATCCTAGGATGGTATGGACTAATGAAATGAATGTATTGATTTTCATAATTTTCCTAGGTCATTAAGGCCTTTAATTAAATCCTTTAAATTATTCCCTAGGTCATTTTACACATGAAGTGGTATCAATTAAAATCTACTGACCTAAGGGAATTTTCCTGAGTTGCATATGAGTAAAATATTACTGTCTACAATATCTCATAATTTTCCTTTCTATATTTCTATTTATCCCATAATTAATACAGATTCCACATATTTATCATTTTCCAAATGAAGAATAAGAAATATATTAACTAAAATTCCAGGAAAATTACTGAGAGTATATATCACTACTCTATGACTAATGGCAGAGTTTCATTAAATTCTACAGTGTAGTGGCCTATCAAATTCCATTCTTAATTAATTACCAAAATGCCATTATGCTAACTCCATAATTAACAGTGCATCCAAAAATTCTAAAATAATTCTACAAGGCTAATATCACAATTATACAACTCTTAGAAATAATTGCACAATTTTCTAACATGTAATTCCAATAATTCATGAATAAATACAAAAAGGGTAAAAGAGTAAATTCAGTGTATTTTGCTCCAATAATTCTCAAACAGAGATATAAAAATTTTCCTAAGTCAATTAACACCTCATTTTTGACTTGACAGATTTTGGGGACTTTCCTTGGTAAAAATCTATTTTTCCAATTTCTTTTCCAAAAAGAGCTATATTTTGATAATTCCAAATAATGGGATTTTTGATCCCAAAAATCCCATAATTAATTCTAGGGCCGAGTTTTACCCTAATTAATCACTGGAATAAATCCCATGATTTTTGCATGCCTCAACTAGGCTGAATACACAGTATATCATTTCTGGCTAATTGCACCCCAAGACCATAAGTAGCCAACACATGCAAGTGGGTTAACCCAACATGCAGTGGTTCAAATGGGCTGAAATTTTTATCAGACCCTAAACATGTCCCATAGGATTTGCCACCATAATTTGGGACAATTTGGGTGCCTATAACTCCAAATATTTCATTAATTCATATTTTTATATTATTGTAAAAACTATAGAAATAGGTATCCCAAAAATTCCTAATTTTTGGCATGGGCTAGATATGCCATAGACATGCACATGCCCAAAATTTAAGGCCATGTGGATCACTGGTTTAGCATGGGCACTCAAATTAAGATCTGCCCTAGCCTAGGACTAGTCCTAGGAGAAAAGCCCTACAGGCCAGACCACTGGGCCAAAACCCATGTTTAGGGTGGCATTGGAAAGGTAACACCAAGGGCTACAATTTCCATTCAGCAATCAAGTTAAATTGAGTTCTAAAAGTACCCTAAAAATCACATTCAAGGTGACTATATAAGTGTGATAATAAAATACATTTATATGATTTATATTATAACATTACTATAGTTGAGCACGAATCTTAAAGCAGTAATGGACGGAATCCGTTCATCTTCTCCAATGATTCAACGGCCCTGATTGAAGTTTCCTGGGCCACCTTGCGGGGTATTTTCCGGCCGACTGAGGCGGCGCCAAGGCCGGCCAACTGTGCCACCACCTTCACGGTGGTGGTGGCCGGCTTTTGCCGGCGACTAGGCGACGGGAGGCGGCGGCGGCGGCGATCCCAAGAAGTGAGAAAAATCTTGAAAAATCGGGATTTTCTCCCATGGCATCGGGCTCAATTGAGCCCGATTGCTTAACCTAAAGTTCTAGGAAGCTAGTACGGCTTGAAGTGAGGTGAAACGAACCTGAATTGGGGCTTGGCGGCGGTTCAGGCGGCGGTTTGCCATGGAGGTGGTGCGCCGCCGAGCTCCTTCTCAAAATCTCGTTTCTCCACCGTTTGCCTCGCTCCAGGTATCAAACTCCACTCCTTTCCTCTCTCTGAAACTAATGGCAGGGTCGGTTTGGGCTGAGGAGGCTTATACCTGGAGATAACTCCAAGGTGAGCTCAGGCTCACCTTGGAAACTCCACCACTGCCTCCACCTGGCCACCCCAGCCCTCTAAAGCTTTTGGAATATTCCTGGGAGGTCAGCCAACACATCTTTGGGCAGGATAGACCAGGCCAAGTGGTCTCCATTCTCTTCTCACCTCCTTCTCTCTCCTCCTATTCACCAAAATTCCACTTTTACCTTCTTGCATGTATTCTCTCTCCTAATTATGGGGGGGTAGGGCTGGTCTTTGGTGCTTTGGGCTGGTCATGGACTAAGTTTGGTGGGCTTGGCCCAAGGGAAATGGCTTGGGCTCCTATTTTCATCCCTTAGGTCAAAATGTTGACTTGTTGACTTTTGGGTTGACTTAGTCAACATGGTGAGTGGGCTGACCCCATTTGTAGTTCATGAGCCCAATGGCACCACCCAACTTAAGTTGGGTCAAGGGGGTGCCCTACTTAGGCTAATTGGGCCTATGAGTGTGGTTTTGACCACTTTAGGCTCAAGATTGACTTGAGTCAACTAAGGTCAAACTATTGACCTAGGGACATGCCTTAGGGTCCATTTAGATTGTTTTTAGGGTTAGGGCAATGTGGTGGGGTCATGGTGTGGCTAGGGTCCCTATTTGGGCTAGTTTGACCTAGTTTGACTTGGTCCTATGGTGGGCCCCACATGGCTACAACCCACCACTTAGGGTCAAACCAAGCTAATTTCCCCTAACCCCCACCCCGTGCCTAACCCAATCTAAGTTAAGGGGCCTAGAAGTAACATGAGATGTTACAAATCCTAAAAACAAAACAAATAATTTCGTCCCCGAAATTCAAGTTCGGGTCTACAGGGTTCTAGTTGCAAGAATTAGAAATCTTAAATCATAAATTAAATATGTACCTATTGTAAACAACTCTGGGTGTTGCTCCATCATCAGGTCCCTTGGTTCCCAAGTGTGCTCCTCTTGCCCGTGGTTGGACCACAACACCTTCACAAGCGGAACTTTCTTCTTTCGCAACACCCGAACAGCAGTATCGTCGATCTGAATCGGCTCTAGTCTAACTTATCTGTCAGGCGCCACCGGGCCAGGCTTAGCGGTAACATACTGCTCAGGCCGAAGGAGAGCTCTTCGCAAGGAAGAGACATGGAAGACATCATGTAAAGTGCTCAACTCCGGAGGCAGCTGCAGTCGATAAGCCAAGGGGCCAATACGCTCCAAAACCAAGTAAGGCCCCATGTATCGTGGACTGAGTTTCTTGTGTCTCCGTATCCGAGAGACGCCGTGTACTGGACGAATCTTCAAGAAAACCCTGTCTCCAACCTGGAACTCTACCTATCGATGCCGAGCATCATAATACTTTGCTTGCCTGCTTTGTGCCTCTAATAGCCGATCCCTGATCAAACGAATCCGCGTCCTCGTGTCTTCTACAAAGTCTGAACCCAGAGTTCGAGCATCTACGTCTTGGACCCAAGATAACGGTGTCGAACACTTCCTCCCATAAAGTGCCTCATAAGGAGCAATCCCGATACTAGCTTGGTGGCTATTGTTGTATGAAAACTCAATCAGAGGCCGCAGCTTTTCCCAAGGCTTTCCCGTATCTAATATGCATAATCTGAGTAGGTCTTCCATAGTCCGGATGGTCCGCTCGGTCTATCCATCGGTCTGTGGGTGAAAGACAGTACTAAAGGTGAGCCGAGAACCCAAATAAGCATGTACTGCCCTCCACTCTCTCGAGGTGAACCGACCATCGCGGTCTGAGACGATCGTCTTGGGAATGCCGTGATATCTGACAAAGTGTTCCACGAATAGTCTCACCAATACTGCGACCGGAGCTTCCTTTCTGACCGGAATAAATCATGCGACCTTGGTCAACCTGTCCAAAATGACAAAGATGGAGTCGTGTCCCGAGTGGGAACGAGGCAGTCCGTGAACGAAATCCATAGCAATATCCTCGAATTTCCATTCTGGAACTGGCAGTGGTTGTAATAAACCCCCTGGGCTCTTACATTCTGCCTTTACACGCTGACAGGTCTCATAGTGGGTCACAAAATAGGTGATTTCCTTCTTCATCCCGAGCCAGTACATTGTCTTCCGTAAGTCTGCCCACATCTTGGAAATGCCGGGATGCACTGAATATCGGGAGCAGTATGCCTCTCTGAGTATATCTTCCCGGATACCATCTCCAGCTGGTATGTATACTCGCCCACGGAATCGAAGTAAATCGTCTTGTAAAGAATAATCTCCAACCTTTCCCCCGTCCAGGGCTCCGAAAATTGGCTCTAGTGCAGTATCCAGTCTCTAATGCGTAACGATGCGCTCCCGAATAGTGTCGTCGCTGATCGCTGAGTTTAAATACTCTCGGTACACTGATGGTTCTGAATCAGACACCATGGTAATGTGCATCTCCTCCAACATTCATACCAGCTCTAAGGACATCAAGCGAGGCTCCAATCCGGAAGTGCCAGCTCTTCTACTCAGTGCATCAACTACCGTACTGGCCTTCCCTGGATGATAATGAATCTGATAATCATAATCGCAGAGAAACTCTAACCATCTCCTCTGTCGTAGATTTAGATCCTTCTGGGTATCAATATATTTAAGATTCTTGTGATCCGAGTAGATATCACAATGAAACCCATATAAGTAATGCCTCCAGGTCTTTAGGGAGAATACCACGGCCCCGAGTTCTAGGTCATGCACCGGATAATTATGTTCGTGTTTCTTCAATTGTCTCGAAGCATAAGCAATGACGTGTCCATGCTGCATCAAGACTGCACCCATCCCCTGATAAGAGGCATCCGTGTAGATCTGGAATCCTTCACTCTCGGATGGGAGCGCAAGGATAGGGGATGAGGTCAGTCGGTCTTTCAACTCCTGAAAAGCTGCCTCACATTGTTCTGACCAAACAAAATTTGCGTCCTTCTTCGTCAATGACGTAAGGGGGAGGGCTATCCTTGAGAATCCCTCCACAAACTTACGATAGTATCCTGCCAATCCCAGAAAGCTGCGGATGTTTGCTGCTGTCTTTGGCCGTGGCCAATTCCGTACCGCCTCTATCTTAGCTGGATCCACTGCCACTCCAGCTCCACTAATAACGTGACCCAGAAAAGCCACCTCCTGTAGCCAAAATTGGCACTTAGAGAACTTTTCATACATCTGAAACTCTCTCAACCTCTGTAAAACTTGGGCCAGATGTTCTGCGTGTTCTTCCTGCGTTCGGGAATAGACCAGAATATCGTCGATGAACAGAATGACGAAGCGATCCAAATATGGTTCGAATACACGGTTCATTAGGGTCATGAATGCGGAGGGGGCATTCGTGATCCCAAATGGCATGACCGTGAATTCGTATAATCCATAACGTGAGCTGAATGCTGTCTTCGGTATGTCTTCCTCCCGAATGCGTAACTGATAATAGTCGGATCGTAAATCTAGCTTAGAGAACCAGAAGGCTCCCTGAAGTTGATCAAATAACTCATCTATCCGGGGCAATGGGTAGGTGTTTCGAACCGTCAACCTATTCAATTCCCTGTAATCTATACACAGTCGGAGGGATCCATCCTTCTTCTTCACAAATAAAACTGGTGCTCCCCACGGTGACGAACTCGGCCGCACAAATCCTGACTCCACAAGTTCCTGCAGCTGAGTCCTGAACTCTGCCAATTCTCTAGGTGCTATTCTGTAAGGTGCGCGGGACACTGGCCTCGCCCCTGGCACTAATTGGATCCTGAAGTCCAAATCCCGAACTGGTGGTAGTCCGGGCAATTTCTCTGGAAACACATCGGAGAAATCCCGTACCACTAGGATATCAGCTATAGAACTCTCTACTGCTACCATCTCAAAGCAAATAAGATACACTTCCTCCCCCTGCTCATAGGCCTTGACAGCCTGTATGGAAGACAATGAAAGAAGGGGGATAGGTAGGATACCTTCGATAGTGACGTAAGAATCTCCATGTCTGAGTGTAATCCTTCTGGAGGGGCAGTCGATCTGAGCGCGGTTCCAATGGAGCCAGTTCATGCCTAGAATCAGATCAAAATCTGATAGCCTCAAGACCGTTGCCGGAGCTTCAAACGCTTTGCCCCCTATCTCGACTTCCATATTGCAGCAATCTGTGGTTCGTAGTTCCGAGCCATCAGGGAGTCGCACCCTCTTTTCCATGCCGGGAAATTTCTCTACACCTTCTAATCCTTCAATAAAAAAGTCCGACACGAAGGAGTGTGAAGCACCCATATCGAAGAGGGTATGAGCGGGCTTGCCGCTAATCATAACGATGCCTGGTGTTTAATTAAATTAAATGAAGGATTACATCTATGTTTTTGATTTCTAAGGTATTATTGAAATTTGTAATTTATAAACGATTTTAAAAATGCTTAAGTACCTATGATCACTTCTTCAGGGTTCCTTTGCTCTGTGAGGTCCAGCGCATACACTTGTTCCTGGCCACGTCTTCGGTCATGACGTCCACGACCTCTGCCTCGACCTCGTCCTCGTCCTTGGCCCTGGTGTGCTGGAGGGGCCACTAGAGGTGGGGGGAGGAGGAAGAGGGTGGACCTGAAGCGGGCATTGCGTCCTGATATGCCCAGGCTGGCAGCATCCATAGCATATGATCTGTCTCTGACCCCGATCGTCCTGTCTCTGTACTCGATTATCTTGCCTCATTGGTCCTTGCATCTGTAAGGGTGGGGGAGCCAATACTGGAGGAGGCCCCTGCTCCTGCCTGATATTGGGGCGACGACGCCCCCACCCCTCCTATATCCGATAACCCTTCCCCTTTGGGATGTCCTGCTACCATCGGAAGACGATCCTTCGAGCGGCCTTTTACCTCTGCCCTGTACCATTAGCTGGTCAGCCTCCAGCTTCTTCGCCATCTCTATGATCTGAGCAGTGGTACCGTGCGATATAAACAGTAGAGGCTGCCTCAGTGAATCCCGTAGGCCATGATAAAATCTCTTAGCATACTTTCGATCATCCCATTCGTGGAATCCGGCAAACCTGGCCAGATGAGAGAATTCTCTTTGGTATTCAATCATAGATCTGCTCCCTTGTTTGAGGTTTAGGAACCTCTCCTCCAATGAGTCTCGGTCTGTGACAGAAACATAGTGGTCCAGGAAGGAGTCGCTAAATTCTTCCCAGGATATATCTATCAGCTCCCTATCCCCATAAACTGAGTCCCGAATAGACTTCCACCATCTCTTTGCGTGGGCTTCCAATGCAGAAGTGGCAAGTGGTACCGCCTGGCTGACTGGGCAGCTAATACGAGCCAGTAGCTCTTGAATGGTCTCTAACCATTCCTCTGTCTTTACCGCGTCCTCTGTCCCTCGGTATACCGGCGGAGATAAACTCTTGAAAGAACTTAGCCAATTTGAGCCTGGATTTGCCTGCGGAACCGGGGCCTGCTGAGCTCTGAAAGCGTCCAGGATTGCTGTCAGCGTTTGCCCCATCTCCGTCTGTAAGAAGGGGATGACAGCTGGAGGGGGAGGGACCACATTTTGTTGTGGAGCGACCTGTGGAGGTTGCAAATTAGATAAAGTTTAATCAAGGATGTTCTAACTCATTTTTTTTAAAAGGACTGATAATGTGGCTTTTACAAATAGGCACACCATTGCTTCCGCTGCATAGTTTGTCCGCAAACTAATGCTCGAGTGGGGTGTTCCAGTGTTGTGGACTTCTTTCTTATATGATCGTTTGTTCAAGTGATACCAGTTTGTAAGATTCATTCCCCATTCTCTGGGGACAACCCGGATCTTATGCCCAAAACCGCCGTCTTACGGTGACACTAATGCACGGGTTAGTCGACACTGCAAGACGCCGATTTTGCCGGCTAGTACGATCATAAACCTGCTCGACCAATATGAGAAATAGCAGTATAATCAGAGTAACACAGGTAAAGTCCACAGCCACAGTACTAATCCTATGTTTATAGTAAATGAAAAGTACATAAAATGCAGTCCAAAATGAGTAAACAACACGAGAGTAATAAGGGCTTATGCCCAGTACATCAAAATCAAATCACTCTCTCACACTCTCTCTAACTGCAGCGGAATCTATCATCTTGACTCAACACACCTGAAGAAGTGCTCCAGTAATAGTAGCAGGTGGTGCCGGTATCTGCTCCTCAAGTCCTGCCTCCTCGATGTGCTGGTCTATCTCCTCGAGCTCCTAAAATGATATGGTCACCGACCATTAGTCAAAAAGATTAAGTCGTTTCTTCCGCACCTCGCCCCACAACTCCTAGGCACCGAGCAGGAGGACGAAGCGGAGGACAATAAGGGGTAAAAAAGTGGAAGCAGGTGACAAGAAGCTAACTACCAAACGTATATAGAAGTAAGTAAGAAAAGAAAGTAACCTTCACTTATGCGAGAACACATAAGCCAAGGGATCTTCTACAAGACTCCCATCGTATAAGATGTCCCATATCATTTTATACAATGGGGTGTCGGTTGTCACAAGCAGTATATATATATAAAAGGAAATAACCTTAACGTATAAACTTGCCCACTCAAGCTTATAAACTAAGGGGTCGTTTAGCAGGTCCTAATGTATAAGCGTCCCATACCGCTTATACATTAGGTGTCATAGGTTGTTATGAATGTTTATGATATGCATCTATATGGTGGGTATGATATGAACAAGCAGTGCAACTCACACACCCAACTTTGTGTACACAAACCTTTAGTTCCCACTTTTTAAGAGCTAGCATCACTCTCAGGTACCACCGTTGTGGCTACGGCAGCAGCAGATCGGGCTTCTCCGCTTTCTAGGCGGGTATACACACTACCAGGCCTAGACCTCTCTTGTACGCCTCTGTACATGAAACAAGTGTACTCTAGAGTCTCTGCGTACCACTTTGCTGACTACCCGTCAGTCTTGTTGGGCCGGGTGCGTGTTATCGGGGATAGTCCTCCAGACCACAGTATAAACAACCTACTGGCCCCTCTAACCCTCGCACCCGCCTGGTCCACCGTACTAACGTCAGTGTGACGACTGGCCAGTACCGCATGGCCCGCCACTAATTTATGCACATGCAAGTATTTCATCTCGAGCTTCCAGCTCACAGGACCATCCTGTCTCAATTCCTCCAACCCGTCACGGGTGAGTATATGCTACAAAACACTCCAACCCTATACAGGTTAGTATATATATTAACCACTTCCCTCCAACTCTGCACGGGTGAGCAAGAAGTCAACAGACTGCAAGTCCCTCCAACCCAGCACGAGTGAGAACATTTTCAGTTTACTTAACCTATTAGACTACTCTTGCCTATCGGTTATTATACTTAGTGACTTAAGGTTAATTCCAGGACTGCCCAGGGCATGCCCGGTGAAGGGCTCTCGGGGGCACTAGGAACTACGATGGGCTGAAGCCCAAAGCTCCCTTTCTCAAGGATATTTACTTTAGTTGATGTCTACCCATGATTCCCTTTGCTCTCAGTGTTACTTTAGAGCGGCTTAGTGACTTAAAATGTTATTCGAGGGGCGACGGTCTTCCGCCGGCCTCCGCCAAGTTAGGACTAAGGTTTGCACTTTCACTCTCGTCACTAGGACACAACTGCCACCCAGGGTTATACTTCCAATCATATACTCTAGCTCAATTGTCGATCAATTCCCCGGAGGCCCTAAGGTATAACCTACCTTACTATGCGCAGCCCTTGACCTAACTCCACCCCGGAATCCAACTTCTAAATTCCTTGGTCCATGTCTCCAAATATTTATCCTAGGGTGGTATAGACTAATGAAATGAATGTATTGATTTTCATAATTTTCCTAGGTCATTAAGGCCTTTAATTAAATCCTTTAAATTATTCCCTAGGTCATTTTACACATGAAGTGGTATCAATTAAAATCTACTGACCTAAGAGAATTTTTCTGAGTTGCATATGAGTAAAATATTACTATCTACAATATCTCATAATTTTCCTTTTTATATTTTTATTTATCCCATAATTAATACAGATTCCACATATTTATCATTTTCCAAATGAAGAATAAGAAATATATTAACCAAAATTCCAGGAAAATTACTGAGAGTATATATCACTACTCTATGACTAATGGCAGAGTTTCATTAAATTCTACAGTGTAGTGGCCTATCAAATTCCATTCTTAATTAATTACCAAAATGCCATTATGCTAACTCCATAATTAACAGTGCATTCAAAAATTTTGAAATAATTCTACAAGGCTAATATCACAATTATACAACTCTTAGAAATAATTGCACAATTTTCCAACATGTAATTCCAATAATTCATGAATAAATACAAAAAGGGTAAAAGAGTAAATTCAGTGTATTTTGCTCCAATAATTCTCAAACAGAGATATAAAAATTTTCCTAAGTCACCTAACACCTCATTTTTGACTTGACAGATTTTGGGGACTTTCCTTGGTAAAAATCTATTTTTCCAATTTCTTTTCCAAAAAGAGCTATATTTTGATAATTCCAAATAATGAGATTTTTGATCCCAAAAATCCCATAATTAATTCTAGGGGTGAGTTTTACCCTAATTAATCATTGGAATAAATTTCATGATTTTTGCATGCCTCAACTAGGCTGAATACACAGTATATCATTTCTGGCTAATTGTACCCCAAGGCCATAAGTAGCCAACACATGCAAGTGGGTTAACCCAACATGCAATGGTTCAAATGGGCTGAAATTTTTATCAGACCCTAACCATGTCCCATAGGATCTGCCACCATAATTTGGGACTATTTGGGTGTCTATAACTCCAAATATTTCATTAATTCATATTTTGATACTATTGTAAAAACTATAGAAAAAGGTATCCCAAAAATTCCTAATTTTTGGCATGGGCTAGATATGCCCTAGACATGCACATGTCCAAAATTTCATGCCATGTGGATCACTGGTTTAGCATGGGCACTCAAATTAAGATCTGCCCTAGCCTAGGACCAGTCCTAGGCGAAAAGCCCTACAGGCCAGACCACTGGGCCAAAACCCATGTTTAGGGTGGCATTGGAAAGGTAACACCAAGGGCTACAATTTTCATTCAGCAACCAAGTTAATTTGAGTTCTAAAGTACCTTAAAAATCACATTCAAGGTGACTGTATAAGTGTGACAATAAAATACATTTATATGATTTATATTATAACATTACTATAGTTGAGCACGAATCTTAAAGCAGTAATGGACGGAATCCACTCATCTTCTCCAATGATTCAACGACCCTGATTGCAGTTTCCTGGGCCACCTTGCGGGGTGTTTTCCGGCCGACTGAGGCGGCGCCAAGGCCGGCCAACTGTGCCACCACCTTCACGGTGGTGGTGGCCGGCTTTTGCCGGCGACTAGGCGGCGGGAGGCGGCGGCGCCGACGATCCCGAGAAGTGAGAAAAAGCTTGAAAAATCGGGATTTTCTCCCATGGCATCGGGCTCAATTGAGCCCGATTGCTTAACCTAAAGTTCTAGGAAGCTAGTACGGCTTGAAGTGAGGTGAAACGAACCTGAATTGGGGCTTGGCGGCGGTTCAGGCGGCGGTTTGCCATGGAGGTGGTGCGCCGGCGAGCTCCTTCTCAAAATCTCGTTTCTCCACCGTTTGCCTCGCTCCAGGTATCAAACTCCACTCCTTTCCTCTCTCTGAAACTGATGGCAGGGTCGGTTTGGGCTGAGGAGGCTTATACCTGGAGATAACTCCAAGATGAGCTCGGGCTCACCTTGGAAACTCCACCATTGCCTCCACCTGGCCACCCCAGCCCTCTAAAGCTTTTGGAATATTCCTGGGAGGTCAGCCAACACATCTTTGGGCAGGATAGACCAGGCCAAGTGGTCTCCATTCTCTTCTCACCTCCTTCTCTCTCCTCTCATTCACCAAAATTCCACTTTTACCCTCTTGCATGTATTCTCTCTCCTGATTATGGGGGGGGGGGGGTAGCTGTTCTTTGGTGCTTTGGGCTGGTCATGGACTAAGTTTGGTGGGCTTGGCCCAAGGGAAATGGCTTGGGCTCCTATTTTCATCCCTTAGGTCAAAATGTTGACTTGTTGACTTTTGGGTTGACTTAGTCAACATGGTGAGTGGGCTGACCCCACTTGTAGGTCATGAGCCCAATGGCACCACCCAACTTGAGTTGGGTCAAGGGGGTGTCCTACTTAGGCTAATTGGGCCTATGAGTGTGGTTTTGACCACTTTAGGTTCAAGATTGACTTGAGTCAACTAAGGTCAAACTGTTGACCTAGGGACATGCCTTAGGGTCCACTTAGATTGTTTTTAAGGTTAGGGCAATGTGGTGGGGTCATGGTGTGGCTAGGGTCCCTCTTTTGGGCTAGTTTGACCTAATTTGACTTGGTCCTATGGTGGGCCCCACATGGCTACAACCCACCACTTAGGGTCAAACCTAGCTAATTTCCCCTAACCCCCACCCCATGCCTAACCCAATCTAAGTTAAGGGGCCTAGAAGTAACATGGGATGTTACACTACTAGCCGCACAACCTACACAATACAAGTTAACTTCACTTAGTCACGCAGTTAAGAAAGTTTAACCGCAAGTTCAAAGCGCTAGCTAAGTTCTCATTATTTCCGTTATATATGACGAGTCGAGGACCCTTATTTATAGGAGATAAGGATAGTGTGGTCACCACCCATAATGATAGGATAGTTGCCTGGCATCTTGCAACTAGCACCACCAGTCCGTACAAGAGTGTGGATACCGGATTCAGGCCGCAAAAACATGCGGACAACATCCTCAGGCATCATGGACTTAAGCAATCCAACCATATCCTAAGCCAGGACCGTGTCTAAGGTGATCTACCAGACTCCGCATCTAGACCGCACAATAATGTGGTCTCCATGACTAAGCAATCAAACTAGACTTATCATAACATCGTGACCAAGTCCACACAACCAACGAACTCTGGTAACCACCCGCACGAGAAGTCCACAACGAACTCGGCGGTTAGCCTCTACTATCCGCATTAACCGCCTTCCTCAATGCGAACCATAAATCCTGCCAGCTCCAAGCAGACTCTGCGGTCTCACTAACCAGACCGTGACAGCCGCGGTTGCCAACATTAACCTCCCGGTTATGAGAGGACTTAGCGCAACCACTCGCACCAAAAGCCCGGACTGATGGAGGACGGTGCCACTAATCTTTATATCAAAGGTCCTCGGGCGGATCCACGGGGCAGCCAGTTAAGCCATTACCACATAGCACCGCAGCGCGCGGGCGATTCCGGACCGCAGCCCCAACAATCCCCCCCGGAAACGACCCCGGGGTTTCGAACCCGCGACCCCCTCTGATACCACTTGAGAGGACTTAGCGCAACCACTCGCACCAAAAGCCCGAACTGATGGAGGACGGTGCCACTAATCTTTATATCAAAGGTCCTCGGGCGGATCCACGGGGCAGCCAGTTAAGCCATTACCGCATAGCACCGCAGCGCGGGGGCGATTCCGAACCGCAACCCCAACAGGTTACCTCTCAGGGTGTTTGCTGATCCAGACTGCATGAAGAAGAACAATAGCCTAAAACAGGCTATCCGCCAAATCCTAGCCGCCAGACCGGCAGCTGTCTCTGCGGTCTGCCTAATCAGACCGCCCACTTCCACTTCAACAATTTAAACATAGGTGTACCATAACTACTGTGAGGATATGAGCACATTGTCGCTAAAGTTAATAAAAATAATGAGGCTAAACTACTATCCAGCATGTCGATAGCCCGATCTCACTATGGGGACCAGCCCATATACTTTTTCTTTAAACAGTAAGTTGATCTTAGCATGTATATATATCTTCTATTTTTTTGTAACATCTAAACCTTCAGAAGTCAGATTTAGGGGACGGTGGGTTTGATTTTCTCTCTTTCTATCACCTTTTTGTTTTCTTTTTGAGAGGAGAATGCATGGAGAGAAGGGTGCAGGAGCAGGAGACACAAAGGAGTAGAGGTGGACTTCATAGTTAGCAAGAAGATGGTGGAGCGTACAACGGAGACATCAAAGAAGAAGGAGAAGACTTTTGATGTTTTTTCAATGTTTTAGGATCATAATTAATGTCTATGTATCTTATAAAATTTTAAATCACCCTCTTTGTATTGATGTTTTGTTATTTACAAACATGTTGAGTTTTTTTTCTAGACTTTGTTTTCAGAAAATTTTCTTTCCACTTTTTTTTGTAATTTGACAAATCAACTCAGTCGGCTTTCATACCAACACGTTCTACTTAACTGACAATAATGTTTCACAATATTTTTCAAGTTTCTAAATAATAGGCTCTATTGGTTCCCCCTAAGATTTTTCGAGTTAAACCAGGAAGACTTTGACCAAAAACACGTAGGCAAGCAACTTCGGAGACTAGAAAGAGCTCTCAGGTTTTCCACCAAGAATATGGGACTTAGATCGTTCATTCGCTCAGAATTTGCTCCACTCCCTCTCTAATTCACACTACTCTTAGCACTCACTCGGACTCAACAGAGAGCCTAGGAGCAAGCATAGAGAAGTGCTTATGTGGATGTTATCCTCCAAGCTTCATGGACTTAGCTTCTTTTCCACATTCTTTGTATTCAAAGCTTGTAATAAATAGGCGACACAGATCCGACCACGTGGTTTTTCACCCTTTTCAGGTTTTCCACGATAAAAAGGTCTTTTAATATTTCTACTTAGTTCTCATTAACTGTTTGCACGTCCGGTCCAATTCAAAGCTAAGACGGTCTAATCCTCTGGACCGGAGAAAACACGATCGACCCACAATAGTTTGACACAGTCAGTGGGAAAGTGTTTCCAACTCGACAACAACTCTCGAGAAGCTGCATTTGCCCGGTGCAAGCACCCCCGACCAACAACAACAGTGCATGGAAAGACTTGCACTCGACCCTTACAATGATTCTTATTAAAGAAGCATCGCATGACACTAGGACAACAATCACCCCGGTCCGAGCAAGCCCACTTCTTGGGGTGCACTTCAGGGCGCATGTGGGCAGGCTCGCTGGCAAGAAAGTGGGAAAAATTGCAAGTTCCCCTGCCTATGCCAGCCAAGTTTTCACCATTACGTAGCACAATGAAAACTACCATGGCAAAAAGGTGCACCAGGACATCACCATCTATTTCGAGGGTGTGGACCAGAAAGCAGTGCACATGCCGTATCAAGACCCCCTCATTATCAGCACAGGGATAGGTGAGTCGTGCCTCAGAGTCAAGAGGATTCTCGTGGATGAAGGAAGTTCGATCGACGCCCTTTTAATGTCTGTAATCTGAAGCATGAAGATTGGCGAGGGATCTCTTCATCCAAGTGGACCCATCTATGGGTACAATAACTAGCCAGTCCTGGTTCGGGGAATGATCATCCTCCCAGGAACAATAGGGGAGTACTCGATGTAGGAAACCCGAGACATCTAGTTCATGATCTTGGAATGCAACTCTACCTACAATTCCATCTTTGGCAGGCCTCTGCAAGCTGTATTTGGAGTGATTCCCTCCATACCTAACCTTGTAATGAAGTTCTTAATGCCTGTTGACATGGGTGTTATTCGGGGAGATAAATGGATGACACGGATTTGCCATTTGAACCAAGCTCGACTATGGCGGGGTGTAACTCTTCATGTCGAAAACTTCGACCTTCGAGATGAAGATACAATGGAGAGGGCAATGCCAGTGGAGGATTAGTTGAAGTCCTGCTCCTCACAGGGGACTTTACCCGCACGATGTAGATAGGGTCGCTTCTGTCCCCAGAGGAGTAGGAGGAATACATGGGCTTCCTATGAGGCAATCAAGACGTGTTTACATGGAGCCCTGACGACATGCCAGGGGTAGATCCGTGGATAATCACACACTCATTGAATATCAACCTTGTATGTCGGCCCATGATCCAAAAAAATTGCAACTTCGCACCCAAGCAGCTCCAAGCCATAAAGGAGGAAGTACACTAATTTTTTGTGGCACAATTCATCTGGGAGGCAGAATACCCTACCTAGCTCGCCAACGTGGTCATGGTGAAAAAGGCCTCTGACAAGTGGAGGATGTGTGTGAATTATAGTAATCTCAACCATGCATGTATGAAAGACAGCTTCCCGCTTCGCCACATTGATAAACTCGTGGATGTCATGACTGTACACAAACTTTTCAACTTTATGGATGTCTACTCTGGTTATAACCAGATCCAAATGAACCCGGTGGACAAAGAGCATGCCGCCTTCTACACAGACAGAGGTGTATACTGCTATAAATTTGAGCAAAAGAATGTTAGGGGTACCTACTAGAGGCTGATGAATATGGTGCTCAAAAATCTCATCGTACGATCCATGGAGGTTTATGTCGATGACATGTTGGTAAAAAAATATACGACATTCTAGGACCTGGACAAGTGTTTTCAGCTTCTCCGCCACTTCCAGATGCACTTAAACCCCTCCAAGTGTATGTTCGGAGTCACCACGGTGAAGATTATAGGATTCAAACGCAGCGAGGTATTGAGGACAACCCGAGAAACTTAAGGCACTAGAAGACATGTCTCCCCCTCGCACCTTCAGGGAGGTTCAATATCTCAATAGGAAGATAACTTTGCTCTCCCGCTTCTTAGCTCGGACAAGGGATAAATACCTCTCATTCTTCAAAGCGCTCTGCAGAGTATGACATACCTTCATTGGACGAATAAGTGTTAGGATTCCTTCGAGCAATTTAAGCAGTACCTAGCAACTCCCCAGTCACTCCCAAGCCCACAGTAGGGTAGGCCCTTTTTTCTGTACTTGGCAGTATTGCCCAACCACTTAGCTTGGTGCTGGTCAAGGAAGGAGTTTAACGCCCAGTCTACTACCTCAGTAAGGACCTATAAGATACTGAGGGTAGATACCCCGTTGTAGACAAGATTACCCTAGCCCTGTTATTCTCTGCGAGAAGTCTCCGACCGTACTTACAGGCTCACACCATTAAAGTGCTTATGCAGCTACCGCTCAGCACAATTATGCAAAAGCTAGAGGTATCAGTGAGGCTAGTTAAATAGGTTATGGAGCCAAGAGAATTTGATATCCAATTCTTTTTTAGTCCTGTCATCAAGTCCCAAGTCCTGGTAGCCTTCGTGATGGAGTGCACAATCCACTCAGAGGATGCTCCCAGCCCCGACAGTGCAACAACCGCGTGGTGGGTCGTGTACATCAATGGGGAATCCGGAACTGATGGGGAAGGCGTATGTATATTATTAACAAATCCTGAAGGGGCCACCCTCGAGTATAGACTCAGGATGATGTTCCCAACCACCAACATGTAGAATACGAGGCTTTGATTGCCTACCATTGTCTAGGCATCGACTGCCGAGCAAAAATCTTGACCATCAACACCAACTCTCAACAAGTGGTCTCACAGTTCGAAGGAGACTACGAAGCCAAAAATAAGTAGCTCGTAAAATACCTTGAATAGGCAAAGTCTCTCCTCGGGATGCTCGAATCCTACTAGATCCTCCACATACCAAGGGAGTAAAACACTAGAGTTGAATCTTTATCCAAGCTTGCTAGCTCTATCATAGGATGCCAGTCTTGATGACACCGAGTTGAAGACTTACTCATACCCATCATTAGCAATCCATAAGAGATCGTCACCAAAATAAGAGGGGAACCCTCATGGATGGATCCCATCATCGCTTACCTAGGAGATGAGTAGCTACCCACTGACCAGCTAGAGGCGTGGCGACTACGAATTCATGCCACCCGATTCTATATCATTGCCAACGAGATCCTTCTCTGGACCCTATCTGAAGTGTCTACACCCACCTAGACAGACTACACTTTAAGAGAAATTCACGAGGGAATATGAAGAGAGGATTTGGGAGGCAAGGCGCTGACACTAAAGGTATTGCACCAAAGACTCTACTAGCCTACTCTAAATAAGGATGCCCTCTACTTCGTCTGAAAGTGTGAAAGTTGTCAGCCCCACTCCCATGTGACACATCAACCCCTCGTTTGTCTTACCCTGCTCCAGAGTACATGACCATGCGTACAGTGGGGGATCAATTTGCTGGGCCTACTCCCATCGGCCTCCAAGCAGAGGAAGTTTATCATCGCTGCTATTGATTACTTAACTAAGTGGGTTGAAGTCGAGCCTTTGGCCAACATCACCAAGGAGAACCCTGCGCAGTTTGTCTAGAAAACATCATCAACTACTTTAGCATCTCAGCTACCATCGTCGCCGATAATGGGATGTAATTCATAGGAAAGGCCTTCACCAGAAAGTATAAGGACCTAAATATAGAGCTCTTCCACAGCTATAACACATCTGCAATCCAATGTACGGACGGAAGTCGCTAATCGCACCATCCTGATGGGCCTGAAGACCCGCCTCCAATAGGTAGGGAAATGGGTAAATGCCCTCCCCAACATGTTGTGGGCCTACCAAACAATGGAGAGGACCATGATGGGAGAGACGCTCTTCAACCTATGTTATGAGGTCAAAGGTGATCATACCAGTGGACATCGGCATCCCGAGCCCCCGCATCCAAGCCTTCGACCCAACAGAGAACGAGACACCCCTCAGGGGAAACCTAGAATTAGTCCAAGAAGTCAGGGATGAAGCAACACAAAGGATCGCAGCCTATCAGAATCACATGGCTCGCTTCTATGATGGGAGGGTAAAACTGAGGCCCATTAGCATTGGGGGCCTAATATCCAAAAACTTGAGGCCGCTAGAAAGGGCCCCCAAAAGGACAAGCTCTCCCCAACCTAGGAAGGTCCGTTCGTCATCACCACAATAACAAAACCTGGAACTTACAATCTAAGGGCCCCAGACAAGAAGACACTCCCTCGGTTGTGGAATGCGCAGAACCTGCGTCACTTCTACGAGTATTCAATGTCCCAAGAACAAGGAAAACGTGAAGACGAGCTCGCACGCTCATGTAATTTCTCCTTTTAGTAATATCATAGGCCGCCTCGATGGACGAATGGGCCAATAAAACAAACAGGCTTTGCACCCTTCTATTGTCAAAGGGAGATGGACAAAAGTCCTTCTGCACCTCCCAGACGAGATAAACAAAATTCCTTCTGTACCTCCCAGGCGAGATGGACGAAAGTTCTTCTGCACCTCCCATGCGAGATGGACGAAAGTCCTTCTACAACTCCCATCCGAGAAGGACAAAAGTCTTTTTGCACCTCCCAGGCGAGATAGATTAAAGTCTTTCTGCACCACCCAGCCAAGAAGTACGAAAGTCCTTCTACACTTCCCAAACAAGATGGACGAAATTCCTTATGCACCTCTCAGGCGAGATGGATAAATATCCTTCTGCACCTTCAACCAGATGGACCTTGAGTCCTCCTGAGGCTCGAATGAATAAAGGTTCTTCTCCCCTCTATCGGACATACCACAAGTCCTCCCGATATCTGAACAAACAAAGGTCCTTTTCCCCTCCACCAGACGGTCCCAGAGTCTTCCCGATGCCCGTATGAAAAAAGGATCTTCGCTCCTCCATTGTACAGACCCCAAGTCCTACTGAGGCCCAAATAAACAAAGGTTCTTCCCTCCTCCACCGGATGGACCCTGAGTCCTGCTGAGGCCCGAACGAACAAAGTTTCTTCTCCCTTCTAACAAACGGACCCTAAGTCCTCCTGAGGCCTGAGAAAAACAAGGGATCTGCGCCCCTCAAATCGAATGGAGCATAACTAGAATCCTCCTACATCGTCTAATAAAGATAGACTTTAAGTCCATCTACATCATCAAGATAAGGGGGTAGGGTGTCCCTCTGCATCGTTTCCATGTGTTTGCCCCCAGTGCAAACACCCAATGACAACCGCTCAAGGTAACACACAACATCATACTCATACATTCATATAATGGGGAATATGAAAAGAAACACACTTATGCACCAATGTAATGCGCAAATCACGAATCAGGATGACGTTCCTACAATACACAGAAGCGCCACATAACAAGCAAAAGTTATGCGCGAGTAATCAACCAGGAGAATCGCAATATAGGATTTGAGAGTATCTAGTTGTCTGCCTAAATCACCTAGAGAGGGGTGAATAGATGAGTTCTACATCTTTTTGTTGAATAAAAATTAATAAAAAATAAACACACAGAAGCACACAAGGATTTCTAGTGGTTCTCTAGAATGGGTACGTCCATTGTCCCACCTCTCCTATCTAGCACTTCGGGCTAGACTCGACTACTTCACCAAAACTCAAATTATTCAAATCTTACACCTCAGAGCCTCAACTCCTACAACTCGGAGATAACGTTCCTACAACTCAGAGAACAACCTCTCCTATAACTCGATCCAAAAACAAGGATCTATAACTCGAAAGTGAAAACTTTATACAAGAATACAAAATAAATTTATACAACTCTTTAGATTAAAGACAATCTAAATTTTCAGATCTGAAAAGATTCAGTCTTCTTCTTCCTAGAATAAAATCTTGAAAGCTTTGTAGAGGGAGAAGACTTGAAATTAAACTTGAAAGCTTGATCTGAATTCTTGATTCGACACGATCTGAAATCTTTAGTAGAACTAGGAACGAGATCTGTCGAATCACTTCTTGAAAGAATTATCAATCGTGCAATCCTAGGTCGCAAACTTGATTTCTGATGGTTGTACGAGCGACAGAGAACAACGACCTTTACACGATTTCAAGTTAGGACTGAGCGATTAGGGTTGAACGAATTAACCCTAGGTATTTATAGAAATCCTTCTTTAACGGCTAGAAAATTCTTTCCAAGAACGAAACATCCATGTGTACTGTGCATGGCCGACGACAAAAAGAAGAAACCCATTAGACAGAAAAATAGAAAATAAATCGCTAAGTCCATTCATCGAGTATCGTTGCATATCCATGAGTACACTTGACAAATCGACTTCGATATCTAACGAATTTAACTTAGACAAAACCAGAGAAGTAAATTCGAGAACTCAAAGCATACTCTGTGAGTTTCGATGAATTCATTGTCTATCGACTGACATATTAGACGAATTCGATGAGTATCAATTGATACACTCGACGAATTTGATGAGTATACTTGAGGATACTCGACAAATTTTACTTAACCGATTTACAAGATCTCAGAAGTTATTCCCTAAGTAAACATGATGAATTCGATGAGTTCCAGTAAGTATACATGACGAATTCTGAAGGATCAAGCGCATACCCAACTGCACCAAAAGCCCGGACTGTTGGAGGGGGCGCTACTTAATTTTTTATATAAGTAGCAGAGCGCCACGGGTCAAGTGAAGGAACGCCGGACCCAACAATCCCCCCCCCCCCGGCGTCCAGCACAACCCGTCGGCTCAGAGGTGGGGTTACCACATGGCCCACACGGCTCAGAGGTGGGGTTACCACATGTCCACGGTTGCCTGACCCACCGGACCCACACAGGTAGAAGGGAAAAATCAGGATTTAATAGCGCCCCCCGGTCTTGAACCCGTAACCTCCCTCTGATACCAATTGAAGGATCAAGCGCATACCCAACTGCACCAAAAGCCCGGACTGTTGGAGGGGGCGCTACTTAATTTTTTATATAAGTAGCAGAGCGCCACGGGTCAAGTGAAGGAACGCCGGACCCAACAAATTCGATGATTATCCATAAGTATACTCGACGAATTCGACGAGTATCAACTATTATACTCGAAGAATTTTATTTAGGGAAAATTCATGTTCTTCTAAATACAGCAACTTGTCCTTCCTTATTTCTTCTAATGCACTTGGAATAGAAGTACACTCCAATAGAGAGATTATACGTGAGTCAACACATTGGCCTATACAATGAGGGATTACATTATATAGTCCTACATTTCATGACCCATTGTAACCTGACATTGAGTTGTACTTAGCAATAGAGTCCTACAAACACATAATTAAATAAATAGCATCAAATACAATCTTAATTCATCTTAGTTTAAGGGACATTTCTTCAAATCAAGGTTATTGTGGATACAATACCCAACAATCTCCCCCTATTTGAAGAAGTCAGAACCCTATACACTAAGGTGAATTGCACACAAGATAATCTTAAATAGAGATATAGAAAGGACATAAAATTAAGAAATAGGACCAATGACAGTCAAAAAATTAAGATATATATAAGTTTTATCGGGGCAAATAGTTTTCACAAACATCAAGGAAAATATAAACTTTAAACTGGTTTGCCTTGGTTCTTCTGGTACTAAATGTCAAAATAAGCCTTCGGCTTCGGGAAATACTTTGGTAGAACAGGAGGAACGTCTGGATCATTACTTCTATACTTCCTGAAGTGTATCCTTTTTATAGCATTGGCTACCTCATGCTTCTGTCATTCCTATATGCTATAATGTTCCCACCTATCTTAATTTCCCAAGTAAACTAATGTGAAGGTGTCCAAAATGATGCCTTTTGAGATAGGGCTTCACACTTCACACAGTTCCCTGTTAGGATCAGACCTGTGAGCTGACAGTCTTTCCCTATATTTCCTCTTCTTTAGAGCTGGTTGAGAGACATCTTCAACCACCTGAATCTCTGGTTCAACAGCAGCAACAACAACAACACCTGACCCGTATTGAAGATAATCCTAAGAGAAATCTTGAGACTCTGTCTAGTACTGAGAGTATTCTTGAACAGGATAAACATGTCATGCACAGGATTAGGTATCACTGGTTCTGGCACTATAAGTTCCGGCATCCTTACTTCAACAGATCATGGAAACAGTTCTTCATGTAGTCATTTGAATTTATCATAACTGTAGATGTTGAAATCTCGAAACTATTGGTTCATAGAGGCTTCAATCACATTTACCTTAGCTTTCAGTTCCTCCTCACCCTTTCTGACTTCTTTAAGCACCTCCTTAGCAATCGCATTACTGTAATACACTATTTGATTGTCATAGTGGTTCATCCTTGCATTTTGGGCATTTATCAAAGTATTGGCATTCTCATCAACATTTCTGAGTACATACAAATTGATCTTAAGCCCGGCCATTATGTGAATAATAGCTTGCCCACCTGCACAAACTAGTTATCCTGAGTCGATTCCATCTTATCAAAATGCACCTTGACTTCAGCAAGGTCATTGTTCATATCTTGTTCATTCTCTTTTACTTTCTTCAGAACTTTCTTGAGAGATAGATCAAAATGTGTTTGTTGTCTAGCCATCATTACTTCTATAGACTTTAGTAAAGAATTTTCTGAACTTGTACTAGGAAGGTCTTCAATTGGAAGACTTGGAGGAGATGGTAGATCTACACTGTCCTCAGAGTCACTAGACGACTCTGCCACTAGATAAATATGAGCTTGCGATAATAGTTCGGGACCTAGATCCTCTAATAAAGGAGGAAGCCTCTCGTCTTCTCCTTCCTCATCAGATATTTCAACAATTTCTTCTTCCTCAACTGGAGGTCCACCTGGAATCTCAGCAATCCTTTTTTGTAGGTTACGGATAAACCTGTCAACCTTTATGTGAATCGAAACAGAAGAATGAATATGCTCCCCCTCAGACACAGATGGATGAATCTCTGGGAGACTTACGATCATGTTATCAGTAGTAACATAATCATTAGAATAATTTACATTATCAGCATCTAAAACCTTGTCTGTATCATTTACATTATCAGCAGCCAAAACATTTTCTATATCATTTACATTATCAGCATCCAAACCACCATTAGCAGCAACCTCATCAGCAACTATATCAACAACCACATTCTCATCAGCAGCAATAACAATCTCAATAGCCTGAACCTACATAACCTGAACAATTGCATCTAGGACTGAAACTGACTCTGTAAAAGAGGGAATAATCAAGGGCACTTGAACATCAGTATCCACTTGACTCGCAACAGACTCCCCCTCAACTCTTACACTCAAGCTATCAGGAATTTCATGGGGGGGGGGGGTAGGAGTAGGAATCCTCTCATCAGGAGCAACCTCCTCTTCCTTAGGCAATTCACTGAGTCCACCTTGCCTTCGGATCCTCCTTTCCCATCTGGAGAAGATTGAAGAGTCAATCCTCTTAAGGTGATGGATTGGTACACCTTTCGTCATGTCGAAAGTGTTCATATCCACTTGGTTGAGGTAAAGGCTGAGAATTATTCCAAAATTTGGAGACCGCAGGCTGTCTTTGATTTTGCCAAACAGTACTGCTCCCCAATCAATTCTCTTTCTGCAGATGATAACGACAATGAGCTTGAACATGTTGTTGGAGAGGTAGTTTTGGGAGCCAAATTTGCATAACAGAACCTTCCCAATAACATCAGATAGTAGTTTCCCTTCATCATTCATCACTTTTCTCTTGATGGCTATAGTACTTCGAGGTAAACCACAGAAGAGTAATGCCCTTATAAAGTCACTATCTTTAATATAGTCGGCTTCATCAACTTCTGGAAGCCACAGATAACGATTGAGGAGGGAGAACTTCACTTTGATAGACATATTTTTGACTTTGTTCTTGATAACTATGCCTTCACGGCGGAGCTTAGCGTATTGGAAGAATTCAAACACATCCCTATCCAGTACCTTGCATAGATGTTCCAGTACGAAAGACAGACTGGCAGCTTCTAACATCAGGAGGACGTTGCAGAACTCATCGGAGGCGGTAGCAAACCCTGTTTGAACTAGTTCTCCCCCAACCAAAAGGTTTCATGTACCTCGTGGAGCAATGGAGTTCGAAGGAGAGTCGAGGAAGACGGATCGGTGAGAGGAACAGTTACGGAATATGAACAGTGCTTCCAAATCTTCTCGATGGAATCCGAAAGGTTTTTGACGAATGTGAATTTAATTTGCCCGCTAAAGTCTTATTTATATATAATTAATATTTTAAACAAGAGAGAGAAGCGCGTACCTTGCCGGAAGTGACTTTTCGGATCCAATAAAGAAAGAAAAGAATTGACCTAAGTGAGATTCGTCGAAACTCCTTGAGTATTCCCGGTAATTCGTCGAAATAACCCAGGTGAAGAGTCTGATTCGTCGAATGTCATCGAAATTCTTTAGCCATACTCGACGAATTCGACGAGATTCCTTAGGTATATACGACGAATTTTCCTTAGAAATTTTTGACTTTCTGAATCCAAGACCATCTTCAAGAGTCTTTGTTGAGCATACCAAGTTCCATTTTGAAGAAAGAGAACTTGACCTCATCCAGTGGGTTCGTAAAAATATCTGCGACTTGCTTATCCGTGGGGACATAACTAAGGTTGATGTCCCCATTCTCCACATGCTCCCGGATGAAGTGGTATCTTATCTCGATGTGCTTTGTCCGGTTATGAGAGACTGGATTATTAGTGATCGCAATGGCACTGGAGGAGTCACAAAACATAAGAATCTCTTTTAGCTCCATGTTGTAATCTTCGAGCTGATTCCTTATCCAAAAAAGTTGTGTGTAACAAATGCCTGCAGAGATATACTTTGACTAAGCGGTTGAGAATCCACACAACTCTGTTTTTTGCAGCTCCAAGAAATCAACCTTCTTCCTAGGAACTGACAAGTTTCGGAAGTACTTTTTCTATTATCCCTACTACTCGCAAAATCAGCATCTAAAAAACTTATTAGCTCGCAGCCATTACTTTTTGGGTACCATATGCCAAGATTCGGTGTACCCTAAAGGTATCTCAAAATCCTCTTTATAGAGGCGTAATGAGATTGCTTAGTATTTACCTGAAATCTAGCACATACGTATATAGAAAACATTATGTATGGCCTACTTGTAGGGTAGAGCAATGATCCAATTATGCTTCTGTGCTTGGTTTCACCAAAAAGTTTCTCTTTCTCGTCCTTGTCTAGATAACTGAACCCATTGGAGTTCTCATAGAGGTTGCACTCTCCATTCTGAATTTCTTAATTAACTCGTTGATGAACTTTGTCTGAGAGATGAAAATCTATCATCAGATTGTTTCACTTGAAGTCCTAAGAAATACTTCATCTCACTCTTACTACTCATTTTAAACTTCTCTTGCATAAGTTTAGAAAACTTTTTGTAAAAATCGTCATTTGTAGATCCAAAGATAATATCATCGACATAGATTTGCACTAGCAAAATCTTGATGTGTACTTCCCTAAGAAATAATTTCTTACTTATCTTTCCCCTTGTAAACTTGTTCTCAAGAATAAAGTTAGATAGTGTCTCATACCACGCTCGTGGAGCTTGTTTTAGACCGTATAAAGCTTTATTTAGAAAATATACATGCTCAGGGAGAGTTGAGTTGACAAAACCTGAGGGTTGAGCTACGTATACTTCCTCTTTCCGATTACCGTTGAAGAATGTTGATTTCACGTCTATTTGATAGACTTTGTAACCTTTGTGCGTAGCATACACAATGAACAACTTGATTGATCCAAGTTTGGCCACAAGAGCAAAAGTTTGATCGAATTCGATCCCTTATTCTTGTCTGTAACCTTTTGCTATAATCTGGGCTTTGTGCTTTATGATCACTCCATTTTTGTCTAGTTTGTTTTTGAATATCCATTTTGTTCCAATTTCATTCTGTCCTTTAGGCCTTAGCACCAGCTCCCAAACCTTGCATCTTTCAAACTGATTGATCTCCTCTTGCATAGCCACAATCCAAGAAGCATCCTTGTTTGCTTCTTCAAATTTCTTTGGCTCGACCTGAGAAAGAAAGCTAAGAGGCAAAATTTCGTTAGCTGCACCTCTTCGGGTTCTTATGTCGTCATTTGGATCTCCAATTATCAGATCAACTAGGTGATCTTTTAAGTGTCTGAATACTATATTCCGTCCCATCCCATCATTAGGTTCAACCACACAAGGTGCACCTTCAGTAGGAGGGTGAAGATCTTCATCTTGAGGTTCCTCTTCAATCATGCTGGGACTGACGACTTTGATTGAGTTCGAAGCATCTTCCTTAAAAATTTCTTCCAAGTTTAGTTCTTTTATCGTGACACCTGCATCTACACCAATAACACTAGACGAGTTGCTATGGAGCATACTTGTCTCATCAAATATAATATTTATAGATTCTTCTACAACCAGGATTTTCTTGTTAAAAATTATATATGCCTTACTATGACTATTATATCCTACGAAATACCTTCAAAACATTTTTCACAAAATTTTGTACGATAGTACTTCCCATTATTAAGTACAAAACATTTACTGTCAAAGATCTTAAAGTAGGACACAGTTAATTTTCTGCCTTTCAACAGTTCATAGGGAGTCTTACAATGGCTTTTGTTGATTAATTCTTTGTTTTGCACGTGATAAATCATGTTGATTGCTTTGGCCCAGAAGTACTCTGGTAGAGAAGCGTCATTCAACATAGTTGTACATGCTTTAATGAGAGTTTTGTTCCTTCTCTCGGCAACTCCATTTTGTTGTGGAGTATGCAGAGAGGAAAACTGATGAAAGATACATTGATTTGCACAAAATTTTGTCATGGCCCCAGACTCAAATTCTGCTTCGTGGTCACTTCTGATTTTGATCACTAAGCATTTCAATTTGTTCTGAACTTGCCTGAAAAAATTCGTGAAAGCTTCGAAGGTGTCTGACTTGTGTTTCAAAAATAATACCAAGTAAAACGAGAGTAGTCATCAACAATAACTAGTATATAGACTTTACCTCCTAAATTGTGAATTGACATTAGACCAAATAAGTCCATATGAAGTATATATAAGCATCTAGAAGAATCTTTTTTAACAACCCTCTTAAAGGTAGCCCTTGTCTGCTTACTCATTTGGCATGCGTGACATGAACTCTCTTTAAGACACTTAAGGCTAGGGGCATCACGCACTAAGTTTTGAGAAAATAGCATACTTATAGTTTTGAAATTAATATGTGATAATCTATTGTGTCATTGGTCATAGAGAGATGCACTATCTTTTGCTAAAAAATACACTAGTTTAGAAGCGTCTAAACAAAAAAAATTAAACAGAAAATATTTCTACTCCGAGTGCCTGTTAAGACTGTCTCCAAATTGGCAGATGATTTTATCATACACTTATCCTTGTAGAACTCAACAATATAGCCTTTATCACATAATTGGCTTATGCTTATGAGATTGTGTTATAATCTTTTAACATAAGCCACGTCTGTAAAAGAGATGATACCGTTGGAGATCATACCGTAGCCAGTTACTCCTCTGTCTGAACTGCCAAAAATGACTTCTGGGTCGTCCTCAACTAGGGTATTTTCTCGACAAAGGCTTCTTATTCCGCTCATGTGCCGAGATCATCTACTGTCCAAATACCAAATTGTAGTTTTGATGCACTTTGGACATACCTGCAATCATGAATCACTTACCCTTAGGATCTCAAACAGATTTGGGTCATTGGTTTCTTGTTAACTTAACACCACTAGGAGCATTAACATTTTGAGTGATCGGTCTTGCAATGTTAACTCATGGAGTTTCAATTTTCACTGGATGAAACCAACATTCTACGGCAAAATGACCAATCTTGCCGCAACACCAACAGTCAAACATGTTGTACCTTCTTTTATATTCTTGCTTCACCTTCTGATTGAGAGTTCTAGCAGGTGCTACAGACTTGGAGGTGGAAGCATCGTGATTATAGCAAACACAAGGCTTCACTGTCTCCTTAGCCTTACGAACAATAGTCTTGGCTTTGGGTTCCTTCTTAATATTTGGTCCATGAACGTAGGGACCATACCCTTTAAGAGTTATTTCTTCGTACGATGCCTTGAAAGCACTTGCACCAAAGTATCGAGGATGGATCCATCCATGGTAGTGCTTTTTATGCTCCAAATAAGTTGGCCTAGCAAAGTCATCATAAGACGTCTCAAAGTCATATTTATTTATGGAAAAATAGCCTTCTTAAAAGCGGGTTGACTTTGAGGTGCCTTCACTTTACCTTTGGTAGCAACTCTCTTAGTAGCCTTACCTTTCTCAACTATGTGGCTAAGACCACTACTCTTCTTAGGTGCAAAAAATTCATCAATGAGAGGAAGAATGGTCTTTGGCGTTGAGTAACTTTCAACAAGTTTTCTTTCCACCAAGAGCTTTACTTCTAGCTCATCTAAGTATTTCTCTTTCCGACTTAATAGTTCAGTAGAACATTTTAATTTCTCTTTTAAGGAGTGAACTTCATCTCTGAGAGGAGTCAATTCAGCAATTCCCTCCCTCGGACTTGATTCCACTACCTTGAGAGAAGCAATCTCTTTTGATTTCTTTTTGACTACCTTACAATATTTGTCAAGGGCTCTTAAAAGTTCTTGATGCTGAGACATCAAGTCAGAATCATCTTCCTCAAAAGAATAATCTTCATGACCTATAGTTGAAGTTTCAGATTTAGATAGCATAGTGTGAGAGTTTACCTTCCCGTTGAATTGGGAGTCGCCTACTTCCTCATCTGATTGAGCTATGATCCCAAAGTAGGCTTCTTCATTTTCTGAGCTTGACACACTTGAGTCACTGTTGCTAAGAGTCTTTGACTTCTTTGCAACGAAGCTCTTCTCTTCCTTCCTCTTACCTTTGAAAGATCTCTTCTCTTTTTTCTTGAATACTTCCTTCTTTTTATACAGACACTCCGCAATCACGTGTCCTGACTTATTGCAATAATAACAAACTATGTCAGAAGAAGAATGTTTGTTCGGTTTATACTTATACCTGTCATCTATGTTGTAACTTTTCTTCGACCGATCACCATCACGATGTGATCTTCTGAAGTTAGAGGAGCATGACTGATTTTTCATTTACCTCCTCTTGCTGAACCATTTTTTGAATTGCTTGGAGATTAGCGAGAATTCTCCATCAGATACTTCAGAGCTTGACGTGCTTTACTCAGAATTTTCTTGGGCATCAGAAGCTCGTGTCCTAATTGGTGACACAGCTTTATATTTTCTTGACCTTTCAGCCTTCAGAGCTATTGAATTCTCTTTGCTTGAAGTCTTGTTGTTTTGCTCCTCTTTCTTTCGAGTATTCATTTGCAGCTCATATGATAAGAGCTTCCCGGACAAATTCTGAGGATCAGCCTTTAGCAATTTTCCGAATTCTCTAATGGCAACGATCTTAGTGTCTCATTCCTTTGTCAGGGATATTAATAATTTGTCGTTTAGTTCACCATTAGTGATTGCTCGACCATAGTTCCTCTAACCATTGACGATTTTGAAGAACTTTTCATAACTATCTGTGATGGTATCCTTCAGGTCTGTATGAAGGCCCCGTACTCCTGATTGAGTAGAGATCTTCGATCATCCCTCACTTCTTCGGTACCTTCCATCAAGACAACCAGAGAGTTCCACATCTCCTTGGCAGATTTGTAGTGGAAAAGGTTTTACAATATCGAGTCATCCACTACACTAACAATTATGTTTTTGGCCTTTTTGTCCAAGGAGACGAGAGAAATCTCATCTTTGGTCAGGTCCATCATCTTCTTAGGAATCATCACAGTTGGATTCAGAGCAGATGGTTGAGTAGGAATGTGAGGTCCTTCTTCGATAATTTGAAATATTCTAGGATCAGCCGCTTCCATGAATAATCTAACTCTTTCATTCCACATAGGAAAGTTCTCCTTATTGCACACTAGAAGCTTCATCGAGGATATGCACTTGCTTCTATCCATTATAGAAAACTTGTGCTCTGACAACTAGATGGAGATCTTGTTCAAGGTGTTAACCTTATATCAAACAACCTCCTCTAATACTAATTGAGAGTACCTAGTTGTCTACCTAAATAACCTAGAGGGGGTGAATAGGTGAGTTCTGCGTCTTTTTGATGAATAAAAATCAATAAGAAATAAGCACACAAAAGCACACAAGGATTTATAGTCGTTCCCCAGAATGGGTAGGTCCACTGTCCCGCCTCGCCTATCTAGCACTTCGGGCTAGACTCGGTTACTTCACCAAAACTCAAATTATTCAAATCTTATACCTCGGAGGCTCAACTCCTACAACTCGGAGACAACACTCCTACAACTCGGAGAACAATCTCACCTATTCAACTCGGAAGTGAAAAATTCCTACAAGAGTACAAAATAATTTATACAACTCTTTAGATTGAAGACAATCTAAATCTTTAGATTTGAAAAGATTTAGTCTTCTTCTTCCTAGAATGAAATCTTAAAAGCTTTGTAAAGGGAGAAGACTTGAAATGAAACTTGAATGCTTGATATGAATTCTTGATCCGACACGATCTGAAATCTTCAGTAAAACTAGGAACGAGATCTGTCGAATCACTTCTTGAAAGAATTGTCGATCGTGCAAGGCTAGGTCGCGAACTTGATTTCCGATGGTTGTACAAGTGATAGAGAACGACGGCCTTTACACTATTTCAAGTTAGGAATGGGCGATTAGGGTTGAACGAATTAACCCTAGATATTTATAGAAATCCTTCTCTAACGGCTAGAAAATTCTTTCCAAGAACGAAACGTCCACGTGTGTTGTGCATGGCCGACGACAAGAAGCAAAAACCCGTCAGACAGAAAAACAGAAAATAAATCGCTAAGTCCATTCGTCGAGTATCATTATATATCCATGAGTATACTCGACGAATCGGTTTCGATATCTGACGAATTTAACTTAGGCAAAATTAGAGAAGTAAATTCGAGAACTCAAGGCATACCCAGTGAGTCTCGACGAATTTGTCGTGTATCGACTGACATATTCAACGAATTCGACGAGTATCAATAGATACACTTGACGGATTCGACGAGTATACCTGAGGATACTCACAAATTTTACTTAACCGATTTCTAAGATCTCAAAAGGTATTCCCTAAGTAAACACGACGAATTCGACGAGTGTCAGTAAGTAAACACGACGAATTCGACGATCGTCCATAAGTATACTCGACGAATTCGACGAGTATCCACTACTATACTCGATGAATTTTACTTAGGGAAAATTTCTGTTCTTCTGAATACAACAACTTGTCCTTCCTTGTTTCTTATAATGCATTTGGAATAGAAGTACACTCCAATAGAGTAATTACACGTGAGTCAACACATTGTCCTACACAATGCGAGATTATATTGTATATTCTATGTTCCATGACCCACTGTAACCTGACATTAGGTTGTACTTGGCAATAGAGTCCTGCAAGCACATAACTAAATAAAAAGCATCAAATACAATCTCAATTCATCTTAGTTCAAGGGAAACTTCTTCAAATTAAGGTTATTGTGGATACAATACCCAACAGGATTGCACCGCAAAATTGTCAACTCACAAAGCAGACGTGAGTGGCGCTAAGTCATCATCGTCCATATCCAGGTCTAACCAAGGGGACATTTCACACCGCAAGCAAAAGTAACTTGTGATGCACACGAGTTGAAATAACTCGGAAGTCTAAAACAGTTACATCTAAAAACTTTGTGCATGTTGCTTTGCGGACTATGACCCATAAAAATTTTGGGGCATTTGATGGGATTCCCCCTAAGAATTTCTGAGTTAGACAAGGAATACTTCGACCAAAAACACAAAGGCAAACAACTTCAGAGACTATAAAGAGCTCTCAGGTTTTCCAATGAGAATGTGAGACTTAGATCGTTCCTTCACTCATGATTTGATTTGCTCCCTCTTTATTTCCCTCTGTGCTTAACGCTCACTCAGATGCATCAGAGTGCCCAGGAGAAGGCACAGAGGAACGATTCCGTGGGTGCTTCCCTCCGAGCTTCGTGGACTTCGCTTCATTTCCACTTTCTTTGAACTCAAATCTTATAACGGAGAGGCAGTCTGTCGACCTCCGAGAAACTCTAAACACTTATAAACAAAGTTGAATGGTGAATTTAGGCCCGACATAGATCCAACCGTATAGTTTTTCGCCCTTTTCGGGTTTTCCATAATAAAAAAAACCCCATGTCATTGCTACTTTGTTCTCGTTAACTGTTTGCGCGTCCTATCTGACTCTGAACTAAGGCGGTCCAATACTTCAAACCGGAGGAAAATCGGGTGACTTATAACAAGTCTCACATCATTTTTTGTCTCTCACACAACAAGAGAAAGTAAACTATTTAGGATTTACTTGGCGGGGAGGATCCGCGCTGGTAGCGCAAAAGACATTGCCAGGTCGTGGGTTCCACTAATTTGGCGGAATCGCGTTCGGGCGATGGGGATCCTCCACGTCATTAATTTGGCGGAATAAAGCATGGAAACCATCCATGCCACGAGAACCTCGGTCGCAGACCCACAATGCAAATGATATCCGCATTACCTGACCTTTCACCAAATGAAGTCTTAATCTGTGTTTTTGAGTTCAAGGTTCAGTGCAATAGAATTATATTGTAGTTATTTTCAGTGAGTGCATAAAATTTCTGGATATAATCTTTAAGTGGGTTACGCTCATTATTATACTACTAAAGTGTGAGTATTGGTCCATTTGGTGTGATAAACTATGCTATCGCTTGCTGAACGTTTCCCCCAATCGAACGTTGTTGTCAGCCAAATGTCGTCGCCCCCACTGAGTGTCGCCACCTGCCGTCGTCGCCCACACCGAATGTCGCCGTCCTCGCTGAATGTAGCCGCCTCACCGAATGTCGCCACCCTCGCAGGATATCGCCGCCCTCGCCGAATGTTGCCGCACCGCCGAATGTCGCCACCCCGCCAAATGTCACCGCCCCAACGAATGTCCCCGCCCTGCTGAATGTCCCCGCCCCGCTGAATGTCCCCGCCCCGCTGAATGTCCCCGTCCCCTGCCCAATGTCCCTATCCCCGCCGCATGTTGCCTCCCCCCTGCATGTCGCCGCACCCACCACACCCACCCAGGGGCGGACCCACCTTGGGGCAAGTGTGGGCGGCCGCCCACACTCAATTTCAAAAATAAATTTAATAGTATTAGTCACGGTTTAAACCGTGACTAATACCCCGTTTCTTTAAAAATAATGGTATTAGCCACGGTTTAAACCGTGGCTAATGCCCATTAATTTAAAAAATAATAGTATCAGCCACGGTTTAAACCGTGACGAATACTCCAATTCTTTAAAAAATAATAGTATTGACCACAGTTTAAACCATGTTGAATACTCCAATTCTTTAAAAAAATAGTATTGGTCATTGTTTAAACCATGGCTAATACTTTATTCCTTAAAAAAAATATAAGCTACGGTTTACATCTTGGACATCTTGTTCCCATCATTCTCAAAGTCTGTGAAAGGAATACCGGAGCGCCGAGAAGTAGAAATCCGAAACGAATAACAAACCACAAAGAAACAAAACAGAGCAATCACAAACACAGCGATTACAGAGGTTCACCCAAAACCGGGTTACGTCCTCTCTCCCCTCCTTCTCCCTTCTTGTATTCACCAGAAAAATACAGATTACAACACAGGTTACAAGGATCTAAATCCGATCCTACCTACTTCCTCTTCTGGACAAGAAAACTGTAGAAGAAACCTTCTGAATCGACGCCGACGAAAACCTCGTATACGTCTCCAATAGAATACGCCGCCGCAATTCAGTCTTAATTGAACCGAAAAAATCTTACCCTAAAAAGAGGCGGAATCCGCCTTAAAAAGGCTTCCGCAAAACAGATCGTCGAGCTCGGCCGAATTGTCGAGCGGCGGTCGACGATCGTCGAGCTCGGCCGAACGTCGAGCTCGGCCGAACGTCGAGCTGGGTTCGGCGTGTCGAGTGTCGAGCAGGGTTCGACATTCGACGTCGGGCTGGGTTCGACGATCATCGAGCGTCGAGCAAGGTTCGACGATCGTCGAGCTTGGTCGAACGTCGAGCTCGGCCGAACGCCAAGCGGTGTTCGACACGTCGAACGTCGAGCAGGGTTCGACGTTCGACGTCGGGCTGGGTTCGACGATCGTCGAGCTGGGTTCGACCATAGTCGAACCCAGTTCGACTACTGGAGGAAAAAATGTCCTGGAGATGTGGAAAGGGAGGATCACACTTCGATTCCTCTAAGCTCACGTGGGCTAACCCGGTGTGAGAAACAAGAGGACCGGAAGTGTTCCACAACCCCAACATTCTCCCACTTGATGGAAAACTTCCGCAGATGAGAGCAGCTCCTCCAATCTTCCTCTTCAACCCCACTGCTGTTGCACACCATTCAAACTTAGCAACAGACACAGCCTTGATAAGAAAATCAGAACTGTTCTCCTTGGTGTCAACCTTCTCCAGTTGAACCACCTGCTTCTCTACCTTTTCCCTGATAAAGTGAAATTGGATGTCTATGTGCTTTGTCCTAGCATGGAAAGCCGGATTCTTGGCTAACTAAATAGCCCCTTGGCTGTCACACCACAGCTTCACAGGACCTTGCTCAAAACTGAGCTCCCCGCACAACCTCCCCAGCCATATGGCCTCCTTACTGGCATGCGTAAGAGCCATATACTCCGCCTCCGTCGACGAGAGTGCCACCACTCCTTGTCGTCGACTCATCCAACTGACAGCACCACCAAATAATGTAAAAACATACCCACTGGTGGTCTTCCTGCTATCCAGATCACCTCCCTAGTCAGAGTCTACGTGCCCGACCACGTTCAGGACTCTTCCAGTTTCAGCACCTTCATAACAAATAGAATAATTTGAAGTGCCACGAAGATACCTGAACACCCGCTTCACAGCATTCCAGTGCTCCTTCCCTGGTTTGGCCATGTACCGACTCAGCACTCCCACTGCTTGTGCTATGTCAGGCCGAGTACAAACCATGACGTACATGAGACTCCCCACTGCACTAGCATATGGGACCTTTACCATGTCCTCCATCTCCTCATATGTCTTGGGACACATCTCCGCAGATAGCTTATTCCCCACGGGCATAGGGGCACCAACAGGCTTGCAGTCAGCCATGTTGAACTTTTTCAACACCTCTTCGACATACCTCTGCTGCCACAACCAAAGCTTCCTTTTGCTTCTATCTCTGGTAATCTGCATCCCCAAGATCACACTTGCTGGCCCCAAGTCCTTCATTTCAAACTTGGCCGAGAGCATCTTCTTCACATGTTGGATCATCTTGACACTATTTCCTACGAGCAGCATGTCATCTACGTAGAGTGTCAAGAAAGTGAAGTGCTCTCCCTTCCTTTGGATATAGACACAGTGGTCCGAATTCAACCTTTCAAAACCCACCTCCAGCATGTAAGTATCGAACTTCTGGTACCACATCCTCGGAGATTGCTTAAGTCCATAAAGGGACTTCTTCAACCTGCACACCAGATCCTCCTTGCCCTTGGCCTCGAATCCTTCAGGCTGCCGCATATAAATCTCCTCCTCTAGATCCCCATGAAGAAACGCTGTCTTCACGTCCATTTGTTCAATCTCCAAATCATGCACAGCCGTAATAGAGAGAACCATCCTGATAGAAGTGAGCTTAGCCACCGGCGAGAAAATCTCGTCGTAGTCCACACCTTCCACCTGTGAGAAGCCCTTGGCAACCAACCTCGCCTTGTACTTCTCCACGGTGCCATCCGCCTTAACCTTCTGCTTGAAGACCCATTTACTCCCAATGGCCTTCCTCCCTTTTGGAAGCTTGCACAGACCCCAAGTCTGATTCTTCCGCAGAGACTCCATCTCATCAACCATAACAAGCTCCCACTGATTCGCATCAGCCCTCGACCTCGCATCCCTGGCTGAAATGAGATCTTCTCCAAGCATGTTCAGGAAATGTTGTGCTCCAACCGCACCAAGGGAGTACCGGATTGGTGCCCTCCTTTTCCTCGTTGAGCGCCTCAGAAGTGGAGCATCAGCAACTTCATCTTCTGATTCATCATCAAGGCTCACCTCCTCCAAAACATCAGATTCAGAATCTGATTCCAAAACATCCACTGTAGTGATCTGAGCATCCTCCAGAGGAACTTCCTCCATGCCCCTTTCTACTACCACCTTTCCTGCAGCTTTCTCTTCCTCCGCTTGTGTAGTGACTTGAGGACGGGCTTCATGAAAGACCACATCCTTGCTATAAGTCACCGTCCTCGTCACCGGGTTCCAAAGCTTATATCCCTTGATGTCATCTTTGTAGCCCACGAAGATGCACTGCTCGGACTTCATATCCAGCTTCCCCCTCTTCTCCTTTGGAATGTGAACGTATGCATCACATCCAAAAACACGAGCATAAGCCAAATTTGGCTTCTTCTGGAAAACGGCCTCATAGGGGGTACACCCCTTCACTGCAGATGTAGGGGTCCTGTTCTTCAAATATTTAGCTGTAGACGCCGCTTCAACCCAGAACTCCTTCCCCAAACCAGCCCAACTGAGCATGCACCTGGCTTTCTCCATCAATGTCTGATTGAGCCTTTCCGACACTCCATTCTGCTCTGGAGTATACGGCGTGGTCTTCTGCCGTGCAATCCCCTGCTCAATACAGTACCGCTCGAAGGCGTCCGAGCAATACTCCCCTCCGTTATCAGAATGGAGAACCTTCACCTTTCTCTCCAACTGGTTCTTTACCAGGCTCTTAAAATCCTTGAACCTATCGAGGACCTCCGACTTGGACCTGAGAAAATAAAGCCAAGAATACCGAGAATAATCATCAATGAAAGATACATAATACCTGGCCCCACCAAGGGATGAGACTGGAGTCGGTCCAATTACATCACTGTGGATTACATCCAGCACTCCAACAGCCCTTTTGCCCACTCCAGAAAAACTCACCCGGTTCTGTTTGCCAAGCAAACAATGCTCACAGAACCCAAAGCTAGTAGTACACATAGGCACACCATCCACCATGTTACCAGATGTCAAACTAGACATTCCCTTTTCACTGATATGTCCAAGCCTATGATGTCATAGCTTGGACTTCTCCTCTTGATCATCCTTCTGGCCTTCAGAGATAAGTGCTCCACTAGGCACCACTGTATCAGCCAGCAGCTTGTACAGTGTCCCATGCCTCACGCCTTTGGCGATTACCATCGCCCCTCGAGTCATCCTACACGAGTGCATGTCACAACTGAAAGACACTCCTGCATCAGCCATACATCCCATATAAAGAAGATTCCTGCTCATCCCAGGAATATGCATCACACCTGGAAGAGTCTTCATGGTCCCGTCGGCCATCTTCAGCATCACCTTGCCACGCTCAATAATCTGCACAACAGTATCATCACCAAGCATGACGTCACCACCATCAAACCTCTCATACTCACAAAATCAGTCTTTATGAGGGGTCAAGTGATATGATGCTCCTGTGTCGACATACCACACATCAGAATCCTTCTGGGCAACACATGCAGCAGCAATATACATGTCACCCCCGTCGGTCTCCTTCTTTGCACCCGAAGTTGACCCAGCATCTTTCTGAACAGGCTTGTTGGGACATTGGGATTTCACATGCCCAACCAGATTACACTTCCAGCACTTGATGAGCTTCTTCTCTTTCTCTCTTTCTCTGCTCTTGGATCTACCCCGAGATTTATCTCGAGATCCTCCTTGCTTATTATCCCTCCATTGAGGGCGAGATCTGGACACACTCAATGCACCTTTGCTGGTCTTCTCAGAACTTCCTCTCCTGGTCTCCTCAGATAACAAAGTGGCACATACTGACTCATTGGAGAGAGCCTTATCTCCATTACCACATATGACAACAATAACATTGTCCCAAGAATCCCGCAATGAGCACAGCAGTGTAATAACTTTGTCTTCATCCGAGATTTTCTCACCAATTGAGATCAACTGACCCACGACAGTGTTGAAACTGGTCAGGTGCTCTGAGAACAAACCGCCTTCCTGCATCTTCAAATTGTACCATTTCTTCCTCAGCAACAGTTTATTAACCAGAGACTTGCTCTGGTAGAGAGATTCCAACTTCCGCCATAGGCCTTGGTTGGAAGTTTCCTCCATGACATTTGTTAAAATTGAATCTGTGAGAAAAAGCCGGATCAGACCTTTGCCTTTCCGATCGGCCTTTGTCCAGGTTGCAAAAGCCTCCGCATCAGACTTCTCTGTTGGAGGAGTATCCACTATTGCATCCCACAAATCACGATCAACCAACAGGTCCTCCATCTTCATCTTCCACAGATCAAAACGACTGCCATCAAACTTCTCTATCTCGATCCGCACTCCTCCTGAACCCATAGCCAGGAATCCAAGAACCTGACTCTGATACCAAATGAAAGGAATACCGGAGTGCCGAGAAGCAGAAATCCGAAACGAATAACAAACCACAAAGAAACAAAACAGAGCAATCACAAACATAGTGATTACAGAGGTTCACCCAAAACCGGGTTATGTCCTCTCTCCCCTCCTTCTCCCTTCTTGTATTCACCAGAAAAATACAGATTACAACACAGGTTACAAGGATCTAAACCCGATCCTACCTACCTCCTCTTCTGGACAAGAAAACTGTAGAAGAAACCTTCTGAATCGACGCCGACGAAAACCTCGTATACGTCTCCAATAGAATACGCCGCCGCAATTCAGTCTTAATTGAACCGAAAAAATCTTACCCTAAAAAGAGGCGGAATCCGCCTTAAAAAGGCTTCCGCAAAACAGATCGTCGAGCTCGGCCGAATCGTCGAGCGGCGGTCGACGATCGTCGAGCTCGGCCGAACGTCGAGCTCGGCCGAACGTCGAGCTGGGTTCGGCGCGTCGAGCGTCGAGCAGGGTTCGACGTTCGACGTCGGGCTGGGTTCGACGATCGTCGAGCGTCGAGCAAGGTTCGACGATCGATCGACGATCGTCGAGCTTGGTCGAACGTCGAGCTCGGCCGAACGCCGAGCGGTGTTCGACACGTCGAACGTCAAGCAGGGTTCGACGTTCGACGTCGGGCTGGGTTCGACGATCGTCGAGCTGGGTTCGACCATAGTCGAACCCAGTTCGACTACTGGAGGAAAAAAATGTCCTGGAGATGTGGAAAGGGAGGATCACACTTCGATTCCTTTAAGCTCACGTGGGCTAATCCGGTGTGAGAAACAAGAGGACCGGAAGTGTTCCACAACCCCAACAGCCTGACAGTCGGACAACAACACAAGTGACTTCGATTAAGTCTTCCACCTCAGTGGAGGAGGATTTTTTGCTATTTGCGATTGTGTTCCGAGCTTCCTCTTCTTCCCCTATCCGATCAGAGCTAAGATTTGTGAAACTTTTGTATATTTTTTGTCATTATTAGTGTACTTGTTTCATATTTTTCGATTTATTTATTTTTGTAATTTTTAAGTTTGCTCACATTGAAGATAATTTCTGCGTCCGCCACTGCACCCACTGCACCCACCGCATGTCGTTGCCTCCGCCCCCGCCGAATATTTTGCCTGCATAATGTTTTGCCCCCGCACAATGTTTCGCCTGCACAATATTTCGCCCGCACAATATTTCTCCCGCATATTGTTTCGCCCTCACAGGGGCCTGTACTCGACTGCTAGTATGCTAGGCTCCGTTTGGCGCGACGGCGGCGGCCGTGAACGGTTGAACCATCATTCGTGAACGTCCGACCTCACCTAAGAAACTTCATTCACTTTTATGCTCAAAATTAAATATATTTTTTCTTGATGACAATCATAATCACTGTCATGCCAAATATATATTTTATGAAGATGATTTTTTTTGTGCAAACTCACTGGAGCCAACCCAAACATATAGTATGGATAGTTATATTTATATGTATATATCTATATTTCTTAATCTTAATTATATATAAAATAATATTTCACAACCCCGCATTACCGCTTCTCTCCCTTCTCTGCTTCACGGATATGCGTAAAATCCACAAGGAGTCCCAAAATTGAAACCTCTGCTTGATTGCTTCGCTTTCCCGCATCTTTCTCCATGTGCCAATCACGCGTTATCCCACTGCGCTGCGTTCCCTTTGCATTCCTTCTCTTTCATTTCCTCTTCCCTCTCACTCCTCTTCCATTCTCTCTTCCATTTCCTCTTCCCTACGTTTCTTGCAGAATTTTAAAGCCTTTTTGCTCCTGCAGGTACATTTCTATCGTTCTCCATCGAGCTACCCGTCGCCAGATTCTTCCAGCTATTCATTAGCTTTCTTCCTGCATTTTTACAGCCTCCTTCATGATTTTTTTTCCCTTATTAAAGAGCAACTCCAACGCTTCTCCATTCTTCAAAAATGGAGATTTTTCCTCCTCCAACCGATCGCCAGTTTGTCCTCTAAAAATGGCGATCAGCTCTCCCCTCCTCTAAATTTAGAGGAGGGAGAGAGGAATTGGCGAGCCTGCATATTTTTTTTTATGTATTTTTTTTAATTTTAAATATTTAGTTATTATATATAAGAAAAGTTTGTATTACACAATAACTTGCGTATCCGCTAAAATATTTTTCCAATCTTGACATATAATATACCGATAAATTTGTTTTTTCGGGACCTACAAAACGAGACTAATATTGCATACTTTATAATTATTATTGATCATACAAAGAGGAAGAGAACACGATTTACTAAATAAAATTGCACATAAATCCAAATACATTCAAATTAAAATGCATACAATTTTTCAAATTACATTCAAATACATAAATCCAAATACATTCAAATTACATTGTTTCATTACCATGTCGTGCCCACAAATGTTCAATCAGTGCATCTCGAAGTGCGAAATGTGCCTCTTTGTCTCTGATTTTTTTATGCCGATGTAGGAATTGTCGAAATCTTTCGACTTCACTTGTGTCCATCTCTTCAACATTCTGAGTTGGCGGCGGTGGAGAAATAATAACATCTTCATTTTCATCTCGCTCGTCTTCGATAATCATATTGTGCATTATAATGCAAGCAGTCATGATATCGTGCAACACATTTTTATCCCAAAAACGGCAAGGTCCCTTAATAATTGCAAAGCGTGATTGGAGAACTCCAAATGCGCGTTCTACATCTTTTCGGCATGCCTCTTGCATCATTGCGAAGTGTTGTTTTTTTTAATCTTGTGTATGAGAAATGGTTTGAACTAGTGTTGACCATTTCGGATAGATACCGTCGGCTAAATAATAACCAACATCATAATTTTTACCCAGTATTGTATAATTGGCAGGAGGCGTTATACCTTGGGTTAAGTTTGCAAATAAATTTGATGCCTGCAAGACATTAATATCATTGTTAGATCCAGGTAAGCCAAAATATGCATGCCATATCCACAGGTCGTATGATGCTACTGCCTCGAGAATGATTGTTGGTCCAACATGACGTCCTGAATATTGGCCTGCCCATGCCGTTGGGCAATTCTTCCATTGCCAATGCATACAATCTAGGCTTCCCAACATCCCTGGAAAACCTCGTTCTTCATCTTTCTGTAGTAATCTTGTTACATCATTTGCATTGGGAGATCTCAAATATTCATCTCTGTATAATTGTACAATTGCCCTACAGAATCTTTTCAAGCATTGAATCACAGTAGACTCGCCAATTCGAATGTACTCATCGCAATTATCAGCTGATGTTCCGTATGCTAACATACGAAATGCTGCTGTAATTTTTTGTATTGTTGATAGTCCAGGCTTACCAACACCGTCCTTCTTTTGAACAAAAAAATTGTCGTGCTCCTGCACTTCAGTAACAATGCGAAGGAAAAGATTTTTTCGCATTCGAAATCTTCGTCGAAAAAAAGTTTCCCCATATGTGGGGTGTTCGGAGAAGTAATCATTCCAAAGTCTAGTGTTGCCTTCAATCCTGCCCCGATTGATTACCACGTGGCCAGGTATTGAACCTCTGCGTCGCGGACGTGCATCTTCTTGAAGTTGAGCTGCGATTATGGCATTGTTGGAGGCATGCATGCGAGCTAAAACTTCATCTTCATTCTCCCAATTTTTAAGTTCTTCTTCCCACTTGAGAAGTATTTGTTCATCATCATCTGAAGATGATGAAGATCGCAAATGGGATGAACCTTCTCCATAGTTCATTTTTCTTAGAAGAAAAGAATGTTTTGAATGTATCATTGACTATCTTAAAAGGGCGTTTATATAGCTCGCCAGCATTGGATGCCTTCTCCCAAGCATTGGATGCCTTCTCCACTCAAGCCTTTGTCTTTTCTTGTCAATCCTGTCATCTCGTAACCCGAAGTCTTGTTTTTTCCCAGCATTGGATGCCTTTCTCCCCAAGCATTGGATGCCTTCTCCACTCAAGCATCTGTCTTGTCTTGTCAATCCTGTCATCTCGTAACCCGAAGTCTTGTTTCTTCCCAGCATTGGATGCCTTCTCCCAAGCATTAGATGCCTTCTCCACTCAAGCCTCTGTCTTGTCTTGTCAATCCTATCATCTCGTAACCCGAAGTCTTGTTTTTTCCCAGCATTGGATGCCTTCTCCCAAGCATTGGATGTCTTCTCCACTCAAGCCTCTGTCTTGTCTTTGTTGGGGTTGTGGAACACTTCCGGTCCTCTTGTTTCTCACACCGGGTTTGCCCACGTGAGCTTAGAGGAATCGAAGTGTGATCCCCCTTCGACATCTCCGGGACCGACGACAGCGGGGCAACGCCCCCGGACCAAATTTTTTAGGGAGTTGTTTTTCCAGTCGTCGAACTGGGTTCGACGATCGTCGAACCCAGCTCGACGATCGTCGAACCCAGCCCGATGTCGAACGTCGAACCCAGCTCGACGTTCGACGCGGCGAACCCAGCTCAACGTTCGGGCGAGCTCGACGATCGTCGAACGCCGTTCGACGTTCGGCCGAGCTCGACGTTCGGCCGAGCTCGACGATCGTCGAACGCCGTTCGACGTTCGGCCGAGCTCGACGTTCGGTCGAGCTCGACGATCGTCGAACGCCGTTCGACGTTCGGCCGAGCTCGACGTTCGGTCGAGCTCGACGATCGTCGACCGCCGTTCGACGTTCGACCGAGCTCGACGATCTGTTATGCTGGATGCCTTCTCCCAAGCATCTGATTCCCTCTCCACTCAAGCCTCTCTTGTGTCTCATCAATCCTGTCAACATCAAATCCGGAGCCTTATTTTTTCCCAGCATTGGATGCCTTCTCCCAAGCATCTGATTCCCTCTCCACTCAAGCCTCTCTTTTACTAAGTACTTATTCCATCACTCTCTATAAGTACCCATTCCAGCACTCTCTTTAAGTTTCCATCACTCTATCTGCAAAATCAAGCACTCTCTTCCTTCTTTACTTGTCATCATGTCTGCCAACCGTGGGCTAGCATTTTCCCCAAAAGAAGATCAAGCATTATGTTATGCTTGGCTTGAGGTCTCGGAAGACCCAGTTATGGGGAGTAATCAAGAGAGCACAGACTGTGGGAAAGAATTTCAACCATTTTTCACAATACAAGACCTCAAACTTTCGTAGGACAGAGAACCCCAAAATCTCTTTCTTGTCGTTGGTCCCTTTTGGCAAGTAAAACAAGCAAATTCCGAGGATGTATTCGACAGATAGAGCAACGAAACCCCAGCGGTGCATCTGAACTTGATATTGTAAGTATTTTTTAGAATTTAAATCTCTGATTTTCATAAATAATGTGCGATTAAAATAATTTTTTTGTAGCTCAATGAAGCCAAGATGTTATATGCCTCTGATTCAAAAGAGAAGAAAGGTTTCATGTTCGAGCATGTTTGGAATATTTTAAAAAACACAGAGAAGCGGATGGATACGCCAGGGTCTACAAAAGGTATCAACTCTCAAAATATTGACATGTCACAAACATTAGGTTCTAACTCTCCCAGTCAACGGAGAGGAATAGACTTAAATGCAGATAGCAATGACATAAATCCTGGTAGTACTGGGGATGAAGAATCTCCAATCTCAACTTCCAATAATCGACCAACTAGGAGAAAGAGAGAAAAGGAGAGGAGGAGACAATTGAGTGGTAAGGGTTATGATATTGAGATTCATACTAAAAAAAGCGAAGAAATCTTAGAGGTTTTAAAGAGAGGGCAAGAAAAACGAGCAAACGAAATGTCTGTTATCCAAGAGCTCATGAGAATAAAAGCAGAAAATCAAAAAAGAAAACTAGATCTTCAGAGCGCTAAACAAGATCACGATATCATGATGATAGATTTGGATAGCATCAAAGGAACTCCAGAACGACAGTATTTTCGACAAAAAAAAACAAGAAATTATGAATAGAAATATTATAAAACCATTATTTGGAGGATCTTCAACACTCGAAGGAACTGAATATGGAGGTGGCATATACGGAGGTAGTGGTTACGGTGGAAGCCAATATGGAGGAAGCCAATATGGAGCACCTCAATTTGTAGGAGGTCAACTTGGAGGAAGCCAGTGTGGAGGAAGCCAGTATGAAGGCGATCGACATGGAGGACATCGATATGGAGGGCCTCAATTTGGAGGACCTCCATTTGGAGGAGGTCAACATGAAGGAAGTCAGTACAGAGGAAGCCAGTATGAAAGAGACCGACATGGAGGACCTCAATTTGGAGGGCCTCAATTTGGAGGACCTCCATTTGGAGGAAATCAGTACCGAGAAAGCCAATACCGAGAAAACCAGTACGGTGGAAGCCAATTTGAAGGACATCAGTTCGGAGGAGATCAGCAGGGAGGAAGCCAGTATGGAGGAAGCGACTACAACATACCAACGTATGGAGGAGAACAACTGGGGGATAGCGCGCGCGGAAGTCGTAGCGAACCCAGTGATGACCTCCCAGATTTTTAGTTTAAATTCCAAATGTAATATTTTAATTTTGAAATATGTAATGCTTATTTTATTTTTATAATGTAACTGTAATGTTTTAATTATATAATACTTATTTGATCATGTTTCGTCAAATTTTTTTTGTTTAAAAAGACAAAAAATAATAATAAAAAAGTTTTTTCGAGACCTAAAAAATGAGGCTAACATTGGATATTTTCTAATTAATATTTATTATAGTATTATTAAACTATTATTTTATTGAATATATTTAGTTATATACATATACTATAAATATTATATATATATACTTATATACAAATATACATATACATAAAAAATATATAAACATATATTAAATAATAATATATACATAAAATAATACCATGTTCTCTAAATATGGATAACATGGTTGGAGTTGCTCCCACCATGTTCTCCATATTTGGAGAACATGGTACAATGGAAGCCTCTAAATATAGAGGCTTCCATTGGAGTTGCTCTAAGAGTTTTATTCCTGCTTTTTCTGGACATAGTTCTCAAGTGTTGAACTCCGAACACTATTAAATTGTGATGCAACATGTCGATTTCAGAGGCTTGGTCACTTTATTCATCTCTCATGCATAATGTCTTGTTTATTTTGTCCTTGATTTTTCCTATCTTCAGCCAATAATTAACAATTTTTATGAGCGTTTATATTGACAGTCTGTCTATAGTTATTGGCAGCCCCAATAAACTAAAAAAAAAGAGTGGTGTTACGGACACACCAATTTTGGCTATGGACAGCCAAAATTTATGGACAACCCATTTCAGCTATGTACACAACAACTGGCTATGGACACACCATTTATAAAAAAGAACCATTTGCACTAAAACATTAAGAAATTTCCAAAAGAGCGTGCTGACATTTCAATATATAATTATAAACAGTCCAAAATACACTAATAATCGAAGAGAAATCTAATCAAGTTCAAAATAAGAATTTGACTGTAGTCAAATGTAATATATTTTTAAAAATCTAAAATTACAAAATCTTCCAAGCAACAGTTTTGCGTTCATTCCCGCATACTGCATCAAAGTAAAATTATAAAACATGAGAGTATGTTCGAATTAAAATATAAATTTAAAATTTAAAATTTGTACCTAAACATCATTCGATGATAAGTAGTAATGCTAATTATCCATTCAACCTTTAAACCTCATTTATCTGCACCAAGAACATTAATATGACAATTAGTAATTATATTTAGCAACGTAAATTTTACTAATAATTCAAAATTTAGCATACCTTGTCATGGATCTGTCAAATTAATAATTCCTTCGACTTGTTTCTTGCTAACAACCTCTCTAATTCTTGCATTGTAATCCAAGTCCCACATTTCCGCAATGGTAGCATGATATCTCCGCCATGTACTGATTATTGGAGGTAATGAGCAATCCTCCCGCACTAATAATTGAATAAAGTGATTATCATTTACAAATCCAATAAATATAGTCTTTCGGATCGCAGGAGGCGCAGAATGTAAAGGTAGAAATGTAAAAGATTGAAACTTGGAGTAATGGACAACTGCCACATTATAGCACGATGCGGTCACTAATCCCATGCCCGGCATTGTCATCCATTTGTCAAGTGGAGCCGGTACTGCATCACAATCCAAGGATGATAGAAGTTCGGCTCGTCTCGTACTGCCACATTAGACCCTTCAGTTTTCCCTAGAGCCATCGATCGTCGAACCGAGTTCAATGATCTTTCCTTTTCAGCGTCGAACCCTGATATAAAATCATTTTTCAGGCGTCGTTCTCCTTTGCGCTTTCATACTTTCTGCAAGAACTTTCTTTCCCTCCAAACTCCTCTACACTTGATCGTGTTTGTTTTTGCAGGAAACATGTCGGTTTCAGTCGCCGTTTTAGCAGCAATGAAGTTCGATACTGGTTTTGACATTTACATGGATTCGTTTGAAGGAACTGATCAAATGTTCAAGGATGTTCTGAAACGGTTTAAGGAGCAAAAACTTGTGAACATCATGACAACATGAATCAAATTAGCAGTAGATGAAATTAAAGAGTGGGTCTATACTGCCCATAATCTGGATCAACACACAGTCACTAGAACCATCTCAGGAACTCAGGTATCCCTAACCCCATCCATTCTTACAGAAATTTTTGGGTTAAGTACTGGACATGATAGCATAGACCTATCAGGGGTAGAATTTACTGTGATGTTAGATAGAATGGGTCACAATTCTGAAAACCCTAATAAGCTATTAAAGAAAAATCTGTCTATGAAGTATAGATTTTTAGCAGACATTGTAGGAAAAGTGATTTTAGCCAAACATTCAGCTCATGACACAATATCAGGACATCAGTTCTGCTTAATGGCTTCCATAGTAGATAAGAAGCACTTGGATTAGGGAGCCATCTTCTTTGATTTGATCAAGAAGAAAATCAATAAGAACTTTGTAAATTTTGGAAGAATTCTCGGCCTATTCTTGCAGAATAGGTGCCCTCAGCTGTTAGTGTCAAATGGAATGCATATCAATGCTTCCAAGAGACTTTCTTATGCTCTCTTTGGCAAATGGGAGAAGCAGATTGTCAAAACCAGTAGGGCTGCTGCAACTAAAGCTTCTTCAGGCACAAGGACTGAAATAGTCACTTCTCCTCAGTCCACTGCCCCAGCAGAAGTGTTGCCATCCTCTTCCATATCCTCTCCCCCTCTCCACCTCCAGTTACTTCATCCATTCCTTCACCTCCAATAACTTCTCCACCTCCTCCAGCCACTCATCAAGAAGCTTTCTATCCACTACACTTCTTCTTATCCATAGATTTAGAATCATCCTCCCATCTTCAATCATTCAACCTTTTAAATGATTCCTTCATGGATGATTCTCTATCTTCACCCCAAGATATTCCATCCACCTCAACATCCTTTCAACAAATTCTACATGACATAATATCTCAACCATCCTTTTCCCCTATCATCTCCTCATCTCTACCAACAGTCACTATCCCAGCTTCATCTATTACATCCATCCCCATCTCTCAACCATTCATACCACTTTACTTTGAATCCATTCCATCCATCTCTGCAGCCCCTCCTTCTACCTCTACTTAAGTTAATCTTGAGCAAGTAGATCTTCTTCCTCTAGCAGATAGATTATATGAGTTGTTGGCTCCCAAGCTAACTCTCTTCCTAGATTCAACCTTGGCTCCCTTTGTCAAGACTTTGAATGATTTATCTGTTAGATTATCTTCTCCCTTCTCCCTTCAGGCCATCCCTTCTTCTGGGGGCTTAGATTCAGTTGTCACTGAAACTAGGCAGGGGGAGATGTCTTATGAAGAAGTGCTGCCTTCAGAGAATTTTGCTTCAGAAATACAGGTATCAGAAGTTCTAGCTTCAGAGAGTCCAGCTTCAGAGCAAGTTTCAGTTCCAGCTTCAGCTCCAGCTCCAACCATCAGTCCTGCAATAGATATACATTCTTTATTATCATTATTTGTTCCATTTTATAGTAGTTATCTTCCAGCACCTCTCCTTGCTGAAAATTTAACCAGGGCTATTGTTCCCCTCTCCTGCTGTGATCTAACCCTGATAGAGATGTATATAATTCTGTTAAATCTATCGAAAGTATTTCTGTGGTTCTTGCTGCTGTTGCTGCTGATGTTACTTTTTCAGAGGCTATTATAGAGCTAGTTGAGTCAGTTTGTTCAGCTCATGAGCCTATTGTTTCAGTTGCTGCTGCTCCTGTTGTTTCAATTGCTGATGTTGTTATTCCTGCTCCTCCTGCTCCAGCTCCTGTTTTCTCTAAAGAAATATTAAAGCAAATAGATGTTTTATATGATGAGCCTCAGAGTTCTGATGATGATGATGAATTCAGAACTGACTCTGATGATTCCTCTGCAACTATTGCAAAGAAGAGGAAAGCTAGAAGTAAAGCTATGAAAAGAGTTCAATTGTACAAGACTACTTCTGATCATGAAATTCCATATTATATCCTGCACAGCTGCCCTATAACTGAGCACTGGATACAATTCTCTAAGAACCAGTTGAAGGCCATGAGGAATAAAAGAAAATTTGATCAAGGAACTTATCATCCTCCTCCTCCTCCTCCTTCTCCAGGTACAGGATCTGGTGGAAACTTAGCTCATCAATCCTCATATGCTTCATCTCAAAGATCCTCTCAGTCTCAAGGAAGATCTCAATCCAGAGGATATCAGCAAAGAGGCAATCAGTCAAGAGGAAGTCAGTACAAAGGCAATCAAAGGGATTATCAAGTTTATTCCAGAGGACAGTCCAAACATCAACCTTATCAAAGGAAAGGACAAAGCTTAAGTGATTCCACTTCTGGTCCTTTTCCTTATAAACTCAAAGAAGGCTTTCATTCAAAAGCTCCTCCCACTGACACCATCAATAAGTTTGAGCCACAAGTTCCTTTTGTAGACCTAGATAATAACCTAGTCTCCTGGACAGCCAGACTAAAAGAAATGGCTTCTCTAGATCAAATCAAGAAAGCAAGAGAAAAAGGCCAAGATACTTCCAATATATCAACTCTATCAGATCAAAGAAGACAAGAACTTGAAAGATACAGCTCCAATAAATTCTTCAATACTGAGGAGTACATGCAGCTACATCCTGAAGCTGTAGTTCCTAGAAACAGAAGCCAGAAGACTCTTGGTGCTGCTGATGACTTCAGATCAAAGAAAGATTTAGAAAATCCAAACAGGGAAATCATTTTCAAGAAATGAACTGATGATAAGCATTAATCTGGATGTAAGCTAAAAACTATATTATATCTCTGCTGAACTACTTTTGTGCTGTGATATAATCATATCTGTGGTTTTGCAATGTTGTTTCTGTATTTCTGTTGTTATTGTTTTTATTTTCTATAACTCATATAAATAGTAATCTTAACCCAAATAGGGGGAGATTGTTAGAACACCCTATTACTAATTTGGGTCAGGATCACTATATCAATAGGATTGTTGCTTTGACCTTGTTGTATAGAGAAAAGGTCAACTAGTTAGGTCTAAGGCTTAGGACTTAGGGTTGAAGATTTCCCCAAGACCTCCTAGTTCAGATGAAGAAGCCAAGAAGAAGAATTGAAGTTTTCGTTGAGCTCAGATCGACGAAGCGTCGAACTCAGTTCGACTATCTCCAAGTTCGACTAGCTCAGATCGACGATTTCTGTCCAAGTAAAGTTCCAATATCTCTGAGCTCAGTTCGACGATAGTTGAGCTCAGATCGACGATCTTATTTTGAGATTGACAATTTCTTGGATTTTATCAGCTTATTAAGGATTTCAAATCAGAGCATTTAATGAAGAAGATTTCTAGCCGTTATAATAAATCTTGAGCAAGTTTCAAGGAAACAAAGAAGGAGTGTACTTAGATTATTTCCTCCAGAGACAGTTGATAATTAAGGAAATCATTTATGATTTTGCTAACGACTATCAAGAAGATTGGACAACCGGATTTCATATAGAGAGACAAAAAGAAAGATACAAACACAGAGCACCATACAATATAGAAAAATATATAGAGAAAAAGGAGATCAACAACACAGAAAACTCAACAAGTTTTCTTTCTGATTGCTGCTGATCAAAAGTTTTCTCAAGTCTTCATCTTCCATTCTTCGGACAAAAAACATTTCAGTTTTTACTGTAATCATCTAGTGCTGGAGCAATCATTTCATTGAAGACCTATCACCCTTGCAAAGCTTCTAGTTCCTAAACTTCTGCTATATCTCAGGCGGAGCTTTGATAACTTCTCATCCACTAATGCTTCTCTCAAATCATTGACAGAGAAGACAACATCTATTTCTTTTTTCCTTTCCTATAAAAGGGTTTTTGAACTCCCTTCAAAAGTTCTTCTTTAGTGGCAAGACACCTGATCAAAAAATCTAGTTTGGTTTTTGAGCACCTTATCAAAAGCTCATTGGTGCCCAGGACACCTGATCAACTCATCCTGTAGTGGATTCCTACCAAGGGTGGTAGAAGAGTGGATGTACCCAGGTTTTGGGGAACCACTATAACTCCTTGTGTCTTCTGGATTGCTTGCTCTTTCTTGTACTGTGTGCTGTGAATTTATCCTTTTGTAGTTGTTTTATTTCAGTTTCTGCTTTGCACTCTACACTTATTAAATCAAGTCTTCCACTGCTAGAATAATTTTTAAATTAGCAAAATTATTTTAAATCACTCTATTCACCCCCCTCTAGAGTGTAGGATTGGTCTTACCCTCACTTTCATACCTACCTCAGATCCACTTGGCATCCTACCTCAGAGAGAATGACTCTTCTATAGCTCAGACCCAAAGGTCCTACATCAGATCCAAAGGATCCTACAGATCAGGAACAAGTGACCTACAACTCAGTGAGAATGACTCACCTATAATCTAAGGCTGTTAAGCCCTACAGCTCAGATCCAAAAGGATCCTACAGGATAGAAGTGGGTTATGTGGTTACTCTTGATATAAGAGATGTTTCTCTGTGTCAAGCTTCTTGACTGAGATAAACTCAGCCCAACAATGACTTCAGGAATTTATTTCCTGAGTCTACCTTTACTGAACTAATAATTACTTAGTCCTAACTACTTACACATAAATAAGTATATATTTACTTGAGGAGCTGGAAGGACTTGCAGAACAATGTTCTGCCCCTTTTTGAACTGAGCCTGAAGCTCAGGCCTTACTTCTACTTCACAGCACCAAGGATTTTTCCTGCTGGAACTGTTAAGTTACTGCAACTAGTTGTTGCTACCTGAGCTGATAAAATCTCAGCCCTAACCCCTTCTTCACAGCCCCCTAAGATGATATCTTCAGGATTAGGCTAACTTGAGCTGTGAAGTAACTATAGCTATGGTTTTCCCTTTGCTGCTAACTGAGCTGAGATGAACTCAGCTCTATCTTCTTGACTACAGAAAACTAGATGGCTCTGCCACTTTCTCCTTTCTCAAGGACCTTCTCTGCACTTGCTGGTGAAGACAAATGATTTATCTGCTCTGATTGTTCTTCAACCAGCTTCAGCTTCTTCTTTTCCTTTAGAAAGAAATCTTTCTGAACTTGTTGGTGCAGGAGTAAATAGCACCAACTAACTTGCTTTAGATCTTTGATCCTGCAGTTAGGGTTTCTCCCTTAGCTGCTTCCCTTTTCTCAGAGATTAACTCTGAACTTGCTGATTGTCGATGAAGAAGACAACAATCGACTTGCTCTTAGTCTTGCTGATTTGAGCTTCTTGTTCTTCAACATAGTAACAATGGCAGTGAATAAGAATTACCTGATGGCTCCTCTCCAAAGTTCTCTTCCTATGTAAAGCCTTTCCCTTTTATTGATTATGACCCAATGGCTCTTTGAGCAGTGGGCCCAACACATTTAATGGTTGCAGCAACCTTGCTTTAACACCAACTGTCGTACAGTAGGTCTGCGACCACAATTGTCACGTATTGTAGCCATCCCGCCACTAATTTGAATCTTGTTGACTAGTTGACATGCTGACGTCACCAGCTGTGGACTTAGCTTGAAATCAACCAACATTAGTATAGGCGTTGAGTGAGTGAGCTTCACTCAATGCCAAAATACTTACACAGATTTCTTTCTATCTAGGCGTTGAGAGTGTTGAGTGAACATGCCTCACTCAATGCTTTTTGCCTTAGCAAAATCTTCCTACTTCTCTGGCATTGAGAGAGTTGAGTGTGTATTCATCACTCAACGCTTTTTGCCTTAGAAAAGATTTCTGCATCTTAGGCATTGAGAGTGTTCAGTGAGCACGCCTCACTCAACGCTTTTTTCCTTAGCCAATTTTCTGCCTTTACAACATCTTAGGCATTGAGAGCGTTAAGTTAGCATGCGTCACTCAACTCTAAACTCAGTTAGACGAACTCTGAACTCAGTTCGACAAACTATGAGCTCAGTTCGACCAACTCAAATTCTCAAACTCTGAGCTTAGTTCGACGAATGATGAGCTCAGCTCGACAAATTCTGAACTCAGTTCGACAAACTCTGAACTCAGTTCGACGAACTCTGAACTCAGTTCGACTCACAGCTTTTCATTGTATGGCATTGAGTGTGTCTTCACACTCAACGCCAAACTACTTAGCCATATTTATGCCTTTAGTTGTATGGCGTTGAGTGAGTCAACTCCACTCAACGTCTGCGGACAAAACCACATTTCCAGCTTGCCAACATTCTTCCTTACCACTGGTGTTGTGTGAGCTTGCTCAACTCAACGCCTGTAGACTTAGCTGCATTTTTAATTGCTCCTTGACTTCTGAAATTGAGTGAGCTTACCTCACTCAATGCCTGTGGACTTAGGCAAATTCCTTCCTTTCCAACATCTTCACTTTGTGACCACCTGTCACATCACTTAGACAATCTATCTAGACTTGTTCCATGGAACATCCTGCACATGATGAGCTTAAACAACATTAAATACAACAATGCTCTTAGTGTTGATGGAGATGCCTCTTCAAATCCAATCTAGGGAACATTGTGGGAAATGGACCCAACAATCACTGCTTGGAGCTAGCTCGGAGGAGAAAACAAAAGCAATATCACATTTACGGACCGCCAAGCCCAATTAATTGTGCAATTCTCCTCCCCTCTCCCTATGCTATCCTTCTAGATCTTTTAGGAGATAATACAGGCTCAATTGAGTCCGATACCATGGGAGAAATTAGAGAAATACCAAGCTTTTCTTCTTGCTTGGGGATCGTCGTACAGGCCGCCTTCGGCCAACAAACCACCGCAATTCGCTAGCCACCACCTCAACGGAGGTGGCGGTAGTGGTGGCTAGCCGAAAGACCAAGGGATGGCCGGGAATTTTACTTGGATGTTGGCCTAGGTTAGGACAATCCCAGTTGTTGGCTGGAGATAGATTATGACCAGATGACACTGATCTTTCTTTAAGATGTGTGTTGAATGACACACACACACACACACACACACACACACACACACACACACACACACACACACACACACACACACACACACACACACACACACACACACACACACACACACACAAAATATAGTTTGTATTTAAATAATTATACAATTTGCCACACTTAAATGAACATTTTAAAGCTTAAATTAAGGTCCCTTAGAGGAAGATTTAGGTCACGTCATAAATACCAAACTTGTAGCCATTGGTCTGAAATTTTCATGAAATTTTAGATCACTCCATTTGGTGCTCTACAACCACAGAATCTTAGTTTTATTGAGGGGTGTCCTACATGTGACCTAGACCTTATTTTTTTAATTCCTAACTCTAGACTCAGTGTATAGGTCTGAAATTTTGGTCATGAATTAGGGGTACCTAGATAGAGTTCCCATCCAAAAATAGGAGTTTTTGGGTAATATTTTCCTATAGTTTATGTAAAAATTTAATTATGCATGTGTTGGATCCCTAGTTGGATTTGGGCTAGGTTCACTAAGTTAGGATCATATGACCCAACATGTATAGCAAGGGTCATGGTTGTGTCCTAGAGTCTAGGCCAAGTCCTTAGAGTCAATAATGCATGGACCAGCCATCAACAGTCTGCCAAATATTCAAGACTTAGAGAAATATCAAGACTCAGAAAAAGAGTTCGACGTTCGTCGAACTCAGGTCGACGATAGTCGTGCTCAGCTCGATGAAATCAGAGAAAAATTCTCTAAGCTGAGCTCGACGAACTCAGTTCTCAGGTTGACGATTCCTGGATCATCTGCTTCAACACTCAAGTCCAGAAAACATCTCAATATTTCTAAGTCCAGAATCAAACTCTAGTCGACGAACTTAATTCTCAGCTCGACGATCTTGGTGCAAAGAATTGGAAAGGGTTGTCAAACAGCAGTCAGCAGTTCAAAGGTCGACGATCTTGGATCTCAGCTTGACAAACTGCAATTCTCAGATCGACGAACTGTGGACTCAGGTTGACGAATCCAGACTTAGTTACTTTCATTCTTTTGTCCCTATTATATTGCAATAATTCCTGAGTAATTAATGCTCAAATATTCTCTGAATATTACCGTTAGACGGAGCATTAGTTACGGTCTTCATCGGGATTATTGCCTGCCATTTTTCAAAGGGATAGTTGGGGAAATCAATCAATGCAAATATTCTCAAGGTCGTCAGCATTGAATGTAGGAAGGAATTCAAAATTCAAAAGGAATTTCACATGGAAAATATAAAAGGATTTTTATTCTTCCTGCAACATACAGAATAGACAGAGAACAACGAGACATACACAAGAACATAACAACAACAGTGAACAAGGATTTTCTTCTCTCTCTCTCTCTCTAAACAGTACCCTAAGACGAAGAGTACAGAGAATAAAGTAATAGAGAGAAACAAGAGCTAGACCAGAGGAAGAACTTTAAGTTAAAGAAGAAGAAGAAGAATAACCATCAAAAATCAAGAGTCTTCTTCTGTCCTCATCTCAGGATTCTTCAAAGGACAACTATTACAGCATCAGTCAAGAAGTTCCTGGAGATCTTCTAGTCAAAGCAAAAAAATCTGAAGGCCTATCACCCTACACCAAAGCTCCACCTTCCTGAACCATTTAATATCTCAGGGGGAGCTCTTTGCTAAAGTCAATATCCAGAAAAGTCTTCTCAGTTGTATTTGAGAAAGAGAAGACAAAATCATTCTCTCACCCCACTGTATACAGGATTTTAATTCCCTTCAAAATTATTCCTGGTTGCAAGTCACCTGATCAAAAGACTTGAGGTTTGGTTTTTGAGCACCTGATCAAAAGCTCATTAGTGGCAGTCACCTGATCAAAAACCTGAGTGGATTCCTACCAGGGTGGTAGAAGAGTGGATGTACCCAGGTTGGGGAACCACTATAAAATTCTTGTGTTGTCTAGATGCCCTTTTCTTTTTTTTTCTTGCTGTGACTGTGCTAGTTAGGTTGTTGTGATTGTGATTACTTATATTTGCTGTTGGCCTGTGATAAATCATATAGGTTTAGGAACAATTTTTATTTACAGCAAAAGTTTTAAAACCCAAAGAATACTCTATTCACCCCCCCCTCTAGAGTATACCAGATCTAACCCCTTACTTTCAATTGGTATTAGAGGGGAGTTCTTTTGGTTTTACAAGCTAACCCTTGAACCAAAGATCCTAAGTTAGATCTGTCTTTCTATTTCCATTAGATTTGTATACACAACATGGCACAGAACAAAGATTATGCAAGCACTAGACCTCCAGTATGCAACCTAAACAAGTTTGCCATCTGGAAGGCAAGAATAAAATTATATATGAATTCTATTGATGAAGATATCTACAATTCTATCTTGACAGGTCTCCCTCAGGCATCAAGTTCTACACCATCAACCAGCACTAATACAGTTCCACCACCTGAGTGGACTGAGGCTCATAAGAAAGCCAAAATTGTTGATGCCAAAGCAATGAACATTCTGGCCCAAACAATGTAAGATGACATTTTTCAGAAAGTGGCTGAATGCACATCAGTCAAGGCCATCTGGGATTCGCTAAATCAAATGGTGGTTGGATCTGCTGATGAAAGAAAGGATGGAAGATCAAATCTCATATCTCAATATGAGAACTTTAAGAAGGAGGAAGCTGAATCTATAATTGACATGCACAATAGGTTAAGCTCTATCATCAATGAGCTAAAAACCTTAGATAAGGACATCACCATCATAGAGGTGAATCACAAAATCCTTATGTGCTTTCCAAGCTCATGGGATTCAAGGATCTTGCCCATCAAGGAGGCCAGGAGCCTAAATGAGATTTCCACTGAATCTCTTTTGGGAAAGCTGAAGTCCTATGAGCAGCTTATCAAATCCAGAGAAGCAGCTGAGCAAAGAACACCTCCACTGACAAGGAAGGAGCACATCATTGCATTTAAGGCTGCTGAAGAGACAGAGACTCCAATAGTTAATTAAGAGTTAATGAGTCTATTTGCCAAAAGATTCTACAAAATGGAAAAGAAGGATTTCAGAAGAAAGTCATCCAGGCAGGATGACAAGCCAAGGTATGATAAAACCCCCACTAAATAAATGGTGTGCTTTGGCTGCAGGAAACCTGGACACTTCCTCTCAGAGTGTCCCGAGAATCAAAAGAAGGAGAAGAGAAGAGAGAAGGACTCCAGAAGATAGCAAAGCAGCAGGCCTTCCTCCAGCAAACATAAGAAGAAGGAGAAAGGCTTTATAGCTGAAAGCTGGAGTGAAACTAAAGAAGAATTCTCATCCTCCAGCTCCAGTGAAGAAGAAGAGGAGGCAAGGTCCAAAGAAGTTTGCCTCATGGCCATTGATGCTTCCAAGAGTCATTCAGAGGAGGAAGAATCAGACACTGAAAAAGCCTCAGCATCTGAAGCTGATCTGGTATTGTCTTCTTTTGATTATAGTTCTAAATCATTTCAATCTAAATTTAAAACCATGTGCATAGATCTAATAAATTTAGAAAATGAAATTAAGACACTTAGGGAAAGACTAGGAAACCAAGAAAATATTGTTTCTGAAAACAATAGGTTAAAGGCTGAACTAAATTCTACAAATGAACAAATTATCTTTCTGTAATCTGAACTTAGCAAAGCTAAGATATTAGAAGAATCATTGAATGACAGAAGTTTAAGATTGTTAGATATAACCAGCACATTAAATGCTAGAACTAATAACTGTAGACTAGGGTTAGGAGTTTCATCCAGTTAACCAATCCTAATCCAAAAGAATCATCTTTCTAAACCTGTAAATTTTGTTTCTGATAAAGGAAAGAAAAACACTGAACATGTTAATAAGGTTAATGAGGTTCTTAAACAGATTAAAACTAAGAACAAACTTTAAAACTAGAAGAATAATAAAAGTAACAATGTTCAGTAGTTATCATTGATCCCAGATCGATGATATCTGAACAGATCGTCAACCTCAGTACGACGATCTTTGAACGTAAATTTCAATAATAATCATTCATCTTACTATGACCGATGAATTGTGTATGATTCATCGAGTAGAGATCAACGAACTTGGGGCACAGAAAATGAACTTGTTCATCCTCTAAGCAGAGATCGACAATCTCATCCCAATTCGTCGAACTCTGATCGACGAACTCACAACATTTTGTCGAACACAGAAAGACTTGCTAATAATCATAACTATAACAACAACTCTAATAAATCTAGGAAACCATTTGATCCATTAGCTAATTGGATAATTCCACCTAGAAGATATTATCCATTAGGATACAAATCTCAACCAGAATTTTCTGTAATATCTAGCTTTTCATATAGGCAATATAAATGACCTAAGGTAACCTGGGTCAAGAACAACTAACTGTTTTTCTTACAGATAAAGAGCTATCCAGTTGTGAATCAACTATGGTACCTGGACAGTGGTTGCTCCAAACACTTGACTGGCAACAAGAAAAATCTACTAACCTACAAGACCAAGCTGGGACCAAAAGTAATCTTTGGTGATTCAAAGTGTGGCCAATCTGAAGGCCATGGACAAGTAAGAATTAGAGCTATCACATTCAAGAAGGTGACCTATGTAAGTGGACTCAAGCATAACCTCATCTCCATAAGTCAATTATGTGATGAAGGTTACCAGGTACACTTTAACTCAACATCTTGTACTATTTCAAATAAAGAAAAACAAAATATTTTAATTGGGAATAGACAAGGAAATATATATTTAGTTGATTTTAATGCTGTCAATTCAGATATCAGCTTACTTAACATAATTAGTAATAAAAATGAATTATGGCATAAAAGGCTAGGATATGTAAACATGAAAAATATTGCTAGGCTATCAAAAGACAACCTTGTAAGAGATTTACCTTTTGGTCCCTACAAGAAGGAATGCATCTGCAGGGCCTATCAACTAGGCAAGCAAACTAAATCTAGTTTTAAATCAGTAAATAAAAGTGATTCACCTAGGATCTTGTACTTGCTACACATGGATCTCTTTGGACCCATTGCTGTACAGAGCCTAGGAGAGAAATCCTATACTTTAGTTATTGTAGATTACTTCTCAAAGTTCACTTGGGTGTTCTTTCTGAGATCTAAGTCAGATACCTTTAAAGTTCTTACAAATTTTCTCAGGACCATACAGATTGAGTACTCTACTCATGTTGCATTGATCAGAAGTGATCATGGTACAGAGTTTGAGTCTCTTCTTATGCATGAGTTATATGAGAAGGAAGGTATCAGGCACTGCTTCTCAGATCCTAGAACTCCCCAACAAAATGGGATAGTTGAAAGGAAAAATAGGACCCTTATTGAAGCTGCAGGCACATTACTTGCAGATGCTTACATGCCCCTATCCTTTTGGACAGAGGCTGTAAGCATAGCAAATTATGTACTGAACAGAAGCTTGATACATAAGCTAAAGAATAGGACTCCCTATGAATTACTTAAAGGGAAGAAACCTAAACTCACCTATTTTAAAGTATTTGGATGTGTATGTTATATGCATAATAATAACAAGAAATATATTAGAAAGTTTGAAGCTAAGGCTGAAGAGGAAATTTTTCTAGGATATTTCCAAGTAAGCAAAGCTTATAGGGTATTCAATAAGTCATCTCTAAAAATTAAAGAATCAATCCATGTTACTTTTGATGAGGCTAACATGTCTTGCAAGGAGAAAGAGATTTCTACCAATAATCCATTGCAGGTACCTCATTTGTGTGAGAATTTGGATGAACTAAGCCTCACCCAAGAGGCTCCAACACATCCTTCTCCACAAGATGCAAAAGAAAGTGAAGAAGAAGGCACTAAAGAGATTGAATTTCATCCAACAACAAACATAATTCCACAAGAGGAATTAAATCCAAATGCTGTTGCTGAACCAACTCCACCCACTGCTCCTATCACACTAAGGGATCACCCCAGATCTCAAGTGTTGGAGACATAACAGCAGGTGTACAGACAAGGCATCAACTCAACCAAGACTTGATGCATGCCTATTTACTCTCTCAAGTTGAACCTCAATCCATAAAAGATGCTGAGCAAGATCCCCACTGGATCATTGCTATACAAGAGGAACTCAACCAATTTGAGAGATGTAGAGTTTGGGATTTGGCTCCAAGACCCCAAGACCACCCATTCATTGGAACCAAATGGGTATATAGAAACAAACTAGATGCCCAAGGTGTAATTGTGAGAAACAAGGCTAGGCTTGTTGCTCAAGGTTACAGGTAAGAAGAAGGGATAGACTATGACCAAACATTTGCACCAGTTGCAAGATTAGAGGCAATCAGAATCTTTCTTGCCTATGCTGCATACAAGAAGTTCAAAGTATATCAGATGGATGTAAAGAGTGCTTTTCTAAATGGAGTACTAAAAGAAGAGGTTTATGTTGAACAACCTCCAGGTTTTGTCTATCCAACTTATCCCTCTCATGTATTTAAATTGCATAAAGCTCTTTATGGTTTAAAGCAAGCTCCAAGAGCTTGGTATGAGACCCTCGCCAGCTTTCTGATAGAGCATATATTCATTAGAGGCATAGTAGATAAAACCTTATTCACTAGACATCATAAGGAACAAACTTTGTTGGTACAAATATATGTGGATGACATCATATTTTGGTCTACTTATCCCAAATTGTGTAAGAGGTTCTCTGACCTCATGCATTCAAAATTTGAGATGAGTAGCATGGTTGAGCTCTCCTACTTCCTTGGTCTCCAAGTGAAGCAGCTCCCTGATGGAATCTTCATCTTCCAGGATAAATATGCTAAAGAGCTTATAAAGAAGTTTGGGATGGCTGATGCCTCAGCAAAGAAAACACCCATGGCTATAAATGTTGTAATAGACTCTAATGCACATGGGAAATTTGTGGATTAGAAATTATATAGGGGTATTGTTGGGTCCCTACTATACCTTACATATAGCAGACCTGACATCATGTTTGCCACATGTCTTTGTGTTAGGTTCCAGGTGAACCCTAAAGAATCTCACCTAGTTTTTCTAAAAAGGATTTTAAGATATATAAAGAGTTGTCCTAGTCTAGGACTCTGGTATCCTACTGAGTCAGAGTTTGAGTTAACTAGATACTCAGATGCTGACTTTGCTGGATGTAGAGTGGATAGAAAGAGTACTTTAGGAACCTGCCAGTTCCTTGGTATGAGATTAGTGTCCTGGTTTTGTAAGAAGCAGTTATCTGTGTCAACTTCAACTGCTGAAGCAGAATATATCACAGCTAGAAGTTGCTGTTCCTAGATACTGTGGATCCAAAACCAACTCCTGGACTATGATTTCAACTTAAATAATTCAACTCTCTTGTGTGATAACACAAGTGCTATAGCTATAACACAAAATCCAGTCCATCACAGTAGGACTAAACATATAGACATTAGGCATCATTTCATTAGTGAGTGTGTAGACAAAAACAAAATTAAACTTGTCTATATCTACACTGATTTACAAAGAGCTGATATTTTCACCAAACCCCTGGATGAAAGAAATCACCTGTTCTTTGTAAATCAGCTTGGAATGATCAATGGAGAAGACTTAGTTTAATTTTTTATCTGCACTCGAAGAACTCTTCAAATTTTGTCAAACGGAGGTCGACGAACTGGGAATGGTTCTTGAGATATTCGTCGACCTGAGATCGACGAACTCTCTGTTAGTGAAGTTAGTTTTGTCGACCTGAGATCAACAAATCTAATTCAGAAAACTTTCGTCGAACGGAGCTCGGCAAAATGTCTTCAAACCTTCAGAATGAGCTTGACGAATTGATTAACTCCAAATTATTTCATTGACCTCAGATCGAAGAATTGTTTACTTTTACTGGAACGGAGTTTATCGATTCATATTGTGGAAAACTTTATATTTAGGCTTTCTTCGACCTCTGTCCCGCCCTTTCAGTTCCCTTGCACTTGATCTTCGTTTTTCTCTTGCAGGTGCTCTCATGACGATTCCAGTAGGAGATCTCGCGGCAATGAAATTTGACACTGGATTTGATGTTGATTTCGAGTCGTTTCAATATTCCGACCCCGTCTTTCTGGAAATCTTGAAACTTCTTGAAGGACAACAGTTGAAGAATCTTCTCTCTACAAGGATTAAACTACCTGGCACTAAAATCAGGGAGTGGGTCTATACATCCTCCAAAACAGAAGAGAATACGATAACTGGAACTATATCGGGTAATGTCGTCTCCCTTACCCCTGAAGTTTTAACTGAAATTTTTGGTTTGAATAATGGCACAAAAGAATTAGAAATTGAGAATGAGGAATATACTGAGATGCTCAGCCAAATGGGTTATTCTGGAGAAAATCCAAACAAATTGCTGAAGAAACAATTGTCTGCTGAATTCAAGTTTCTCGCAGACATTGTAGGGAAAGTCTTGCTGGGCAAGCATACTGCCCATGACTACATCACCAGGAACCAATTCCTGGTCATGTCAGTGGTGAGTAAGAAACAAGTTAACTGGGCTCAGATCTGGTTTGATCTGATTAAGAAAAAGAATACAAAAAAGAGGTTTGTTTTGGAAGGATCCTAGGGATTTTCCTAAAGGAAAAGGCTGCTGAATCCCTGGTCTCCCCGACCACATTCATAAATGCTAGCAAGAGGCTCACCTGTGCCCTCTTTAGCAAATGGGAGAGGACCATCACCAAGCCCTCCAAGGCTACCTCCTCTTCCATCAACCCCTCAGAGAGTACAAGGGCTGCTCCAACCACTTCCCACCCTACTGAAGAGGTTCCATACACCACTACACAACCTCTAGCTCTCCAAAATCCATCTCAGCAAGCAAATCAACAAACCCCACCTTCCACTCATATTACAGTCCCTACTCCCACACCTCCATCATCCCCAATACAAACATTGCCAACCCACATTCCCTCTTGTACTCCTTCCCCCCAGCATGATACATTAATACCATCACAACCCCCATCTCCTCTTCCAAAGCATTTAGCTGACATCCCCCTATCCAACCTCTCATCCCTCCCATCCTTCAATCTACTATCATCCCCTCTTAACACTCCCTCTCCTCCAGATGTATCTCATATACAATCTCCACCTTCACCTCCACCTCTAACTCCACCAGTTACTACCACCTCCACTCAACCACCCCCTGCCACAACATCTACCTCCCTACCGTTGGACTCTTCCATTATCCCTCCACTCATTGCCCTTCTCACACCCCTCCTCAAAACAATAATAGCAGAGGCTATTTCTCCTCTTGCTGCATCCATTTCCACCCTTGCTGCCAAAATTTCTGCTCTCTCTACTGTTCCCTCTTTAGGAAGGGGCCTGGCTTCAGTTGTCACTAAAACCAGGCAGGGGGAGATACTCAATGAAGAAGCAGCAGCAGATATACCAGCAGCAGCAACAGATGTACCAGCAGAAGCAGCAATAGATGTACCAGTAGAAGCAGCAACAGGTGTACCAGCAAAAGCAGCAACAGCAGAACCAATAGATACAGTCTATTTTAATAACCTTCTAGCAGACAGCACTAAGCCATCCATGGCTATAATTCCTTATACCACACCAATAAGCCCCAAAGTTTGGCTCAAGGCCACTTTTGCTACTCCAGAGTCTCCTCCCAGAGTTGCTTCACCCACTGTCTCATCTCCTCCTGCTCCAGTTTATGTTATGGATGATTCACCAATGCCTTATCTTGATGCAGTGATCATGGTTGATATAGAATTGGAAAATAAATCAGGTGCTGAAAGCACTGATGTGTATAATCCTCTAGCTCCCTCCAAGACTGCAAAATCTGCAATACCTGATGAGACAATAAGAGAAATAGATATACTATATGACAATCCATAAGAGTTAGATTATGATGATGATGAAGAATCAGATGAGGATCCTAAGAGAAAGAAAGTCTCCAAGAAGAGGAAAGCTCCTCCACCTCCTGCCCCTAAACCCAATCCTGCAAATGACACACCATACTATATTCTGCAAAATATTACCACCTATAAGGGTATGCCAGCATGGATGTGGCTATCTAAGAATGAACAAAAGGCAAGGAAGAAGAGCAGGATATACTCTCCTCCACCTCAGAAATTTAGGAGAGGTCCTCCTCCTCCTCCTATTGCTGGTGCCTTAGGAGTTGTTCCTCAAAGTTCAGATGTATCCTCTAAGCCTATATCTTTCACAAGAACCTATCAAAGGCAGGAAAGATCATCCAGACATCAATCCCAAGGTGGCAGTCAGCAGCAAAGGAATACAAGTTCAGCTGAGCAAATAAAAGAAATTGTTTACCAAAAGCCTTCATTCTCTCCTCCTCAACAGCAAGCTCCTCAACATCAATCCAGAAGGCATAGTGAATCTCATAAGCCTAAAGGGAAGTTTATTGAAGCTGATCCTCCTAAATCTCTTTATACTCAAAGTGATGAAAAGCATAGCATGACAAGTTTTCAAGCTCAATCTACACAATTCAAACCTGTCACCCTACTATCTCCTCAAGATGATCAATCAACTGTTAATCAGGATGTTGATCCAAATTTCAGAATGGCAAGGATCCAAGAGCTGATTGGCCTATCTAGATAAAGAAAGCTATAGAAGAAGGAGAAGATCCATCAAAATTCACCACTATGTCATCTTACTGAGAAAAGGAACTGAACAAACTTCAAGTAAGCAAGGTCTTCAATCCAGCAGAGTACATGACACTGCACCCAGAGGCTGTTGTGCCTAGAACCTCAACACTGACTGTGATTGGAGCATCATATCTGTATATGTAAAAGAAAGAAGTAGCCAATTTCAATAGGGAAATCATATTTACTCAGCCTGGGGACAAAAGCAAAGAGGAGAAGCACAAGGAGAAGTAGCAGAAGAAATAAATTTTGAACTGCTTTGATTATGGTATTGTTAAAACTATTTTCTCACTCATGATACAAAGCTTACTGTATATATATATATATATATATATATATCTGCTGCATATGCTATTTTCTCTTCTGTTAGATATATGTTTTTCTTGCTTTGTACATTTTTTTTGATTTTGAGTCTGTAATTAGTGACCTCACCCAAATATGGGGAGATTGTTGGATCCCTAGTTGGATTTGGGCTAGGTTCACTAAGTTAGGATCATATGACCCAACATGTATAGCAAGGGTCATGGTTGTGTCCTAGAGTCTAGGCCAAGTCCTTAGAGTCAACAATGCATGGACTGCCATCAACAATCTGCCAAAGATTCAAGACTTAGAGAAATATCAAGACTTAGAAAAAGAGTTCGACGTTCGTCGAACTTAGGTCGATGACAGTCATGCTCAGCTCGACGAAATCAGAGAAAAATTCTCTGAGCTAAGCTCGACGAACTCAGTTCTCAATTCGATGATTCCTGGATCATCTGCTTCAACACTCAAGTCTAGAAAACATCTCAATATTTCTAAGTCCAGAATCAAACTCCAGTCGACGAACTTAATTCTCAGCTCGACGATCTTGGTGCACAGAATTTGAAAGAGTTGTCAAACAGCAGTTAGCAGTTCAGAGGTCGACGATCTTGGATCTCAGCTCGACGAACAGCAATTCTCAGATCGTCGAACTGTGGACTCAGGTCGATGAATCCAGACTTAGTTACTTTCATTCTTCTGTCCTTATTATATTGCAATAATTCCTGAGTAATTAATGCTGAAAAATTCTCTGAATATTACCGTTAGACGGAGCATTAGTTATGGTCTTCATCAGGATTATTGCCTGCCGTTTTTCAAAGGGACAGTTGGGGAAATCAATTAATGCAAATATTCTCAAGGCTGTCAGCATTGAATGCAGGAAGGAATTCAAAATTCAAAAAAATTTCACATGGGAAATATAAAAGGATTTTTCTTCTTCCTGCATCATACAGGATAGACAGAGAACAACGAGACATACACAAGAACAGAATAACAACAGTGGACAAGGATTCTGCTCTCTCTCTCTCTCTCTCTCTCTCTTTCTCTCTAAACAGCACTCTGAGACACAGAGCACAGAGAACAAAGTGATAGAGAGAAACAAGTGCTAGACCAGAGGAAAAACTTTTAGTTGAAGTAGAAGAAGAACAACCATCAAAAATCAAGAGTCTTCTTCTATCCTCATCTCAGGATTCTTCAAAGGACAACTATTACAGCATTAGTCAAGAAGTTCCTGGAGATCTTCTGGTCAAAACAAAAAATCTGAAGGCCTATCACCCTGCAGCAAATCTCCACCTTCCTGAACCATTCAATATCTCAGGGGGAGCTCTTTGCGAAAGTCAATATCCATAAAATTCTTCTCAGTTGTATTTGAGAAAGAGAAGATAAAATCATTCTCTCACCCCACTGTATACAGGGTTTTAATTCCCTTCAAAATTATTCCTGGTTGTAAGTCACCTGATCAAAAGACTTGAGGTTTGGTTTTTTAGCACCTGATCAAAAGCTCATTGGTGGCAGTCACCTGATCAAAAACCTGAGTGGATTCCTACCTGGGTGGTAGAAGAGTGGATGTACCCAGGTTGGGGAACCACTATAAAATTCTTGTGTTGTCTGGATGCCCTTTTCTTTTTGTTCTTGCTGTCGCTGTGCTAGTTAGGTTACTGTGTTTGTGATTACTTATATTTGTTATTGGCCTGTGACAAATCATTTAGGTTTAGGAAAAATTTTTATTTACAGCAAAAGTTTTAAAACCCAAAAAATACTCTATTCACCCCCTCTAGAGTATACCAGATCTAACCCCTCACTTTCAATTAGTATCGGTGATATATATGGATAGATAACCTCAAAATGACCTAAATTTCTAGAGATTGTTATTTAGGTCATTATATGCCACTAGTTAAAATTTGGGAATATTTGTCTTTTTGCATGTGGGTTTATTCCACTTGCATGACCGTTGTATGTTTGGAGATGGTGTGCATTTATCACAAAATGTTATTTAGTGTATTTTTTCCAAATGTCTTGTTGCATGTCAATGAAAGTTAGACCATGCATCTAATATGATAGAATGTATCACCTCTGGACAAATTAGGATTTTGTGGACATAATTTCCTTAGTATTTCATTAATATCAATTATGTCATACATTGAAATAAATGTGTCTAAATAAATTTTGAAAAATTCAAATCTCTGTCACATCTTTAGTTAGGTAAAAACGCACATATGCAAATTTAATGAGAATTTTTGAGTTCCATTTGCATTGTGGAATGCTATTAATTATATTTGTCATATTTATGAATATGTGAAATAATTATGATCAAATTAACTCAAACAATTTCAATTCTTTGGCTAGACACTTTTTAGAGCATAATAAACATCTAAAAATTTATTTGGAATTTTGGATGAATAAATACTATAGTTCTTATTCAATTATGCAATTTACTTATAAAGGTATTTATAGAATTTTAATGACCAATTACTATGGAAAATTATGATTCTCTATTAAACACATTTTTATTTCATAATAAACCTCTAGAAATTTACTTGTAATATTTGGACATAAAATTTTAGTATTTCATGTGTATTTGGAAGTTGTCATATATTATCAAATATTATTATTGTGGTCAAATTAAATTTAAAATATAAGATCATCTAGTAAATCATTTTTTATGACATGATGAACCTTTTTAATAAATTTTAGACCAGTTGGCCTTATATTTTTGGCAGTTGTTTCATAGATGATATGTATAGTGTTATTTTTAAATATTGGCCTACATTTAGTAAAAATGAGATTTATTTATTTGACCAATAATAACACTTAGAATTCAGATGAAACTAATATTATAATAGTAGGACAATATTTATATAAAGCTCCAAAAATTGGTAGAATTTTTGAAGCACAAATCCCTTTAGTGTTAGTTTAAATTTAGAATTATGTCATACGTTGGAAGATTTGAGATTAATCATTTTAGAAAATTACCAAATTTTGGTAAGACATTATGGTGATCAAGTGAACCTCTGGATTAAATCTTGGAGCATATAGATTAGTATAGTTGGGGGTGCACCACTCATAGTGTATGTGGAGTTAGAAGGATGCACCATTCAACAAAATGATTGCCAGTGGGTAGACCTTGAAGATAATCATAGGAATTGATCATAAATGGATCATTGATAGTTTTGAGTACCTTAGGCTTCTGATTGGAGACCTAGTAGAATGTGCCAAGCAGTGATGATTTATAGAGTACATGGACACTAGGTGGAGTACTTAATCTTGGTGTTTAAACAATAGATCAACACTTCCCCAAAAGAATTATAAATATTTCTTAGGCTATTAAGAGTAACATTGAGAGAGGGCTTTAATGAAGGGTAGCTACTAATAAGATTAAATTTCTTGAGAAAGGGAGGTTTGAGATTCAGCTCATCATACCACTTAGTACTGTTGCGAGCCCTTCATCGGGTAGTCCTTGGGAAGTCCAAGATTCACCACAAATCACTAACCATAACTAAATACTAAGTAAAGAAAATAAGTTAAGTAAGAAGATATTAGAATCGCTAAACATCATCCCATTAGGATGATGTGTTATATTTGAGAAGGACTGGATATTCCGAGGATCTAAGGCTCGGTTGGTTGTGATATGGAGGACTAGATAGTCCTTAGAGATGGAGGCTCAGATGTGTATGGTTGGGGTAATAAATTTGCATGTGTATATGATGTGGCAGGTCTTTGGTATTACCCTAGTCGTCACACTGATAAGATTACATTGACTTGACAAGTAGTTGTGGTATAGAGGGCCACCTAAACTGGTGTCTTGGTGATAATTTCCTAATGACCCTTCACTTTGTCTAAAAGACTGGTGGATTCCAGCAAGAGTATGCAGGTGCTCCACTATTATGTTCTTAATGTCGAGGCATACATTAGGTCTTGACTCGGTGGAGTGCATGCCTGCTTAAGAGTGGAGATACCCACTCCAATGCCCCCATAGCCACGACGGGTGGAACCTGAGAGGCTAGCTACCTACAAAAAGAAGGAATGTTATGTATGTTATATCATGTAATGCTTATGCTATGGTTTCATACAAGTGCAATACACACACTATGTGTGCATAGAAATTTCATTCCTACTACCTACAAAAAGCAGGATAATAAAGAGAGGCTCATCGAAAGAGAGGCATTCACCATGGCAGGTCTAATCTGGTGTTTGCCTCTACCAACACCTCTCCCCTTTTAAGTGTACTACCATCCATAGGGGATAGTAACCAATCGCTAGCGAACCACATTTACCTCTTCCGAACACCTTGTTGGAGCATGCGTTCCGCACTCCTTAGTTTGAAAATAACAAATCACGAATGTATTTGATCATAGTGTGTTTATGGTGTGCAGATATAACATGTACAACACTTTGATGATTTTGGATTGGCGGCGTACAACAAATTTTACAAAGTAGAGCTATCACAAGCAACATTCACTATCGCCCCCACGATACCATGCTGACATCAACCATGACCCAGACCATGATTCTCAATGATTATCATGAAGTGCATAACTCGAGATATTGCTAGGCGATATCAAGATATCGTGACGCTATAAGCCCATGTCCGTACACGTTCTCCAGCTACTCGGTACGGTTATTACAGAGTAGGACACATGTCAACAAACCGAGATATCGTAGGCGATACCTAGCTATCACCAGGCGATAGTGCAAAAACTATATAAAAGCTGGATTTTTGGAAATTGATGTTGCACACCTCCAGGAGCCTTCATCTCGTGCATGCCTAGCCTGATATCTTCGTGAAACAGAAAAACTCCTAAGTTTTCAGGCAAGATCAAAAGCAACGAAGGGATTGTTCGTGCTTTTCAACTTTGGCGACCTTTATAAGGATTTGTTATCTTCTTCAGTGCTAAAGACCAGTGGGAGTTTTTATTTTAGATTTATTTTCTTTCTATTCATTTTGTAAATGGTAGAGAAATCACCACCTTGTGAGTGGCGACTAGGACCTGGTGTGGTTTAGGGGGAAATCTCCGCCTTGTGTGCAACAACTAGGTTCTGGAGAGATCTAGGGGGAGGCTAGTAGCTATATTTCGGGAGAGATAGGCTTTAGTTGGCCGGTCCTTAGGAGAAGGACCGGGTAATTCTAAAAAGAAGATTTTTTCATCATTTCCTTTGAATTCAAGTTTTATAGAAATCTCTTTCATGTTATTCATCACTTATGAACAAAAAGTTTGTTTCAATTTTCTTATCAATTTCTAAGTGTTTGTTGTAACATCCCATTTTCCAACTAGACTCCTAAGAATGATTTTGTCCTGACTAGGTCAGGACAAACCCTTAGAGAACCAAGAAGCACCAAGTGAACCTAGGGTTTCAGTTGAGTGTCACTTGGTCTGCAAATAGTAAAACCCAGAAACTCTATAATTGGAGGGCCAAGTAAGTCCAACCTAAGTGGACCCTAGGGTAGGGCATAGAGTCAACCTTAGGACCCATGTTGACCCCAGTCAACACTTTGACGTAATTAGCTAGAAATGACCCAAAACCCTATTCCTTGGGTTGGGTCCACCCAAACTAACCTAATGCCACCCAATGGGTTAAAGATAACTCATACCCCATAGGGAGGAGAAAAATGGGTTTCATGCATGGATAATTTTAGAATTACCCTAGGAGAGAGAGAATTTGAATAGAATAGGAGAGAGAAAATTTAAAGGAAGAATATTCATGACCAAGGCGATAGGATTGACTATATTATGCATGGGTGGGCTACTAATAGGCTATAGGATTGACTAGCCAACTTAGTGACTAGGAGAGAGAGAGAATCTCAAAATGGGGGATAATTAGGAGAGAGAAAGGGTAATATTTAAGGGTGTTAGTGGATTGAGCCACTTGGGTTCATGCCATAAGCCCTTGACCATCTTGGCCGACCCCTTTAACCCATTTAGGAGGAGTGGGGGCAGTGGGGCCCACATTGCATACTTGGAGACAAGCCCAAGCCTAAAACAGACCCCACCTATTCATATGAGCCATTTCCACCTTCCACACTTTGCCCATCATCCCTTGACCATCTTTGTAGACCTCTTTAGCTCAATTAGGTGAGGTTTGAACTGGTGGGGCCCACCCCATGCAGCTGGCCGTTACAAACAAAGCAAACCGAGCTCCTCCTTGATGGTATCATCCCCCCTTCATATCATCGCCTCTCTTAATATCCCCTCCCACACGACCACTCTCAGCCTCCCAGCCATTCTCATCCCGAGAGAGAAGCCTGAACCAGTGCTAGAGGCCGTGAAACCCGAGGGATAAGTACCGTCGTCGTCGCCATGGTTTCCCGCCTCTCAACCCGCATTCAAGCCCGAGTTCAGGTCCTCCCTCACCTCTCTCATCATGTACTAGATCTTAGGATTGTTTAGGGTAGGGTTTGGGCTCGAATGAGCCCGAACCCAGCTTTCCTTTTTCTCCATTAATGGATTTCTAGAAGCTCACGGGTTGGGTGGCGCCGCCGTCTCCCGCCGCCTAGTCGCCGGCAAAGACTCGCCCCCACCACCGCGAGGGTAGAGGAGAAGTTTGTCGGGGGTTGCGCCGCCCCTAGCCGCTGGGAACCGCCCCGTAAAACACAACCATACATCGGCTCGATTCCAGTCGATTTGGAGAAGATGAGCATGCAACCATCCAATTTCTTTAAGATGCGCGCCATGCAAGTTATTATTTTTAATATATGAATAGTATACAATTTAGGGTAATTTTGATAGAGTTATGCATGTTGATTTTTAGGGCGCTCCTGTACATTTTAATAAAAGGTGTTTAACATAAAAGTTATAGGTCTTTGAGTTACCTTTAATTATATATGTTACACATTAATGTTGGTTAAGTATGCTGCCCTATAGAGCCATTTTCCTAGGTCTGGTCCTAGGGTAGGTCAGAAAATAAAAGGAGTGCCCTGACCAAACCCTAAGTCCAAATGGACTGAAATTTTGGGCATGTGGCTTAATTAGGCATATATAGCTCCTCCCCAAAAATGGGAATTTTTGGGGAAAATAATTCTATAGTTTGTCAGAATATGATAAATTAAATACTGTTGATTTTTGGAGCATACCAACCCCAAGTGGCCAAATTTTGGTGGCCTGCCCTTAGGGGTATATTAGACCTATGGTAGAAAAATTAGTCAATTTAGCCCTCTGCATGTTGAGATATCTAACTTGCAAAATCTGAAAAGGTGAATTGCCTTGGGCTGCAAATAGCAAAAATGCAGAAATTGGAAGAGATGCCCAAGCCCATCTAGAGGCCCAAATGACCTGGGATTTTGGTCAGTAACTGGTTAAGGGAATAATTAGGCCCTTCCCAAAAATGGGACTAATTGGAATTAAAATTAGGCGGAAATTACTAAAATACCCCTAGGCTTGTTTAGATGATTCTTGGAGTAGTTCAACTCCAAAAGTCCCCAATTTTTTGTGGCATGTCCATGGGGACATTATTACGACATGGTTAAATTTCCATCCCATATGGACAACAAAAAGTTGGGTAAATCCCCTTGCATGTGTTGGCTAGTAAAGGCTTGGTGTGCTTATAGCCAAAAATGAAATATTGAATGTACAGCCCTTTTGGACCATTGTCTTAGTATTACCCTAAGTACCCCCCCTTGGGGATGATGGATGAATTAGGGTTGATTTACCCCTGGACCCAAGTTCAAACCCTAAGAAAGGACCTTTGGGAGTTGTGAAGGACATAGGGGCAAATGCCCTTGTATGGCCTTGTAATTTAGTAGAAAGATAGCTTATGTATATTTAAGCCTCTGGTTGAAATGTTAGGTAATTTAGAAGTAGTTAAGTACCTCAAAAGTCAAACCCTAGCTTTAGGGTAGAAGCACTATTAGGTCAAAACAGTAACTTAACATCATCTAAAAATTGTGAAGTTGGGTTAGAATGAATCTTAGGGTGAGTTGAACCCCTAGATATTTTTAGTGGAATTTTATAGATTATATCCAAGATAGTTCCTTTGTAATATATCAAAGTGTCAAATTTTGTACTTGATTTAATTTGATCATTTGGGTTAAATGAATCTAGTAAAATTTGGTCAGTAGAGTTTTTTTGACTTAAATAAAGGTCTCTGAATTTTATTATAATTTTTATAGGATTTTATGCATTATTTCCTTCACAAATTTTGTAAAGGACATACTTGGTAAATAAATCATTTAAAGAATAATTTAACTTGTAAAAATGTGAATTTTGGCCAATGGTAATTTTAGGATGATATCTATTGTTAGGAATTTAATCATGAATTTTTTAAGTATATTAATAGTACTTGATTCAAAATTATGCCCTTTTTAGATTTTTGTATTGAATTTATTTAGAATTACATATTTTGTGAAAAATCATGAAAGTTGGCTAGTAATAATTTTAGGACTGTAGTAGTGTAATATATTTAATTTAAATTATTTGGATGATAATTTCAAGTAGTTGATTTACAAATCTTAGAATATGGGAAATACTGCTAAAATAATTTTAGGACCCTTAAATGTTTGTAGAAAATGCCAAATTTGCAAATTGTCACTTTTAGACATATGGAATTTTATCATGAATTTATGAAACATTAATCATGTCTAAAATGTATACTTCATGATCAACTTGACAATGATTGGCTCTTTTAAGAAATTATTTAAATAGAAGATTAATTGAGGAAAATACAATATTCTGGAATTAAATCATTTATGTCATGATAGTACTCCAGTAAATAACCTAGGTCATTCGGATGAAAACTTGAAGGACATCCTATCATGAACATCACTTAGTATAGTTGGTCTGTAAATAGTAATTTGGGGAAAAGTTGTATTAGGATAAGAGGTGGAATAGTGTAGAGTTAGTCGGGTTGAATTGTTTGAATGAAAGTAGATGAGTCACTATAGAAAGTTCTAAGGAGTGGTGAGAACCGAGTTGGTGCGGGTTAGAAGGTGCGCGGGTTCGACGAAAGATCGTCGTTCCCGTGAGAGTGGAAGGTCTAAACTACCCTAGGTACAGGTTTAATGTAATATAAAAAGGGAATGGGTAAGGGAAGACAACCAATAATAATAAGTACCTCCCGAAAGGGAACTTTGGTATGTCATACCATCGTAGTTCCTAGTGCATATTGAGAACCCCTCACAGGGTATAATCCGGAGGCAGTCCTGGGCTAACATAAACCTTAAAGAACAAATCGAAAGAGTAATTTAGTAGATAGGGTTTCACACTGCACACACTAGTTGGACAAGACTTGGAAATGGTTAAGTCGTCCCGAGGTATTCAAAGGGGCGCCATCCCACGGTGTTCAAATGGATGAGGTTTGGAAATTGGGCCGGACAGTCAAGTCCAGGGAGCTTAGTCTCGGTTTGAGGTTAATTCAGACAGTTTGGTCCGGGAGCTTGACTTGATGGTTTATTTTAAGAATATTGCATGTGCATAAAAAGGAATATCTAAGGTGGTGGGTCTTCGGTACTGGATTGTTGTTGCACCGACGTCAGTACGATGACTCGGCAAGTGTGGTTTTACACTTTGCCAAACTTAAGTCCTGCGGTCCAGTTGGTAAGAGTATGCAGTAGTCCGCTTTGTGCACCAAGCATTGAGGAGTACGATAGGTCAGACCGGTAGTGCTATTACTGGTTTTGAGGTGGGCGAGGCAAACCCACCGCTTCCGTCTGCCACTACGGAGGTATCCTGGGAGGTAACGGCTCCGAAAGGGGGAACTAAAGGTTTATGTACGCAAAGTCGGGTGCGTGAGTTGCACTGCTTGAACATAACATACCCACCATATAGATGCATATCATAATCATTCATTATAACCTGTGAAACCTTATGTATAAGGGGTATGAGATGCTTATACATTAGGACTTGCTAAACGACCCCTTGGTCTATAAGCTTGTGTGGGCAAGTTTATAAATTAAGGTTATTTCAATTTATATATATATATATACTGCTTGTGATAACCGACACCCCAACGTATAAAGTGGTATGGGACATTTTATAAGATGGGAGCCTTGTAGAAGATCCCTTGGCTTATGTGTACTCACATACGTGAAGGTTAAATTCTTTTCTTACTTTACTTATTACAACATGATTATAAATTGCTTGCTAGGTCCCCCTTTAACCTGTTTGTTTTACTCTCCACTTTCACGTCCTTTCCTTTCTTCCTCCCCGCTCGGTGCCTAGGAGCATGGGGGAAGGGGTGGGGGACAATAGGACTTAGTCTTATAGACTAACGGTTTTTGAACCACATCATATTAGGGGATCGTGGAGCCCATCATGGAGGAGCAGCCCAGGAGACCGATGCGATTGGAGACAGGGCAGTCTAGCTCAGGAGTACAGCCAACTGGGACCATGAGTCCCGACTTCTAGTAGTTATTTTATTTTGCTTCCACATGAGAGATCTGTAGTGAGGATATTGTTGTACCGGGCTTGAGCCCTTCATTTCTGTACTCTTTTACTATTCTGTGGACACTCCCTTCGTGGAGATTTTTATTATTTGTGATTTGCTGTGGACATATACTCTTGTACTACTTCTTTTGTGATCAATAAGGCCGGCAGAATCGTCGTTTTGTAGTGACAATCTTCCCGGGCGCGAAGGTGTCACCGCAAAGCGGCTGTTCTGGGCATAAGACCCCAGTTTTTACGAGTTGTTAAAAGGGAGGGGTCTTACAAACATGTATCAGAGGCTAACCTCGATCGATCAAGTAGCTGTCTGCTAAAACCCTGGGCCACCCCCGCACGAGTTTAGTTTGCGGACAAACTAAGCAGCGGAAGCAGTCGTGTGCCCATGTGGGTATCACATATATAATTGTCCATTTTAGTTAAGGTTGAAAAATTTCTGACGATAAATTTTGTGGCGCAGCCTCCAGTACTGCCTACACCACCAGGTGGAATCCCGCAAATTCCGAAAGTTGCACCACCGCCGCCGGTTTCCACTCAGTTCCTACAGTCTGACATGGGATAGACTCTGACGGCTATCTTATAAGCCTTCAGGAACCAACAGGCCCCGGCTCTGCAGCCTATCCCGGGAGCCAACTGGCTAAGCATCTTTCAAGGACTCTCTCCCCCGTCCTACTTGGGGAAAGAGGTGGTAGTATAGACAGAGGAGTGGCTAGACATCATGGAGGAGATGCTGACAGGGATACAGAGCCCTTGGGAGGAAAGGGTGCCACTGGTTGTTTCCTGCTTGGAGTCCCATGCCAAACGGTGGCGGAAGACAGTTCTGGAGACTACCTTTACTGGTAGGGCTGGAAGCGTCAACGGAGGATCAGAGCTGGGGAGCCCGGAACGATCAGCGGCGAGGCCATGCGCTAGAGGTACAAAAGATGGAGGATCAGCCTCGACAGGAGGTGAGGCAGGAGCTGGGGGAGAAGGTGACACTGGCCCCTCACCCTATTTAGATGCGAGATGTGCAGAGACCGAGAGGTTGGGCTTACACTCTGCCAGAATATTACCACTGTCATCAGGTGGGGCACATCAAGAGAAACTGTCCCATGAGAGGGATGCCTCCACCAGCACCGCAGATTTCCCCACCAACGCAGCATTATGGAGTCCGAGGACGTGTCCATGGACGCGGATATCAGGGTAGAGACCGCAGGCCGGAAGGACAGCAGATTTATGCACTGGACCTGGCTCAACCCAGGAACTCGGAGCAAGTAATCACAGGTACGACCGAAAAGTTTTTCTTTTACTTAAGTTCTTTTCCTTCCTAAAAGTAGTTTCATGAACTTGAATTATTAAGACTAGGTAGGAAAAACCAGAAATAGAACTCTAAGTAAATTTACAATCTCAGGCATCGTCTTCATTTGCGGCAAGCTTGCACGCACTCTCTTCGACATGGGTGCTTCGCACTCGTTTGTGTCGGAGACCTTTATCCAAGGGTTAAGAGGCGTGGAGAGGATCCTAGGCAGGACGTTACGGATACGGCTACCCGACGAGTCGGAGCTGTTCGAATCAACCCATTGTAATCTGGAGGCATGGATAGGCGGGAAACTGTTGGGGCTGCGGTCCGGAATCACCCCCGCGCTGCGGTGCTATGCGGTAATGGCTTAACTGGCTGCCCCGTGGATCCGCCCGAGGACCTTTGATATAAAGATTAGTTGCGCCGTCCTCCATCAGTCCGGGCTTTTGGTGCGAGTGGTTGCGCTAAGTCCTCTCAAGTGGTATCAGAGGGAGGTTGATAGGCCGACTATCTGTCCTGATAGTTCAACTATCTGATAGCTCGACTATCTGTTGATAGGTCGAATATCTGTCCGTTTTGATAGTTCGACTATCTGTTGATAGGTCGACTATCTGTGCTGCTTTGATAGTTCGACTATCTGCTTGGATAGTTCAACTATCTGATAGTTCGACTATCTGTTGATAGATCGACTATCTGTTTTGTTTGATAGCTCGACTATCTGTTGATAGGTCGACTATCTGTTTTTCTGTGATAGGTCGACTATCTGTTTTGTTTGGTAGTTCGACTATCTGTCCGGATAGATCGACTATCTGATAGCTCGACTATCTGTTCTGATAGGTCGACTATCTGCTGAGGTAGTTCGACTATCTTCTTTGATAGTTCGACTATCTAGATTGTTCGACTATCTGTCCGATAGGTCGACGATCTCCGTGCGTCGGTCGATGATCTCCGAGGGTCGTTCGACGTTTTACTGTATGCCTTGAGTAGTTTTGTCGTCTTCTATGATGTGACTAATTTCGTACTTACTTTGGCATTTTATAAAAGATTATCTGAATAAATTGTGATATTATTTCCATGCAATATCAGTTCCATTCTTTATGCATGAGCTAATCTTTTTCTGACAAAGTTGTTTGTCTTATAGCTGAGATATGTTTTCTGCTTTATCTGCCAGGCTGTCCTTTATAGCCGTTAGACTCAAAAAGTCTTTCTTGGCTGTAAAGAGTCTTTTCTGATGTGACTTTCTCTAGTTTTATTTCATCAGAATTATTTACAGCTTCTTAGAAAGCTTTATCCTGTTATAGGATATCTGCCTGGAGTATTTTGTTTTGCTTTATGCTTTTTGCAGCCCAGCTTGCAGAGTTCAGTAAAAGACAAGATTCAAACTCAAGTTAGAGCCGTTGCTACTGCTGCTATATAAAGACTTCTTTGAAGAAGAAATCAACTAGTTCACACACATTGAAAAGCTAACTGCAGCATTCAAACAAAAAGCTTACAGTCTCCAACTGCTCTCAGCTCATTCACATCTAACTGAGAAGAAGCTTTAGTTCTTCACTCTTCTTCAACCTGAGTTCTCCTGCTTACAGGAAGATCTTCACTCAGAGCCTTTTGAAGAAGAAGAAGAAGATAGCTGCATGAAGAAGAAAATCTTATTTCATATTATTTTATCTTCTTGTAGCTTTTTCCTTCAGTATTTTCTGAAGTGTTTCTGCACTGAAGCAAGACTTCACCTGGACGTTCTTTGAGCCAGGGGGAGCCTTGATTCTTTTAGAGCTTTCTAGCTCAGTGCAAGTTATTGTGCTTCTCTAATCTATTGTAAAATAGAGAAGACACCTTAACCTCCTTTCCCCCTCCTGTAAAGGGTTATTACTCCCTTCAAAAGTATCCCTTGGTGGCACCGATCAAAAACCTGTGTTGGTTTTTAGACACCTGATCAAAAGTCTAAAGGGTTTCTTGATCTACCTGAAGCAGATCTTGTTGGTGGCAGGGCACCTGATCAAAAACCTGAGTGGATTCCTACCTTGTTGGTAGAAGAGTGGACGTACCCAAGTTGTTTGGGGAACCACTATAAATTCCTTGTGTCGTCTGGATTGCTTTGTTTAATTACTTGCATTGTGGCTGTGATTAGATCTTAACTAGGTTTGCTAATTGCTGTTTAGGATTCCAAGCCTTAACTGTAATTATAGTTGGCTGCCTTTTTGTGCACAACACTTGTGTTAGGCTTTAAGGTTTAATCTAAAATATCTATAACCTTCATTCCGCATTTAACTCCAAGGGAGTTGAGTAGAAAGTCAACTTTGCTTGTGCAATCTTTCTTTTGGTGCGAGTGGTTGCACTGCAGGATTGACCACAATGTCTAAATTCAGAAAGAAGGAGCTCAACAAGTTCCAGGTTAGACCTGAGATATTTGATCCTTCAAAGTATATGGAAAAGCATCCTGAGGCAGTGGTCCCAAGAACAACAAAATTGAAAATTATTGGAGAACAAGACTTGAAGCTATCGAAAAAAGAAGCTCTAGATCCCACAAGAAAGATTACTTTTGTTTCTAGCTCTTCTGATCCTAAGCATAACTCTGAAGCACCCTAATTTTTCATTGATTGACAGTTAATTTCTTATCTGGTTGATTGATGATATCTGCTTAGTTGTTTCACTTTATGCATTTTATGTTACTTTCAGTAATTAGTTTTGTATGTTTTAATTGTTGAGAGACTTAACTCAAATAGGGGGAGATTGTTGGAACCCTAGGTTTTGATTTGAGTTCAGTCCTCTTTTTCTGTCTCTTGACCCAAGATTTATCTATGGTCAAAGGTTAGTTGATAGGTTAGATTCTTTAGTTGTGTAGAATTGCTTTTCCAGATGAATATTTGGTTAAGTAGTTTTTCGTTCGACTATAGTCGAACGTCGCTCGACTATCGTCTATCGGCTGATCGACGATCGTCTATCAGTTGGTCGACGTTCTGTCTGTGTTGATAGCTCGACTATCTGTTGATAGGTCGACTATCTGTTTGCTTTGGTAGTTCGACTATCTTCTTTGATAGCTCGACTATCTGGATCGTTCGACTATCTGTCCGATAGGTTGACAATCTCCGTGCGTCGGTCGACGATCTCCGAGGGTCGTTCGACGTTTTGCTGTATGCCTTGAGTAGTTTTGTCGTCTTCTATGATGTGACTAATTTCGTACTTACTTTGGCATTTTATAAAAGATTATCTGAATAAATTGTGATATTATTTCCATGCAATATCAGTTCCATTCTTTATGCATGAGATAATCTTTTTCTAACAAAGTTGTTTGTCTTATAGCTGAGATATGTTTTCTGCTTTATCTGCCAGGCTGTCCTTTATAGCCGTTAGAATCAAAAAGTCTTTCTTGGTTGTAAAGAGTCTTTTCTGATGTGACTTTCTCTAGTTTTATTTCATCAGAATTATTTTCAGCTTCTTAGAAAGCTTTATCCTGTTATAGGATATCTGCCTGCAGTATTTTGTTTTGCTTTATGCTTTTTGCAGCCCAGCTTGCAGAGTTCAGTAAAAGACAAGATTCAAACTCAAGTTAGATCCGTTGCTGCTGTTGCTATATAAAGACTTCTTTGAAGAAGAAATCAACTAGTTCACACACATTGAAAAGCTAACTGCAGCATTCAAACAAAAAGCTTACAGTCTCCAACTACTCTCAGCTCATTCACATCTAATTGAGAAGAAGCTTTAGTTCTTCACTCTTCTTCAACCTGAGTTCTCCTGCTTACAGGAAGATCTTCACTCAGAGCCTTTTGAAGAAGAAGAAGAAGAAGAAGATAGCTGCCTGAAGAAGAAAATCTTATTTCATATTATTTTATCTTCTTGTAGCTTTTTCCTTCAGTATTTTCTGAAGTGTTTCTGCACTGAAGCAAGACTTCACCTGGATGTTCTTTGAGCCAGGGGGAGCCTTGATTCTTTTAGAGCTTTCTAGCTCAGTGCAAGTTATTGTGCTTCTCTAATCTATTGTAAAATAGAGAAGACACCTTAAACTCCTTTCCCCCTCCTGTAAAGGGTTATTACTCCCTTTAAAAGTATCCCTTGGTGGCAGGGCACCTGATCAAAAACCTGTGTTGGTTTTTAGACACCTGATCAAAAGTCTAAAGGGTTTCTTGATCTACCTGAAGCAGATCTTGTTGGTGGCAGGGCACCTGATCAAAAACCTGAGTGGATTCCTACCTTATTGGCAGAAGAGTGGACGTACCCAAGTTGTTTGGGGAACCACTATAAATTCCTTGTGTCGTCTGGATTGCTTTAATTAATTACTTGCATTGTGGCTGTGATTAGATCTTAACTAGGTTTGCTAGTTGCTGTTTAGGATTCCAAGCCTTAACTGTAATTACAGTTGGCTGCCTTTTTGTGCACAACACTTGTGTTAGGCTTTAAGGTTTAATCTAAAATATCTATAACCTTCATTCCGCATTTAACTCCAAGGGAGTTGAGTAGAAAGTCAACTTTGCTAGTGCAATTTTTGATTACTCTACTCACCCCCCTCTAGAGTAGTATCTATCCCTTCTCTTTCAATTGGTATCAGAGGGAGGTTGCGGGTTCGAAACCCCGGGGTCGTTTCCGGGGGGGGGGGGGGGGGATTGTTGGGGCTGCGGTCCGGAATCACCCCCGCGCTGCGGTGCTATGCGGTAATGGCTTAACTGGCTGCCCCGTGGATCTGCCTGAGGACCTTTGATATAAAGATTAGTTGCGCCGTCCTCCATCAGTCCGGGCTTTTGGTGCGAGTGGTTGCGCTAAGTCCTCTCAGAAACCCTTCGAAGCTCCAGCGATAATTTTGTTGCTGCCTGATTATGATCTGATTCTGGGTGTGGCATGGCTCCATTGGAACCATGCCCAGATTTACTGCTTGGCCAAGAGAATTACCCTGAGATATGGGGACTCGTTCGTCATGATGGAAGGTATTAGATCTGCCTCCCATATATTCTTATCATCTATTCAGGCCGTCAAGGCCCACATGCAGGGAAACGAGATTTATCAGATTCTCTTCGAGATGGTGGAGGTCAAGGGATTTATATCCGACATTCTCGTGGTGCGAGATTTTGCGGGCGTCTTCCCGGAGAAACTACCAGGGCTACCCCCGCACAGAGATCAGGACTTCCAGATATTGCTTATGCCAGGGGCTAAGCCGGCATCCAGAGCTCCCTATCGCATGGACCCAAGGGAGCTGGCAGAGTTCCGGAGTCAGCTGCAGGAGTTGGTGGAAGCCGGGTTTGTCCGGCCGAGCTCTTCACCATGGGGAGCCCCAGTGTTGTTCGTCAAGAAGAAATACGGAACACTCAGGTTATGTATCGATTACCGGGCGTTTAACCGGCTAACAGTCAGGAATACCTATCCTCTGCCAAGGATAGACGAGCTGTTCGACTAGCTGGAGGGAGCCCACTTCTTCTCGAAATTGGACTTGAGATCGGGCTATTATCAGTTGCGGATCCGAGAGGAGGATATACCGAAGACTGCTTTTAGTAGCAGGTATGGACTCTACGAGTTTACCATGATGCCCTTCAGGCTCATGAATGCGCCGTCAACATTCATGACTCTCATGAATCGGGTCTTCGAAACATATCTAGATGTGTTTGTCATTGTTTTTATCGATGACATCCTTATTTACTCGAGGACCGGGGAGGAGCACGCGAGGCATCTGACGCTGGCCTTGGAGAAGCTACGAGAACATCAGTTATATGCCAAATTCAGCAAATGCCAGTTCTGGCTGAAGGAGGTGGCCTTCCTTGGACACGTTATTAGTGGAGTAGGGTTGGTAGTAGATCCGGCCAAGATTCAGGCAGTCTGAGATTGGCCACATTTGAAGACAGCTACTGACGTACAGAGCTTCCTAGGATTTGCCGGCTACTACCGGAAGTTCGTAGAGGGTTTTTCTAGACTTTCCCTCCCACTTACCTCTCTGACGAGGAAGGAGACACCATTTGTCTGGACACCACAGTGCGAGGCGACGTTCCAAGAGCTGAAAGGTCGACTCACTTTGGCCCCGATACTTGCCCTCCCCTCTGGGAGAGAAGGATTTCAGGTTTATATGGATGCCTCATACCAGGGCATGGGAGTAGTTTTGATGCAAAGGGGACATGCGATCGCTTATGCCTCCCGCCAGCTAAAGAAGCATGAGCAGAACTACCCAGTTCACAATTTGGAGATGGGAGCGGTTATATTTGCATTGAAGGTCTGGCGGCAGTACCTCTATGGTGTCCACTGCGACATATTTTCAGATCATAAAAATCTGAAATATATGGATATGCAGAAGGAACTGAATATCCGGCAACGCAGAAGGGTGGAGTTTTTAGCGGACTATCAGTACGAGATGCACTACCATCCTGGTAAGGCAAACGTGGTGGCCGATGCCCCCTGAACCGGAGAGCTTCCACTTCTGGAGCAGGGCCCCAACTTATGTCCATAGAGCTACTACGGAGTTTTGAAGAGATGCATATCACTCTAGTATCATCTAATGACCCTGAGCTGTACGAGGAGTACCTGGCCGCTAAGAGCACCACCTATGATATACATGACAGAGTCAGAGATTGGAAGAGGCGGGATGCCAAGATAGAGCTGAATTTCTGGGCCTTGGAGGCAGGCTCAGCTGGGGACTACATGATACGAGATGATCTAATATGTTTTAGAGGTCGGACTTACATACCGGATGGAGGCCAGATTCGGGAGGACATCATGGCCGAGGCTCATCATAGCAGATATTCTATACATCCTGAGATCACTAAGATGACGGCGGATTTGAAGAAGACTCTATACTGGTCGGGCATGAAGAAGGACATCACCTACTTCGTGACCCAATGCGAGGCGTGCCAGTTAGTGAAGGCAGAGTGCAGATATCCCGCTGGTTTATTGCAGCCACTCCCGGTGCCGTAGTGGAAATTTGAGGATATCGCGATGGACTTCATCCATGGCCTCCCTCGATCACGGGCGGGAAACGATTCTATCTGGGTAATCGTTGACCGACTGACGAAGGTGGCTAGTGAAAGTGAGGGTAAGATCTATCTCAACTCTAGAGGGGGGGGGGGGGGTGAATAGAGTTTATTTAAATTAATTTCACAGTTGAAATTAATCAGCAAATATAAAATTCAATTTATAGTATAGTGTATAGTGTTAGTAAAGAGTTAAAAACAAAGAAGTAAAGAGCACAACACACAGCAAACCAATCACACAAACAACCCAGAAGACACAAGGAAATATAGTGGTTCCCCAAAAACCTGGGTACATCCACTCTTCTACCACCCTTGGTAGGAATCCACTCAGGATGAGTTGATCAGGTGTCCTGACACCAATGAGCTTTTGATAAGGTGCTCAAAAACCAAAACTGGATTTTTTGATAAGGTGTCTTGCCACCACTGAGTTTTGACAAGGCTCTCAGAACCAGACAGAACTTTTGAAGGGAGTACAAGAACCCTTTTACAGCAGAAAAAGAAAAGATAAAGAGGTGAAGTTGTCTTCTCTGTTCTCAAATCAAATGAGAGAAAACTAGTGGATCTTTTGTTGTCAAAGCTCCCCCTGAGCTGTAGACAGGTTCAGGAATGGAAGCTTTGCTCTAGGGTGATAGGCCTTCAGAACTTTTGATCTCCAGCAAAGGATTGTTTCAGCAAAAAGGCTGAAAGATGAGGTTTCTGGAGTTCTTGAGATGAGGCTGTGATCACTTTTCTGTAAGAAAAAAGATTGTTATTCTGATTCTTCAGAATTGATTACTTGTTATCTGTCACAACTTAATTCTTCTTGTTGTGTTCTCTGTGTATATTGTTGTGTGTTGTCTCTGACTGAAGATGAAAAGGAAGATCTTATTCTCAAAAAAAAACTCTTGTCAAAGATAGCCGTTGGCAGGCATAAATGTCTTCCATAAAGAGTCTTGTCTTCTAGAGGAAGGTCCAATAAAACATTCCCTGAATAATTCCTTGAAACTTGCTCCAGAATAAAGACAAACGGCTGGCAGATCTCCTTAACATAAATGCTGAGAGATTTCAAAAACATTCCAAAAGACTGGCAGCATTTGAATCCTTAGAATCGTTGATCTCTCAGAAAAATCGTCGATCTGAGCTCTACTATCGTCGAACTGAGCTTAGAGATGGAATCAGATCAAACAGACAGAAAACGTCGAACTGAGCTCGAAGATCGTCGAACCGAGCTCAGCGACCTGAAGAATAGCTGAAGAGAGATCGTCGACCTGAGCTAGAAAAACATAGAATGCAGTTCGACGACTAAACAAAATTGTCTGAAAGCAGATCGTCGATCTGAGCTCGAAGATCGTCGACTGGAGTTCGACGATTTATCGAAGTTGAGCTCAGAGAGCGTCGAACTAAGCTCGACGTTTCGTCGACCGGAGCTCGACGAAAATTGCCTTAGACTTGGCTCTATATCCTTGATATTGGAATGGACCAGGAGGCAGCTTCAAACCTAAGTTCTAAGCCCTAGACTCATTCTAATGTTGACCTTTACAACTATACAACTAGGTCAACCTGGTTTCCTAAGACAAACATAGTGATCCTTACCCAAATTAGTAATAGGGTGTTCCAACAATCTCCCCCTATTTGGGTTAGGATTACTATTTACAGACAGAATTAGGAAATAAATAAGCATACATTCAAGACAGAAACTAAAACAACAATGCAGAAGAAAAGATATAGCAGCAATGCAGATCACAGATAAGAAGTCAACAAATATCCAAAGGAGTATGATTGTTCAGCTTACACAATTCACTTCTTCTCAGTTCCCTTCTTAAACAAAATTTCTCTGTTGGGATTGAGGGCTTCTTTCTTGGATCTTCTATCATCTTCTGCACCTAAGGAAGTTTGAGATCTGGGCCTTGGAACTACAGCCTCAGGGTGCAGCTTCATATAATCTTCTGGATTAAAGAATTTTCTTGATGCATATCTCTCTAGTTCTTTCTTTCTCTGATCTGATAGAGTTGTTATGTTTGAAGTGTCCTTGCCTTGCTCTCTGGCCTTTTTTATTTGATCAAGAGCAGCCAACTCTTTCATTCTAGCTGTCCAGGACAAGGGGTTGTTCTCAGGATCCTCAAATGAAACAAGGAGGTTCATATCTGTTGATGGACTCAGAATCAGTAGGAGGAGTCCTGGAGACAACTGCATCTTTTAGCTTATAAGGGAAAGGACCTGAAGTAGAATCAGTATGCCCTTGTCCTTCCTTTTGATGAAATCTGTGCCCTCTCTGGCTTCCTCTATATTGGCCCCTTCTAGACTGATATCCCCTTTGATGTTGCCCCCTTTGATAGTATTTCTGATACGACTGGGGGGAGCTTTTCCTGGAAGCTGGAGCTTGAGAGGCTGAGCCTGAACCAGAATCTGAAGGAGGAGGAGGAGGAGGCTGATACTGAGAAGATCCTTTTTCATACTTATTCAGCTTCCTTCTCTTCTTCATAGCCTTTGATTGGTTCTTGGAATACTGCATCCAGGGCTCAGATATGGGGCAGTCATGCAGAATATAGTAGGGAATGTCATTAGAATCCTTTGCCTGAGCTGGGGGGACTGACATCATGGCCTTGCTTCTGGCCTTCCTCTTCTTGGCAATAGTATTTGCAGAGTCATCTGAATCAGTTTGAAATTGATCACTCTCTGAACTTTGAGGTTTGTCATACAAATCATCAATGCTTTTTATGTATTTCTCTTGTAACTTCAACTGATCAGCAGTCAGGGCAGGAGCAGCATCAGAAATTTGAGCAGAAGGAACTTTTGAAGCAACAGCAGCAGTAGGAGCAGTAACAACAGCAGGTGCAAGATCTTCTAGGTAAGAAGAAACTTCTTCAGCAGCAGATGTATCTTCAAATACAGGAACCATTTCAGTATCTTCAGTAATAGCAGCAACAGCTTCAACAACAAGAGGCACAATGGCCTTAGTAGCAGCATCAGAGATGGAAACATAAACATCCACAGCCTTCCAGGAATTTACATATGCTTCAATTTGGCTGGGATCATAGACAGAAATAGGCACAATGGCCTTAGACAAGTCTTCAGTATGAGGAACTGGCAAAGATCTGAGGTAAACTGTATCAAACACAGAGAGCAAGCTCTGGAGGTCCATTGCAAAAGCAGGAGCAGACTCAGGCACAACCACTACTTCAGAAGGCATCTCCCCCTGCCTGGATTCAGGGAGAACTGAGTCAAGGCACCCAGAAGAGGTAATTGCCTGAGAGGGAATGAAGGAGGAGAGCTTGGAAGACAGCTCCTTGACATGGGTCAGGAGTGGAGCCAGAGTGGTCTCCAGTAATGAGGTTAGCTTAGGAGCTAGCAGCTCATATAACCTGTCTTCCAGGGCTGATAGATCTACATGCTCAAGAGGGGCTTGAGCAGAGGTAGGAGAGAAGGTTGTTGGAAGGATGATGGCTGGAGCTGGTGGCATGGAGAGTGATGGTACAAGAGGTCTGCGAATGGATGGCTCTGAGAGGGGAATGGAGGAGATTGAAGATATTGAGGTGTAGATAGGTGAGGCAAGGGAAGGTGTGAAGGATGGTTGGGATAGAATTTCTTGCAGCATTTGTTGGAATGAGGCAGTGGAGGGAGGCTCAAGAGGAGAGGAGGGAGAATCATCCATAAAGGAATCATCTGCAAAGGATAATGATGGAGATGTGAAGATTGGATAAGAGAAGAGAGGATGGAATTCCTCTGAGGTAGATGCTGGAGGGGGTGAAACTGGTGAAGAAATGTTAATGGGGGAAGATATCAATATGGTGGTGATTGGAGGTGAGGATGAAGTGGTTGGGGTAGAGACAGCTGGAGGAGGAGGAGAAGCAGGCAACACTTCTACTGGGGAAGAGACCAGAGGTGGAGTGACTGAGACAGTCCTGGTGCCTGAAGATAGTGGTGCAGCAGCTCTGGAGGGGTTTACAATCTGCCTGTCCCATTTGCTGAAAAGGGCACATGAGAGCCTCTTGGATGCATTAATGAACATCCCAGAAGAGGTTAGCAGCTCAGGGCATCTGGAATTCAGATAGAACCCTAGAATTCTCCCAAAACTGACAGCAGTCTTACTTAGCTTCTTCTTAATCAGGTTGAAGAAAATTGATCCCCAGTCTAGATGTTTCTTATCAAGCAGAGCTCCCATTAGACAAAATTGATATCTTGATATGGTATCATGGGCTGAGTGGTTGGCCAGAAGCACTTTCCCACCTACATCAGCCAAAAATTGAAATTCTATCGACAGATTTTTCTTCAGCAGTTTGTTAGGGTTCACAGCATTGTGACCCATTCTATCAAGCATGGAGTCATATTCCTCTCCAGATAACTCTATGGAATCTTCTCCCGAACTAAGATGAAAAACTTCAGTTAAAAGGGCTGGGGACAATTGTACCTGAGTCCCTTTTATGAAGCCGACGACAGAGTTCTCATTCTCATCTGTCGCTGTATAACACCATTCCTTTATCTCTTCGGATGCAATCTTTATTCTGGTAGTCATTATTTGCGATAGCTGTTGATCTCTGAATAGATTAAGAATATCCTTGAAGCGCTGATCGCTTCCATCAAACGAGTTCATGTCGATATCAAATCCGGTGTCAAATTTCATTTTGTAGATTGCAGCATTGGAGCCAGCCATTTTTACCTGCAAGAAAGAACTAAACACGACCAAGCGTAGAAGATTTGGAGGGAAAACGAAGAAAGTTGCAGAGAGTATGAAAGCGCAAGAGATGAACGACGGCTGAAGAAATGATTTTATATTAGGGTTCGACGGCGAAACGAAAAATCATTGGGCTCAGTTCGACGAAGCGTCGATCTCAGCTCGACGATTTGGGCTATAGAGGGAATCTGAAGAGACGTCAATATCGTCGATCTCCGTTCGATGATGTTGAAAAGCGTCGAGCTCCGCTCTACGGCCTCTGAATAGAAGGAGAGAAAACCTGGAGCTAACGGAGGCGCTGAACTCAGATCGACGATTTTGGAAACGTCGATCTCTAGTCGACGATTTTTAGAAAAACGTCGATCTACGTTCGACGATTTCTGGGAAAACGTCGAGCCAGTTCATAGACCAAGCCTATTCTACAGACACAAAAAGAACTGATTTTTTAGCCTAGTCTTGGTCTGTTTTAACTTTTCAAAAATCTTGTAAATTAGTTTAGGCTTCCTTTATCTAACATGCCTAACTGATTTAGGAAGAAACTGTGTTTCTTTTCATCCAAAGGCTTGGTGAAAATATCTCCCCTTTGCAAATCAGTAGGGATATATTGAAGTTCTATTTTGTTTTTCTCTACATTATCCCTTAGAAAGTGATGCCTAATCTCTATATGTTTTGTCCTACTATGGAGGACTGGATTTTGTGCTATAGAGATAGCACTAGTATTATCACAAAAAATTTTAGACTTCTCTAAGTTGTAGCCATAGTCTATGAGCTGATTTTGTATCCACAATATTTGTGAACAGCAACTGCCTGCAGCCATATATTCAGCTTCAGCAGTTGAGGTTGACACAAATGTTTGCTTCTTACAAAACCAAGAGACAAGTCTGTCAACAAGGAACTGACATGTTCCACTGGTGCTTTTCCTATCTATTCTGCATCCAGCATAATCAGCATCTAAAAATCCAGTTAATTCAAATCCTGAGTCTTTTGGATACCAGAGTCCTAGATTTGGACAACTTTTTACATATCTAAGAACCCTTTTAACTAATGTTAGGTGTGACTCTCTAGGGCTAACTTGGAATCTAGCACATATGCATGTAGCAAACATTATATCTGGTCTACTGGCTGTAAGGTACAATAGAGAGCCAATCATTGCTCTATATGTTGTCTGATCAACTGGTTTCCCATGTTCATCATCATCCAATACAACATTGGTAGGCATGGGTGTTTTCATGCAAGATGCCTCAGATATACCAAATCTCTTAACCAATTCTTTAGCATACTTGGTTTGGGAAATAAATATGCCCTCAGCATGCTGTTTTACTTGCAATCCTAAGAAGAAGGAGAGCTCACCCATGCTACTCATTTCAAATTTGGAATGCATCAGGTTGGAAAACTTTCTGCACAAGTTTGAATCAGTAGATCCAAATATGATATCATCTACATAAATTTGTACTAGTAGGGTGTGGGACTTATGGGTTCTAATAAAAAGAGTTTGGTCTACTCTCCCCCTAACAAAATCATTTTCCAGAAGAAAGCATGCTAGGGTCTCATACCATGCTCTAGGAGCTTGCTTGAGACCATATAATGCTTTATGCAATTTGAAAACATAATCAGGGTGAGTTAGAGAGATAAAACCTGGAGGTTGTCTAACATAGACTTCCTCTTTGATGTCCCCATTGAGAAATGCACTCTTCACATCCATCTGGTAAACCTTGAAGCCTTTGTGAGCAACATAAGCTAGGAATATTCTAATGGCCTCTAACCTTGCAACTGGTGCAAAGGTCTGGTCATAGTCTATTCCTTCTTGTTGAGAGTAGCCTTGAGCAACTAGCCTTGCCTTGTTTCTGACAATAACTCCTTGATCATCCAGCTTGTTTCTGAACACCCACTTTGTTCCAACAATGGAGTGATCCTTTGGCTTAGGCACTAGTTCCCAAACCTTATTCCTTTCAAATTGATGCAACTCCTCTTGCATTGCAATGATCCAGTGTGGATCTTGCTCTGCATCTTGAATGGATTGAGACTCAACTTGAGATAGGAAGCAAGTGTGCATCAGGTTCTGGCTGACCTAATTTCTGGTTTGCACACCAGCTGAGATCTCTCCAATTACTTGGGTGATTGGATGATCTCTTGTTGTTACTAAATCAATGGGGGTGTTGATTGTTCACCAACCAGTGTTGTTGTTTCCTCTTGTGGAATAACAACTGGCCCTTTAGGATGATTTTCTTCAAGAGGTTCAACTTCTTCTTCATCATCACTGCTCTCAATCTTTTGTTGAGAGGTTGTATTCTCTTCTTTAACCTGTAACCTGTCCATACTTTCTGAAATAGAGTGTACCTGCAAAGGTTCTATGGTAGAAGTAGACTTCTCCTTATAACACATGTTAGTCTCATCAAAAGTAACATGAACAGATTCTTCAATTTTACAGGAAGATTTATTATATACCCTATAAGCCTTGCTGATCATAGAGTATCCCAGAAACACTCCTTCATCAGCTTTATCTTGGAATTTTGCTAGATACTTCTTGTCATTATTATGAATATAACAAGTACAGCCAAAAATTTTAAAATAATCTATTTTAGGTTTCTTCCATTTGAGCAATTCATAGGGAGTCTTGCCCTTTAGTTTATGTATCAGGCTTCTATTTAGCACATAGTTGGAGGTGTTCACTGCCTCAGCCCAAAAGGATAGAGGTAGGTGAGCATCTGTCAACAATGTAGTAGCAGATTCAATTAGGGTTCTATTTTTCCTTTCAGCTACCCCATTTTGTTGAGGAGTTCTAGGAGCTGAGAAAGTGTGCCTGATCCCTTCACTTTGACAGAACTCTTGCATAAGAAGAGAATCAAACTCTGTCCCATGATCACTTCTGATCAGGGCAATGTGAGTGTTGAACTCAATCTATATACATTTGAGAAACTCTGTCAAACACTTAAAGTTATCAGACTTCTTCCTCAGAAAGAATACCCATGTGAATCTTGAGAAGTCATTTACAATCACTAAAGTATAGGACTTCCCTCCTAGGATTTATACTGATATGGGTCCAAAAAGATCCATGTGCAACAAATACAGAATCCTAGGTGAATCACTCTTATTAAGTGACTTAAAGCTATTTTTAGTTTGCTTGCCTAATTGACAAGCCCTGCAGAGTCCTTCCTTCTTGTAGGGGCCAGAAGGTAGTCCTCTAACAAGGTTGTCCTTGGAGAGCTTGGCAATGGTTCTAAGGTTTAGATGTCCTAATCTCTTATGCCATAAAACATTTGGCTTAGATATGGAATTGAATAAACAGATGTCTACTTTAGATGAAAGAAAATCTACTAAGTAAATGTTACCTGTCCTTTTACCTGTTAACACAGTTGTGTTATCCTCTGACTTGATCTTGCACAGGGATTTGTTGAAAGTCACCTTGTATCCTTCATCACATAGCTGACTGATACTTATCAGATTGTGCTTCAGTCCTTCTACATATTCCACCTTCTTGAAAGTGACTGAGCCTATCTGAGCAGCACCATATCCTTTGATTTGGCCAAAATTTGAATCAACAAAAATCACTTTGGGTCCAAGTTTGGTTATGAAGGATGATAGGTTCTCCCTGTTCCCTGTCATGTGCTTTGAGCACCCACTATCCAGATACCATTGTTGGTTAGATACTGGATAGGTCTTCACCTGCACATGAACAGCTTATTTGTTTTTGACCCAGTTAACCTTGGGCCTAGGCTGATATCCTTTGAATTCAGAAATGAAAGACATCTCAGGTTGACTCTTATAGCCTTCAGGATGGTATCTCCTAGGAGGTACTATCCATTCAGTATAGGGGTTAAAGCCTTGGGATGTGGGACTTCTAGGATTGAATCTAGATGTGCCATTGAAGGAATGTTCATAGACCTGATCTCTGTTCGACGATCATCGAACTGAGGTCGACGATCTTAGGTCAGATCGTCGATCTCTGTTCGAAGATCGATTATACTGAAGTTCAGAGTCTGGATATCGTTGAGCTGAGGTCGACGATCTTGGGTTAGACCGTCGAGCTCTGTTCGACGATCGTCGAGCTCTGTTTGACGATCGTCGAGCTCTGCTCGACGTAATCTGTTGAACTGAAATTTTCTCTGGCAGATCTGCATTCTTCCTAGCTACCTCTATTACTCCCTTTCCTTTGTCAGAGACAAATTTGATTGGAGTTGTTAATATTATAGGTTGGCTGGATGAGGCACCCAAGCCCAGTGTACTATTGAATCTAGAGTTCACTGTGCTTGTAATGTCCATCAGTCTGATACTTCTCCCATTTAGGGATTCTTCAAACTTTTTGGCCTTTGATAGTTCACTTTTTAGTGAAGCTATCTCCTCCCTACAACATTCTAACTCCTTAGAGAGTTTGAGGTTATTTGAGTTTAGGACACTGTATTTAGATAATTTGTTTCTGAGAGAGATTATCTCTTTCTCAGATTTTAGTAAGTCCAAACACAATATCTTAAATTCAATTTTAAAGTCCTCAGAATTAAAATCAAAAGAGTTAATTACCTGATCTTCTTCTGGTTGAGTTTCTGAGTCTGAATCTGATTCTGCATCAGAGTTTTGCTGTGAGACATTGATAGCCATCATGCAAAATTCTTTTTCATCTGCATCATCTTCATCATCACTGGAGCTGGATGAAGTTTCAGAATCCTCTTTTGTCTCACTCCATGTCTCAGCAACAAAGCCCTTCCTTGTATGTTTATTCTTGCTGGAGGAGGCTTTGTTTGAGCTGTTCTTTTTGAAGTCTTTCTCTTTCCTTCTTTCTCTTCTATCCTTTCTGTCCTTGTTCTTATTTTCTGGACAGTCAGGCACAATGTGGCCTGGTTTCCTGCAGCCAAAGCATATAATTTCTTTATCATTATTTGACTTATCATACCTTGGTTTATCATGTCCTTTGTATGGCCTTTTTCTGAAGTCGTTTTTGGCCAGTTTGTAAAATCTCTTGGCCAGTAGGCTGACCAACTCCTCATTGCCTGTGAGCTTTTCTTCAGGCTGATTCTCAATGGCTTTGAAAGCTATTGAATTCTCTTTCTTTGAGACTGGTGAGGCAGCCTTCTGTTCTTCTTCTCTGTTCTTGATGAGCAGCTCATAAGATTTGAGCTTGCCTAGGAGAGCTTCAGTAGTGATTTCATTTAGACTTCTGGCATCTTTGATTGGCCAGATTCTTGAATCCCAAGTGCTGGGGAAGCACATTAGGATCTTGTCATTAAGCTCAGTCAATGAGATTTCTTTATCCAAAGTCTTTAGCTCATTGATAATCAGACTTAATCTGTTGTACATGTCTGCAACTGACTCAGCTTCTCCTTTCTTGAAGTTCTCATATTGGGTTATGAGGTGAGATCTTCTGTCTTTCCTCTCATCAGCAGATCCTGAGACAATTTCTGAGAGTTTGTCCCATACTTCTTTAGCTGAGTTGCATTCAACTATCTTCTGAAAAATCTCATCAGACATTATTTGAGCTAAGATGTTTATAGCCTTGGCATCTGCAGTCTTCCATCTTTTAATTTCAGCATCTGTTCCTGAGGGAGGTGGAACAGCATTTGTGCTTGAGCTTGCAGGTGGACTTGAACAAACTGTCAAGACAAAATTGAAAATATCTTCATCAAAAGAGTTCATGTATAATCTAATCCTTACCTTCCAGAGTGCAAACTTAGATAGATTGCACACTGGAGGTCTGGTGCTTGCATAATCCTTGTTCTGTGCCATGTATTTGAATAATATAAGATATACAGAAAATAACCCTCTTAAGAGATTGATCTTATCAAGGATCTTTTGGTTCAGGTGTTAGCCTGTGTGAGCAACCAACCTCGCTCTGATACCAATTGAAAGTGAGGGTAAGATCTATCTCAACTCTAGAGGGGGGGGGGGGTGAATAGAGTTTATTTAAATTAATTCCACAGTTGAAATTAATCAGCAAATATAAAATTCAATTTATAGTATAGTGTAGAGTGTTAGTAAAGAGTTAAAAACAAAGAAGTAAAGAGCACAGCACACAACAAACCAATCACACAAACAACCCAGAAGATACAAGGAAATATAGTGGTTCCCCAAAAACCTGGGTACATCCACTCTTCTACAACCCTTAGTAGGAATCCACTCAGGATGAGTTGATAGGGTGTCCTGACACCAATGAGCTTTTGATAAGGTGCTCAAAAACCAAAACTGGATTTTTTGATAAGGTGTCTTGCCACCACTGAGTTTTGACAAGGCTCTCAGAACCAGACAGAACTTTTGAAGGGAGTTCAAGAACCCTTTTACAGCAGAAAAAGAAAAGATAAAGAGGTGAAGTTGTCTTCTCTGTTCTCAAATCAAATGAGAGAAGACTAGTGGATCTTTTGTTGTCAAAGCTCCCCCTGAGTTGTAGACAGGTTCAGGAATGGAAGCTTTGCTCTAGGGTGATAGGCCTTCAGAACTTTTGATCTCCAGCAAAGGATTGTTTCAGCAAAAAGGCTAAAAGATGAGGTGTCTGGAGTTCTTGAGATGAGGCTGTGATCACATTTTTGTAAGCAAAAAGATTGTTATTCTGATTCTTCAGAATTGATTACTTGTTATCTATCACAGCTTAATTCTTCTTGTTGTGTTCTCTGTGTATATTGTTGTGTGTTGTCTCTGACTGAAGATGAAAAGGAAGATCTTATTCTCAAAAAAAAATTCTTGTCAAAGATAGCCGTTGGCAGGCATAAATGTCTTCCATAAAGAATCTTGTCTTCTAGAGGAAGGTCCAATAAAACATTCCCTGAATAATTCCTTGAAACTTGATCCAGAATAAAGACAAACGGCTGGCAGATCTCCTTAACATAAATGCTGAGAGATTTCAAAAACATTCCAAAAGACTGGCAGCATTTGAATCCTTAGAATCGTTGATCTCTCAGAAAAATCGTCGATCTGAGCTCTACTATCGTCGAACTGAGCTCAGAGATGGAAACAGATCAAACAGACAGAAAACGTCGAACTGAGCTCGAAGATCGTCGAACCGAGCTCAGCGACCTGAAGAATAGCTGAAGAGAGATCGTCGACCTGAGCTAGAAAAACGTAGAATGCAGTTCGACGACTAAAAAAAATTGTCTGAAAGCAGATCGTCGATCTGAGCTCGAAGATCGTCGACTGGAGTTCGATGATTTATCGAAGTTGAGCTCAGAGAGCGTCGAACTAAGCTCGACGTTTCATCGACCGGAGCTCGACGAAAATTGCCTTAGACTTGGCTCTATATCCTTGATATTGGAATGGTCCAGGGGGCAGCTTCAAACCTAAGTTCTAAGCCCTAGACTCATTCTAATGTTGACCTTTACAACTATACAACTAGGTCAACCTGGTTTCCTAAGACAAACATAGTGATCCTTACCCAAATTAGTAATAGGGTATTCCAACAGCTAGGTTCATCCCGATCAGGAAGGAGGATACTGTCAGAGTACTGGCACGGAGGTTCATAGAGCAGTTTGTGCGATATCATGGGGTGCCCAAGACGATCGTATCAGATCGAGATGGACGATTCACGTTCAGGGAGTGGAGGTATGTACAGACATACTTGGGTACTCGACTGGCTTTCAGTACGACCTTCCACCCTAGACAGATGGGCAGACAGAGCGCACCAACTGGACACTGGAGGACCTGCTGAGACTGTGTTTTGTTGACCATGGAGAGCCCTCGGAGAGGATTTTTCCCCTAGTGGAGTTTTCGTACAATAACAGTCATCAGTCCAGTATACAGATGGTTCCGTATGAGGCGTTTTATGGGCGGAAGTGTAGGACTCCGTTGTCTTGGATACAAGACGAAGATCCGAAGACTGTGGGCACAGACTTTATTGAGGATACTGAGGCACATGTACGACTGATATGGGATAGAATGCTGGAGGCGCAGAGCAGGCAGGAGAAATATTATGACGCTCGACATCATCCAGTGGAGTTTCAGGTAGAGTATCAGGTGTTCTTGAAGATCTGACCGATGCATGGGGTTTCACGAGTATGTGGTCGGCGGAAGAAGCTTAGCCCGAGGTATATGGGGCCGTTATGGATCCTGGAGCGGATCGGTCCCCTAGCTTACCGGCTGGAGCTGCCACCGGAGCTGGCTGGCTTGCACGACATCTTTCACGTGTCTTCACTCAGGAGGGCTCTACTACACCCGGAGTTATAGATTACGACCACTGATGGGCCGGTAGCTTTGGATCGATCTGTACATTTTGAGCCGATACGGATCGACAACCAGGGGATATGAGTCTTGCGCCGCAAGAAGATTCCGCTATTCAAGGTCTTGTGGAGGAACCACGGACGAGAGGAGCATACCTGGGAGCCACAAGACCTGATGCAGGAAAGATATCCGAAGCTATTTAGTCAGGTATATCTAACAACTCTTCAAGTGGTTTAAACGTTCTTCCTAATTGCTTTTACTCGTAGAATCATCTAAAAGGATAGAGATTAATCCTTTTTGTTTATTGGGGCTAGCCCTTGTTTTATTAAGCAAGAAGACATGTCAACTCATTTATGGGATGTTACACTTTAGTTTTGCCGGTAGAAAAACCCCGTAAGCTTAACTTTAATTTCGGGGACGAAATTTTTATTTTGTTTATTGGGATTTGTAACATCCCATTTTCCAACTAGACCCCTAAGAATGATTTTGTCCTGACTAGGTCAGGACAAACCCTTAGAGAACCAAGAAGGACCAAGTGAACCTAGGGTTTCGGTTGAGTGTCACTTGGTCTATAAATAGTAAAACCCAGAAACCCTATAATTGGAGGGCCAAGTAAGTCCAATCTAAGTGGACCCTAGGGTAGGTCATAGGGTTAACCTTAGGACCCATGTTGACCCCAGTCAACACTTTGCCCTAATTAGCCAGAAATGACCCAAAACCCTATTCCTTGGGTTGGGTCCACCCAAACAAACCCAATGCCACCAATGGGTCAAAGATAACTCATACCCCATAGGGAGGATAAACATGGGTTTCATGCATGGATAATTTGAGAATTACCCTGGGAGAGAGAGAATTTGAATAGAATAGGAGAGAGAAAATTTGGAGGAAGAATATTCATGACCAAGGGCCTCTCTCTCCACCAACAAACCTTGATACCATTCCCCCCATTTAATATATTATGCATGGGTGGGCTACAAATAGGCTCGAGGATTGACTAGCCAACTTAGTGACTAGGAGAGAGAGAGAATCTCAAAATGGGGGATAATTAGGAGAGAGAAAGGGGTATATTTAAGGGTGTTAGTGGATTGAGCCACTTGGGCTCATGCCATCAGCCCTTGACCATATTTGCCGACACCTTTAACCCATTTAGGAGGAGTGGGAGCAGTGGGGCCCACATTGCATGCTTGGAGGCAAGCCCAAGCCTAAAACCGACCCCACCTATTCATATGAGCCATTTCCTCCTTCCACACTTAGCCCATCAACCCTTGACCATCTTTGCCGACCTTTTTAGCTCAATTAGGTGAGGTTTGAACCGGTGGGGCCCACCCCATGCAGCTGGCCATTACAAACAAAGATAACCGAGCTCCTCCTTGATGGTATCGCCCCCCCTTGATATCATCGCCTCTCTTAATATCCCCTCCCACACGACCACTCTCAGCCTCCCAGACATTCTCATCCCGAGAGAGAAGCCTGAACCAAAGCTAGAGGCCGTGAAACCCGAGGGATAAGCACCGCCACCGTCGCCATGGTTTCCCGCCGCTCCACCCGCATTCAAGCCCGAGTTCAGGTCCTCCCTCACCTCTCTCTTCATGTACTAGATCTTAGGATTGTTTAGGGTAGGGTTCGGGCTCGAATGAGCCCGAACCCAGCTTTCCTTTTTCTCCATTAATGGAGTTCTAGAAGCATACGGGTTGGGTGGCGCCGCTGTCTCCCGCCGCCTAGTCGTCGGCACAGACTCGCCCCCACCACCATAAGGGTAGAGCAGAAGTTTACCGGGGGTTGCGCCGCTCCTAGCCGCCGGGAACCGCCCCATGAAACACCACCATGAGCTGACTCGATTCCAGTCGATTTGGAGAAGATAAGCATGCAACCATCCGATTGCTTTAAGATGCGCGCCATGCAAGTTATTATTTTTAATATATGAATAGTATACAATTTAGGGTAATTTTGATAGAGTTATGCATGTTGATTTTTAGGGCGCTCCTGTACATTTTCATAAAAAGTGTTTAACATAAAAGTTATAGGTATTTGAGTTACCTTTAATTTGATATGTTACATATTAATTTTTGTTAAGTATGCTGCCCTATAGATCCATTTTCCTAGGGCTGGTGCTAGGGTAGGTCAGAAAATAAAAGAAGTGCCCTGACCAAACCCTAAGTCCAAATGGACTGAAATTTTGGGCATGTGGCTTAATAAGGCATATCTAGATCCTCCCCAAAAATGGGAATTTTTGGGGAAAATATTTCTATAGTTTTTGTAAGAATATTATAAATTAAATAATGTTGATTTTTGGAGCATACCAACCCCAATTGGCCCCAAATTTTGGTGGCTTTCCCTTAGGGGTATATTAGACCTATGGTAGAAATATTAGTCAATTTAGCCCTCTGCATGTTGAGATATCTCACTTGCAAGATCTAAAAAGGTGAATTGCCTTGGGATGCAAATAACAAAAATGCAAAAATTGGAAGAGATGCCCAAGCCCATCCAAGGGCCCAAATGACCTGGGATTTTGGGCAGTAACTGGTTTAGGGCATAATTAGGCCCTACAAAAAATGGGACTAATTGGAATTAAAATTAGGGGGAAATTACTAAAATACTTCTAGGCTTGTTTAGATGATTCTTGGAGTAGTTCAACTCCAAAAGGCCCCAATTTTTGGTGGCATGTCCATGGGGAAATTATAAAGGCATGGTTAAATTTCCATCCCATATGGACCACAGCAAGTTGGGTAAATCCCCTTGCATGAGTTGGCTAGTAAAGGGCTTGGTGTGCTTCTAGCCAAAAATGAAATATTGAATGTACAGCCCTTTTGGACCATTGGCTTAGTATTACCCTAAGTACCCCCCCCCTGGGGAAGATGAATGAATTAGGGTTGATTTACCCCTGGACCCAAGTTCAAACCCTAAGAAAGGACCTTTGGGAGTTGTGAAGGACATAGGGGCAAATGCCCTTGTATGGCCTTGTAATTTAGTAGAAAGATAGATTATGTATATTTAAGCCTCTGGTTAAAATGTTAGGTAATTTAGAAGTAGTTAAGTACCTCAAAAGTCAAACCCTAGCTTTAGGGTAGAAGCACTATTAGGTCAAAACAGTAACTTAACATCATCTAAAAATTATGAAGTTGGGGTAGAATGAATCTTAGGGTGAGTCTAACCCCTAGATATTTTTAGTCGAATTTTATAGATTATATCCAAGATAGTTCCTTTGTTATATATCAAAGTGTCCAATTTAGTACTTGATTTAATTTGATCATTTGGGTTAAATGAATCTAGTAAAATTTGGTCAGTAGAGTTTTTTTGACCTAAATAGAGGTCTTTGAATTTTATTATAAATTTTAAAGGATTTTATGCATTACTTTCTTCACAAATTTTGTAAAGGCTATACTTGGTAAAAAAATTATTTAAAGAATAATTTAACTTGTAAAAATGTGAATTTTGGCCAATGGTAATTTTAAGAAGATATCTACTGTTAGGAATTTAATCATGAATTTTTGAAGTATATTCATAGTACTTGATTCACAATTATGCCCTTTTTAGATTTTTGTATTGAATTTATTTAGAATTAAATATTCTGTGAAAAATCATGAAAGTTTGCCAGTGATAATTTTAGGATTGTAGTAGTGTAATATATTTAATTCAAATTATTTGGATGATAATTTCAAGTAGTTGATTTACAAATCTTGGAATATGGGAATTACTGCTAAAATAATTTTAGGACCCTTAAATGTTTGTAGAAAATGCCAAATTTGAAAATTGTCACTTTTAGACATATGGAATTTTATCATGAATTTATGAAACATTAATCATGTCTAAAATGTATACTTCATGATCAACTTGACAATGATTGGCTCTTTTAAGAAATTATTTAAATAGAAGATTAATTGAGGAAGATACAATATTCTGGAATTAAATCATTTATGTCATGATAGTACTCCAGTAAATAACCTAGGTCATTCGAATGAAAACTTGTAAGGACATCCTATCAAGAACATCACTTAGTATAGTTGGTCTGTAAATAGTAATTTGGGGAAAAGTTGTATTAGGATAAGAGGTGGAATAGTGTAGAGTTAGTCGTGTTGAATTGTTTGAATGAAAGTAGATGAGTCACCATAGAAAGTTCTAAGGAGTGGTGAGAATCGAGTTGGTGCGGGTTAGAAGGTGCGCGGGTTCGACGCAAGATCGTCGTTCCCGTGAGAGTGGAAGGTCTAAACTACCCTAGGTACAGGTTTAATGTAATATAAAAAGAGAATGGGTAAGAGAAGACAACCAATAATAATAAGTGCCTTGCGAAAGGGAACTTTGGTCTGTCATACCATTGTAGTTCCTAGTGCCTATTGAGAACCCCTCACTGGGTATAATTCGGAGGCAGTCCAGGGCTAACGTAAACCTTAAAGAACAAATCGAAAGAGTAATTTAGTAGATAGGGTTTCACACTGCACACACTAGTTGGACAAGACTTGGAAATGGTTAAGTCGTCCCGATGTGTTCAACGGGGCGCCATCCCGCGGTGTTCAAAGGGATGAGGTCTGGAAATTTGGCCGGACAGTTTAGTCCGGGGAGCTTAGTCTCGGTTTGAGGTTAATTCGGACAGTTTGGTCCGGGAGCTTGACTTGTTGGTTTCTTTTAAGAATATTGCGTGTGCATAAAAAGGAATATCTAAGGTGGTGGGTCTTCGATACTGGATTATTGTTGCACCGACGCTAGTACGATTACTCGGAAAGTGTGGTTTTACACTTCGCCAAACTTAAGTCCGGCGGTCCAGTCGGCAAGAGTAAACAGTAGTCCGCTTTGTGCACCAAGCGTTGAGGAGTACGATAGGTCAGACCGGTAGTGCTATTACTGGTTTTGAGGTGGGATAGGCCCAACCCACCGCTTCCGTCTGCCACTACGGATGTATCCTGGGAGGTAACGGCCCTGAAAGGGAGAACTAATGGTTTGTGTACACAAAGTCGGGTGCGTGAGTTGCACTGCTTGAACATAACATACCCACCATATAGATGCATATCATAATCATTCATTATAACCTTTTACACCTAATGTATAAGGGGTATAAGACTCTTATACATTAGGACTTGCTAAACGACCCCTTGGTCTATAAGCTTGTATGGGCAAGTTTATAAATTAAGGTTATTTCAATTTATCTATATATACTGCTTGTGATAACCGACACCCTAACGTATAAAGTGGTATGGGATATTTTATACGATGGGATCCTTGTAGAAGATCCCTTGGCTTATGTGTACTCATATAAGTGAAGGTTAAATTCTTTTCTTACTTTACTTATTACATCATGATTATAAATTGCTAGCTAGGTCCCCCTGTCACATGTTTGTTTTACTCTCCACTTTCACGTCCTTTCCTTTCTTCCTCCCCGCTCGGTGCCTAGGTGCATGGTGGAAGGGGTGGGGGATGATAGGACTTAGTCTTATAGACTAACGGTTTTCGAACCACATCATATTAGGGGATCATGGAGCCAAGCATGGAGGAGCACCCCAGGAGACCAGTGCGATTGGAGACAGGGCAGTTTAGCTCAGGTGTACAACCAACTGGGACCGTGAGTCCTGACTTCTAGTAGTTGTTCTATTTTGTTTCCGCATGAGAGATCTGTAGTGAGGATATTGATGTACCGGGCTTGAGCCCTTCATTTCTGTACTCTTTTACTATTCTGTAGACACTTCCTTCGTGGAGATTTTTATTATATGTGATTTGCTGTGGACATATACTCTTGTACTGCTACTTTTTGTGATCAATAAGGCCGACATAATCAGCGTTTTGTATTGACGATCTTCCCGGGAGCGAAGTTGTCACCGCAAAGCGGCGGTTCTGGGCATAAGACCCCATTTTTTACGAGTTGTTAAAAGGGAGGGGTCTTACATTTGTTATGTGTTTCTGGTTGTGAAAAAGTTTAGTTTATTTCCATTTATATTTGACTTAGTAAAAAACTAAAGTAAAATTTGTTGTTTTCCCTTATTCACTCCCCTCTAAGGGCGCTTCAAGATCCAAAACTTGGTATTAGATCCAGGTTTCTCCAAAACAGTTTTACCACCGGGATAAATGGCACATAACGATCATGCAATTTCTAAGGGCCAAGGAATTAGTAGACCTCCCTTATTCATTAGCACTGATTAAAATTACTGGAAAACTCGAATGCGATGTTTTCTAATAGCGTTAGATATTGACATATGGGGCATGGTAGAACAATGCTACACTCTACCTACAACAGTAGTTGGAAGTGTCATTATGAAAAAACCTAAGGATAATTGGGACGATACTGATAAACTTAAATGCAAAAATAACGCTAAGGCAATGAATGCTTTATTTTGTGTGTTAGATAGAACTAAATTTAATATTGTGTGTGCATGTGAAACTACATTTGATATTTGGAATTTACTTGAAGTTAATCATGAAGGTACATCGCAGGTGAAGGACTCAAAGTTGTTTCAATTGGACTTAGAATTTGAAAAGTTTAGGATGGAAGTTGACGAAGACATTGATTCCAAATCCTTGGCAAGAATTTCTGCAACGGTGATTTGGTAAGAAAGATTTTAAGATCAATTTCCTCGAAGTTCAATCCAAAGGTGACTGCCATCTCGAAATCACATGATCTTAAAACTCTCCAAATTGAGACCGTCATCAGAAATCTAAAAACTTATGAAGTAGAACTGAAAATTCAATAACAAGAGTACAATTTGGAGCCGAAAAAGAAGGCGTTGACATTGAAGTCCAAGAAAGAAGTAGAGAGTGAAACAGATAAAAATGATGAAGAGGATGAGGAGAGTATGTTTGTACAGAAATTCAAGAGATTTATGAGGAACCCGGAAATGAGAAATTCATTCAAGAAGTATTTTAACAAGAAGGAATCTTGATTTAAGAAAGTAAAAGGAAAAGATGCTGTTGAGGATGATGAAGAGCATCCACCACCAGAATTCTATTGCTGTAGAAGGATTGGACATATTCGAAGCAAGTGCCTAAAGTTTCTGAAAGAAAAAAAAGAGAAGAGGCACGAGAAAAAGTACAAGAAGAAGGTCTTGAAGGCAGAGACTTGGGATGATACTTCATCTGAAGGTTCGAGCGGATCAAGTTCTGAAGATACGAGGAAGCCAACATGCGTTTGATAGGAAAGAGTGTTTCTCTATCTGAAGATGAATGCAGTATCCAGAGTGACACCGAGGCAACTCCTCTAATTTATGATGAATTGTATTCTGAATTTTTGCAAACTTGTAATTTTTTGATAAAGGTTTAAAAGATATTGATTTGTTAAAATCTGAAAGCAAAATTTTGTTAAAGGAAAATAAAAAATTATCTACTAAATTGAATGTGCTTGGGAAGGAGAAAGTCACTTATCAAGAGTGCTTGGGAAGGAGAAGATCGCTCAACATAGGTCAACTCAACCCGAATTGGCTCGATTAGACTTCTTATGGTCAAATTTATACAACCCTGTATTCGCAGAGTAGGGCCCTCCCGGCAGGCGCAAGAACCAACTGCAGGTTTTTAAGCTTTTGAGAGATCTTACACTCTTGGAGGCCAATTTTGGCTAACCTTGGAAATATACTAGTAGGGGGAGGGAAAATCTGCCTCCCCCCGTGGCCCCTTTTTGGGGGGCGGGTGCGACAAGTTGGCGGACACCCGCCCCGGCCTGGAAAGTGCGAGTTGGGAGCAGCGGGATTGGCCCGAGGCCGGGGGCTCACCCCTGCTCCGCGGCCTGGCGGGGCATGGCGCGGCGAGACCGGCCCGAGTTCGGGTTCTCGCCCCCGCCCCGCGGCCTTGCGGGGCCTGGCGTGGCGAGATCGGCCCAAGGCCGGGTTCTCGCCCCTGCCCCGCGACCTAGCAGGGCCTGGCGGGGCGAGACCGGCCCTGGGGCCGGGTTCTCGCCCTTCCCTGCGGCCTGGCAGGGAGAGACCGGTCGGGGGCCGGGGTCTCCCCCCTGCCCCCGGCTCCCCAGTTCTTCGGGGGTCCCCTGCTTGTCTCGGGTGCCCAATGAGACGAGGGGTATGGCTCCTTCCGCCCTTGGATCTCTTTCCGGACCATGTTTTTACCGTTATGCCCTCGAGGGGGGATTACCTCTTTACTCCCCGGGGTGGAGTTTTTCTATTGGCTTGAGGCTTATTTGTCCTAAGAGATTTTTTGTCATTTTACCCCCATGACTTGGAAAAACTATAAATAGACCCCCTTGGGTGCCTTTGGAGAGGATGAGATTTCCTTACCTCCTCCTCCCTTAACTTCATGTTGGTAGAGTAGAGAGAGCTCTCCAAGGCACCCAACTCAGCCACTTGGTAAGGGAGGGGAAGTGTTCTAGCAACCTTCCGGGTGTGTGGTGGGACCTCCACGCTAGAGCCAAGGGTCTGTTCATAGCTTCCTAGGTCTTTGGTCCGTGACGTCCTCCCGAGTGTAGTAGGTGTGAGGTCACCCCTCTTTTGGGACCCCGAACTCCACGAGAGACCAATTTTTGTTTCAACATTTTGGTGCGGTGAGCGTGGAGAGTGACCAGCACAGAAGATCTCGGGAGAGTGTCATGGCTGGAGATCAGGGAAGTAGTGATGACCACGGTGGTCTCCCCAATACAGGACCCTTCGTAGGAAGGGAAGAGTTCAAGGCTTCCATCTCTGGCATCATGGAGATGTTGCAAAGCATTGCCCCTCGGGCTGGCAGCTCAACCCCCACCCCCAAGGGACCGGCTCCCGGGGACCTCAGTGAGCTGCCTCCCAGGGATCTAAGCGAGATCACCCCAGTAGGGGGAGAGGGAAGTGCCCCAGGGAGGCGACCTGGGAAGGAGAGGATAGGAGAGGGGGTCGAGCGAGACCTCCACGTCCGGGAGCTGTTCCCCAGCCCGTCGAGTGCTCGCCCTTTAGGCGGTCAGGTCGCGCCAGTAGAAACCGCAAGACCACCCCTTAGGGGGTCACCCTTCGGCGAGCTGATCATCTCAGCTCCCATTCCTGAGGGGTTCAGGAAACTTGACAAGGCATACTATACCAGGAAGGATGACCCCATCCAGCACCTGCAGTGGTTTGAGGATGCTGTCTCCATCATGCCAATGACGGATGCCTTCAAGTGCCGTCTATTTGCGATCACCTTGAAAGAGAAGGCGAGGGACTGGTTCCATCAACTCCCCCCAAGGTCCATCTTCGGGTTCGAAGACTTGAGTCGGAGCTTTCAGCTTTGCTTATCCGCCTCCAAGAAGAGGAAGAAAGGTCCTGAGTCCCTCTTCCTTATAAAGCAAAGGGCTAAGGAGTCGCTGGCCCACTATGTTGACAAGTTTTAGGAGGAGGTCCTTGACATCCAAGAGGTGCAAGGGTATACCCTCCAGATGGCGTACACGGTGGGGTTGTGCGAAGGGTTATTCAAGATGAGCTTGACTCGAAAGACCCCCCTTTTCTTCGAGGAGCTGATGGAAAGGGAGGCAGAGGAGATAACCATGGAGGCAACCAACCCGACCTTCGTGAAGAAGTTGACAAAGTTGACATAGATGGATTCAAAAGAGCAAGGTGGCCCAAGGCACCAGGAAGGAAGGCAGAGAGAAGAGCAGAGAGCCCAGGGGTTCCAGAGATAGGAGGGTCCGGAGCCAGGCTGGAGGTAGCAGGGAGGACCTGCCCAAGGTCCAGGAAGAGCTCTCATCCAGGGGGGAAACTTCCACGGGGGCTAAGGGAGATTCAACTTCCAGAGGCAAGCCCCGAGACAGCTCCTACCCCTACCACAGCAAGCCTTGGCAATAGGTGAAGGAAGAAGATGCAACAAGAGAGATCGCCGGACCCGCCGAAGGGGAGGGGGGGTGAGGAGGAGCGTTGTTGTACTGTGACTTCCACCAAACGGAGGGTCACGCCATGGCTACCTGCCTTGAGTTCCTGGAGGTGAGGGGAGCGGAAGCTCCAGCCCAACAACAGCCACCAGAGCCGGTTGAAGCTCTGCCCCTAGGCGGAGGAGATAGATAAAATAAGGGAGACCCTTAGAAGGATGGAGGTGTACAGTGGGATGAAATCCGAAGATGACCACCATGCCCAGACCCTTTGAATAAGCTTCGCCTCGACGAAGTCATGTACCTTTTCCTTATGTTGTAATGAGTCCAGCTCCTGACCAGCTGAGTCAGGGGGGTCATGTAACCACTCTTTTTCCCCCTTTTGAGGATGTTGGATTTGGTAAGGTTTGGTTGAGATGCTTAGTCCCCCCCACCAAGAGAACCTCCCCTTGTCAGGCCCTTACTGGCTGGATGGGTTGAGGATACCTTGAGGAACCATAGTTCCTTTGCTCCGATGATGGTCGCGCTGCCAGGCTCCCTCTAGCTGGCAGGTCCGATGGTACCTCTCGTGGTAGCCTAGTTCCTTTTCTCCAATGACGGTCCCGCTTCCAGGCTCCCTCTAGCTGGCAGGTCTGGTGGTACCTCTCGTGGAAGCCCAAGTCCTTTGCTCCGATGATGGTTCTGCTGCCAGGCTCCCACTAGCTGGCAGGTCCGGTGGTACCTCTTGTGGTAGCATAATTCCTTTGCTCCGATGATGGTCCCGCTGCCAGGCTCCCTCTAGCTGGCAGGTCCGGTGGTACCTCTCGTGGTAGCCTAGTTCCTTTGCTCCGATGACGGTCCCGCTGCCAGGCTCCCTCTAGCTGGCAGGTCCGGTGGTACCTCTCGTGGTAGCCTAGTTCCTTTGCTCCGATGATGGTCCCGCTGCCAGGCTCCCTCTAGCTGGCAGGCCCGGTGGTACCTCTCGTGGTAGCCTAGTTCCTATGCTCCGATGACGGTCCCGCTGCCAGGCTCCCTCTAGCTGGCAGGTCTGGTGGTACCTCTCGTGGTAGCCTAGTTCCTTTGCTCCGATGACGGTCCCGCTGCCAGGCTCCCTCTAGCATGCAGGTCTGATGGTACCTATCGTGGTAGCTTAGTCCCTTTGCTCCGATGACGGTCCCGCTGTCAGGATCCCTCTAGCTGGCAGGTCCGGTGGTACATCTCGTGGTAGCCTAGTTCCTTTGCTCCGATGACGGTCCCGCTGCTAGGTTTCCTCTAGCTGGCAGGTCCGATGGTACCTCTCGTGGTAGCTTAGTTCCTTTGCTCTGATGATGGTCCCGCTGCCAGGCTCCCTCTAGCTGGCAGGTCCGGTGGTACCTCTCGTGGTAGCCTAGTTCCTTTGTTCCGATGACGGTCCCGCTGTCAAGCTCCCACTAGCTGGCAGGTCCGGTGGTACCTCTCGTGGAAGCCAAGTTCCTTTGTTCCGATGATGGTCCTGCTGCCAGGCTCCCACAAGCTGGCAGGTCCGGTAGTACCTCTCGTGGAAGCCCAGTTCCTTTGCTCCGATGATGGTCCTGCTGCCAGGCTCCCACTAGCTGGCAGGTCCGGTGGTACCTCTCGTGGAAGCCCAAGTCCTTTGCTCCGATGATGGTCCCGCTGCCAGGCTCCCACTAGCTGGTAGGTCCGGTGGTACCTCTCATGGAAGCCCTGTCCCCTTACTCTGATGACGGTCCCGCTGCGAGGCTCCCACTAGCTGGTAGGTCCGGTGGTACCTCTCGTGAAGACAAAATTTTTTTCACCTCGAGGTGGTCTCGTCACCCAGGCTCCCATTAGCTGGCATGACAGGTTGACCCCTCGGGGAGGCCAAGTGTTTTTCACCCCGAGGTGGTCTCGTCACCCAGGCTCCCATTAGATGGCATGACAGGTTGACCCCTTGGGGAGGCCAATTGTTTTTACCCCGAGGTGGTCTCGTCACCTAGGCTCCCATTAGCTGGCATGACAGGTTGTCCCCTCGGGGAGGCCAAGTGTTTTTTACCTCGAGGTGGTCTCGTCACCTAGGCTCTCATTAGCTGGCATGACAGGTTGACCCCTCGGGGAGGCCAAGTATTTTTCACCCGAGGTGGTCTCGTCACCCAGGATCCCATTAGCTAGCATGACGGGTTGACCCCTCGGGGAGGCCAAGTGTTTTTTACCTCGAGGTGGTCTCTTCATCCAGGCTCCCGTTAGCTGGCATGACCGGTTGACCCCTCAGGGAGGCCAAGTGACTCACCCCCATGAAGATCACTCAGCGAATACGTTGGGTTGGATGTTCTTTCCGAGCTTGTGCCAACCTCGAAAAGAGCGGGGATTGTGTAAAACCCCGTATTCGCAGAGTAGGTCCCTCCCGGCAAGCGCAGAACCAACTGCAGGTTTTTAAGCTTTTGAGAGATCTTACACTCTTGGTGGCCAATTTTGGCTAACCTTGGAAATATACTAGTAGGGGGAGGGAAAATCTGCCTCCCCCCGGTGGCCCCTTTTTGGGGGGCGGGTGCGACAAGTTGGCGGACACCCGCCCCGGCCTGGTAGGTGCGAGTTGGGAGCAGCGGGATCCGCCAGAGGCCGGGGGCTCACCCCTGCTCCGCGGCCTGGAGGGGCATGGCGTGGCGAGACCGGCCCGAGGCCGGGTTATCGCCCCTGCCCCGCGGCTTGGCGGGGCCTGGCGCGGCGAGACCGGCCCAAGGCCGGGTTTTCGCCCCTGCCCCGCGACCTAGCGGGGCCTGGCGGGGCGAGACCGGCCCTAGGGCCGGGTTCTCACCCTACCCTGCGGCCTGGCAGGGAGAGACCGGTTGGGGGCCGGGGTCTCCCCCCTGCCCCCGGCTCCCCAGTTCTTTGGGGGTCCCCTTCTTGTCTCGGGTGCCCAGGGAGACGAGGGGTATGGCTCCTTCCGCCCTTGGATCTCTCTCCGGACCATGTTTTTACCGTTATGCCCTCGAGGGGGGATTACCTCTTTACCCCCCGGTGTGGAGTTTTTCTATTGGCTTGAGGCTTATTTGTCCTAAGGGCTTTTTTGTCATTTTACCCCCATGACTTGGAAAAACTATAAATAGACCCCCTTGGGTGCCTTTGGAGAGGATGAGATTTCCTTACCTCCTCCTCCCTTAGCTTCATCTTGGTAGAGTAGAGAGAGCTCTCCAAGGCGCCCAGCTCAGCCACTTAGTAAGGGATTGGAAGTGTTCTAGCAACCTTCCGGGTGTGTGGTGGGACCTCCACGCTAGAGTCGAGGGTCTGTTCATAGCTTCCTAGGTCTTTGGTCCGTGACGTCCTCCCGAGTGTAGTAGGTGTGAGGTGACCCCTCTTTTGGGACCCCGAACTCCACGAGAGACCAGTTTTTGGTTTCAAAAAAAATTGACCAACTTGGTTGACCTAACCATGAGTCCGTTGGTCAAATGCTTCCTCTTTAGGGTTAGGGAGGTGTTATGGAGCTTACTTTAAGGTGTTGAGTGCATTTGGGTGTAAATCGGCCTAGGTTGACTTGTGCATATTGGGGGTGCACATAGCAATTTTCCTTAGCTCAAGGAGTTCTAGGGTTATCTCCTTTCCCTAACGCACCACTCAAACTCTAACACTAGCAAGGGGGTCTAGAATGGTTAGGGATGTTAAACTGACGCTATTAATACTGCTTGTTATGGTATAAATCGTGTCATGCTACGTCCATTTTTGAAATGAACACCATATGAGCTATATTATCAAAATAAGCCTAATGTATCATATTTGAGAGTTTTTGGATGCAAATATTTTATTTTAAATACAAATGATGCTTTTGGTAAATTTGATGAAAAATGTGATGAAGGATTTTTTTATTGGCTACTCTTCAACTAGTAAAACATAGAGTGTTTTTAATAAACAGACAAAATAGTTGAAGAATCAATTCATGTTAAATTTGATGAGTTTATTGCTTGTGTAGAGTCTAATCTTACAGGAAATAATGAAGAACCCTTTTCCTCCTTTTGAGAAGGATGATGAAGAAGTACTTGGGGAACAAGAAGAAGAAGATAAAGAAGAAAGAGAAGAAGAAGTGAAAGAATTTGTGCCTCCAAGTGAACTTATATTTTCAAAAGATTGTCCACAAGAATTGGTGATTGGAGAACCATCAAGAGGGATAAGTACACGTTCATCTTTACATGATTTATTTTCAAGCCTTTGTTTTGTGTCCAATATAGAACAACGAGATGTTTCAACTGCTTTAAATGATGAATCTTTGTTTTTAGCTATGACTGATGAACTTTATCAATTTGAATGTAACAAGGTTTAGAAACTTGTAGAGAGACCATCTGATAATCCTATTGTAGGAGTTAAGTGGATATTTAAAAATAAATTAGATAGTGAATCTATAATCACTAAAAACAAGGCTATATAAGTAGCAAAAGGATATGCTCAAATATAGGGGGTAGATTTTGATGAAACTTTTGCACCTGTAGTTTGTCTTAAAATAGGTAGAATATTTCCTGCTTTTGCTAGTTTCAAAAGGTTTATATTATTTCAAATGGATGTGAAAACTGTATTTTTAAATGGGCATATTAAGGAAGAAGTTTATGTAGAATAACCCTCAGGTTTTGTGAATGCAAAATTTCCCGATCATGTTTATAAATTAGAAAAAGTGCTTTATGGTTTGAAACAAGCACGTCATGCATGGTATGATAGATTAACTTTATATTTTTTAAAGAATGATTATAAAATGGGTAGTGCTCATTGTACACTCTTCATTAAGCATGTTAATAATGATTTGATAGTTTTACAAATTTATGTTAATGATATTATTTTTAGAGCCATGAATGAAGAGTTATGTAATGTTTTTGTAACGGTTATGAAAAGTAAATTTGAAATGAGCATGGTAGGAGAACTTACATATTTTTTAGGTTTTCAAATAACTCAAAAACATGATGGTATTTTTATTTATTAATCAAAATATATTCATTATGTTCTTAAAAGATTTGGATTTGAAAAACTTAAGCAAGATAGTACTCCTATGAGTGTTTCATTAAAATTAGGAAAAGATGAATGTGGTATATCTATTGATCAAACTCTATATAGAGGGATGAAAGGTTCTTTAATTTATTTAACTGCATATAGACCCAATATTATGTTTGAAGTTTGTTTTTGTGCTAGATTTCAGGATAATCCTAAAGAATCACATTTAAAAGCGGTTAAACGAATCTTTAGATATCTTATTGGTATTTCAAAATTAGGTTTATGGTATCCTCATAATGATGGCCTTATTTTACATGGTTATTTTGATTCAGATTATGCTGGTTGTTCTTTAGATCGTAAGAGCACTAGTGGCACTTGTCACTTTTAGGCCCTTCACTTATTTCATGGTCGAGTTGGAAAAAAATTCTGTTGCCCTCTCCACCATTATGGACAAATATATTGCACTAGGTAGTTGTTGTGCATAAGCCCTATGGATGAAACAAACTTTAGAAGATTTTGGGGTAAATCAACAAACCATAGAATTATAGTGTGATAATAAAAGTGCAATTGATTTAACCTACAATCTAGTACATCATTCACGGTCTAAACACATAGATGTTTGACATCATTTTATTAGAGAGAATATTAAAAAGGATAATATTAAAATCAACTTTATAGGAACTGATTCACAAATTGCCGATATTTTCACTAAACTCCTTCCCAATTCATGTTTTTCAACACTAAGACTAAAGTTAGGTGTCTTAGATATTTCAATCTAAAAATTTAAGTGCTTATAAAAAATACTAACAAAGAGACTAAAATTAACCAACAATAAGACAATCATATGACACATCATCATGATTAATTCAAACATAATTAAACATCACAAAATGTCTTAAAATACATAATAGACTCCCAGATATAATAAAACACAACATAACATGTCTCATCTCACTAAAAAAATAATTCTAAATTTTCTACTTTCACTGGTGACAGCGCTATCGCCAGGTGATAGCTCCAGAAAGCTAAACCTACAGTAAACTTAATCAAAAATACCAATCCTCATAGGTAGGTGTCTGGTCTTCACTTGAGCTTTGTCCTTGTTCCCCCAGTCATCTCACGCAACAAATTGAGTGACGTGGAGGATCCATTGCTTGACTCTCCCACTCTTTATCTTCTACTGGGGTAGGCTTGAGTTTCAAACCTCGAGCAATGAAGTTCATGAATTTCTTAATCCCAGTCAGCCTCGCCGTCGTCTAAGAATATCACTCTTACGCTAAGTCATATAAGTCATCCATTTTTTCTCGAAGAGATCCTCCTCAAGGAAGCGGCGGTATAATAGATGTCGAGGCTTCACCTTGAGTCGGTCTTGCTAAAGAGGAAGCTTCACCACGTCCTGATTGGAACTTAGTCGTCTTAGTGTTATAGATAGGAGGAATACAATCATCCACATAAAGGGTTTTATGAATCCATCTATACTTCTGGTATATCACTCGCTGGATTACACTTCCAAATGGAAGTGTGTTTATCTTCTTCCTCATCAGATCTTTCATCTTATATGTGTATCAGATCATAGATAACACTAAGTCTACTGCATCAAATTTCACCTTCTCCAAAATCATATAAATCACCAAAGTGAGTTGTGCAATGATCTTCCTTGTATCACCTCCCATCAACAACACTATATTCCTTAGGATATCCTGCACCATATATGCATCCAGAGTGAGAGTAGTTGTGGACTGGATGAGTGTATTTATGGATGTTCCATGAAGCACTAGGTTGGCCTGTGTCCAATCACTATCTTTTCGATAATTTTCCACTATATCAAGTGCATTACCACAATCTATGAGTCCAAATTTATTCCGCAAATCCTCGTGCATTATCTCTACTATTTTGTTTTGACTTTGAGATCACACTCCTCCGTTTAATCTGGTGTAAGACGGATCTTCTAAGTGATTATAAAACTCCCTCACAAACACTAAACAAAACATGTCTGGGATAATCAGAGACGTTATACTTGCTTACGCTAGAAGTTCATAGATATGGGCGTCTCATGATAGATCAAATTACACAATCTTAGAAACTCCAATATCCGCTTTTTTGATTATCGGATATGATTAATACGACGAGTGCGGGTTTCTGGAGGAATTTTTGCGAGCTCTTGGACTGTAAGCCATTCTTGCAATTTCATAAAAATAAAAATGTTAAAAAGGCAAAATTTTACTATTGCCAGACGATAGTAGCCATCTCCAGGAGATAGCCAAAATTACTCTAAAATCAGAAATATGCATCACCTATTTTCATATCTATCAATTCTATAGCTTTCAAACTTCTAAAATTTTTCAAAAACTGCATCTACTGTATAGATCTATAAGATTCATGAAAATAAAACCCTAAAAAATAGGGTTTTCAAACTCTTTCAAACATCAACAAATCCATAAATTTTTCTCCATGAAATCTCTTTTTAATCACAAAGGATTTTCAAACTCAAAACCAAAATCACTCAAAAATTTCAACAAAAAATCACAAACATACCTTGGATTTGGAGCTTCCGTCGGCGACACAGTCGATTCTCATGATAGGGTTTCAGGAAAAAGAGGGGTGAAATGAAATCCGGACTTAACTTTCACTTTTATACCGAAATTGATATCGCGACCCGATATCTCTATTGCTCGTGATAAGTAACTTTTGTGTCATTTCTTCAAATTTCTCTATCCACTTTTGTTTCTTGTATGCTACGTAGATTTTAGGCAAATTTGTTTGTTGGTTTGTGCATTCCAGAAGTTGTCCAATGTGATTTTCATTTTTCAAGTTTCATATAACATTGTGTACAAACTTTCATGCTTTGAATATCTTCTATTTTAAAATGGATTTGTGAATAGTAAATATTTCAAATTGTTTTTGCATGCCTCTAAGTATAAGTAATATTTTATACATGACAATGACTTCACACTTACACTTTTTGGTACAATACAAATGTTTACAAATTTTCTTTCTACATGAATGTGTTTTTTTTTCATATTGCAGAATTGAATATATACCGCAACTTGTTTCTCATTGGTTCTTGCACATTTTTTAGATTACTTTACTTTTCAAAGTTATCTATGTTGTTCTATACAAGTGGATTTAGAGTCCTGAATGATTTAAAAAAATTATGTAGAAAAGGAAAACAAAAAATATTATTCAAGTAATATGCTCAGGATACTCCACCAAGCACTACTCACCCTCCTGATAAGTCTTATTAAACATTGTGAGATTGAGCACCTTGGAAAGAATCGTAAAGTACCTTGTGCACACATTTATTACCATTTTTCTTTCACTAAAGTGCAAAGAATTCCTAAATGAGTACAAAGTTGTCTATGTATATTCAATTCTATGTATTTATAATTCACCTTTTTCATGTGATTTTTAATTATTTCACATGTTCTTCTTTACCAAATCACACTTTGTACACCTCATTATCTATTATAAAATTTCTTCTTATGAGAATTAGATTGAAAATGGTTTCAACATTTCAATCTCAATTTCCATACCTCTTTTAGATATTTTTGCGTGAATCTCACAATGTGTATGCTTACTAGATGTTTTCTATATTTTTCACATTGTACACTTTTCTTTTCCTCATAAATCAACATTATCGTGTCTGGTTATGTAAAGCATATTCCTTTCCTCTATCTTTCTTTTCAAATTCTTCCTACCGTCTTTTATTACATTTACATTTCACACTCCTACTTTTACATTCTTTTGTTAATATCAAAAGGGGGAGAATATCGAAAGAAATCGACACAAGAATTTAGGGGGAGTTCACATTAAGGGGGAGTTTATGTTAATTTTTAAATTAATATTACATTAAATTAAAAGTTCAAAGTTCGAATTAATATGGAGTTAAACGGAATTTAAAGTCATCCATTTAGGGGGAGTCCGTGCACTTACAAGTACTTGTGTTTCTTATCATATCTTGAAAAACATTCCTATAGATCCAAGATGATTTCTTTCTACGTAGATTTTTTATTATCAAAAGGGGGGAGATTGTTGAAGCATGTGTTCCGCACTCCTTGGTTTGAAAATAATAAATCATGAATGTATTTGATCATAGTGTGTTTGTGATATACAGATATAACATGTACAACACTCTGATGATTTTGGATGAGCGATGTAAAACAAATTTTATAAAGTAGAGCTATCATAGGATACATTCACTATCGCCCCACGATACCATGCTGACGTTAGCCATGACGCATGCCATGATTCTCAACGGTTATCACGAAGCACATAACTCGAGATATCGCCAGGCGATATCAAGCTATCGTGGCATGATAGGCCCATATTCGTATACGTTCTCCAACAACTCAGCACAATTATTGCAGAGTGGGACACATGTTAGCAAATAGAGGTATCACATACGATACCTAGCTATCGCCGGGTGATAGTGCAAAAACTATATAAAGGCTTGATTTCAGAAAATTGATGTACACACCTCCAGGAGCCTTCATCCTATGCATCCTTCACCTGATATCTCCGTGGAACTAGAAAAACTCCTAAGTGTTCAAGTAAGATCAAGAGCGAAGAAGGGACTGCTCGTTCTTTTCAACTCTGGCGACCTTTGTAAGGATTTGTTGTCTTCTTCAGCGCTCAAGACTAGAGGGAGTTTAATTTCAATTTTTTTTCTTTCTATTCATTTTGTAAATGGTAGAGAAATCGCCGCCTTATGAGTGGCGACTAGGCCCTTGTGTGGTTTAGGGGGAAATCACCGCCTTATGTGCAATGAATAGGTCATAGAGAGATCTAGGGTGAGGCTAATAGCTATATCTTGTGAGAGATAGGCTTTAGCCAGACGGTTCTTGGGAGAAGTACCGATGAATTCTAAAAAGATGATTTTTTTCATCATAGCCTTTTATTTCAAGCTTTATTGAAATCACTTTCATGTTATTCAACACTTATGAAATAAAAGTTCGTTTCAATTTTCTTATCTATTTCTAAGTGTTTCTTGTTGTGGAAAAAATTTATTTGATTTTCATTTATATTTGACTAAGTAAAAAAATTAAAGTAAAATTTATTATTTGCCCTTATTCATCCCTCCTCTAAGGGCGCCTCAAGATCCAACACATCCTACTCAAGGATAATGTGCTGACAGTTGGAGATATTTTTTGGTTCCAATAGAATTTGGTGTAGTTAGCATAGACCCAAGTGGTTGGAGAAATTCCCCTTGCCATCAATAGCAGTACTACTCACCAAGCGACCTTTAGTCCAGTCAATTAGTGAAGTCGCCCGGTGTTTGAGTGGACAAGCTGAGATCGCAGGAGGCATTCAATAAGAATATTGCCGACCACTCCTTCAGATAAGCGGACACTCAGAGAAGATCACGAGATCTTCGCGGACGCTCAACATAGGTTTTTAGCTCGTGAGGGCAGAGTGCATCTCAAGCCCGCGCAAGAGGTTCAGGAGGTACCCATCCAAGGAGGAGATAGAATCAGGACTGTCACTGTCAATGCCGAGTTAGAAGAGAAAAGTAAAGCACTCCTCGTTCAGTTCTTGCTTGACAACCTCGATGTATTCACATGGACGACCTATAACATGTTTAGCATTAGTCCATAGGTCACGTGTCATTGTCTCAACATCGAACCACAATTCAGGCCAGTTAAGGAAACAAAGAGAATGATAAATTTTACCCTTACCTGTCCCATCCGTGAGGAAGTGGCTAAGTTATTGGAGGCAGGGTTTGTTTTGGAAGTTCAATATCTAGACTAGATTTCCAATGTAGTAATGGTATGAAAGCCCAACAAAGAATGGAGAATATGTGTTGACTTCACGCGCCTCAATAAGGCATATGCCCCAAGGACTGATATCCACTACCCAAATTGACTCATTAGTTGACTCTACAGTAGGGTTTTCAGTAATGAGCTTTTTGGATGCCTTCTCCGGATATCATCAGATAAAGATGCATGAGCCCGATGTTCCTCATATTGCATTCATTATATACGAGGGATGATAATATTATTGGGTCATTCCAATCAGATTAAAGAATGTTGGAGCAACGTACTAGAGGATGTTGGATTATGTTTTCAAAAATCAGAAGGGTTGCAGCCTGAAAGTCTGCGTGGATGACCTTCTAGTCAAAAGTCATAGTATGAACAATCATCTGAGGGATTTGCTCGCCCCCTAAGGCTTAGAGCCCAATCCAAACAAGATAAAGGCTATCCTGGAAATGAAACCCCCGAGGAGTCCGAAGAAAGTTCAACAATTTGCAGGAAGGGTAGCAGGCCTCAGCCGCTTTACCCCACAATTAGGAGATAAGTGCGCCCCTTCCTTCAAGACCCTTCGGGGAAAAAGGAGTTTGAGTGGACCAAAGAATGCAATCAGGATTTTGAGGAGCTGAAGCATCTGTTAACCACAACTCCTCTTCTTCAGAGACCCCGCCCACTTCAAGACCTATTCTTATACTTAAGAGTTAGGAAGGATGCCATCAGTTTAGTTTTGGTGCAAGAAGAAGGCAAGAAATAATTTCTCGTGCATTATATTAGCCACTTGTTGAAGTGTGTGGAAACACGCTACAAAATTCTGGAAAAGCTAGCACTAACCCTGATTGTTTCAGCATGAAGACTTTGACCATACTTTTAGGCTCATTCCATTCAAGTTATGACCAATCATCCCCTGAGAGCAGTCTTGGAAAAGCCAGATCATTCAGGGCTGTTGGTCAAGTGGGCCATCTAACTCAGCAAGTTCGACATCACATACGTCCCAAGGGATGCCATCAAGGCACAAGTCTTGGCTGACTTACTTGTTGGCTTCACAGTTGGAAACAACACCAGAGAAGAAACTCTAGGACCATTGAGTTTTAAGATATTTATGGACGGCGCCTCCAACTTGGAATCAGTAGGAGCGGGAATCGTCCTAATTAGCCCCTATGGAATCAGGATTGAGCTAGCCGTAAAGTTCCATTTTCCCATCACCAATAATCAGGCTGAGTACGAATCTCTAATAGCGGGATTGAATTTGGCCCAGGAGATAGGCATCAAAGATTTAGAAGTAACTACTGACTCCTTGGTCATGGCATCACAGATTAATGGAGTTTTTGAGGCAAGGGAACTGCTCCTGCAATGGTATTTGGCCCTTATCAAGAAGTGCGTAGGACACTTGCGCACATTCAGTATATGACATATTCCAAGGGAGGAGAATATGGAGGCCAACAAATTAGCCAAATATGTGAGTCCAGTCAGAGGGACTCTTACAAAGTTGTTACATCCGCAATAGAAGAATTGGATATCATGGAGATAGACCAATATCCGTCATGGATAGATCCTTTTGTTCATTACTTCATGATGAGGAATGTTCACTTCTTGATAAGCGATAAGAGGAGATTCATGCTGAAGGCGGCTCACTACGCCCTAGTATCATGTATCCTCTATAGTAAGACTCTTCTCTCACCCTTGGAAAGATGTGTGACAGAAGAAGAGGCCCCTTAGATCCAGCAAGAAGTACATTCAAGAGAGTGTGACAACCATTCAGGGGCCAGTACCCTTGAGAAGAGGATTCTCCATCAAGGATACTTTTGGCCAATAATCAGAAAGGATTGTGCAAATTTTTCCAAAAAGTGTGTGAAGAGCAAAAAGTTTGCCCCCCTTCAGGTACAACGATGAGGCAACTCAAGACCATTTCGGTTCCCCGATCTTTCGCCATCTGGGGAATGGATTTGATTGGCCCATTCATGGAAAGTGGGCCACACCACTTTATCCTAGTAATGATCGACTACTTCATCAAGTGGATAGAGGCCAAGGAGTTCTCCCGAACTACCACTCAAGTAATAAATAACTTCATCTGGGTGGAGATCATCTATCGGTATGGAATTATGACCGCCATTATAACTGACAATGACCCTCAGTTTTCAAGTGAAGAACTAGTCGACTTATACGACCAGCTGGGAACCAAGCTCTGATTCTCACCCGTTCATCACCCGCGAAGCAATGGTTAGGTAGAGGCGGCTAATAAGAAGATCTCAAATTTACTTAAGGTGGAAAATGCTTGTGGTAAATGGGCAGGGTAGTTGCCAGCAGTTCTGTGGACCCTCCGCATGACCCCTTCCTCAGTAACTGTTGAAACTCCTTTCAAGCTTTCATACGGATCTGAGACCCTTATTCTAGTAGAGTTCCATATAGAGAGCCTATGAGTGTAGCTGGCCAAATAGGGTGACAATGATTAGATGAAAGTCAACGATGAAGAGAAGAAGTGCAGTCTCAACCTGCTAAAAGAACTCTGAGATTAGTAAGCAATCCAGTAGGTGGAGGCTAAGCGGAGGATGGCTAAATATTTTGACAAGAATATTCGGGTAAAACAGTTCAAGAAGGGAAATCTCGTGCTTAGAAGGTGGATGCAGTTGGGAGAGTATCCTTGGTGGTAAAACTCAAGCCTAACTGGGAAGGACCTTTCGTCATCAAGGAGGCACTCAAGAACGAGGCCTATAGGTTGCAATCATATAAAGGCTAGGAGCTATCCAACACTTGGAGCAGCATCGACCAGAAGAGATACTATTCCTAGAGCAAGGTATGTTTCTTTCCCTTTGATGTTCGACCCATTTCACAAAAGCAAAGTTTTCCCCTTTGTCTGTTGGAAACCTTTAGCACAATGCAGTGCAAGAGAGCATTGTAACAGACACACACGGTGCACACGACCTCAAGTCTGGTGAGTCCCGGAGCTTGCATAGACCCCCTTGAATGAATCTAGACATTCGGGGCAGACAGAAGACATCAAGACTCCAACCCTCCTTCCGGCATAGGTCACTTACCATACCATAAGACCGTGATAATTTCTCTCAGGAGAAACTCTTTAGTGGCATAAGTGGTGGGTCTTGATGTGTTGACCTGCCACACATTTATTGAGGCATTGCTATTGTTAGTGGTCTCCTTTCTGAGGACATAATCCGAGTAAATGCATTTTCCCCTCTGACATTCTTCAACGCTGCATGCAGATGAGATCCATATGGATGCCTTATGCTAGAAAACGCACCCTTAACTTCTGACAGTGGACCCGGCCGATGTAATAACATCATCAAATTTCCTAAGTGCCTATTAAGATGAGCACTCCGAACACTCTTCGGCTGCACGAATATTTGGGTAACCATAGATGCACGAGTGACCCGATTAGCACTGTGTGAACTATAAATAAGAAATGGGTGACCAAAGAAGAAATACACAAAAATAATGTACATCTACTATGACCTCAAAAATCATAGATCAAAAATAATTATATGGGTTCTTTACAAAAAATAACGTGCAACTGCGTGCTCAAAAGGAAAATAAAAAGTAATTATTGACTAAGCATCTTCTTCTGATTCGTCAAAGGTACTGGAAGAATGGAGTATTTTTTATGAACATTACGAAGGAGTGTACCCATGGGATAGGGGTCATGGATGGGAGGACTCTGCAAAATCAGGCTCTACGTCCTCCAGGAATAGCTCTTAATTTTGAATGTTCGTGAACTCCGGTTTGAGGAGGTCCATATCTCGCGTGCGCTCAAGGACGAGCTTCCTATAAACCTAGAAAAAGAAGAGTTATTAAGTAAAACATGCTCAAGGTACGCAAACTCATAGTTTTAAATTTGTCAGGATTATCTTTAACTGATTTTGCAGGAGAGAGAATTCCTCCTGAGATTACCGAAGGGCATGCAACATCTCCACCAGAGTCTGAAAACAAGTGGTATTGTATGATAATGCCCTCAGGAGGCCGTGGCTACCCGCTGTGTCAATTGGTCTTGAGGGATGCCCCTCATCTCCATGACCTCCTCATCACCAACAACCGCAGAAGTGACCTCCAGGGCATGCAGGGTTGTTTCCTACTTTTCCCTCCAGAGTGGAAGGTTTATGCTCAGTGTAACCACACCCTCATCCCGTAGCATCAGCAGGCCGCCGAGAATGTTTATCAAAGATTCGCCATATGGGGGAGGGTCTTGCACCTTAGCTGGGGGAGTCAGCGCCGACATCGGGTTTATCCTAGCAGGAGAGCTCGTGCGACCTCTGCATGGGTGTGCCGGCTACTCTCGCTGAGGCGCGAACCTTTTTAAGGCGACCACTTTCCTCTTCTTTATGGAGGTCAAGACCTCGCCTGACTGCTCATGTGGTCTTTCCACATGAACTTGCAGAATGATTGTAGGTAAGAAAATTAGAGCCTGAATGTAGGCTAGTTTTTATAGTTAAAAACTTGCATTATGTGGTGTCCATGTCGGCCACCGCTCCCAGGCAGGCGATGTAGTATGGTTCATCAAGAGGAGCCTTCTCGAAGAACTCCAATATGTTCTTTTCTATTCCCTCGACCGGCGGGCTCTGGAAGTCCTCCTTCATTCGCGGGCTGGGGTAGGGGCTTAGGTATCTAAGGTCCGCTTTGAATTTGACAAAACTTATCTTCCATTTTTGAACCTTGTTTGCGAGGTTCAAAACCCGTAGATTTTTAAACTCGATGTATAGTTTCCCCTTTGAGAGCTAGAAGACATAAAATAGTCGCCTGAAAATGTCCAGGCTAAAGAAAACTCTTTGAAGCTGCAGCAAGACGGCGAAGGTGGTCACCACTGCAATGGAATTTTGACTGAGTTGTGCAGGGATTAGGCCGTAATGTTTGAGCATTTCCACCATCTCCGGGAAGATGGGGAAGGTCTATCCTGCGTCAAAATTTTTTAAGGGGAGGACTAGTTCATCGGTGAACACCGAGTGGAGGTGCTTGCCGGGATTAGGAAGCCATGTTATGTATTTATCAGGAGATACGCTGATATAACAAAGGTGGTTGGCAAACTCCTCATCGGGGAGCCTGATCATGGGGGGCTCATACAACATGAAGGTCACGACAGAGTCCGCACGGGTTGACCTAACTTAAGGAACTCGCACATTCTTCATGGTGTTCAAAGGTATCTGCTTAAAAAGGGAGCCCTACAGATCTATTTATAGGAATTACCTTGTTTTCCTCGAAATGTGAAATGTCACGGACATTTATTGTCCACAGAGGATGTTTGCGCTGACCACTACACACCATCATTTCCTGTCCTGTAATAAAGAAGGGCATCGTGCAAATGCTCATTGGCAAGTAAGTTTTAGGCAAGCAACACACTACAAAGAGTAATAAAAATGCCCACACATGCAGTATGGAGGGCACATGAAAATGCCAGCCAGATAGTATTCAAGCGTATGCATTTTGTCCATCCATAACCTATTTATTACAAACATAACAATTATTCTTAATTCCCCCCTCAACCCTAAGAAGCCTCCTTGCCAGACATCTGTTCCACGCCCAGGAAAGCTAAGTTGTTAGTGATCTCAGCGAGAATGCTGGACGCGCCCACATGATACCTGTTCAACTTGGCGATCAGGGCATGGATAACCCAGATGTCCTCCCTAAGATTCCGCTCACTCTTTTAGATGGAATACTCTAGAGGGACTAGGCCCTGCGCCACAACTTGGGACTTAGACCTTGGATCTTGCACGTTGTCACATTCAGTGTTCTACTTCAGTACCTCAATCCCCTCATCTAGACAGGCAATGTGCGTGACGACGCCCTCGAGTAATTTTTGAAGGGCAGCGATTGCTGAGGTGTTATCTAGAAAACAAAGAGGGTTAGACTTTTTCTTTTTGGTTCCTAACCAAGGTATTATAACAAGTTGTCTCCAGTAAATACCCACAGCCACAACTTGTCCTCTCCTCTCCACCTCTTCCCTAGCAGAGTTTGTGTAGTGGAAAATGATGCGCTAACAATCTTAGCGGACACGCAATCCATTTTCAGCCTCTCCAACTCTTCAACAAGTTCACCACTAGTGTCCTCCAGGTCTTTATCGTCATCACCGATTTCCTCTCCCGACTCTTCTAGATCTATAGGTTTTCTAATTGATTCCAACTGACTTGCCTCTTTTGATAGGGTCTGATGGTGGTAGGGATCCGAATCTTTTGGCATGGTCAACTTCTCTGGGAGGTTCTGTGGCTTTTTCACCACTAACTTTTGTTGGGTCCATTGATCACAATGTCCCAGATTTGTAGTCAAATAAGTCAATGGTATATACATAGATGTATTTGATGCATGCTTTAAGTTCAATGTGTGCAGAATGTTCTTTGGAACAATGATTAGATAGGTGGTCTAAGTGACAGTGATAGGTGGACACAAGGAAGAATGCTAGAAATACAAAAATTTGTCTAAGTCCACAGGAATTGAGTGAAGCCAGTTCACTAAATTCTAGATGTCAAGAAGCGCTGAGTAAAGCATGGGCAGTCAAAGACTAATTATTGACGAGATAGAAATTTGTCTAAGTTCACAGGCATTGAGTGAAGTCAGTTCACTCAACGCTAGATGTCAAGAAGCGCTAAGTAAAGCATGGGCAGTCAAAGCCTGACTGTTGACAAAGCAAAATTTTGGTTAAGTCCATAGGCGTTGAGTGAAGGTAGTTCACTCAACGCCATATAATAAGAGGCGTCGAGTAAAGATCCGACAGTCAAAGCTTCAACATTGACAAGCAAGATTTCTGGTTAAGTCCAGAAGCGTCGAGTGAGGATAACTCGCTCAAAGCCTGAAGAAAGAAGCGTCAAGTAAAGCTCTCTGCTGTCAAAGCCAGAGAAATTGAGAAGAAATCTGGCTAAGTCCAGAAGCATTGAGTGAAGCAAGTTCACTCAATGCCATGCTCAAAATGCGCCAACAGAACAAGCTTCAGTCAGAGCCTCAGAAGATGTAGAAGAAAATCTGTCTAAGTCCAGAAGTGTTGAGTGAAGGTAGTTCAATCAACGCTAACTCAACAGAGAAATCAGCTAAGTATAGAAGCATTGAGTGAAGGCAATTCACTCAATGCCTCATCAAGAAGATAGGCAAAGGCAGAGAGCTTTGAGTGAAAACAGCTCACTCAAAGCCTTCATACTGATAAAAATCAACTAAGTACATAAGTGTTGAGTGAAGGTTGTTCACTCAATGCCTCATCAAGATGAAAGGAAATTCAAGTATGCATTGAGTGATGAAGGCTCACTCAACGCCTATCAACAACAAGTTTGTCTAAGGACAAAAGCATTGAGTGATGAAGGCTCACTCAACGCACTCAACACCTATCAACAAAAATTTGTCTAAGGAAAAAGCATTGAGTGATGAATGCTCACTCAACACACACAACGCCTAGTGAAATAGAAATATGTCTAAGTGATTTTGCGTTGAGTGAAGGTTGTCCACTCAACGCCTATACTAAATTGCTTGAATTTGACTAAGTCCACGGATGCTGACATCAGCAAAATTCAAAATCGTTGCGGGAAGTCTACAGTACGCGACAAACGACAAAGTTGCAGCCAATGACTACAGCGGGTCACACTGCTCAAAGAGCCGTTGGACGGCAGAAGATAAGAAGGGACAGATCAGATAATAAAAAATTAAATTTAATAAAAGCGGAACATCATATTCTTCATCTCGACATTGTTGCAGAGCCTGAAGAACGAGTTCAAATTTCTGATCGAAGATTTCAACAAGTTAGTTGTTGTCATTCTCACCTACAATAACAAGTTTGGAGATTCTTCTATGAGAAAGAAGAAACAGCAAGGCAAGCCCTAGCTACAACAACTTTACAACCCAAGCAGATCATTCCTGAAGAACACTTTCTTGAGCTGTGAAGATGGGTTGAACTGAGTTTTCTCAGGGCAGAAGGAGGAAGACACAAAGATCATTTCTCTGGTGTCTAATCATCATCAACAAACCCTTCATCAAGTAGGATCTTAACGGATCTGAGTGTAAGCCTAGTTTATAAAGGCTGAGGTAGGATTCAAATTATGAATCTGAGGTAGGATCCTTGTGTGGATCTGAGTGTAGGACCTGTGTGCCTGAGGTAGGATCCTTGTGTGGATCTGAGTTGTAGGGATATCCTCCTAGCCTGAGTGTAGGACTTTTTCTCAAGTCTGAGGTAGGGCTTGTGTGCCTGTGTTATAGGAGATAACATCTCTGAGTGGTAGGGCTTTCTGCCCGAGCTGTAGGTCTTGGAGGAGACTGAGAGATCCATCGGGATCTGTATTGTAAGCTCTTTGGAGCCAAGTTTGGAGAAGTGTCTTGTATAATACACTGTTAGAAAGGTGGGAGGGATAGTGGATGCACCCATAATCTGGGGAACCACTATAAATCTTGTGTGTGTTGTTTGTGTTCTTGAAAGCAAGCTAACTAAGCTAACCCAACACACCTAAAACACAAATAAAGTTAAATATACTCAGAAACATATTCACCCCGTCTAGGTGATTTAGCTATTCTTGAAACTAAAGACTTTCAAGTGGTATTAGAGGGAGGTTGCTCAAAAATGACTTAACAGTCTAAGTTGATCTTAAAGGGTAGCTAAAAGTATAGTACTTATGGGTTCAGGAGAGAACCATAAGGAGCTGGGTTCCATGAAGCTTCAAATTTGCAGGAAGGAAAGCTTTGGAATCTTGAAGGAGAGGGCCAGGCTTTTTATGGAAGCATCTGACCCAAGAATCTTCATTAATGTACAAGAGGGACCCTATATCCCAATGAAGATCTCAGCTCTGGATCCAATAGTCCAGACCCCCAAGAATTATTCAGAGATGACCAAGGATGAGGTCATTCTAGCCACCATAGACAAGAGAGCTCAGAACATCATAGTCAGTGCTATTGATGATTCTACTCTCCAGAATTTTGTTAACTACAAGACTTCCAAGGAGATATAGGACACCTTGGTTATCTATATGGAAGGCATTGAGGAGGTCAGGGATAATAGAAAATCCCTGCTCAACCAAGAGTATGAGGCCTTCAGACAGAACAAGAAGGATAGCATTACAGAATGCTATGAATTTTTTTTCAAAATTATGAATGAGTTGAGGACCTATGGCAGGGTCTTCAGAAATTATGAGCTCAATGACAAGTTCCTCAGGTCTCTAACTAGATACTGGGACACAAAGATCTATGCCATCAGAGAGGTGGAAAAGTTGGCTGAAACTCCACCTCACACTCTGTTTGGGAAGCTGCTCTCCTATAAGATGCAGCTATCTACTAGGAAGGAGGAAGAGACAACCAGAAAGTCCCAGGCCATAGAGAATACTATATCCTTCAAGGCTGAGAGCTCTAAGAAGAGCAGGGAGAGGATTGCCTCTCCCCTAAGGAGGCCAGTTGAATAAAACAACACATAGCAAAGTTCCTCAGACAACAATATGTCTAATGAAGAATTTGTTGCCTTTTCTAGGAAGTTTCTGAAGCTAATGAAGAGGAAGCAGTGGAGGAGTAGACCTTCCTCCTCCTCTCATCACAATAAGGAATACTACAAGGCAGAGAAGAAACACTCTAAGGGAGGCAGGTATGAATCTAAACCCAGTAAATATGTTTCTTCTTAAGTTTTTTGATATTGCTGCAACAAACCTGGGCATGTAATGACAGACTGCCCAGTCAAGAGAAAAAAGATTGATGAGAAGAAGCATCACCATCTCAAGGGTAAGAAGGAGAAAAACTTCATAACCAAGACTAAAAAGAGATGGAGTCAGAGTGACTCATCTTCTTCAGACTCTGAAGAAGAAGATGCCAGCAGCTGTTATGGGCTGATGGTAATGTCAGATGAAGAATCTTGCCAGGATCAGCCTAATCTAGCTAAGGTACACTCTCTATCTAGCTCGTCATATGATTCAGAATATGAGATAAATCCCAATTCTAGTTCATCTTCATCCAGTGGTGAAGAGTGCTCAAAATCTGAGGAAGATATCAATCAACTAATTAATAAGTATGGTGCCATTCTAGATGCTTTAAAAAGAAGAAAGAAGTTGGCCAAAAATCAAGCTGAGGAGATTATATCCCTACAACTTACTGCTTCCCTACAGTCTGAGTCAGCATCCTTGTTAGAGCAAAAGATAAGGGAAGTTAGCCAACTGAAAAACATCACAATCATCTAGATTGGTACCATTAGATACAAGGACAGTCTCATCAGGGATCTTGAAGAGAAACTCCAGAGGGAGAAAAAGATTATGGCTAGTTACTCTAAGCCCAAGTCTGTATTACCCATAATTGACTCCTTCTCCTCTCAAAGAAATAAGTGGGGCTTAGGATTCAAAGGAAACACTAGAGCTGCCCCTTTCAAAGGAAACACTAGAGCTGCCCCTTTCAAAGGAAACACTAGACCTGTCCCTTTCAAAGGAAAGGGAAAAGCTCCAATTCAGCCTCCCATCACCTTTAAAAAGGTAATGCTCCCTTCTAATAGGTATGAGCAGGACAACATGTATAGTTACTGGAAGAATGAGAATTCTTCCTGGAAGAATACAAATGTACCTTCCAATGGAAGGAGAAAAGAATGGGATTGAGTGCCTTTAAGGCTCCCCATGAAGAAATTCAAATGTATTATCATGGACCATTTGTATTTGGTGCTCCAGCCCCCACTCACAAGAATATGGTAGTGGACAACTCACAAGGTCATCTAGCAAAGACCCAGACCAAGAGTAAGTTTATTAGTAAGCCTAATTTGGCTATCTCTGATGTTATCAAGAGCCTTTTCTCTGCAAAGAAGATTGTTGTTAATGGCATTCAGAGCAAGCCAAATAAGTCTACTGGAAGACTCACTTTCAGTCAGATCCTTGCTGAAAGGAACCTGAAGAAGGCTACTGCTCTTTCTTCTGAACAAACAGCTGCTATCAGCCTAGCTACCAGACCTGATTAGAAAAGAAGGTACATCATTAATGAGTGTTGGTGCTGTGGCAAAGTGAGCCACTTTGCCTTAGATTGCTAGCATAATCCTAATGTGCCCAGAGCAAAAGTTAGTCTTCCTGTCAAAAAATCTACAGGAAGACGGGTTCATTTTCAGGCTAACCAGAACCAAGGACCTAATATCTATTAGGGTCCTAAGGTAAAATAAAATATGTTTTGCAGGATAGTTCAAGTACTCATACATCTATATGGTACTTGAACAGTGGATGTTCCAGGTACATGACTGGAATAAGGAGCAACTTGAAGGAGTACACTCCAGTGAAGGATGGACCAAAAGTAATATTTGGTGGTTCAGACAGAGGAGTCACCAGAGGCTATGGTAAGATTACCAATGGCAGAGTCACCATCTCAAAAGTGGCTTATGTTGAAGGGTTGCAACACAAGTTGATAAGCATAAGCCAACTCTGTGATCTTGACTATGTCATTGTATTCCACAAGGATGAGTGCCAAATTAAGAGGTCAAGTGACCAAGAGGTCATCTTGACAGGCACTTGGAGTGGAAATGTGTATTGTCTAAACTTTCTTTGTTTAGGTTAAGACTCCCCTATATGTCTAATTTCAAATGATAAAGTTTCATACTGTGTACAATGACACAAGAGGCTAGCTCATTTGAACTATAATACCATTGATAAACTCTATAATGAAGAGCTAGTTAGGAATGGTCCTAAGATGAAATGCACCAAGGAAGGCATTTGCTCTGCATGTGAAAAGGGCAAGCAGACCAAAGCTTCCTTCAAGAGCATTGGGACCAAAGACTCTGTGAGGTATTTATACCTCCTGCATATGAACTTGTTTGGTCCTATGCCAGTTCATAGTCTAGGTAGGAAAGTCTACACTCTTGTGGTTGTTGATGACTACTTTAGGTTTGCTTGGGTTTTCTTTCTTAAGAAAAATTCTGAAACCCTTAATAACTTCAGGACTTTTGTCAAGCAGATTCAGAATGAGTTAGACAGTACTGTAGTCAAAATTAGAAGTTATCATGGGACTGAATTCCAGTCTGAAGGCATGTCAAGATTCTGTGAAGAGAAAGGGATTCATCAAGAATTTGCTTCTCCAAGAACACCCCAACAAAATGGGATTGCTGAGAGGAAGAATAGAACTCTCATAGAAGCAGGTAGGAATTTTCTAAGTGACACAACTCTCCTAGAATATTTCTGGGCTAAGGTAGTAAATACTGCATGTCCTATCCTAAATAGAGCTTCTGTCATCAAGAGCCACAAGAAGACTCCCTATGAGATCTTGAAGGACAGAAAACCAAACCTAGCCTATCTCCGGATCTTTGGTATCAAATACTATGTGCCACATAATGGTTATTATTATATGACTAAGTTTGCTGCCAAATCTTATGATGGGATATTTGTTGGGTACATCAATCATAGCAAGGCCAATATGATCTACAACTCGAAAAATCAAGTTGTAGAAGAGTCTGTACATATAGTATTTGATGAGACTACTATGATTAACAATGAGCTGCCAAACTCCTCATCTAGACCTATAGGTATAGAGCTGATGACGGATAAGTTAATCATAAAGGAAGCTTCTCCAATAGTCCAAGATGAAGATGATGGAGTATATATTCTAAAAAAAGTACAAGGCACATATGATGTGGATGAAGATCAGCAAGATACAGCCACTGAAGCTCAAGATGCTGAAGAAAGATTGCCTCCAGTAGTTAGACATCTAAGAAATCATCCAAGATGCTATATAATTGGTGATGCTCATCAAAGAGTTATAACCAGGAGTAGAAGTCTCAATACAGCCTTATATTCAACCTTCCTATCACAAGTTGAGCCCAAAAGATTTGAAGAGGCCAACATAGACCAGTTCTGGATTGTGGCAATGCAAGAGGAACAAAACAAGTTAAAGAGGTATAAGGTCTAGAAGCTGGTTCCCAGACCTCAAGGACATAATATCATTGGAACCAAGTGGATCTACAAGAACAAGCTTGATGAAAATGACATTATAATCAAGAACAAGGCTAGGCTGGTGGCTAAGGGATACAGACAAGAAGAAGGTATCGACTTTGATCAAAACTTTGACCCATTAGATAGATTGGAAGCCACCAGACTATTCCTTGCATATACTGCACATGAGGGATTCAAAGTATACCAGATGGATATGAAGTCATCCTTCCTGAATGGTGACTTAAGGGAAGAAGTCTATGTTGCAAAGCCATCAGGTTTTGATGATTATAACTCTCCTGATCATATCTATAGACTTAGGAAAGCTCTATATGGGTTGAAGTAATTAGCCCCTATGGTATGGTATGAGACCCAGTGTAGCTTCCTCATTAAGAACAAATTCTCAAGGGGGAAGAGAGACAAGACCCTATTCTTAAGGGAATCTAAGGGTAAGATAATCCTAGTCCAGATTTATATAGATGACATAATTTTTAGGTCTACTAATAACAACCTTTGCAAGAAGTTTGCCAAACTTATGCAAAGAAAGTTTGAGATGAGTAGTATGAGTGAGCTTAAGTACTTCTTGGGCCTCTAAGTAAGACAGACTGAAGATGGATTATCTATCTCACAGTCTAAGTTCAACAGGGAGTTAATCAAAAAGTTTGGAATGGAGAGTGCCTCCAAAATGAAAACTCTCATGGGGTCAAGTATGTTTATAAACAAAGATGAGGCAGGGAAACCTGTTGATGAAACTTTGTATAGAGGGATAATTGGCTCCCTTCTATATCTTACTACAAGTAGGCTAGACATCATGTATGTTATATGTGTTTGTGCTAGATATCAGGCTATCCCTAAAGAGTCTCACTACTCTACTGCTAAGAGAATTTTGAGATATCTTAAGGGCACACCAGATCTTGGCCTATGGTACCCTAGGAATAGGGATTTTGAACTAACTGGCTATTCAGATGCAGATTTTGTAGGCTGCAAACAGGACAGGAAAAGCACATCTAGAACCTGTTAGTTTTTGGTAGGAAGACTGGTGTCTGGGAGCAGCAAGAAGCAGACTAGTGTGGCTATTTCAATAGTTGAGTCAGAGTATATCTCAGCAGGAAGTTGCTGTGCATAGTTACTGTGGATCCAGCATTAGCTCCAGGACTACAACATCAAGATAAGTAACACCCCCATGTTCTGTGATTTAACTAGTGCAATCTCTATTGCTAGGAATCATGTCTCTCACAACATGACTAAGCATACTGAGATTAGGTATCATTTTATTAAGGAGCATGTGGAGAAGGAAGATGTCAGTCTTGAGAGTCTGAAATCTTCACTAATCCACTAGATGAAGTCAAGTTCAACACCTTCAAGTTTGAGTTGGGCATGTTGAACTTTGTATAGCTTCAGTTGCTCCTTATTTTGTTATTGTTATAGGAATTACTCTTCTTGCAGGTTGTTAAGACATTCAGTAGTATCAAGACTGAAAAGGACTAAAGTGTCTATTAGAGAGAATGATAGAATATACTCTAGTTGAGGGGGAGCAAGTCAAGATGCTCCTGTTGAGGGGGAGCAAGTCCAGCATTTGTAGGAACAGGTTCAACTTCCTGTTGAGAAGGAGCAAGCATCTGCAATAGTGGTATTTTAAGATCAACACTGTTGATCTGTATGTCCTAAGGACAATGCACAGACTAAGGGGGAGATTAACTCTAAATGCTGATGCTAAGAAAACAAAGCTATCAGGAAATTAGTGAAGGCCATCACCTCTCTGACTATAGTTACTTCTGAAGATGTCAAAAAGGGGGGAGAAGAACATGATCAAGGGGGAGAAGAATAAGATCAAGGGGAAAAAGACAATGATCAGGTCTAGGAAGTGATCAGGGGGAGTAGGAAATGATGATCACTATGCAGGCAGGGAAAATGTAGTAACCAATAACTTATACTTATTACTCCTTTTCAAATATAAATATAATGTTTTATCTACTGGATATGATGGTGTATATCATTGAATAAGAGTTTTGACTTTTTCAAATATGGGGAGATTGTTGGGTCCATTGATCACAATGTCCCAGATTTATAGAAGTCAAACAAGTCAATGGTATACACATAGATGTATGTGATGCATGCTTTAAGTTCAATGTGTGCAGGACGTTCTTTGGAACAATGATTAGACAGGTTGTCTAAGTGACAGTGACAGGTGGACACAAGGAAGAATGCTGGAAAGACAAAAATTTTCTAAGTCTATAGGCGTTGAGTGAATCCAGTTCACTCAACACCAGATGTTAAGAAGCATTAAGTAAAGTATGGGCAATCAAAGCCTAACTGTTGACAAGATAGAAATTTGTCTAAGTCAACAGGCATTGAGTGAATCCAGTTCACTCAACGCCAGATGTCAAGAAGCGCTGAGTAAAGCATGGGCAGTCAAAGCCTGACTATTGGCAAAGAAAAATTTTGGTTTAGTCCACAGGCGTTGAGTGAAGGCAGTTCACTCAACGCCATATTACAAGAGGCATCGAGTAAAGCTCAAACAGTCAAAGCTTCAGCATTGACAAGTAAGATTTCTAGTTAAGTCCAGAAGAGTCTAGTGAGGACAGCTCACTCAAAGCCTGAAAAAAGAAGCGTCGAGTAAAGCTCTTTGCTATCAAAGCTAGAGAAACTGAGAAGAAATTTGGCTAAGTCTAGAAGTGTTGAGTGAATCCAGTTCACTCAATACCAAGCTAAGAAAGCGCTGTCAGAACAAGCTTCAGTCAAAGCCTTAGAAGATGTAGACAGAAAATATGTCTAAGTTCAGAAGCGTTGAGTGAAGGCAGTTCACTAAACGCCAACTCAATAATGAAATCGGCTAAGTACATAAGCGTTGAGTGAAGGCAGTTCACGCAACGCCTCATCGAGAAGATAGGAAAAGACAGAAAGATTTGAGTGAAGACAGTTCACTTAACGTCTTCATAGTGATAAAAATCAACTAAGTACAGAAGCATTGAGTGAAGGGTATTCACTCAATGCCTCATCAAGATGACAAGAAAGTCAAGTATGCATTGAGTGATGAAGGCTCACTCAACGCCTATCAACAGAAAGTTTGTCTAAGGACAAAAGCGTTGAGTGATGAAGGCTCACTCAATGCACTCAACGCCTATCAATAGAAAGTTTGTCTAAGGACAAAAGCATTAAGTGATGAAGGCTCACTCAACGCACTCAACGCCTAGTGAGACAGAAATATGTCTAAGTGTTTTTGCGATGAGTGAAGGTTGTCCATTCAACGCCTATACTAAATTGCTTGAATTTGGCTAAGTCCACAGATGCTAACGTCAGAAAAATTCAAAATCGTTGCGGGAAGTCTATAGTATGCGACAAACGACGTCGCATTCCTACTGTATGACATTTACTGATAAAGCAAAGTTGCAACAAACAACTACATCAGATCCCACTGCTCAAAGAGCCGTTGGACGACGGAAGATAATAAGCGAAGATCAGATAATAGAAAATTAACTTTTGGAAAAGCGGAACTTCATCTTCTTCCTCTCGATACTGTTACAGAGCCTACAGAATGAGTTCAAACTTCTGATTTAAGAGTTCAACAAGTTAGCTAATGCCATTCTCACCTGTAATATCAAGTTTAGAGATTCTTCTCTGAGAAAAAAGAAGCAGCAAGGAAAGCCCTAGCTGCATCAACTTCACAGCCCAAGCAAATCATTCTTGAAGAACACTTTCTGGAGATGTGAAGAAGGGCTGCACTGAGTTTTCTCAGGACAGAGGAGGAAGACACAGAGATCATTTCTCTGGTGTCTAATCATCATCAACAAATCCTTCATCAAGTAGGATCTTAACAGATCTTAGTGTAAGACTAGTTTATAAAGGCTGAGGTAGGATTCAAATTGTGAATCTAAGGTAGGATCCCGGTGTGGATCTGAATGTAGGGCTTGTGTGCCTGAGGTATGATCCTTCTGTGGATCTGATTTGTAGGGATATACTCATAGCTTGAGTGTAGGACTTATGCTCAAGTATGAAGTAGGGCCTGTATGCCTGAGTTGTAGGAGATAATATATCTGAGTGGTATGGCTTTGTGTTCGAGCTGTAGGTCTTAGAGGAGACTGAGAGATCCTATGGGATCTGTGTTGTAAGCTCTTTAGAGATGAGTTTGGAGAAGTGCCTTGTCTAACACACTGTTAGAAATGTTGGAGGGACAGTGGACGTACCCATAATCTGGGGAACCACCATAAATCTTGTGTGTTGTTTGTGTTCCTGAAAGTAAGCTAACTATGCTAACTCAACACACCTAAAACACAAAGAAAGTTAAATATACTCAAAAACTTATTCACCACCCTCTAGGTGATTTAGCTATCCTTGAAACTAAAGACTTTCACCTTTGTACCCTTCGGGGGGAGTGTGGTGTCTAAGGAGACGATTATCTTGCTGACCTTTGGCCTCTAAGTGCCATACTCTTTTCTCCTCTGAGTGCGGGATGTTAGATGTCTACCAAAAAGGTCACGCAGTTAGAATCTCCCATATCAGATGTACGCCCAAAAACCTGGCAACCTCAGAAATGGTGGGGATTAAACTGGGCTTTTTCTCTAAATATTTCTTTGGTGACACTTGCTTAGAAGAACTGCCCAAGAACTTGGTGGGCTTTGTTTGTCTATTCAGATCAGACTTTTGGTGGAGTCCACGTTAATACCCAATCCTACGAGCAAAGCTTGGTTTATTCTTATGGTGGACAGATGCAAGGAGATGCTACCAAATTATGAAAGTTGGTCTGTTTAAGAGGGGACCTGTACTATTCAAAGACCCCTCAAGGTATTAAGTGAGGGTCTCAGTCTTTGTGATTACCAGTCTACTTTTTTGGAGCCCTCGTGGTTTGCTAAAAAAGTGTGGGGATTATGTTAACTCAAATCATATGACGATGAAGGAGAGCATCCATAGTAAGCAAGGATTACTTACCAAGCAATTGTTCTCGGTGTCTGCCGAGCTTTCGGGCAGACACTCCAAAGAACTCACAGAAACCCTCCTTAAGGCATGACAGAGTCTGGTGCGGGCATTTAACAGGAAACTTTTAGATGGATTTTCAAGATATAGTCTTGAAAAAACAGCCAGAAGTATGCGAAGACACTACGAGTAATATCGCACAGACTTCTCTTTTGATCCAGCTCAAGTAGCGTCACATGTTTTCATGCGACCTCTTATTTTAGTCTCTTCCACCTGACTCTTCATGTACCTTGGGAGACTGTGTATTTAATGCCACTATTAAGAAGGCATTAAGTGCTTGTAAGTTCGTGAACCATCCACGCAGCCTATCCTCTAGTATAAAAGTGGGACCCAACGTGTTTTGAGGGGACATCCGGACTTAGACTAGAACCTGCCATGTTGTAGGTGCAAACACTAAGCTCCATCCTTTTCTTCTTTTAGTCGTTGTACGTATGTATACCCCCAGATGGCTGCACCATACCTTATAAACTTTCTCAGGATAATAAAGAGATGAAAGATTGTTATTTGTAGTCTAAATCACCAAGAGGGTGGGGGGTTAATAGGTGGACTTGCTATTAGATGGTATCTTTTCAATTTTAGCAGATATAAGCAAATATAAACACAACCAGACCAAGTACACAAAAAATTATAGTGGTTCCCCATGGTATTGGTACATCAACTACCCCTCTACACTTATCTGGCAGTATGCAAGGCTCAGCAATCTCCACCAAATATCAACTCCAAGATCTTACACCATAGATTCCCAGAATCTCTCAGTCCTACTCCAAGACCCTATCTATGTCTCAACAAACCAACATCGGGCAATATCCTTACCACTCAGAGTTTTCCACTCCTACAGCTCAGAGACCCCAACTGGTCTCCTACCTCAGATCTTCATAGAGATCCTAGCTCAAGCACAACAGCCCTATCTCAGGCAAAAGCACTATAACTCATGCAAAACCCTACAATTCTGGTAATAACCCTACAAATGAGAGTGTATAAAGATTATAACTAAAGACTCTCTAAATTTGACCTTTATATTTAAGAGTCTTTAGTAGGCTTTACTATGGAAGTAATATCTTGAAACAGTCCCTGAAAGATGATATCTTTAGGTAGAACAGATTCATGGCTCTTCTACTTGATCTTCTTCTACAACAGTAGGAAGATCTAACTAGAGTCCTGAACCTTGAATCCTTTCTCTCTGTTATTCTTCGGAGAAAACTTGCTTCACTTTTTCAGAAGGCGGCGTTGATTAAGATTCACGATTTAGATTTTGCAATGGTAGCGGCAGTACTTTTTGCTGTGTGATTGCCCTAAGTTGAACTATTATACCCTCGCTAATATTCAACAGTCGAATGACTGTAATATGTCTTGTCAAAGGATGGGCAAGTGTAGAATTATCTGACAGGACTTTCTACTCTATTGCCAGATTTGAAATCCTACCTGTGCACATGCTCAATTGTAATAAAATTCTGACAGCACAATATAATTAAGAAAATTCTTCTTTCTTAATGGTATATACCTTGGTGCTGAATTTTGTTTCTTATATGCACCTTCTCCACAATACCTACTCAAAGCTTTCCACGATCATGCTGATATCATGTAGAACCGTATACCGATCTCATAAGCTATAACCTTTATTGCTAGAATACTTACCTTGATGTTTCTCAATGATATTGACATGAAGTGTTCTGCGCTATCATCGATATCGTTGAGAAATATAGGCTAATCTCAACGTCATGACTCCAAATGTTTCTCCTCTTCTCCAAACCTATTTTAGAGATAGATATAGTTCCTGCATAGTCATAAAATATTTATGCCATCAAATACAATATGCTCTTATCATTGAAAGTGATGCTTCTTCAAATCTTGGAATAATGAGGGCAAAATTCCCAATAATCTCCCCCTATTTGAAAAAGGCAGAACAATTAATCAATGGTAAGAAGCTTTAATAATAAAACTAAATTATCATAGAGATTAACAATGAATAATAAAATGACTAAGAACAATATTTAGCACAACCAACATAGATATATAAATATATATATATATATATATATATATATATATATATATATATATATATATATATATATATATATATATTGCAGGTAGGGGTTTAATTACACTACTTATGTCCATTTATAACTCATTACAGTCACATCTCAAGAAATTAAGTAGTTGTTCACTTTTTTAATGGAATTGGATACTTGTTAATGGAATGGCAGATCACATCATCAGAATATGTACTTTTCCTCTTGAGTACCGAAGCTTGAGAACTTTTAAATTATTTAGTTTCCCTTCTCTCAACATTCTTGGCCTTGGTATCTTGTCTCTTGAAGTATAGGAAGGGTTTGGACATATACTTGGATGACATCCTCTTTGTATTGTTTTTCCTTACCAAGTTCTCCTTAAAAATCGTTTCCCTTGGAGAGTTCCTCTCTAGATGCTTTATCCATTCCTCTGAAGGATATATGCTGGCAATGTTCTTTAAGATATGTCCATGATTAATCAAGGCATTGATGATGATTGACTGAAAATCATCACTTCAATATTCATAATCTAGATATTTTTCTTGTTCAGCTCTCTTCATGGCCATGAACTCCTCATGCAGCATGAGTCCTTCTCTCTTCTTTCTTTTGGATAGTTGAGCATCCATATCTACCCTCTCCTAAGCTTTAAAATCAAAGTCAGAGGGTCTTTTAGCATCTAATAGAGGTAAGTGGAGAGCAATCCTGATTCCTTGCAGAACTCATAGAGCTTGCTCTGCATTGATATTCTCCCCCTTTTTGGCTTCTTCAAAAATTTCTTTATCCAGATGAGAAGTGTTTGCCTCAAATACGCTTGACAAAGTCTGAAATGTGTTCTCATTATCTTCTAGAATAGCATCTCTAGATTCTTTAGCTAGCTACAGAGCTTGAACTTGAGTGGAATACACATATTCCTCAATATGATCCACAGCTTGCCTGAAAACCTCATCATTTTTGCTAACATAATTCTTCACACTGGTAATATCATGTGTAGTCAATCTCAGGCTTTCATCCATTTAAGTTAGGATCTTAACATTCTGGTGCACTATGCTAGCTGCTTAATCAAACCACTTTGTGATTTGTGCATTTATATGTGCAGTAATACCTTTTAGGAAATCTAGATAATCCATGATTTCAACTTTTCTTTTTGGACTTTATTCAAGATTTCAGCTTTCATACTCTTAATCGACTCATCTATGTATGTCTTCAAAGATGTTGCTTGCTCATCTAGTAGAGCTTTCATGGAGTAGAGGATGTAACTATCATTAGTACTTGTGGATGGTTTAGTTTGTGTTACTTTAGTTGACACTTCAATAGTAACTTGTTCCAAACTTATCCCCAAGTCCTCTTGTTCAGCCAACTCAGTATGAGTTGCTGTCTCTTCCTCTAGGGACATTGGAAAGCTTTTTCCCAAAGCAAGGACCTTTGATTGAGGCCCCCTCACTATAATTATCATTCCCACTTAGGAAATCTTCCAAAGAATCAATTTTCTCTTCTCTGGCAAACTCCCCATCAGCTGGGGCACTGGACTTCTCTATAATAGCATACTCCCCCTCAACAACAACAACCACTTTCAGAGGTGAACTTGTATCAGCTTCATCAAGATTCATCTGAATGCTAATGTCTTGAAGATTTTCTTCATTCCCATCAGAAGTTGATAAGTAGGGTTTATGGATGGGATCACTCTCCTCTTGGTCATCAACACCTTTTCATCTTGATTAAGGTTCAGAATCCTCTTTCATAACCACTTTCTTTCCTTTTCTTTTTCTCTACCCCTTCTTCTCAATTTGACCTTTGTGTAGTACCCTAGTATATCCTTCCAATGTCTTTATATCCATTCTTTTTATGTAAAGAATTTTCACTCCTTGTTTCATTTTGAAGTGCCCAAGATAGGCATTAATAAGGTATAAGGAAAGAATTCTACCCAAGGTAGGTACTTGAAGACTGCTCAGGAGTTTTTGGTAAATGACCGAGGCCTCGTTAGTTTTCTTTTGTAGAATGACCCTTGAAACCAATTGAAACATGGGCTTGTAGATTCTATCATGGGATCCAGTCTTGTAGAGAATGGCCTTCCCAATGATATCTGCATGGAGTTTACCTCATTGGTTAAAAGGATTTCTCTCTAGAGATCAATATTTCTCTCTATAAAACCCACACAGGTCAAAGGCATCTACTATCTCTTGTGGTGAAATCTCCTGGTCCTCTTCTATGTCAGTAAACGGGGCATGCAATGTCTGTGCAATCCTTTGAGAACTAATCTTAACCTTTACATCCCCTCTTGCTTTTAATGGACTTTCTAGATGGAGAAACCTTGATATGGGAGTAGAATTCTAATACCACTTTCTTCAGAATCAGGCTTGGTTCAGATAGAAGAAATTCTAAACCGGTAGCTTCCAACATTCTTATCACTTTTTTGATCTCTTCTAGAGCATCCTTGAATCCAAATCTTACTATTTCATATCCTTCATACAAGAGTTTCATAGGTTTTGGCGCCATTAGTCTGAAGACTTAGTCTTTGAGAACGTAGAGAGAGATGAAGCGATGTCAACGGTCTTCTAGGGTTAGAGGTTTTATGTCTTTAACTAAACCCTTAGCTTGTGTGTGTGTATATATATATATATTAATATATCTCTAGTTCAAATAGAAATGAAATGTCGTGCACCTCGGGCGATCATGTATAAATGATCTAACAGTTTAAAATAATTTGAGATTAAAGAATGAAGCCCGTCACGACGATATTGTTTTTATAAAGAGGTATCGTTGAGCATCTTCTCAACGATCTCAATAATATAGCTGACAATGACTCGGCTCAACTCCTCTGCCCTTCTAGGCCTTTCTGTCGATCAAAACGACAAAATAACTCTTGAAATTGAGTCAATTGACTCATACTCAAATGTACTTTCATCATGGTTAGTACAACCTAACACACTACCAGAATATACTATCTAATAATTTTCTGAAAATTCAGATAGAGTCAATAATAATATGCAGGTAACACAAGAGAAATTGAATACCACTTAGAGAGATTGAACCGTGAAAATAAAATTATTCTAAATTAAGCATACCTAATTCAATCTTAAAAGAATTAAACTTAGCCTCATCTAGTAACTTGGTAAAGATATCAGCCACTTGTTTGTCTGTGATGACAAACTCAAGGCAAATATCCTTCTTTTGAACATGCTCTCTAATAAAATGATATCTAATCTCTATATACTTAGTCCTGTTGTGTAACACAGGATTCTTAGCTATAGAGATTACACTGGATGAATCACAAATTATGGGAGTATTACTTATCTGTAGAATGTAATCCTGTAATTGATGTTGAATCCAAAGAAGCTGTGCACAATAACTCCCTACAAATATATTCTCTGACTTAGCTGTGGAAATTACCAAAATAGTCTTTTTCTTACTACTACATGAGATCAACCTTCTCCCAAGGAACTGGCATGTTCCAGAGGTGCTCTTTATATACTCTTTACAACCTATAAAGTTTGCATCTCAATAGCCAATTAGTTAAAAATCATTATTCCTAGGGTACCACATGCCAAGCTATTGGCTGCCCTTAAGGTATCTCAAAATCTTTTTACAACTGAGTAATGAGATTCCTTGGGGGCATGCTTGGTACATAGCACAAAAACATATAACATACATAATATCAGATCTACTATGTAAAATCTCACCCCCAGGAATTGGGCACGACCGAGGAGAGATTCTTGCCCAGGATCGTCGCCATATAATGACACCAACTACGAGTTAGTTGCCACAATAAGAAGACGACCCTGCTGACAAGCACGATCATTAACATAGCCAACGAAAGAAGAAGAAAACAAGTCTAAACATCACAATATAGATATATAAATATCCAAGCAAAAGGTCCACATGAGATAAATGAAAAAGTACAAGAATTATGGCTCATGCCCAATACATAGCAATCATAAATATCACTCTCTCTCAACTAACAACGTGGAAGCTAAACCATTATGATCATCAACCTAACGATGGGTAGTAATAGTAGTACGCGACTCCATCTCCTCAGATCCTGGTGTCTCTATCTCTGGCTGCGCCTGGTCGAACTACGGCAACGTGTCCACGTGTCCCTAAAATGATGTGGTCCAATGATCGTCAGTCAAACTAGACTCAGCTGCATCATCCCCACCTCACCCACATGACATCTAGGCACCATGCGGGAGGAAGAAAGTGGAGGACCAATAATAGAATAATGTACAAGCAGGTGACAGTAGTATATATATAGATAATTCTCTAGAAGTTATATATCAGTATGAGCAATAACAAAAGAAAAGAAGAGCAACAACTAGCACAATATAAGAGTACAGTAAGAGGAGCTAAGTAAAACTAGTAAAGTAAAGCAGCTACACTACCATCACAAAAGCATACCTTAACTTATATGAATGCACATATAAAATTGTAAGTTAGGATTTCCAAAATTATAACTCATCATATAAAAGAGCCCATACTAATTTGTATGATGAACATCTGCAAGTGAGTATGTTATGCCATGATATATAATGCAATGTTTATTATGTAACTCTCACACACGACTCTGTGCATAGACCTTTCTTGTATCCCCACTTTTGGGAGGTGTCCAATGTAATGCCCCGAAACTCAAAAGGGTGACTGGTGGCATTTTAAGCCAAATCTAGGTTTTGGTAGGGTTGACACGGCTTGGGACACGGGCGTGTCCCAGGGCATATCAAGCTCGGGTTCAGCGTTGGTCGCATGGTCAACGATTTTGGAGTCAACGATCATCGGGGGGGGGGGGGGGTGAACACGTCCTGGGACACGGCGTGTCCTAGGGCGTGTCAGTCACTCAGAGCCTTGCACTCAACGATCGTTGAATGAGGGCCGCATGGACTGAGCCCAAGCGTGTTCGGGTCCGACACGGGTGTGTGAAATTCGAAACGGGCGTGTCAAATACCCGTGTCCTCCTCGGGTCGTCTGGTGGTTTGAGCTAAGGCAGTTACACGGTCTGGGACACGGGCGTGTCTAGCACACGGCTTGTGACACGGGCGTGTCACATGGTCGTGTGGTGCTCGAGTGGTTTTGGGCCTGTGTCGTTGAGGGAACACGCCCAGTGACACAGGCGTGTACTGGCTGACACGGGCGTGTCAAGCTTGACACGGGCGTGTCGAGTGCCCGTGATCTTTTCGGGATGCATCGCTTTCGATGGGGAATGGGTGACACGACCCTGAACACGGGTGTGTCAGAACCCGTGTTCGGCCCAGGTTTTGGAGATTTGGGCTGAATTACAGCCGTTCGTTTCCTTGCTTTTGGATCTGATGGTTCAGGCTCTTTCCCCTTAGGGTTAAGGCCGGTTCAGGGGTATAAATTTCTCATTTTCTTGGATTAAATCTCTTTCTAAGTTCTAGAGAGAGGAGAGAGCAAGGAGGAAGAAGGAAGGCTAGATCCGGTCACCGGCGGAGTTTCAGAGCTCCAAATCACAAGCCGACTTCGGATCTGCGGTGGCAAGGAAATTGCAGTGCTTTTAATTCGCATAGATTTCCATGGAGCCAAGGAAAAACGCAAGTGTAACGATTCTCATCCTAGGGCATGTGAAGTCATCTTTTCCTTTACATGGGAAGCCCTCTCTCGCGAGTATGCGGTGAGTTTGTGGCATTCCTTGGGGTAGATATGTGAAGTCCCCCTTGTGTAGAGTCTGTATTCGTGAACGGACATAGGCATGATGTGTGAAGCCTACCCGGATAAGTCTGTATGGATCGGTGATGTTGCATTGCATATATGGCTGGAGAATACTCCGTGCGAATGTTTGTTTTTCGGGATTTCTACGGGGTAGATTGCAGCAGGGAGCCTTGGGGACTAACTCCAAGGTGCACCCAGAAAACTGGGCAAATGCGGGATGTTGCCAACATGGTGGCCGGGGAGCCAACTTGAACATAACCGGGTTATGTGAATTGTGTGATGGAAACGGGACTCGGGGAGTCTTGACCTGCGCATATGGCTTAAATTGGCGTTGCGGTATGAGTATGGGCCAGGAGGAACCGTACCCGATCTATGTCGTTCGGTGGAATCATTGGCATAGATGAGGGTCTTCGTCGGTCTATGGCTTAAATTGACGTGACCAAAGTCAGGAAGACAAAATGCTCATAAGGTTTGCCATCCAAGAGACGGTGGTGAGATGGAAACATCTATGGCTTCAATTTACGTGGCGTTGGCCTGTTCGCCGTGAATGTGCCCTGAGTGCCCGGGGTGTGTGGTCGTGCGTGCCTGCACCTGTTATGAAGTGTGTTTACACTATACTGCTTTTTTATGCTAACAAAATGCAGGGAAAAGAGCATCGCCGCCCCGAGTTGGGGGCGGGGTCGTTATAATTTGGTCAGCATAGCTGACCATTGCTTTTGTTTGCCACCGTGCGGTGGATTATTGCTTGCAGGTGCTGCGGAGCTGAGCGGTAAATAGTGGGCTAAAGCCCATGTTGCTAAGCCGACCCTCGAAGGCCTAATTTTGAGTGTTTTTCTTATTCTCATGTATGACCGGCCTGCATGCCGAGGTTTGGAAGACACTTTTATTTGAGCAAACTAATGTAAGGCCATAAGGCCAGTACTTGTGTATTGTTCGTCCCTTTTGTTCTGAGTAGTGGACATTCATGCTTTGCTGGGTTCTTTATTCTTCGCAACTTAATAAACTACTTCCGCTAGATGCTCTGTGTAAGACGTTGTGCTTGGTTGATTGGTTTCAATGAGTAACCCACCGGTCTGTCCGTGGTATTTGGCATCGGGCCCCGGCCGGACCTACTGTTATATGCTATATGACGGATATGGGTGTTACAATTTGGTATCAGACTAACGGTTTCGGTCAAGCTTAAATGAATTCATGGGCGAATTCACTTTAAAGGGTGGTGAGCACATGTGTGTGCGTCATCGTTCTAGCATGAAAAGAACCCATGAATGTACACTTAGGAATGAAAATACTCATGTTTGAGGAACCTGTGTGTTCCTATAATGGCTGTTTGCAATATTGTTTGGTCACTTATCAGTGTTTTGCACGATTATAGTTGACCAGGAGTGGTGTTGAACCGTCGGAACGGCCATGTTATGAGGCAAGCAGCGCACCAAATGATGCGCCTGTAACACCTCCTTCAGCCGAGACCATTAGATTGATGGTGGAAGCTGTATTTGCAATGATCAATGCGCAGCCTGCGAGGCAGGTGCAACAGCCTGCTCCTGCTGTGGAGCAAGTACCGCTCTAAGCGGAAGAGCCTAGGAGGGTGGAACAGGTGATGGTGGAGCCGGAGTTGCCTCGGAGAGCTACTGAGAAACAACTTAAGCATGTAATGGGTTTCCATCCGCCAGTGTTCTCGGGAATGGGAACCCTGACTCAGGCAGTGGATTGGCTATTGAGAGTCAATAAGGTGCTGACAGCAATGGAGACTGAGGAGTGGCAGAAGACCACGATTGTGACATTCTTGCTGGATGGGGACGCAAGGTTATGGTGGGAAGGGCTGGAGCTACACCACCTGAGGGGAAGGCAGTTGGCTGATGTCTCTATGGAGGAATTTTTGAGGTTTTTTATGGCTCGGTACCTCTTCTCAACTCAAAAGATCGCGTTGGAAAATGAGTTTCAAAAGTTGGTGCATGGAGACAGCACCGTGGACGAGTATCTCCATGAGTTCACTCATTTGGGACGATACGCAAGAACTACCTTTGCCGATGAGGAGCGCAAGATGAACCATTTCTATGAAGGGTTAAGAGATGATTTGAGGTTGTTACTTTCGGGGCCAATGGCGCAGGGTTTCATGACCTTGGTCAACTCGGCCCGGTCCTTGGAAAAGGACATGAAGAATGTTCAAGCGAAGAAGGAATCCGGTGGCAAGAAATCGGAGTTTAAAGTGCCGAATACTTCGAAGTCTAGATATCGCATGTTCTACAAGAAGGCTAAGATGTCGAGTCCAGCCCCTTCTTCATGTGCCTCGGGGGAAACTACCAACCGAACCCCGGGCGCTTGTTATACTTGTGGAAAGACAGGGCATTTTGCCCGCGATTGTTAGAGCGGACGACTGAAGTCCGAGAGAAAGCAAGTTGCCACTTATGAAGAAAATGGCAAGACGGTGGAGTCAACCGCGTCCCACTATGCTCCGACTCAGCCGAGAGTTTACAATCTGGGCCAGCAGGAGGACATTAAATAGACAGACGTGGTGACATGTATGGTTTAATTTATAGCAAGTTAGCTTTAACTACTATTACCTAGTGCTTGTTAGCTTAATACTGTTTGTATAGGCTTTGTTTTGATTGGCGATAGTCCGGCACGAGCACTATTCTATACGGGAGCTTCACACTTCTTTTTATCCGAAGGTTTCATAATGCGCATCAGAGTCCCCTCTTCGATGGCGAAGGAGAAATTGGCTATGTTGCTACCGAATGGGTGTTCGATGCGTGCGGACAGAGTATGCGCTGTAAAGGTTCACATTGAAAGCCAAGAGTTCGACTTGCTAGCGTCATTGCTGCCGCTAGTGGAGTTTGACGTCATCTTCGGTATTGATTGGCTTTCGAAGCAGAAGGCTTGTATAGATTGCAACCGCAAAGAGGTCAAGCTGGGTGTTGGGCAGGAGAAAATGTTTGCGGGACTGAAGGGGTCGAGCAAGACGCTGATGTCTGCTCTTCAGGTGGTAAAGGCAGTTCGTGCTGGCGCAGAGCTGTTCTTCACGTTATTGGAGGCTGTAGAGCCAAAGTCAACTTTGGGTAGTATCCCCGTGGTTTGTGAGTACCCCGATGTGTTCCCAAATAATCTTCCCGGAGCCCCACCGCAGCGAGAGATCGACTTCACGATCGAGCTCATGCCCGATGCCAAACCTGTATCACGTTCTCCTTATAGGTTGGCGCCTAAGGAGATGGCAAAGTTGAAGGTTCAACTAGAAGAGTTGATGGAGCAAGGTTATGTGCGTCTAAGCTCGTCGCCTTTGAGCGCACCGGTCCTCATTGTTAAGAAGAAGGATGGAAGCTTGCAGCTATGTATCGACTACGGGGAGTTGAACAAGCTAACGGAAAAGAATAAATACCCGATCCCAAGGATTGATTATCTTTTTGATCAGTTAGTCGGATCATCGGTATATTCGAAGTTGGATCTGAAGTCTTGGTATTATCAACTGAGGATAAGGGAGTGTGATATCACGAAGATGGCATTCAGCACAAGGTATGGGCATTTCGAGTTCACGTTCAAGCCGTTTTGACTGACGAATGTGCCATCGATGTTTATGGATTTGATGAATAGGACGTTCTGAGAGTACCTAGACCAATTTGTGATTGTCTTCATTGATGACATCTTGGTGTACTCGCAGAGCGAAGAAGACCACTTCAAGCATTTGCATCTGGTGTTGGAGACGCTGAGGAGGAATGAACTTTATGCAAAATTCTCCAAATGCGAGTTCTGGCTACCCTCAGTAGCATTCCTTGGTCATATTGTCAGTAGGGAAGGTATAGAGGTGGATCCGGCGAAGATTGTTGCGATACGGGAGTGGCCTGTGTTGTCTTCGGTAGCGGAAGTCCGTAGTTTTCTGGGGCTTGCCGGCTATTACAGGCGCTTCGTGGAGAACTTCTCGCGGATAGAGTTACCTCTCACGAAGTTGATAGGGAAGGACCAGAAGTTCTTGTGGATGCAGGAGTGCGTGCAAGCATTTGAGGAATTGAAGAGTCGGTTGACCACGGCGCTAGTGATAAGTTCGTTGCGTGGGACCGAAAGTTTCGAGATTTATAGTGATGCCTCGGGCAGTGGTTTGGGTTGCGTGCTGCTGTAGCGTGGGAGAGTTATTGCGTATGGATCACGTCAGCTGAAAGTGCACGAAAGGAATTATCCGGTCCACGACTTAGAGTTGGCGGCCGTGATATTTGCGCTTAAGCTGTGGAGACACTACTTGTACGGCGTAAGGTTCTATATTTATACCGACCACAAGAGCCTGAAGTACCTGTTAGATCAGAAGGATCTCAACATGAGGCAGCGGAGATGGATGGAGTTCTTGGGGGACTACACGTTCAAGATTCATTATGTACCCGGGAAGGGCAATGCAGTTGCGAATGCGCTGAGTCGCAGGGCTCCCGCCCAAGCCAACTGGTTGTCGGTTCATGATGAGAGGATTGTTCAGGAGTTTGAGGCGTTGGAGATCTGTTGTGTGGACAAGCAGACTAGCGCTAAAGAATTGTTGACCTGGACGGAAGTTCAGTATATCCTGGCTGATCGCATTCGGCAGGCATTGGAGTTGGATGCTAGACGAAAGAGCTTATGGATGCAGCGGTTGATGAGTAAAATTCCCAATTTTCAGTTGAGGATGGGCTGTTACGGAAGGACCATCGTTTGTGCGTCCCAAGCGGGGGAAATCTACTGGTGGAGTTGATGTACGAGGCTCATAATACTAAGTACTCAAACCACCCAGGGAGCACGAAGATGTACCGGGACCTAAGAAGCTGTTTTTATTGACATGGCTCAAGAAGGACGTGGCACTGTTTATGGCTAAGTGTCAAACGTGCACCTTGGTAAAGGCGGAGTGCCAAAAGCCAGAAGGATTTTTGAAATCCTTGCCTATTCCGGAATGGAAGTTCGACGACATATCAATGGACTTTGTGCATGGCTTGCCAAGGTCATAGAAGGGAAATGATGCCATCTGGGTGATTTTAGATCGGTTAACAAAGGTGTCGCACTTCATTCCGCATAGGAAGGATGACTCGGTGGAGAAACTGGCGAAACTGTATGTGGATAATATAGTCAGACTGCACGGTGTGCCCCGCAGCATCGTGAGTGATCGCGATGGGCGTTTTACGTCCAATGATTGGAGGTTGGTACAACATATTTTGGGGACTAAATTTAAGTTTAGCACAACCTTCCATCCGAAAACGGATGGGCAGACCGAGAGGTTCAACAGAACTATGGAAGACATGCTCCGCATGTGTGTTCTAGACTTCGGGAAGCATTGGGAAGACCACCTATATTTGGTGGAGTTTGCGTACAACAACTGCTACCAGGAAAGTATTCAAATGGCACCCTTTGAGGCTCTGTATGGTAGGAAGTGTCGCACGTCATTATCATGGCTAGAAACGGGTGAGGCAAGGTTGTACAAGAAATAGGAGGTGAAGAGTGCTACTTCTTTGGTGCGAATCATTCGAGAGAATTTTTTGATCACTCAGGACAGGCAAGCTAAGTACTATAATGCCAAGCACCGGAACGTGGAGTTCGCAGTCGGCGATTGGGTGTACTTGAAAGTAAAGCCGTTCAAAGGTGTTTCGCGGGTGAGACGCTTGAAGAAGCTGAGCCCAAGATACCTTGGACCCTTTGAGATTCTGGAGCGGGTCGGCGAAGCGGCTTATCGTTTGAGGCTATCAGTGGAGTTGAGTGGTCTACACGATGTATTCCAAATTTCAGTGTTGCGGAAGGCAGTGCAAGAGCCTTCGCAGGTGATCGCAGTTGATCAAGTGCCGGTGGATGAAGGGTTGACGACTAAGGTCAAGCCCATTTGAATTGAAGACTTTGAGGTTAAGCGACTCCGTAACAAGGAGATCAGGATGCTCAAGGTCTGTTGGGACAACTGCGGTCGTGAGGATCTCTCTTGGGAGCGGGAGCAGACCATGCTAGAGGAGTACCCAGAGTTGTTTCACTCAGGTAACACTTTTGGTTTTTTTTTATCTTTCCTTTGGTAATTTTGTGGTCGAAATTCTTTTAAGAGGGAGAGAGTTGTAATGCCCCGAAACTCAAAAGGGTGACGGGTGGCATTTCGAGCCAAATCTAGGTTTTGGTAGGGTTGACACGGCCTGGGACACGGGCGTGTCCCAGGGCGTGTCGTGCTCGGGTTCGGCGTTGGTCGCGTGGTCGACGATTTTGGAGTCAACGATCGTCAGGGGGGTGAACACGGCCTGGGATACGGGCGTGTCCCAGGGCGTGTCAGTCACTCAGAGCCTTGCACTCAACGATCGTTGAGTGAGGGACGCACGACCTGAGCCCAGGCGTGTTCGGGTCCGACACGGGCGTGTGAAATTCAACACAGGCGTGTCGAATACCCGTGTCCTCCTCGGGTCATATGGCGGTTTGAGCTAAGGTAGTTACACGGCCTGGTACACGGGCGTGTCCCAGGGTTTGTCTAGCACACGGCGTGTGACACGGGCACGTCACATGGCCGTGTGGTGCTCGGGTGGTTTTTGGTCTGTGTCATTGAGGGAACATGCCCAGCGACACGGGCGTGTACTGGCTGGCACGGGGGTGTCAAGACTTACACGGGCGTGTCGGGTGCCCGTGTTCTTTTTGGGACGCGTCGGTTTCGACGACAAATGGGTGACACGGCCCTAAACACGGGCGTGTCAGAAGTCGTGTTCGGCCCAGGTTTTGGAGATTTGGGCTGAATCACAGCCGTTCATTTCCTTGCTTTTTGATCTGATGGTTCATGCTCTTTCCCCTTAGGGTTAAGGCCGGCTCAGGGGTGTAAATTACTCATTTGCTTGGATTCAATCTCTTTCTAAGTTCTAGAGAGAGGAGAGAGCAAGGAGGAAGAAGGAAGGCTAGATCCGGTCACCGGCGGAGTTTTGGAGCTCCAAATCGCAAGCCGACTTCGGATCTGCGGAGGCAAGGAGATTTTAGTGCTTTTCATCCGCATAGATTTCCATGCGCCAAGGAAAAATGCAAGGGTAACGATTCTCATCCTAGGTCATGTGAAGTCCTCTTTTCCTTTGCATGAGAAGCCCTCTCTCGCGAGTATGCGGTGAGTTTGTGGCGTTCCTTGGGGTAGATATGTGAAGTCCCCCTTGTGTAGAGTCTATATTCGTGAACGGGCATAGGCATAATGTGTGAAGCCTACCCGGACAAGTCTGTCTGGATCGGTGATGTTGCATTGCATATATGGCCGAAGAAGACTCCGTGCGAATGTTTATTTTTCGGGTTTTTTATGGGGTAGATTGCAGCAGGGAGCCTTGGGGACTAACTCAAAGGTGCACCCGGAAAGCTGGGAAAATGCGGGAAGTTGCCAACATGGTGTTCAAGGAGCCAACTTGAACATAACCGGGTTATGTGAACTGTGTGATGGAAACGGGACTCGGGGAGTCTTGACTTGCGCATATGGCTTAAATGGACGTTGCAGTATGAGCACGGGTCAGGCGGTACCGTACCCGAACTATGTCGTTCGGTAGAACCGTTGGCATAGATGAGGGTCTTCGGCGGTCTATGGCTTAAATTGACGTGACCAAAGCCAGGAAGATAAAATGTTCATAAGGTTGGCCGTCCAAGAGACGGTGGTGAGACGGAAATGTCTATGGCTTCAATTGACGTGACGTTGGCCGGTTCGCCATGAATGTGCCCTAAGTGCACGGGGTGTGTGGCCGTGCGTGCCTACACCGTTGATGAAGTGTGTTTACACTATACTGCATTATTATGCTAACAAAATGCAGGGAAAAGAGCATCGCCGCCCCGAGTTTGGGGCGGGGTCGTTATAATTTGGTCAGCATAGTTGACCGTTGCTTTTGTTTGCCCCCGTGCAGTGGATTTTTGCTTGCAGGTGTTGCGGAGCCGAGCGGTAAATAGCGGGCTAAAGCCCATGTTGCTGAGCCGGCCCTCGAAGGACTAATTTTTAGTGTTTTTCTTATTATCATGTATGACCGGCCTGCGTGCCGAGATTTGGAAGACACTTTTATTTGAGCAAACTAATGTAAGGCCATAAGGCCAGTACTTGTGTATTGTTCGTCCCTTTTGTTCTGAGTAGTGGACATTCATGCTTTACTGGGTTCTTTATTCTTTTCAACTTAATAAACTTCTTTCGCTAGATGCTCTGTGTAGGACATTGTGCTTGGTTGATTGGTTTTAATGAGTAACCCATAGGTCTGTCAGTTGTATATGGCGTCGGGCCCCAGCCGGACCTACTACTATATGCAATGTGACAGATAGGGGTGTTACATCCAACCTCTCAGGTACCAACCGGCGCGGCTCACAGTGGTAGTGGAGCGGGTGTCCCCACTCCTAGGCGGGCAGGCACACTACCAGGCCTAGACCTCTCGTACGCCTCAATACTAAGAACACAACAACAGAGCCCCAGCGTACTCTTGTTGGCAACTACCAATCTTCTATGGTTTGGTGTGATTTTAGGGGACATAGACTTCCAGACCTCGGTACAAGCATTCTACTGGTCTCCCCAAAGGTCTTCACACCGCACCAGAGTCATCGTACTTTTGTCGGTATGCCGACTGAACTAATATCGAGTGGCCCACCATATAAGCACAAACCAGGTATTACAACACCCTCCCGAGCCTCCAGCTCATAGGACTAACCCGTCCTAATATCGACCAACAACCCGAGCCACCAACTCGTAGGACCAATAAGCCCTATATAACTCCTTCCCACACATGGGTGAGGTCGCTATAACATTCCTTAATCTTATCATACAAATCTTGTTTAACTTCTGGATTACTTAGCGATTTATGGTTAACCTTGGACTTTCCGATGTCTACCCTATGACGGGCTCGCAGCGGTACTAGGAACTATGATGGGCTGAAACCCAACGTTCCATTTCTTAAGGCACTTAGTAATGTTATACTACCCTTATCAAATCCACTCCTAGGGTTACTAAGTGTGTGACCTCTCCAAAACATCAACTGCTGAAACACTAACTTTCCAAAATTGTTAAATGCATACCATATGATCTTGTAAGTGTATATGAATAGGAATCCTCCAAATACTTTACCCTAGATCCTAATATTATTTCCTGAGACCTATCATGACATCTTAGACCTAATTCCAGAGATTTATAATTATCCTAAAATAATCAGCATTTATTATAATTTTCCCAAATTATTGCTAAATGTGATTTTAACATGAAGTGTTTCTTTATGTAATCAAACCAGAAAGATAAAATTATCCTAACATCAAATTGAGTAATAATGGTTGTGGAATAAATTCCATAATTGTTTAGTGACATATAGTGGCAAATATGAATTACCCAAAAATAGGGCTTTTGGGTCACATTTCAAAGGAAGTAATTGAAAGACTAGGTAATTAAATCCCATAACATTTCCTGAGGTACTAAATGACAAATGAAGAATAATTTCAGAAAATGATATTTTTCTAGAAAAATTTAACCTCCAATAACAGTAAAGTACACATATTGCCACAATGCCACTATTCAACAAAACTTCATATTTATGATTCCAAGAATTCTAATAAACTTCTTAGAGCCTTGTGAAATTAAAATAATGATCATGTACAATTCTCATAATTTTACAGGAAATATTAATCATGCTTTAAGCAAAATTACCAAAAGGGCATGAAATAGAGTTCAAGTTGTCTACCTAAATCACCTAGAGGGGGGTGAATAGGTGAGTTGTGGCTCTTTTTGCGGAATAAAAACTTTAACGATCTAATGCAAAAGAAAACAACCAAGCATTCACAGAGGACACCAAGAATTATAGTGGTTCCCCAATCTTGGGTACGTCCACTTCCCACTCACCGATCTAGCAATACGCTAGACTCAACTACTCCACTAATCTCAGATCAGAACAATCCTACGACTCAGAACAACGTTCCTATAATCTGGATCCAAAAAATGATCTACACTCGAAAGATGAAAACTTCTTATAACTCGAAGAACAAATCTCCTACACTTGAAGAATAATCTCCTACAAGATAAAAAAGAAATTTGTACAATACAAACAGTAATATTCTCAGATCTGAAAATCTCTCCCTAGGTCTTCTTTCTTGGACTTTGCAGCTTTATCAGAAATTATAGAAGAAGACTCTCGGCTAGATATGTTCTGAGAAACTTTGACTCACACGATCAAGGAGTAGATGGAGAATGATGAATCTCTTGATCTGCAAATCGATCTGGATCGAAAGTAGCCCTTGGCATTCTTGAAGACGAGCGACGACTTTCTGTAGAAGAATGGAATTGTCGGCCGATCCAGAATCTTAGAATAACATGCTTAGGGTTAATCATAATGATAAGACCTTTTATAAGATCTCCCTAACGGCTATAATCGTCATTAATGATGGCCACGTAGACCAGTCATATCACGGAATTCAAAAATTCGATCTGACAGAAACTTAAAGAGTTTTCTGAAATTGAGACAGCATTACTCGAGTGAGATCAATACTACTCGAGTGCTAAGACTAACTCTCGAGTGGATAACAATGACTAATTGAGAAGAACTAATTTTGGAAATTCTAGAATAAAGTATGAATTCACTCGAGTGGTTAAGAGATCACTCGAGTGCTAGATATACTTCTCGAGAGGTAGACTTGAACTTCTCGAGAGCTTAGACTTGAAGAAAATTTTGGAGGAGATGTCGATCACTCGAGTACTGAAACTGGACTACTCGAGTACTAAACGAACTACTCAAGTACATGGATTTTCTACTCGAGTGAGGTTAGAATCTTCTCGAGAACTATACTTTTGTCACTCGAAATAGGTTGCTCATCCACTCGAGTATTTTACTTAGAAACTTTCTGTGACTAAAAACTGAACACTCGAGAATGAGAGAAGGTCTACTCGAGTGCTGGACTTGGCTTCTCGAGTGCTAGATATAAGCTACTCGAGAACCACTTCCATACTCAAATTATAGACTAGATCTACTTGAGTGCTACTAAGGTTTCTACTCGAGTACAAAGAATTCACTCGAGTAAAATACTTAGAATATTTTCAGCTTTAAGAAATATTTTTCCTTCATTCCAATCAGCAATAATTCATCCTTCATAAGTCCAAGTGCTTGAAAAATAAGTGTATGCCAATAGAGAGGCTACACATGAGTCAACACCATGAATCACACAATGAGGAATTACATCGTATGGTCCTGTGTTTGATGACCCACTGTAGACTGACATTGGTCTACACTTGGCAATAAGTCCTGCAAACACATAACTAGAACAGGAAATCAAATACAACTTAATTCATCTTAGTTCAAGGGTGACTTCATACAAATCTAGGTTATTGTGGATACAATACCCAACAGGGCATAATCATACTTTTAGCTAAACAACCTAGGTAGAAATTTTCAATAATTCCCAGATAAATACCTGAGGTGTATTATGTCAACATAACCCTAATGGCAGAGACTTAGAATTTTCTAAATTGATTTTCCCATTTTTATTCCCTTAATTTAAAATGATTCTAAAACTAAAATAAATCAAATAACTAGGATTTTGTTCTCAAAAATCTTATTTTCATTTTGGATGGTGTATTCCATCATCATAATTCCATTCCCAAGTTTCTTGGGCATCCAACAAGTCTGATGGTCCTCAATCCCCATTTTTTCTCTTCAGGCTAAATGCACCCTAAAACACACACACAACATGACAACTTGCAAGTGAGATTCACCAACCTTCAGGGATCCCAAAGGACCCAAAATATTTACTAGGGCCTTGCACCACCCTAATGAACCTCTCACCAAAATTGGGGGTTAAAATAATTATTATTCTTCAAAATATTCTATTTATATGAGAAAGAATATTTTACCTAAAACTATAGGAAAATGTTGTCCACAAATTCCTTGGTAGTTAAAAACCACCACCAAATTTTAAGTCAATACTCTTAGCAAATTAAAAGTTATTAAGGAAATAGTGACTGTCCTACACTAAGGACCAGTCCCACAAGAATTGCCCTGCATGGAGCTACAGTACTCCAAATGAACTGATTTTAATTTCTAATTTAAGTAGACTCAAAGGGATATCATTTTCATGTTGGGCACTCTTTATGATTCAGCGCCTAAGGGCCTCATATTTCTGATTCAAAATGTGTATATTAAAGGATTAAATATTACTCTATTTAATAATTCATATTATAACAAATCATCACTTGATCTGATCCAACGGTGGTGATTTCGTCTTCAACCTCCAGCCTAAGGACGAGATCAGCCCGACCTAGAGCCATTTCCAAGGCCGTTTATCAGCGATACATCCCCCTCCTCGGCCGACCACCATAGCCACCACCTCCATATAGGTGGGGGCTATCGCCCGGTGGTAGCCCGACCGCCGGAGGGCCGTTTTCCAGCGATACCGAAAGGAAGCCCAAATTGAGCTTTTTCTATGGAATTTCAAAATGGAAACCTTCTCCTTTGTGCTCGATTTCAATCCCTAATGATCTAAGTTGCTAGTACAAGGGGAGTGGGGGAGAAACATGCCTGATATCGGGCTTGGATGTGCCTATTCCGTCGAGTGGCCATATTTTTTGGCATTTCCCGACGAACCTCTCCCAATCTCGATTCTCCACCGAAAGCTTTGATGTATGAGTCAATTTTGATTGCTTGAGGCCTTCTAAAGGTGATGAAAGGATTTAATTGAGCTTTGGGGGCATCTATATAGGAGATCCAAGGTGGGGGGGGGGGGGGTTAGGTCATGGCCAACTAAGGGCCTCCTTGATTGTGGCCGACCTATAAATGATGGAAAACTCCTCTTCATCAGGCGAGATTAAAGGAGGGGTTGGGGAAGAATAAGGGAGTGCCACTTGACCTCCCTCCATTATTCCCCCCTCCAAATGAATCTTTCCCCTTAATTACCCTTATTAAACCCTAATTAAATCGCCTAATTCAGATTAATAAATCTGATAAACTTAGTGGGTCATTGGATGGGCCTTGGGCAAGGCCTCAGCCCACTTGAATTGACATGGACTCTCATTTAGCCTTTAGGGTTTACTTTGACCATGGTTGACCTTGGGGTTGACTTTGACCAACTTGATGGGTGTACTGGTCCAAAGGGTGTTTCTTGAGTCCATTGACACCACCCAATGTTGATGGGTCATGGTGATGCCCCAATTGGGCCAATTTTGCCAAATAGTGATTTTTACCTAAATAGGGCCAAGTTTGACTTTAGTTAAATTAGTCAAATTGATGACCCCATGATGAGGCTTTTGGGTCACCTGAGTCTCCCTTGATTTCCCAAGACTAGGGGCAAGGTCAGTTTTAGGTTTTAAGGCCAATTAGACCTCTTATGTGAAGGTTTGACCTATGTTGACCTAAAGTTGACTTTGGTCAATTTGGCTCATTTGATTGACGTAGCCTTGACTTAATTGCTTAGTTGCCTCTTCCTTATGGTTAGGGAGGTGTTAGTGAGCTTACCTTGAGGGGGAGAGTTAACGTGGGTGTGAATTGGCCTAGGTTGACTTGTGCATATTGGGGGTGCACACAACAATTTTCCCTAAGTTCAAGCTGAGCTAGGGTCACACTAGGGCCTTTATACACCACTTAAGCTCTAACACCACTTTTCCCTAAATTTTACACTATTTAATAATTCATATTATAACAAATCATCACTTGATCTGATCCAACGGTGGTGATTTTGTCTTCAACCTCCAGCCTAAGGACGAGATCAGCCCGTCCTAGAGCCATTTCCAAGGCCGTTTATCAGCGATACATCCCCCTCCTCGGCCGGCCACCACAGCCACCACCTCCATTGAGGTGGGGGCTATCGCCCGGTGGTAGCCCGGCTGCCGGAGGGCCGTTTTCAAGCGATACCGAAATGAAGCCCAAATTGAGTTTTTTTATGGAATTTCAAAATGGAAACCGTCTCCTGTGTGCCCGATTTCAATCCCTAATGATCTAGGTTGCTAGTACAAGGGGAGAGGGGGAGAAACATGCCTGATTTCGGGCTTGGATGTGCCTATTCTGTCGAGTGGCCATAGTTTTTGGCATTTCCCGACGAACCTCTCCCAATCTCGATTCTCCACCGAAAGCTTTGATGTAAGAGTCAATTTTGACTGCTTAAGGCCTTCTGAAGGTGATGAAAGGATTTAATTGAGCTTTGGGGGCCTCTATATAGGAGATCCAAGGTGGGGGGTTTAGGTCATGGCCAACTAATGGCCTCCTTGATTGTGGCCGACCTATAAATGATGGAAAACTCCTTCTCTTCATCAGACGAGATTAAAGGAGGGGTTGGGGAAGAATAAGGGAGTGCCACTTGACCTCCCTCCATTATTCCCCCCTCCAAATGAATCTTTCCCCTTAATTACCCTTATTAAACCCTAATTAAATCGCCTAATTCAGATTAAATAAATCTGATAAACTTAGTGGGTCATTGGATGGGCCTTGGGCAAGGCCTCAACCCACTTGAATTGACATGGACTCTCATTTAGCCTTTAGGGTTTACTTTGACCATGGTTGACCTTGGGGTTGACTTTGGTCAACTTGATTGGTTGACTGGTCCAAAGGGTGTTTCTTGAGTCCAATGACACCACCCAATGTTGATGGGTCATGGTGATGCCCCAATTGGACAAATTTTGCCAAATAGTGATTTTGACCTAAATAGGGCCAAGTTTGACTTTAGTTAAATTAGTCAAATTGATGACCCCATGATGGAGCTTTTGGGTCACCTGAGTCTCCCTTGATGTCCCAAGACTAGGGGCAAGGTCAGTTTTAGGTTTTAAGGCCAATTGGACCTCTTATGTGAAGGTTTGACCTATATTGACCTAACGTTGACTTCGGTCAATTTGGCTCATTTGATTGACCTAGCCTTGAGTTCATTGCTTAGTTTCCTCTTCCTTATGGTTAGGGAGGTGTTAGTGAGCTTACCTTGAGGGGGAGAGTTCACGTGGGTGTGAATTGGCCTAGGTTGACTTGTGCATATTGGGGGTGCACAAAATAATTTTCCCTAAGTTCAAGCTGAGCTAGGGTCACACTAGGGCCTTTATACACCACTTAAGCCCTAACCCTAACTTTAGGGGGTCTAGAAGTATGGGGGATGTTACAAATTCCAATAAATAAAAAAAAAGTTATCCTAGAAATTCAAGCTCGGGTCTACGGGGTTTCACAAGTGAAGAAAAGATCAACTTGTAGGAGGTTTAGTTTGTACTTAAGGCGAAGAGCTCCGGGTGTTTCTTCTGCATGAGGTCCAAGGGCTCCCAAGTGTGCTCCTCATACCCATGATTGGGCCACAACACCTTGATTAAAGGGAAACTCTTCTTCCGCAAAACACAGACTGCTGTATCGTCGATCCGGATTGGCTCCAAACTAACTGACCGATCAAGGCAACCGGGCCCGAGGTAGAAGTAATATGCCGCTCCGGCCAAAGTAATGCTTTCTGAAGTGAGGAGACATGAAAGATGTTGTGCAGGTTCGCCAACTCTGGTGATAGCTCCAGCCTATATGCCAAGGGGCCGACCCGCTCCAGGATCGTATAAGGCCCCATATATTTAGGACTGAGCTTCTTATGCCTACGCACCCGCGAAACATCGTGCATCAGACATATATTCAAAAACACCTTGTCCCCCACCTGGAACTCTACCTTACAATGCCTCGCTTCGTAATACTTCTCTTGCCGACTCTAAGCCTCTAGCATCCTGTCTCTGATCAGCTGAATGTGTGTGTCCATATCTTCGACGTAATCTGACCCAAGCGCCTTCGAGTCCTCATCCTGAACCCAAGACACCAGTGCTGGACACTTCCTCCCATACGGAGCCTCATAGGGAGTCATGCCAATGTTGTCCTGAAGGTTCGTTGTTGTAAGAGAACTCAATCAATGACAACAGCCGCTCCTAGGGCTTCCCTGTGTCAAGTATACACAACCACAGTAGATCCTCCATGGTCCTATTGGTCCGCTCCGTCTGCCCATCAGTCTATGGATGAAAGAGAGTGCTAAATGCGAGCTGGGAACCTAAATACTCATGCACCACCATCCATTCCGTAGAAGTAAATTGACAATCTCGATCTGATATAATCGTCTTGGGTACGCCATGGTACCTCACAAACTGCTCCGCAAACAGCCTCACCAATACACCAACTGGAGTGTCCTTTCGGATCGAGATGAACCTGGATACCTTGGTCAATCGATCCACGATGAACCATATAGAATCGTGCTTGGAGTAAGAGTGAGGCGACCCGTGTACAAAATCCATTGAAATATCCTCGAACTTCCACTCTGGCACTGGCACTGGCTGCAGTAATCCTCCAGGGCTCTTGCACTCGGCCTTCACCCGCTGGCATGCCTCTTAGTGTGTCACAAAATCAACGATATACCTCTTCAACCCGGGCCAATACATGCTATTATGCAGATCCACCGCCATCTTGGTGATCCCAGGGTGAACTGAATTCCGTGTGTAGTGTGCCTCCTTGAGTATGTCTCCCCGAATCCAACCTCCTGCGGGTATATAAACAAGGCCCCGAAAATGAAGGAGGTCGCCACATAGTGAATACTCCTCGGATTTGCCCTCTCCCAAGGCTCTAAATATAGGCTCCAGTGATGCATCCTGTCTCTGCTCTGTCCTGATGTGATCTCTAATATCGCACTCCATGCTCAGAGCTGCCAAGTACTCTGCATAAACCTTGGGATTAGCCCTTGACCATAGTAATCTGCATGTATTCCATCATCCACACTATCTCCGTGGACATCACCCGGTACTCCGGTCTAGTAGTGTTGACTATCCTGCTCAAAGCATCTCTTTGGTGTTCACCTTCCCTGGGTGATAGTTTTTGGTATAATCATAGTCACAGAGGAACTCTAGCCACCTCCACTAGTGTAGATTCAAGTCCTTTTTCATGTTAATGTACTTGAGGTTCTTGTGATCTAAAATGATCTCACAATGAACCCCATACAAGTAGTTCCTCCAGACCTTCAAGGTGAAGACTACAGCCCTGAGATCCAAATCATTCTTCGGTTAGTTCTGCTCATGCTTCTTCAGCTGCCTTGAAGCATACATTATAACATGCCCATGCTGCATTATTACAACACCCTTGCCCTAGTATGATGCATCCGTATAAATTTGGAATCCTTCCTTTCTCGAGGGAAGGGCAAGGATGGGAGCTGAGGTGAGTCTACCCTTCAGTACCTGTGATGACCTCAGGGTTTATAGGTTGGGCAAGATCCAGTGTATACATCTTTTCCAGCCGTCGGCCGCCACCTTGAGGTCCTCGTCCACAAACTTGTCCTCGACCTCTACCTCATAGTGCCAGAGGGGTTGCTGTAGGTGGAGGAGGTGGAGTAAAACACTGAGGGAAGTGGGCTCTGATGTGCCCAGGCTGGTGGCATCCAAAGTACACCACCGGAGGGCGTCCTCTATCATCAAATCTCCGCAACTCCTGGATTTGTGGTGGTGGGGATAGCATTGCGGGAGGTTGCTGCTCTGGCCTGACACCAGGACGAATACATTCTCTACCTCCCCTGTGACTCATGAACCTACCAGGATGCGGCCCTCTACTGCTCTCACAATGATACATCTCCTCAGCCGGTCTCTTCCCTCTACCCTGCACCATCATATGATCTGCTTCCCACTTCTTCACTGTCTCGATAATCTTCGCAAAACTGTCCTCTGAGATGAAAAAAATTGCCTGCCTGAGAAGGTTCTGAAGCCCTCTATAGAATTTCTTCGCATAGTACTTCTCACTCAGGGGACTAGCGAATCTTGCCAAGTGTGAAAACTCCCACTGGTACACCAGAACCGACCGGTTTCGCTATCTGAGGTGCAGAAACCGATCCTGCAGCGCATCTCTGTCCGTCGGGGATAAAAAATGCTCCAACAAGGCTCTCTAAGCTGGTTCCAGCTGATCTGAGAATACTCATAATAAGCAAAGGTGGAGTCCATGAGGGTCTTCCATCACCTCTTAGCATGGCCTGCCAGTATCATAACTGCCAAGGAAACTTCCTGGTTGTCCGGGCAAAGGATCCTCGCTAGCATCGCCTGGATAGTGTCCAGGCACTCCTCCATCTTGTCTACCATCTCTATCCCATAGTAAGTTGGAGGGGAGAGGCCTCGAAAGGTAGTCAGCCAGTTTGAGCTCGGGTTCGGCTACAGTGCCGGAACTTGCTTAGCTCTAAAGGCATCCAGGATGGCCATGAGAGTCTGGCCCAACTCTGACTGCTAAAAAGGGACAGCAGCTGGCAAAGGGGGAATTGTAGCCTATAGTTTAAAACACTTTAATAGTTAAATAAGGTTGGCCTCATCTCATTTATGTGAATAAATGATGTGATTTTCTCACATGGGCACACCATAGCTTTCGCTACTTAGTTTGTCTGCAAACTAAAGCTCGAGCAGGGTGACTCAGTAGTTTGTGGACTTATTTCGCTTATGATTGTGGTACGGTGATACCAAATGTAAAATATCCCCCCCCCGGAATTGGGAACGATCATTAACATAACCAACGAAAGAAGAAGAAAACAAGTCCACACATCATAGTATAGATATATAATATACAAACAAAAGGTCCACATGAGATTAATGAAAGAGTATAAGAAATAAGGCTTATACCCAGTACATAGCCATCATAAATATCACTCTCTCTCAACTAATAATATGGAAGTTAAACCATATGATCATCAACCTGACGACGGGTAACAATAGTAGTGTGTGGCTCCAGCTCCTCAGATCCTAGTGTCTCAATCTCTCGATGTACCTTGTTGAATTGCGCGACGTATCCACGTGTCCCTAAAATTATGTGGTCCCGCGACCGTTAGTCAAACTAGATTCAGCTGCTTCATCCCCGCCTCACCCCCAGGACTCATAGGCACTGCGCGAGATGAAGAAACTAGAGGACCAATTATAGTAAAATGTAAAAGCAGGTGACAGTGGTTTATATATAGATAATTCTCTAGCAGTTTTATATAAGTATGAGTGTTCGGTACATTGGAAAATGTGTACCTGATTTGGACAAGCCAAACTTTGCTCAATGATATACATCAAGGTGTATTTGATGTTGTTTTAAGTTTATATGTGCAGGTTAAGAATGTGCTAAAATGCAAAGAAAAATTTCTAAGTCTATGTATCGACACCTGAGGAAGCTGTGTCGACACTTCAGTAAGATTGTGTCGACACTTGGAAATGGCTGTGTCGACACTTCAGTGAGTTTGTGTCGACACCGGGAGGCTGTGTCGACCCACAGAAGCATTGTCGACATCAATTGTGTCGACACCAGGAGGCAGTGTCGACACACAGAAATAGTCAGTCGACATCAATTGTGTTGACACCGGGAGGCTGTGTCGACACAAAGAGGCAGAGTCGATAACAACTGTGTCGACACCTGGAGGCAGTGTCGACACACGCGATGTTCTGATTCTACATCAACTGTGTCGACACACAGGACTTGTGTCGACACACAGCTGAGTCTAGACCAAGTTGATTGCTAATGAATGTTTAAGTGTTTGTGTCGACACAAATAATAAGTGTCGACACATTCTCAAGATGCGGCATCAAGAAGCTGTGTCGACATCAAGGCAGTTATGCCGGCACCACCAAAGTCTGTGTCGACACTTAAGTCACTTGTGTCGACACATATTGATAGATGGTCTCGACACTTTATGACAGTTAGTCTCGATGCTTTGCTGACAAAGACAAAGGCTCAAGTTCTGTTTGATGACTTGACAGCTGTGAGTAACAATAGGTTTACTGAAGCTATCAGACTTGTCAGAAGTTAGTTATAAACCGGATTAGCCGGTTACCACGGATGAAGTCTATATATATAGATGGATTCAGAAGAAGAGATATTCAATTCATTATTGACACACAAAAACACAACTATTGTGAGATAGATCTCTGATCAAGAAAGTGCAAGGCACAGAAGAAGATCTTCGTGAGAAGATCTAAGAAGACATTCTGAAGTGATCATCCACTCAGATTCAGTCTAAGTTAAATTCAATAAAGAATTCAGAAGTATCTTCAAGAGGTTTGGAGAGAGAGAGATCCAGCTATTTGAAGTCAAGAAGGAGACAATCACAGGTCTCTCAAGAAGCAGATACTGAACTAATCTGTCAAGAAGATTCAGATCTATTACTGGAATCTAAGAAGGAAGCTGCCAGTCAGTTATATTCAAAGGAAATCAACCCAACTAAGTTTAGATTCAAGAAGCTTTGAAGAAAGCTAAGATCAAGTTAATTTCAGCCATCAGGCTCTTCAAGAAGCTGATCAAGAAAGTTCTTATCCCTTCTCTCTCAACAGGGGTAAGAGATTATAAAATTCCTTATCAAATTCTGTAGGATTTATTCATAGATCTGAGTTGTAAGCCTGTTTTATAATGGCTAAGTGTAGGAGATTTGTTCTCTGAGTGGTAGGGCTATTTGTGCCTGAGTTGTAGGAGAAGGTATTCTCTGAGTTGTAGGCCTTGTGGCAAGACTGAGGTAGGTCTTGTTAGCCTGAGTTGTAGGAATGTGGAAACATTCTGAGTTGTAGGAATCCTTCTGGATTATGAGATGTAGGATATGAGGATCTGAGATAAAGGAAGAAGTTAGGCCGAATCTAGCATACTGCTGGATAGGTGAAGGGGGAAAGTGGATGTACCCAGACCTTAGGGAACCACTATAAATACTGTGTGCAATCTGTGAATTGTGTAGTTGTAGAATATGTGATTGTGTGTGATGAGTTTGCTGCAGAATTTTCTGTTGTATATTACAACATTGAAGTGATTTTCTGTCTTAATTTTAAAACAAGAATTAGAACCTATTCACCTCCCTCTAGGTGTTTAGGTAGTCTTGAAAGTAAAAATATCAAGTGGTATCATAGGGAGGTTACTCAAAGAAGGACTTAACATTCTGAGTTAGATCCCTAAGGCAGAATCAAAAATCAAGAAAATGGGTTCTAGATAGAATCACAAGGAACTAGGGTCAATGAAATTACCCATCTGCAGGAATGAGATTTTTGGAATCTGGAAAGAAAGGGTTAGGTTTTTAGGGAGGCCTCTGACCTAAGGATATATATCATAGTAAAAGAAGGTCCATATATCCCAATGAATGTGTATGTTCTAGATGCAAATCAAAGAACTCTTAAAGATTTTTCTGAAATGACTAAGGATGAGATTATACTGGCAACTATGGATAAAAAAGCTCAGAATATCATAGTGAGTGCCATAGATGATTCTACTTTCCAAAATTTGATTCACTGCAAAACCTCCAAAGAAATGTGAGACACTTTGATTGTTTACATGGAGGGTTCTAAAGAAGTTAGACAAGACAGAAAGTCTATGCTCAATCAAGAATATGAGAGTTTCAGACAAGGGAAGTCTGATAGCATATCTGAATGTTACAAGAAATTCTATAGGATAGTGAATGAACTGATGTCATATGGAAGGGTCTTCAGTACATATGTGCTGAATGACAAATTCCAAAGATCCTTGATAAAGGATTGGGATACCAAGATTTGTGCCATTAGAGAAGTGGCCAAACTAACAGACATTTCTCCTCCAACCTTATTTGGAAAGTTGCTATCATATGAAATGCAACTAATGGCTAGGAAGGAGGAAGAAAGAAATACAAAAGGAGAGCATAGAGAAAGGTCTGTGTCCTTCAAGGTTGAAGCCACTAGAAAGAATAGAAGGATATCTCCATCACCTCCTAAGGAAGTTGCTGAAGTTATCTCAGAGAATTCAGACAATCAGAACTCAGATAGCAGTGATTCAGATGCAGATTTTGCTGCCTTTATAAGGCAGTTTCAGAGGTTCTTGAAGAAGAAGACGTGGAAGTCAAGGCCCTCCACATCATAGCCAGTTGATGACTACTATCAAAAGAGAAAATCATCAAGAAAGGAAAGGAGCAGGTCTAAGCCAAGCAAAGCTACAACATCAAAAATTGTTTGCTATTGCTGCAATAGGCATGGACATGTGGTGGTTGAGTGTCCAGAAAAGAGGAAGGAGTCAGCAGACAGAAAGAATACTCAACAAAAGGGCAAGAAGGAGAAATCTTTTGTTGCTAAGAAGGAGAAGAGTCTTATAGATCAATCCTCTTCAGAGTCAGAATCTGAAGCTGAAGCATACATTGGAATGTATGCAGCTAGTGAAGAAGATGAGTTTATGCAATTGATGAACTCCATCTATGAATAAGAAGACCATCAGTGCATGGGACTGATGGCTGAATCAAAAGACAACAAGTGCCAGGATCAGCCTGGTCCCAGTAAGGTACAAAGTAATTCTAGAATTTCTGATTACAGTACTGGCACCGAGTCAGATACATCTGCATCAAGTGATGTGGATGGATCTGAGTCTGAAGGTGATATTCATCAGCTGATAGATGAATATGGGGACTTGTTGCAGACTCTAAAGAAAAGCAAGAACCTGGCCAAAACTCAGGCTAAGGAAATTATAGATCTTAAGATGACTGCATCTGGTTTAGAGAAAGAATTGGATCAAAAAATGAATGAGGTTGCCAAGCTGAAAACTATTACTATTATTCAGATGGGTACAATCACATATAAAAATGATCTAATCAAAAGTCTGGAAGTCAGACTTCAAAAGGAGAAAGATTTGGTAGCTAGTTACTCCAAGCCAAAATCAGTTTTACCCTTAATAGATGAGTTTGTGGCTCAAAAGGGTAAGGCTGGAATAGGCTTTAAAGGTAACACCAGGGCTGCCCATTTAAAGAGAAAGGGCAAAGCCTCAGTTCAGCCATTAAATTTTAAAGTCTCTGTAGTTTTTAGAAAGGTACAAGTGCCTTCTAACAAGTATGACCTTGAGAATATTCTTGGTCATAATAAGACTGAAGTTCTGAATGACAAGGGTGCTTATGTCAATAAGGCAGCCCATGTTCATAAACCCCATGGTTATAAGAAACCAGTGGGTGTAGTTGCAGCAGTACCAGCACAATACAAAAGATTTTTTGTCAACCAGACTGTCAAGAATGTATCTAAAAATAGATACAACAAGTATGAATGCTGGTGCTGTGGCAAGACAGGTCATTATGCCATAGATTGCTGGCATAACACAAGTGTCAGGAAGAACAACAGTCTACCAGTTAGAAGAGCTGCTGGTAGATTTGATATGAATTAAGCTAACTTGAACCAAGGACCCAAGACTTACTTAGGTTCTAAGGGAAAGTAATTCTTTATTGTAGGTGAGTCCAAGTCTCCATACCCCTATATGGTACTTAGACAGTGGATGTTCCAGGCACATGGCTGGAACAAAGGGATTGCTGAAGGAGTATTTACCTATTTCAAATGGGCCTAAAGTAATCTTTGGTGGCTCTGAAAGAGGAATTATCAAAGGGTTTGGTAACATTTCTAGTAACCAGATTACTATCACTCAAGTGGCCTATGTGAAGGGTTTGAAACACAACCTTATAAGCATAAGCCAGCTGAGTGATTTAGGATATGATATTTCGTTTGTTAAGAATGGATGTCATATCAAAAGGTCAAGTGATCAAAAGATCATTTTGATAGGATATAGAAAGAGGAATGTGTACTGTCTCAATTTTGAGTGTGAGAACAAAGGTTCTCCTATTTGTCTTGTAGCTGATGAGAAAGCCTCTCATTGTGTCAAATGGCACAAGAGGCTGACCTATCTTAACTACAAAACAATTTGCAAACTCTTTAGCAAAGAGTTAGTGAGGAATGATCCTCAAGTTAAGTGTATAAAGGAAGGGATATGTTCAGCTTGTCAAAAGGGTAAGCAGACAAAATCCTCCTTTCATAGCCTTGAAAACAAGGATTCAGTGAGGTGTCTATACCTCTTACATATGGATCTTTTTGGTCCTATGCCAGTTCATAGTCTAGGTAGGAAAGTCTACACTTTTGTGCTGGTAGATGACTATTCTAGATATTCCTAGGTGTTCTTTCTGAGGCAAAAATCAGAAACCCCAAGTGTTTTACACAGTTTTGTCAGACAAATTCAGAATGAACTGGACAGTACAGTGGTCAAAATCAGAAGTGACCATGGCACTGAATTTCAATATGAAAGTATGACAAGATTGTGTGAATAGTTTGGGATTTTTCAAGAATTCGCCTCACCTAGAACACCACAGCAAAATGGTATTGCTGAAAGGAAGAATAGAACATTGATTGAGGCTGGTAGAACTCTATTGAGTGACACTTCTCTCCCAGAATATTTCTAGGCTGAGGCAGTAAACACTGCATGTCATGTGCTCAACAGGGCTTCTATCACCAAGTACCACAAAAAGACTTCCTATGAGATCATGAAAGGTAGAAAACCAAATCTATCCTATTTTAGGATCTTTGGTTACAAGTGCTATATCCTTAACAATGGCAAGTCATATCTAACTAAGTTTGCTGCCAAATCCCAAGATGAGATATTTGTTGGGTACAGCAACAATAGTAAGGCTTATAGGGTCTACAACTTGATTACCCAGGTTGTAAAAGAATCTGTACATGTTGTATTTGATGAAACTAGATTAATCAACAGTGAGTTGCCTTGTATTTCATGTAGTTCAACAGGTATAAGCAATAGAATGGACAAACTTTCCATTGCAGAAGGCTCAACTGTAGATGAAGAATTGGAAAATGATGGCTACTGTCCAGGGGGAGTACAAGACTCTCTAGAAGCTGATGACAACCAAGAGGTGCAGCATAATGAAGAAACTGGAGGTGTTCAGCTAGAAGGAAGTCTACCTCCAGCTGTAAGACATCTAAAGGATCATCCAACAAATCAGATAATTGGTGATCCAAGATATGGAGTGCAAACCAGAAGCAGAAATCTGAATACAGTCTTGCACTCAAGTTTTCTATCTCAACTAGAGCCAAAGAAATTTGAAGAAGCTATCTAAGACCAACACTGGATTAATGCTATGCAAGAGGAGCTTAATCAGTTTAGAAGATGCAAGGTCTGGGAGTTAGTTCCTAAACCAAAAGACCACAACATCATTGGTACAAAGTGGATTTTTAGGAACAAGTGGATGAGAATGGAGTTATTGTGAAGAACAAAGCAAGATTGGTTGCAAAAGGATACAGGCAGGAAGAGGGAATAGACTTTGATCAAACATTTGCCCCAGTAGCAAGACTGGAAGCAATCAGGATGTTCCTTGCCTATACAGCATATCAAGGCTTCAAGGTATACCAAATGGATGTGAAATCAGCATTCCTGAATGGTGATCTAAAAGAAGAAGTCTATGTAGAGCAGCCATCAGGTTTTGTAGATTCTCTTAAACCAGGTTGTCTATAGACTTAGGAAAGCATTATATATGTTAAAGCAAGCCCCAAGGGCTTGGTATGAAACCCTGTCTACTTTCCTTATTGATAACAAATTCTCAAGAGGTAAAATAGACAAAACTCTATTCCTAAGGGAATCTAAAGGTAAGATAATCTTAGTTAAGATCTATGTAGATGACATAATTTTTTGGTCTACAGAGAACAACCTTTGCAAGAAGTTTGCCAAACTTATGCAAGGGAAGTTTGAAATGAGCAGTATGGGGGAACTTAAGTTCTTCTTGGGACTCCAAGTAAGACAGACTTATGATGGCTTGTCCATATCCCAGTCTAAGTTCACCAAGGAGTTAATTAAGAAGTATGGTATGGAATCATCCTCCACCATGAGAACCCCTATGGGAACAAGTATGCCTATATGCAAAGATGATGCAGGTAATCCTGTAGATGAGTCTTTGTATAGAGGAATAATTGGCTCTCTATTATATCTCACTGCTAGTAGACCAGACATTATGTATGCTACATGTGTCTGTGTAAGGTACCAAGCATGCCCTAAAGAATCACATTATACTGCAGTCAAGAGTATTTTAAGATATCTAAATGGCACACCTAATCTAGGCCTTTGGTACCCTATGAATGGAGATTTTCTATTAACAGGTTATTCAGATGCAGATTTTGCAGGCTGTAGAGAAGATAGAAAAAGTACTACAGGTACATGCCAATTCTTGGGAGGAAGGTTTTTATCCTGGAGTAGTAAGGAGCAGACTAGTGTGGCAATATCCACAGCTGAGTCTAAATATGTGGCAGTAGGAAGTTGCTGTGCACGGCTGTTGTGGATTCAACATCAGCTAAGGGACTATGGTATTCAAGTAAGTAGAACACCTTTATTGTGTGATTCTAAAAGTATCATTTCTATTGCAAACAATCCTGTTTCACATAGTAGGACTAAACATATAGAGATAAGATACCATTTTCTTAGAGAACATGTAGAAAAAGAAGTCATCTCATTAGAATTTGTTAAAACTGATTATCAAATTGCAAATGTATTTACTAAGCCTCTAGATGAAACTAAATTCAATAGATTTAAAATTGATTTAGGAATGCTGACCATAGGTTAGTTTATAAAAAATTGGCCAAGTAAAATGGTGTCGACACATTCAGTAATAAAGTGTCGACACAGAGAAGTTATGTCGACAATTCAAGGAAATTGTGTCGACACAGAGTAAAAGTGTCGACACCTAAGGGACTATATGTCGACACATCCAGACAAGCAGTGTAGACACATCTAGAAGAGTTGTGTCGACACATCCAGAGAAGTGGTGTCCTCACATTCATCCTTTGTGTCGACACTTCGAATAAGTGTCGACACAGTATTTCTATTCCCCGTCTTCGTAAGTCAAGTGTCGACACATCATCAATTTGTGTCGACACATAGAGGTCAACTTTGTTGTCGAGACATTAGGAGTTTGTGTCGACACATTCCAACTGTGTCGACACATTTAGACTATTTTTGCCCGCTTTTTGACCTTCTTTGATTAGAAGGGTATAAATAGGTCAAGAACATATTCTGTCGACATGCTCACCAGGGTTTCGAGATAAAAACCTTGTGTAGACAACCTCTCTTCTCTCCAACCAAGCTTTCTCTTCATTCCAATGGCGCCCAAGGTTGAAGACAACATCAATGAAGGATATGAGTTGGTTAGGCATGCATTCGACGATGCCGCAACGGAGATCAAACAGGTCATTTCTCTTCTTGCAGACAACGGATTAGAATATCTTGTCTCTGAACCTACAAAGATATGGAAGAAAGAAGTATTCGAGTTCTATACTCCTGCATCAATGGAATCAACTGGATTGAAGATCAAATCCACTGTACATGGAGAAAAAGTCAAGCTGTCTCAGAAGAGGTTGAGCAAGATTCTCCATCTTCCTAGAATACATGATGAGGAAGAGGTCCCAGCCTCAAGGACCAGGGAGATGCTTCAATGGTGTGGATTGGATCCAACCTTAAAGATAGGAGCTGCCATCAACAGAAAAGGCTTGAATCATCAAGGAAAATTCCTGTCTGAAATAGTAGGAAAAGTGATCTTATGTAAACCAGGTGGCCATGATACGATATCAGCCTATATGTTCAGCCTGATGACAAAGGTAATATTTAAGATTCATACCAATTGGTATGCAGTACTATTTGATAAGATAAAAGAAGGAATCAAGAAGCCAAACTTGGCTAGGATTATGAGTCTGTACCTGGCTAGAATAATTCCAGAGGTGATACAACAGATTCCTTGATCAAAGTTAAATCATATGAGGAGAATGGACATAAGGTTATTCTCAAGATGGGATAGAGTTCTTTCAAAGGAGATGCCTGATGTGGACAGGAAAGAGCTAACGGAAAAATCACCAACACATGACCTTTCTGAGCATGGTCATGAAGATGCACAAGAACAGGAAGCACAAGTTAGAGAACAAGTTCTGGATCAGACTGAGACTACCCAAGTCCAAGAAGAGACTATCTCTGCACAAGTGCAGGGGGAGCCAATTACTACACATTTGCAAGGGGAGCCACATTCTGAACAGGTGCAGGAAGAAGAAAGAATCAATTTATCAGAGGACATAGTTTCTCAAACTGGTCTTGATATTTCTGGAGTTGCTACTGCTGCTGAGAAAGTACTATCTTCTGCTCACACTCAACAAGAATTCACTCTTGAAGAATTGTTTCCTGATCTTGAAGGAGCAGCAGATAAAATGGAGACCCTACGATTTGAGGGGGAGCAAGTAAGGATTGAGGGGGAGCAGGTTAATATTGAGGAGGAGCAACATGGAGCTGAGAAAGAAATTTCTTCCACTCCTCAAGAGAGAGTTCATATTGAAAGTTCTTCAGAGTCTGAGCATGAAGAAGTCAGGGAGGCAAAGAAAAGAAAACTAATGGTCTTTAAGAGAAGAAGTTAAAGCTATAAGAAGGGTCTGCAAACAACTACTTCTGATTTTGATTACAGCAAGCTTATGGTTATTTACAAGTAAAACATGATGAGCAGAGATTGGCTCTTGAAAAGTATGTGGATGAAATCCATAAGGCTCTTCAATTTGATCTAGCCCAAGACATAAAGTCAATCAGATTTGAGGTCAATCTGAATACGAAGGAAATGACAGATTACTTCCACAAGGGGGGCAATGCTGTGGTATTTTTGGCTACTCAGCAAGCAGATATTAAGAAACAGGTGGATGATATTGCTGTCAAACAAGGCTATATCCTTGAAAATCAAATAAGAATGAATGACAATCTGACTGAATCACATAATGTGATAGTCACTGAGTTCAAAAATACTATTGTTGCAATGACTGAGGCAAGAAATAAGGAGAAAGAAGAATTTGATAAGAAGCTACAGGAAACCTTGGATTCCTTTAAGACAGCTATTACTAATTCTCAGAAAACAATTTCTGATCAGCTTCAAAAGTTAAAGCCATTCTTTAAAGATGGAATCAATTACCTGGATGGACAAATCAGATTTCAAAAAGATGATTTGAGAGAATATGTGGCCAAAGAAGTCATAAAGGGGGAGAGGGTGTTAGTATATGCTGGCTCTGATCATGCCAAATGGGTAACCAACAGCATTAGAGCCACTCTGGGATATCCACCCTTATGTGATGATGATAATGTGGCTGAGTCAGGGGTGCAACCAACTCTACTTGAAGGTGATCAACCTGAGGTTGCCCAAGTTATTTACCCCCCTGCAGATCTTAAAATGATACATCAACAAGTTCAGTCAATGTACAGCCCTCCACAACCAGTTACTAATGTGATTATTGAAAAGGTTGATATGCCAGATACTGTTATCAAAGCTCAACAAGATGCTCAGTTATCAAAGAAGAGATTCAGAGAGCAAGTAGAGCTAAAGCCAGACTTTGAGCAGTGGAGCCCCACTTCAAGGAATATCATATTAACTGCCTGGAAAACTGTAAAAGATCAAGTACATAAAAGGGGTAAATGGTACAATGAGCAAGAATGACAAAAGTATGAAGCCAGACAGGAGGCCATACTTCAACACAGGAGAAAGGCTAAGAGTGGGAAGCTACCTCCTGATGCTCAGGATCCTAGCAAGTATTTCCCCAAGCCTTTTCATTATTTTGAAAGGCAAAGGATCAAGGCTGAAGCACAGAAGAAAGCTTATTTGAAAGGCAAGAAGCCTATTGAAGATATAGGACCTCCTATGTAGGCTCAAATTATATCTGGAAAAGGAATAGTCATCAAGGAGCCAGCCCAGCCTTAGTCAATGCTTTATTAGTTTTTTTTTGTCCAAGAACTATGTAATTGTTTGTTTGTTAAAGAAATCATTGTAAACAACTTGTAACAAGCATTTTTGAGTTAATATACAAAACATTATTTTGTGATCATTTTCTTTTACATCTTTATTCTGTGATGAAACTATGATATGTGTTTGTTTATAAAGTACTCTTTAATATAATGCTTATGTACATCATCATGTTTATTTTCTAAGTGGTGTATATCATTGGCTAAAGGGTTATGAATTCTCCAAATAGGGGGAGATTGTTGGGTACATTGGAAAATGTGTACCTGAATTGGACAAGCCAAACATAGCTCAATGATATACATCAAGGTGTATTTGATGTTGTTTTAAGTTTATATGTGCAGGTTAAGAATGTGTAAAAATGCAAAGAAAAATTTCTAAGTCCATGTGTCGACACCTGATAAAGGTGTGTCGACACTTCAGTAAGATTGTGTCGACACTTGGAAATGGCTGTGTCGACACTTCAGTGAGTTTGTGTCGACACCGGGAGGCTGTGTCGACACACAGAAGCATTGTCGACATCAACTGTGTCGACACTGGGAGGCAGTGTCGACACTCAGAAATAGTCAATCGACATCAAATGTGTCGAAACTGGGAGGCTGTGTCGACACACAGAGGCAGAGTCGACAACAATTGTGTCGACACCTGGAGGCAGTGTCGACATACGCTATGTTCTGAGTCTACATCAACTGTGTCGACACGCATGACTTTTGTCGACACACAGCTGAGTCTAGACCAAGTTGATTGTTGATGAATGGTGAAGTGTTTATGTCGACACAAATAATCAGTGTCGACACATTCTCAAGATGTAGTGTCAAGAAGCTGTGTCGACATCAAGGAAGCTATGTCGAACCACCAAAGTCTGTGTCGACACTTAAGTCACTTGTGTCGACACATATTAACAGTTGGTCTCGACACTTTATGACAGTCAGTCTCGACGCTTTGCAGACAAAGACAAAGGCTCAAGTTCTGTTTGATGACTTGACAGCTGTGAGTAACAACAGGTTTACTGAAGCTGTCAGACTTGTCAGAAGTTAGTTATAAACCGGATCAGCCGGTTACCATGGATGAAGTCTATATATATAGATGGATTCAGAAGAAGAGATATTCAATTCATTATTGACACAAAAAAACACAACTATTGTGAGATAGATCTCTGATCAAGAAAGTGCAAGGAACAGAAGAAGATCTAAGAAGACATTCTGAAGTGATCATCCACTCAGATTCAGTCTAAGTTGAATTCAATCAAGAATTCAGAAGTATCTTCAAGAGGTTTGGAGAGAGAGGGATCCAGCTATTTGAAGTCAAGAAGGAGACAATCACAGGTCTCTCAAGAAGCAGATACTGAACTAATCTGTCAAGAAGATTCAGATCTATTTCTGGAATCTATGAAGGAAGCTGCCAATCAGTTATATTCAAAGGAAATCAACCCAACTAAGTTCAGATTCAAGAAGCTTTGAAGAAAGCTAAGATCAAGTTGATTTTAGCCATCAGCCTCTTCAAGAAGCTGATCAAGAAAGTTCTTATCCCTTCTCTCTTAACAGGGGTAAGAGATTATAAAATTCCTTATCAAATTCTGTAGGATCTATTCATAAATCTGAGTTGTAAGCCTGTTTTATAAAGGCTGAGTGTAGGAGATTTGTTCTCTGAGTGGTAGGGCTGTTTGTGCCTGAGTTGTAGGAGAAGGTATTCTCTGAGTTGTAGGCCTTGTGGCAAGGCTGAGGTAGGGCTTGTTAGCCTGAGTTGTAGGAATGTGGAAACATTCTGAGTTGTAGGAATCCTTCTTGATTCTGAGATATAGGATATGAGGATCTGAGATAAAGGAAGAAGTTAGGCTGAATCTAGCATACTGCTGGATAGGTGAAGGGGGAAAGTGGATGTACCCAGACCTTGGGGAACCACTATAAATACTGTATGCAATCTATGAATTGTGTAGCTATAGAATCTGTGATTGTGTGTGCTGAGTTTTCTACAGAATTTTCTGTTCTATATTACAGCATTGAAGTGATTTTATGTCTTAATTTAAAAATAAGAATTAGAACCTATTCACCCCCCTCTAAGTGTTTAGGTAGTCTTGAAAGTAAAACTATCAATGAGCAATAATTAAAGTAAAGATGAGCAACAACTAGCACAGTTTAAGAGTACAGTAAGAGGAGGTAAGTAAAACTAGCAAAGTAAAAATAACTACACTACCATCACAGAAGCGTACCTTAACTTATATGAATTCCCCTACAAATATATAAGTTAAGATTTCCAAAATTGTAACTCATCATATAAACGAGCTCATACTAATTTATATGATGAGGATCTGCAAGTGCATATGCTATGCCATGTTATGCAATGCAAGGTTTATTATGTAACTCACACTCACGACTCTGTGTACAGACCTTTCATACATCCCCACTTTTTAGAGGTGGCCAACCTATCAGGAACTAACCGTCGTAGCTCACGGTGGTAGTGGAGTGGGTGTCTCCACTCCTAAGCAGGCAGACCACTACCAGGCCTAGACCTCTCGTATGACTCAACGCTAAGAACACAACAGCGGAGCCCCTATGTACTTTTGTTGGAAACTATCAGTCTTCTATGTTCAGGTGTGTTATTAGGGGATATAGTCCTCCTTACCTCGGTATTAGCATCCTACCAGTCTTCCCAAAGGTATACACACCGCACCAGAGTCATCGTATTTCTGTCGGTGTGCTGACTGGACCAATATTGAGTGACCCACCACATAAGCACAAACTAGGTATAACAACACCCTCCCGAGCCTCTAGTTCGTAGGACTAACCTGTCCTGATATCGACCAACAACCCGAGCCACAAGCTCGTAGGACCAATAAGCCATATATCACTCCAACCCACACATAGGTGAGATCACTATAACATTACTTAATCCTATCAGACTACTCTTGTTTAACTTCCAGATTACTTAGTGATTTATGATTAACGTTGGACTTATCGAGGTTTATCCTGTTGAGGGCTCGCAACGGTACTAGGAACTATGATGGGCTGAACCCCATCATTCCCTTTCTCAAGTTATACAACCCCATATTCTCTGGGTAGGACCAAGATCTCCCAAGGACCCAGACTGGGCTAGCCGTGGGCTAGCATTGAGCATATTGGGTCAGACAAGAGGACTGGGCGGGAGGGTTCTCGCCGGGAGCAGGCGGGAAGGATCTCGCCCAGGGGTTATGTAGCGTTTACTCGTCGAGCTCAGAACGTTGGTTAGTCAAGCTCAGATTGTCGACCTGAGAATGATGGTTCTCCGGGCAGTAAAAAAGGCTTCCGCCCTAGGCCGGCGGGAAGGCTCTCGCCCTGGGCAGGAGAAAGGGCTCGCGCCTCTCTTTGACGGAAGCTCGACGCCTCTTTTGTTTTTTGTTCTCGCTTGGGGTAGGCGGGAAGGCTCGTGCTCAGAGCAAGCAGGGTTACCACAGGGCTTAGTAGGAAGAGCTTCTACCAGGTGGAACCCAGGTGGGACCAAGACCTGAAATTACCCAAATATCCCTTGGTCTGCACTTAGCTCTTCAGAAAAATGAAGTTTGGCTGTTGGCAGATCAACCCAGGGGCTTGATAGTAATTTTAGGATAGCAAAAGTACGCTTTTGGCAGACCAGACTTTGAAAACTTATAAATAGACCCATGGAGTTCTTCAGAAAGTAAGCCATCATCATTTCTATAATTCTCTAGTGTGCTTTCTGAGGTTCTCCTAGCCCAGCATTTGGCTTTGGAGGGGAAGCACTCAGAGATCTTCCGGGTTAATGGAGGGACCTCCCAGCTGAGGCTAAGGGTCAGTTCTAGGTTCTTCGTTGCTAGTCAGAGGTCAAGGTTTGTGAGAAGTAGGTGCTAGCTACACCCCCAAGGTCCGAACTCTCGTTGTGGCCATTTTTGTCTTCAACATTTCTGGTACGGTGAGCGTGGATCGTAGCTTGTACAAGAAAATCTTAAGCTGAGTCCCATGGCTGGGGATGAAGGGGAAGGAGCTAGATCAGGAGGTTCCCTCTCTTGGGGAAGTGGGGTGACGTTAGGGATGCTAGAAGACTTCAGGAAAGAAGTCCTCCAAACTATCGACCTGGCCTTCTCGGCAAGGAGAGAGTGGGCCACGCCTCAAGTTCCAGTGACTTCCGTTCTGTCTCTAGGCTAGAATGCTCTCGGGCAGTGTCCCGGGAAGGAGGCCCTGACAGAGGGTACCGAGAGGGATCGCGCCTGGCGGGAGCTGTTCCCCGGGAAGACCAGCGCCGACAGAGCCAGCAAACCGAGGTAGTGGGAGGAGCCCTCTCGACAAGCTATGGGCGGGAGCCCTTTCAGTGAACTCATCATTTCAGCTCCGGTTCCAAAGGGGTTCAGGCAGCTGGACATGACGTACTACACCGAGAGGGACGACCCTACACAACATGTATAGTGGTTCGAAGATGCTATTTCCATAAGGCAAGTGTCGGATGCCTTCAAGTGTAGGCTCTTTACCATTACGTTGAAGGAGAAGGCGAGGGACTGGTTAAACCAGTTGCCTGCATGCTCAATCTACTGCTTCGAAGATTTGCGCTGAGGGTTCTTGTTGAGGTTCTCGACATGCAAGAAGAGGAAGAAGGGGGCAGAGTGTTTGTTCGCGATCAAGCAGAAGTCGGAGGAAACGATGGGACTCTAAGTTGATAGGTTCTAAGAGGAGATCCTGTAAGTTTAGGAGATGCCGGGTTACACGGTGATGCTTGACTTCACTTTGGGTTTGAGGCCCTGTTATTTAGCATAGAGTTGAAGATGGTTCCCCCCTCTCTTTAAAAGAGTTGATGGAGAGGGAGCCGAAGGAGATTGAGATTGAGGCGACCAATTCGGCGTTCGACAAGAAATTGAAGTTGTCAGAAGAGGATGTGAAGGGACCAAGAGCTGGGAGGCAGAGAGAGCAGAGGGAGAAGAAGTACAAGAGGAGAAGAGAAGAGCCCAGGGGACAAGGGCATCAGGGGCAGCCCCAAAGGTGGGGGCGTAGGGATCTAAACAATCGATTGGGCTGGAGGCCCCAGGAAGGTCATCCATAGGGGCAGGGGGAGGATGGTAAGGTGGAGACAACTTCCACGAGCAAAGGAGGTTTAACAAGCCAGCTTGGAGGCAGAGCCAGAGGGCCCACCTCCAGCCGTAGCAGGAGGCAATGGAGATCGTGAGAGGAAGAGGAGGAAGGAGAGGAGCTTGGGGAGGAGCCGGGAGGAGAGAAGGTAGGGGGAATTGCCCATTTAGGACTTCCACCAGGAAGTGGGTCACGTAACGACCACCTGCCCAGAGTTCCTGGAGATCAGAGGGGCTAGGAGGCAAACCCAGCAGTAGCCACCCGTGAGTATTGAAGAAGTTCAGCCAGCAGGAGGAGAAAATAGATGCGAGGACCGGGCGGATGTGGGGGACCGAGATGGGATTGGGGTGATCCATGGGGGTGTGGGGGATCAAATCCACCCGCAAAGGGAGCTTCCGTACAATGTACCGAAGGAGTGTCGCCTCGACCTCCCAGACCCCCCCCCCCACCCAGGAGGAGGAGAGGATCACCTTCTCATCAAAGGATATGCCAGACTATGAAGACCCAATCTGCGATGCCTTGGTGATCAAGAAGGCGGTGGAAATCTTCACGGTATCTCGGATCTTGGTATACAACGGGAGCTCCGTAAACATGATCTTCAAGAAATCCTTTGACAAGATGAATATGGAAGCTCGAAGGGTTCTAGCCTCGAATGGACCGTTGTTTGGGTTCTCGAGGGAGCGGAAGGAAGTTGAAGGTGGAGTAGGGCTGCATGTAACGTGGGGGGAGGTATCGAGGAACTATCGGTTCGTCATCGTTAACGCTCCGAGCAGCTACAACGCATTCTTTGGGTGGCCCCTTATCAGCGCGTTTCATTGCATCCCCTCCTCGTTTCATCAGTGCCTAAAGTTTAGCAGCGGAGGAGTGCAGGTAAGGATCAGGGGAGATCCGAAGGTGGCAAGGCAGTGCTATGTGACTGTCATCAATACCATATCCTGGATAGCAGAAGTGGAAGATCTGGAGAGGGAGATGGCAAAGGAGGAGGAAGTTATGGGAGAAGGAGTGGAGAGCCTAGGTGAGGCTGGATAGGAAGCTAGGGGTGGAGTGGTTAGCCTAGGTGATGCTGAAGAGGAAACTACAAGGGAAGGAGTAATGAGCCGAGGAGAGGCTGGAGAGCACGTTGCGAAGGAGTAGGGGGTAGAGGGAGAAATTGGGTGTGAGACCTAGAGAGGTGAAGAAGTAGAGTTTTATGGGAATGGCTTGTTGGAAGCAATGGAGGTGGAGAGTTTAAAAGTGAGGAGGAGTTGGGAGAAGAGGAGGAAAGGGCCAGCAGGGAGCAGTCTCGGTTGGAACCGGTGGAGGAAGTCATGGAGATGGAGGTCGTTTGTAGGGCAGGGAAGGTAGAGAAGGTGAGGGTCAGCAGGGGCTTAGGCCCAAAAGACCAGGCAAGGATGCGGGAGTGCATCCAAAAGAATGTTGACATCTTTGCCTAGAGCACGATAGACATGCCTGGCATTGATGCCGATGTGGACTGCCACCATCTGAACATGGACCCCAAGATGCGCCCCATTCGCCATAAGATGAGGACCATTGCCACCAAGCTGGAGGATCCCATCCGCGAGGAGGTGAATAAGCTTTTTGATGTAGGTTTAATTTTTGAGATCCAGTACTCAGGCTGGGTCTCCAATGTGGTAATGGTAAAGAAGAGTGATGGGAGGTGGCGCATGTGTGTAGACTTTTCTTTATTGAATAAATCATGCCCTAAGGATTGCTACCCCCTGCCTCGGATCGACGCGTTGGTTGATTCAGCCGTCAGTTTTTCTATTATGAGTTTCTTGGATGCTTTTTCAGGTTATCATCAGATCCGCATGCATCCCCCCGACATAAAGGATGTCTCCTTCATCACAAGGGAGGGATACTACAACTATAAAATAATGCCCTTTGGGCTTAGGAATGTAGGGGAACCTACCAGCGTATGATGGACCGGGTCTTCCAAGACCAAAGGGGGAGGAACCTGGAGGTCTTCATCGACGATCATATGGTAAAGAGCAGGGGGGTGGACTTGCACCTACTTGACTTAGAGGAGACGTTCGCGACCCTGTGAAAGTTAAAGATGAGGCTAAACCCCCAGAAGTGTGTCTTCGGAGCAAGCCAAGGCTAATTCCTTGGGCACCTCCTAACCCCGGCGGGGGTCGAGCCTAACCCGGATAAGGTAAAGGCCATCGTGGAGTTGGAGTCACCTCACAATGCCAAGGAGGTTCAACGCTTGATAGGTAAGCTGGCCGGGTTGAGCAGTTTTCTCTCCCAATCCGGGGATAAGTGCTCTCCCTTCTTCAAAACGCTTTGGCGGAGCAAGCCGTTTTAGGGGATGGAGGAATGTGAGGAGGCTTTCCGAGCATTGAAGGCTCAACTGTCCCAAGCACCGCTCGTTCAGAGTCCGAAGGAGGGGGAAGACCTAACCCTGTATCTTGGGGTAGGGGCAGAAGCGATGAGTTCTGTTTTTGTATGGGAAGAAGGGAAGAAGCAGCTTACAATCTATTACGTTAGTAGGATTTTGAAGAAGGTGGAACTTCGCTACCCCATCATGGAGAAGTTGGCTTTCTCACTAGTCATCTCAGCCAGAAAGCTCAGGCCATATTTCCAAGCTCATTCAATCAAAGTGGTGACGGACCATCCCTTGCGTAAGATCTTTGAAGGGGTGGAGCATTCAGGGCGGTTGGCCATGTGGTCCATTGAACTCAGAGAATTTGACGTCTCTTTCGTGCCATGGCACTCCTTCAAGGCACAGGCGGTGACTTCTTGGCCGAGTACGTCATAGAGCTGGAAGGGTAGGAAGCACTGCCAAGGGAAGCGTAGAAGATGTACGTTGACGGAGACTTGGGGAAACATTCCCTTGGGGGAGATATAGTGTTGGTGAGCCCCCAGAGGGTCACCATAGAGCAAGCGCTGGCGCTGCACTTCCCGATCACCAACAATCAAGAAGAGTATGAGGCTATCATAGCCGGGTTATGGTTGGCTAAGGAGCTTGGGATTCACGATGTGGAAGTGCTCGCAGACTCACTGGTGGTGGCGTCGCAAATCAGGGGGGAATATGAAGCTCGGGAGCCAACCCTCCAGAGGTACTTTTCCAAAGCGAGGGTAATCATTGGAGGGTTCTGAGCGTTCTCAATTCAGCATGTCCCTAGGGAAGAAAATGTAGCAGCAGACCGATTGGCCAAGTTTGGACCCCAAGGGGGGGGGGGAACCTTGACCGAGCTACTTAATCCAGCAATCGAGTAAGGTAAGTTGATGGAGGTGGATCAGCGACCCTCGTGGGTGGATCCCTTCGTGACTTTCCTCACCACGGGTAACCTCTGTTGGAGTTACCATGGTGATCTAGAAGTGGTAAAACATGTAATCTCACTACCGACGCGATATGAGCCTGCAAGGTCGCACATAAGAGCATACGGAGAAATTGGAAGATTGACTCTATTGGTAAAGGTTACCAATCACCATACAGTATGGGGGGGGGGGGGGTCACGCAAATGTTGCAAAGGAAATTTGTCGAGAATCGTCGAGTATGACTCGACGACTCTCGACGAGTTCGTCGAGAATGAATCGTCGGGAATCGTCGAGTATGACTCGACGACTCTCGACGAGTTTGTCGAGAATCATTCGTCGCAAATGATTCGTCGAGAATCGTCGAGTATGACTCGACGACTCTCGACGAATTCGTCGAGAATCGAAATGTTTGATTCCCGACGATTGGTGATACTCGACGATTCTATCCTCAATTCTCGACGATTCTGCAGATGATTCTCGCCGAATCTGTCTGCTGATTCTCGCCGAATCTGGACGTGATTCTCGTCGAACCTGGAGTTCATTCCCGGCAAATGACTCTGAAACCCTATGTTGTGTGGTCTGCGGATAGCGATTCTTTTAGGTCTGTTTATACCTTTGGTATAAATAAGGACTTAGGGTTTTGGGATGATAGGTGTATGCGTGCTTTTCTCCTGCGGCCGGATAGAACCCGACAGAAGCATTCCGCCTTGCCGATCCGCCGCATCCCGTATCCCGCCGGACGGAAGAGTTCTGCTTCCGCCGATCATTCGCTCCACCGACCTACTTTCCAGCGATAGTCGCCGGTGTTGCTCTTCCTGGAGCGGACCTAGCAGTCCGTGGAGGTGCAAAGGTGTAGTCGATCTCCTTCCCGATCTTTCGTGCGACAAAAAGCTCGGTGTTCTCCCGCTCGTGTGGATTTCTGCAGAGACGTAGATGTTATTCTATATGGAACTTGCCACCGACAAGGACTCAAAGCTTGGAGCATCTCCGTTGAGTTGTGACTCAACGTCGCTAAGGTAATTTTGCCTAGTTGTTTGTTAACTTCTTGATTCAACATTCATGGCCCGATCCCATCTCTTTTGGGTTGTTTTTGATATTTTATTACTTCTGCTGCATGCACAAGTGTTGTGTCATCCTCATAGAGAAACCCGACAGTGGTATCAGAGGGAGGTTCGGCCATGATTGTTGTATTGGAAGTTAAGTTATTCCAGTACGTGTAAACCTAGGGATTTAGAAGTGTTCTAAATTTCTAGATTTAATCTTGGGACCCCACCAGGAACCTCTGGGACTTGGTGGTAATTTCTAATTGTTAGAAATTATTGTCTCCTTAGAAGTAACCGTCCCTCGAGTGGTTAATGAACCCGTGTATTATTTTGGATTTTGAATCCAACAATGAGAGACGAGCTTGTCTACTGCTTTAAGTTGAGTTGCCTTTGCCTTTGTCCAATGCATATAAATCTAAAGATTTGGAAAAGTCCGGATGTTTAGATTTAGCCCTTCCTTCTATCAAATGTTGATAGTGCCATGTTGTGCACATAAGGGATGCATGTGGATTTTAGAAATTTTTTTTCTGTGGATGTGCACATTGATCAAATGTTGATCATGGTTAATTGTTAACCTATTATCAAAAAAAACCCTTCATCAAATATAAAGTGTTCGGATGCCTTCCGATGGATGACACTCTTCCTGCCTCGATCGATGAAGTGTGGGCTTGCCAAAGCAAGGTGCATTAATCTATCTTGGTAAGGGTGCGAGCGGATAATTGTGATATCCCACTGTCGAAATCGGGTCCAACTTAACTGGGTGACCTCAAAGGTTGAGTGCCTAGAGGCATAGGGTTGGCGTGCACCATATGATGGATGCGAATAAGGAGTTATTCACCAACCATACAAGAATTGCATAAGGATGCAATTGGCAAGCGTTTCCTACCTAAATAACCACATCGTGAGAGAAAAGCCAAAGCTGACTCATTGTGTTGGTGAAATACGGATCTTGTCCACTAAGAGAGTAGCTCGCATGAACTCTCCGAATTGATAGTGAGGGCTATTATTTCGAATAAAATAGTGGGAGTTTTAATTGAAGTCCAAATTTTTTAAAAAAATTGTATTTTGAAATTTTGGTACTGATATTATTCTGCATCAATTCATGTAGAATTCCATGGCAAGTGGTTCATACTCCACTCTGTCTCTGAGAGCCATCCTTGAGAAGGATAAGCTCAATGGGACTAACTATATGGACTGGTACAGGAACCTGAGAATTGTTCTCAGGCAAGAGCGAAAGCTCTATATCTTGGAAGAAGAAGCCCCCGAGGTGCCGACCGGGAGTTCTTCCCGTGCTGACAAGGATACTTATAAGAAGTATATTGATGACGCCTTAGACATCGAATGCCTTATGCTTGCCACCATGAAATCTGAGCTTCAGAGGCAACATGAGAACATGGGGTGCAAGGAGATTGACGAGCATCTTAAGAAAATGTTTCAAGGGCAAGCTCGTCAAGAGAGGTTTGACGTCACAAAAGCGTTGTTTCAGTGAAAGATGGGAGTTCGAGACTCAGTAGGGACTCACGTATTCAAGATGATTGGGTATATAGAGAACCTTGAAAGGCTGGGTTTTCCTCTGGGTCAAGAGTTGGCCACAGATCTGATCCTGCAATCGTTGCCGGACAGTTTTGAGCAGCTTGTCTTGAACTACAACATGAATGAATTAGACAAGACACTGCCCGAGCTCCTAGGCATGTTGAAAACTGCCGAGATCAATATGAAGAAGGCCAAGCCTGCCAGCCCCATACTGATGGTGCATAAGGGCAAGGGCAAGGCCAAGGGATATGAAGTCGAAGGTTGGACCTAAGTCACATCTTGAGCCCAAGTCTTCTGCACTGGAGAAAAATAAGAGCACAGTGAAGGAGGGGAAATGCCACCACTGTGTCAAGGCTGGTCATTGGAGGAGGAACTGTACTTCTTATATTGAGGGTCTGCAGAAAATGAAGGGAGGTATGACTTCCGCTTCAAATATTTACGTTATAGAAATAAACCTCTCTGCTCCTTCATCTTGGGTATTGGATACCGGATGTGGTTCTCACATTTGTAAAAATGTGCAGGAACTGGAAAGGAGAAGATTGCTGAGTAAAGGGGAGGTGGACCTGCGTGTCGGCAATGAAGCAAGAGTTGCTGCTGTAGCCGTAGGGGTTTACCGTCTTTCTTTGCCCAGTGGGCTTGTAATAGAACTAGATAATTGTTATTTTGTTCCGGCAATAACTAGAAACATTATATCTATTTCATGCTTAGACATGATTGGATTTTCTTTTATAATTAAGAACAACTGTTGTTCTATATTTAAGAATGATGTTTGTTATGTTGTAGCCCAATTGTTTAATGGTCTTTATGTTTTGAACTTGGACCATCTGATCTATAATGTAGAAAATAATAAAAGACTAAGAATAAATGACTCAAACCCTACATATCTCTGGCATTGTCGTTTGGGCCATATAAATGAGAAGCGCATATCTAAGCTCCATAAAGATGGACTTTTGGACTCATTTGATTATGAATCATTTGAGCGATACGAATCTTGTTTGTTAGGCAAGATGACTAAAGCTCCTTTCACTGGTTATACTGAGATGGCTGAGGATCTCTTGGGTGTTGTACATAGTGATGTATATGGACCCATGAGCTCCATGGCTAGAGGTGGGTATTTCTACTTCGTTATATTTACTGATGATTTCAGTAGATACGAATATGTGTATCTTATGAAGTGCAAATCCGAGACCTTTGAAAAGTTCAAAGAGTTCAAGAATGAAGTAGAAAACCAGCTGGGTAAAAGGGTTAAAGCACTCCGATCTGATTGAGGTGGCGAATACCTGAGTCATAAGTTCTGTGATCATCTAAAAGAGTGTGGTATTGTATCACAGCTCACTCCACCTAGAACACCACAACATAATGGTGTGTCTGAGAGGAGAAATCATACTCTATTAGACATGGTACGTTCGATGATGAGTCATGCAGACTTGACTGTTTCCTTTTAGGGTTTTGCTTTAGAGACTGCTGCAATGACACTGAATCGCGCTCCAACAAAAATGGTTCTGAATACACCATATGATATATGGACTAGGAAGCGTCCTAGTATGTCGTTCATTAAAATTTGGGGCTGTGAGGCATACGTGCGACGTCAAATGCCTGACAAGCTGGAACCCAAATTGGATAAATGTTATTTGGTGGGATATCCTAAGGAAACGAAAGGGTATTACTTTCACCTACTGTCCGAGGGCAAAGTGTTTGTCGCAAGGACTGACATCTTCTTGGAAAGAGAATTCTTATCAAGAAAGACTGAAGAGGTAGAACTTGAAGAAGTTCAAAAACCACAGGTAGTGAATGAACCGGAATTGGATTCTGAGACAGGACTACAAGATGTTGTAGCTAGAGAACCTGCTCAAGAAACACAAGTCCTATGTAGATCAGGTAGACCGAGATTTGAGCCTGAGAGATATGGATTTCTCATGTCTGAAATAGGTAATGTGTTGCTTATGGATCATGATGATGAACAAGCAACCTACAAAGAGGCTATGAATGGACCAGACTCTGACAAATGGCTTGAGGCTATGAAATCCGAAATGGACTTCATGTATGCAAACCAAAGTTAGGAACTTGGTGGAACCACCAGAAGGGGTACGACCCATAGGGTGCAAATGGGTATTCAATAAGAAGACCGACATGGATGGGAATGTACAGACATTCAAAGGGCGACTGGTGGCTAAGGGTTTCAAGCAAATTCATGGTATTGACTATGATGAGACCTTTTCCCCTGTTGCCATGGTAAAGTCCATAAGGATATTGCTTGCTATTGCTGCGTATTATGACTACGAGATCTGGCAGATGGATGTCAAAATGGCTTTCCTTAATTGAAACCTCCTTAAGGAAGAGTACATGACACAACCCGAGGGTTTTGTATCCCCAAATGAAGCCACTAAAATATGCAAGCTGAATATGTCCATTTATGGACTGAAGTAGGCCTCTCGAAGTTGGAATCTTCATTTTGATGGGAAAATCAAAGAGTTTTGCTTCATCAAGAATGAAGATGAGCCTTGTGTTTACAAGTGAATCTGTGGGAGCATTGTTGTCTTACTGATATTGTATGTAGATGACATACTATTGATTGGGAATGACATTCCTACCCTGAAAGTTGTTAAGAACAACCTAGGGAACTGCTTTTCTATGAAGGACTTGGGTGAAGCGACTTATATACTCGGTATTATGATCTATAGAGATAGATCGAAGAAGTTGCTGGGTTTGACCCAGAGTACATACATCGAGAAGGTGTTGAAGAGGTTCAACATGCTTGGGTCCAAGAAAGGATTTTTACCCATGTCTCATGGTGTGAATCTCACTAAGGACCAGTGTCCAAAATCTTGTGAAGATAAAGACCGCATGAAGTTGATTCCATATGCTTCGGCAATTGGACCAATCATGTATGCAATGTTATGTACTCGACCCGATGTCTCCTTTGCTTTGAGCATGACTATCAGGTATCAGTCAGACCCTGGTGAGTGTCACTAGATTTCAGTCAAGAACATCCTGAAGTACTTGAAAAGGACAAAGGATGTGTTCTTGGTGTATGGTGGAGAGGAAGAGCTCGTTGTAAGTGGTTACACGGATGCTAGCTTCCAAACTGATAGAGACAACTCAAAGTCTCAGTTAGGTTTTGTGTTTTGTCTTAATGGAGGAGTTGTGAGCTGGGAGAGTTCCAAGCAAGAGACAGTTGCTGATTCTACAACATAGGCCGAGTATATCGCTGCAGCTAACGCAGCGAAGGAGGCTGTATGGATTAGGAAATTCATCGGCGAGCTTGATGTAGTTCCTAGCATTGTTGGTCCCGTAGTTCTCTACTGTGATAACAATGGTGCAATTGCACAATCTAAGGAACCTAGATCCCATCAGCGCTCCAAGCACATACTTCGGCGGTTTCATCTTATTCGTGAGATTGTCGAACGAGGAGATGTGAACATTTGCAGAGTGCCGACTGAGGAGAATATTGCGGATCCACTGACAAAGCCTCTCACACAGAGAAAGCATGATGGTCATACTAGATCAATGGGTATACGATACCTAAATGATCAGCTCTAGTGAGAATCTTGTGGATTGCATGTAAACATATATCCTGTTGGCTGTTTGTTGTTTATTCATATGATGAATTTTGTATCGAAAGTTAATTTTATAATTAATGGCAAGTTCTTTTATTATGATTTCTCTATGCGATAGTTAAATGTTAACATAATAAATACCCTTAGAGTGTTCGCTTCCATAGGACATCAAGTACGTCACTTGAATGTGAGAGCCTGTGATTTATTTGAAGCTTCATTCTTGAAAGGTCCCTGGTCGTTGTATCATCATAGAAACTAAGGGTGATGATGATACATTAAGACTAGCACGTGTGTTGACTGATGACCAGTTCTCATAGGTCATGATATTGATATATCAAGTCATAACGTGGGTACTTGTTAAAGAACAAGTTGTACTGGACAGACCCAACCTGAGACTACTCTGTGGATTGTTATATAAACGTGTCACGAGTAGGTCTCAATTGACAATGGTGTTGTGGTCCTTTGACCTGAAGTCACATCATTCATCAAGTGAGGAAGAGCATGCTTTGATGCCATCTAAAATCTTCCTTGAGAAAGTTTGATGATAAGGGTGGTTGTTGGGCACGTTAAAAATCATTTGAGTATTTGTGTGTGAGCAGATATGGGATTTGTCCTCCTATGTGATAGGAGTTGCATCTATGGGCCCCTTGATGGAACTGGACTGAGAAATGCATGACCATGCTTGGTTGAGTCAATATGTGATATTGGACTCACCATTCTCTGGAAGTCCGTTCTAGATCAAGAAACTTAGATTGAGCTATTATGAGGGTGACACACTCCATGCCTCTAGTTCTTTCCGGATGTAAGGGACAAAGGGAAAAAGACAACGCTGGAACATTGTTCATAAAGGCTTATAAGTTATGAACTCTTATTGCTTGGGTAGCAATGATGCATTGTTAGATGCCGCTCATTGTTTGTGAGATTTTTGGTTTGACACTTTCAAGATCAAGTGGGAGACTGTTGGAGTTACCATGGTGATCTAAAAGTGGTCAAAAATATAATCTCACTGCCAACGCGATATGAGCCTGCAGGGTCGCACATAAGAGCATGTAGAGAAATTGGAAGATTGACTGTCTATGTAAAGGTTACCAATCACCATACAGTATGGGGGGGGGGGGGGGGGTTAGGCAAATGTTGCCAAGGAAATTCGTCGAGAATCGTAGAGTATGACTCGACGACTCTCGACGAGTACGTCGAGAATGAATCGTCGGGAATCATCGAGTATGACTCGATGACTCTCGACGAGTTCGTCGAGAATCATTCATCTCGAATGATTCGTCGAGAATCGTCGAGTATGACTCGACGACTCTCGACAAATTCGTCGAGAATCGAAATGTTTTATTCCCATTGATTGGTGATACTCGACGATTCCATCCTCGATTCTCGACGATTCTGCAGATGATTCTCGCCGAATCTGTCAGCTGATTCTCGCCGAATCTGGACCTGATTCTCGCCGAACCTGCAGTTCATTCCCGACGAATGACTCTGAAATCCTATACTGTGTGGTCTGCGGATAGCGATTCTTTTAGGTCTGTTTATACCTTTGGTATAAATAAGGACTTAGGGTTTTGGGATGATAGGTGTATGCGTGCTTTTCTCCTGCGGCCGGATAGAACCCGACGGAAGCGTTCCGCTGTGCCGATCCGCCGCATCCTGTACCCCGCCGGACGGTAGAGTTCCGCTTCTGTCGATCGTTCGCTCCACCGACCTACTTTCCGGCGATAGTCGCCGGTGTTGCTCTTCCTGGAGCAGACCTAGAAGTCTGTGGAGGTGCAAAGGTGCAGTCGATCTCCTTTCTGATCTTTTGTGCGACGGAAAGCTCGGTGTTTTCCCGCTCGTGTGGATTTCTGCAGAGACGTGGACGTTATTCTACGTGGAACTCGCCACCGACAAGGACTCAAAGCTTGGAGCATCTCCGTTGAGTTGTGACTCAACGCCGCTAAGGTAATTTTGCCTAGTTGTTTGTTAACTTCTTGATTCAACATTCATGGCCCGATCCCATCTCTTTTGGGTTGTTCTTGATATTTTATTACTTCCGCTGCGTGCACAAGTATTGTGCCATCCTCATAGAGAAACCTAACAACCTCCTCGAAGGGGTCAGGGAGGCAAAGGGCTTTCGGCATAAAGCGGCCAACTATCTTATGCATGAAGGGAGCTTACATCAGAATATGCTATCGGGCTTTCTAGCACAATGTGTGGTTGAGGAAGAGATACCAAGGATTTTGGAGGAGGTACACTCCGGGGAATGTGGTAGCCATTCAAGAGGAAGAACATTGGAGGCAAGGGTGGTCAGGCAGGGATACTTCTAGCCCACCCTGAGGAAGGATACAGCAGAGTTTGCGAGGAGGTGCCAAAAGTGCCAGCTCTACCCCCCCCTTCAGCTCTTGCCTGCTCAAAGGCTCCGAAGCATCACGGCGTCGTGGCCTTTCGCAATCTGGGGGATGGACTTAGTTGGACCTTTCCCTCTAGCAAGTGGATAGAGGAGGTTCCTCCTAGTCATGATTGATTACTTCTTGAAGTGGATGGAAGTCAAGGCATTGGCCAAGGTAACCTCCCAGGTTATCAGGAACTTCGTCTGGGGAGAGATCATCTACAGGAACGGGTCGCCTCAGGCCATTGTCACAGACAACGAGCCGCAATTCGCAAGTAAAGAGTTCATCAGCTTCTGCACCCAGCTAGGGGTTGACCTCAGGTTTGTCTCCGTCCAAGACCCCAGGAGCAACGACAAGGTGGAAGCGGCGAATAAGGTCATAGTGAACCTGCTCAGGAAGAGGGTGGAGAACCTGAGGGGGAGTTGGGTGGAGCAACTCCCCTACATGCTTTGTCCCATGTGGACAACCCCAAACACGGCAACTAGAGAGACTCCCTTCAATCTCTCGCATGGCTAGGAGGCGGTCCTACCAGTGGAGTTTGAAGTTCAATCCCCTCGGGTTGCAGCTCCTAGTAAAGGAGACGAGCCATGGAGGGAAGGAAATAAGGAGGAGCTACGACTCTCATTGTATATGGTGGAGGAGCTTCGTGACGTGGCCTCCATCAGGCAAGAAGAGGTCAAGCCACGAATGGCAAAGTACTTCGACAAGCACATGAGGATCAAGCAATTCGCCAAAGGAGATCTGGTCCTAAAGAAAGTTAATGCGGCCGGAAGATCGGCTCCCGTGGGTAAACTCAACCCCAATTGGGAGGGGCCTTATACTATGGAAAAAGTCATAGGGTCGGGGGGATACCACCTCCAGAATGTGGAAGGGGTATCCATGAGCCATGCATGGAGTGGCGACGACCTGAAGCGCTTCTACCCTTAGTGGGAGACATGGTTGTAAATCTTATTTATAATAAATTCATTGAGTTATTTCATGGTCGGTGAAAGATCTTATTTTCAAGATAGCTAGCAACCTAAGGGGGTGAATAGGTCTGCTTAGGTATTTTGAGAGTCTTTTTAAATCACTTGATTGTTTCTTTAAGCTTTCAGCTAATAATGATCTAGAGTTTGTCCTTAGTAACTGCAATTAAGAAAATGAAAGCAAACATAGAAAAGCACACAAGTATTTTATAGTGGTTCTCCAAAATCATGGGTACATCCACTCTCCTCCCACCTTGATAACTTCTTGTTAGTCAAGGCACTTTTCCAAACCAATGCTCCAAGGATCTTACACCTCAGATCCCTCAGGATCTCTCAGTCTCCTCCAAGACTTACACCTCAGCCACAAAGGCCTACACTTAGTAATACAAGTATCACCTACCTCAGGAACGTAAGCCCTACCACTCAAGATATGTAGGATAGCCCTACCTCAGAGCAAGCTTGCTCCTACAACTCAGAGAGATTTACTCTCCTACAGTTCAGGGAAAACTGCCCTACTTCTTAGTAAGTAAAACTCACCTACCTCAGAGAGATACACTCTCATACAGCTCAGGCAAATTTGCCCTACCTCAGACCCAAAGGTCCTACAGCTCAGATCCAGAAGGATCCAACAAAGAGAAATAGTTTAATTAACTTTAACACAGAGGAATTTCTGTGGCAACCACTTGAGCAGAAAACTTTCTGCTTCAAATCTCCTCACAATAGGGAAAGGATTTATTGGATGAACTCAAAAGATAACTTCTGAACTTGCTGCTGAAGGCTAAAGTGAAAGAAAAGGGGATAGATACTACTCTAGAGGGGGGGTGAATAGAGTAATCAAAAATTGCACTAGCAAACTTGACTGTCTACTCAACTCCCTTGGAGTTAATTGCGGAATGAAGGTTATAGATATTTGAGATTAAACCCTAAAGCCTAACACAAGTGTTGTGCACAAAAGGCAGCCAACTGTAATTACAGTTAAGGCTTGGAATCCTAAACAGCAACTAGCAATCCTAGTTAAAATCTAATCACAACCAATCAGCACAGAGAATTAAATAAACAATCCAGACGACACAAGGAATTAATAGTGGTTCCCTAAACTACTTGGGTACGTCCACTCTTCTACCAACAAGGTAGGAATCCACTCAGGTTTTTGATCAGGTGCCCTGCCACCAACAAGATCTGCTGCAGGTAGATCTAGAGACCTTTAGACTTTTGATCAGGTGTCTAAAAACCAACACAGGTTTTTGATCAGGTGCCCTGCCACCAAGGGATACTTTTGAAGGGAGTAATAACCCTTTACAGGAGGGGGAAAGGAGGTTAAGATGTCTTCTCTATTTTACAATAGATTAGAGAAGCACAAGAACTTGCACTGAGCTAGAAAGCTCTTAAAGAATCAAGGCTCCCCCTGGCTAAAAGAACGTCCAGGTGAAGTCTTGCTTCAGTGCAGAAACGCTTCAGAAAATCTGAAGGAAAAAGCTACAAGAAGATAAATAATATGAAATAAAATTTCTTCTTTAGGCAGCTATCTTCTTCTTCTTCTTCTTCAAAAAGCTCTGAATGAAGATCTTCCTGGAGGCAGGAGAACTCAGGTTGAAGAAGAGTGAAGAGCTAAAACTTCTTCTCAGTTAGATGTGAATGAGCTGAGAGCAGTTGAAAACTGTAAGTTCTAAGCTTGAATGCAGCTGTTAGCTTTTGAACTCCTTTTTCCTGAATGAACTTGATTTTGGCTATATGAACTAGTTATTTTCTTTCTTCAAGGAATTCTTTATATAGCAGCAGCAACAACAGCTCTTACTTGAGTTTGAATCTTGTCTTCTACTGAACTCTGCAAGCTGGGCTGCAAAAAGCATAAAGAAAAACAAAATACTGCAGACAGATATCCTATAAAAGGATAAAGCTTTCTAAGAAGCTGCAAATTACTCTGATGAAATAAAACTAGAGAAAGTCACATCAGAAAAGACTCTTTACAACCAAGGAAGACTTTTTGTGTCTAACGGCTATAAAGGACAGCCTGGCAGATAAAGCAGAAATCATATCTCAGCTAATAAGACAAATAACTTTGTCAGAAAAAGATTAGCTCATGCATAAGGAAAGGAACAGATATTGTATGGAAATAATATCACAATTTATTCAGATAATCTTTTATAAAATATGCCAAAATAAATATGAAATTAATCACATCATAGAAGACGACAAAACTACTCAAGACATACAGAAAAACGTCGAACGACCCTCAGAGATCGTCGACCGAAGCACAGAGATCGTCGGCCTATCAGACAGATAGTCGAACGATCCAGATAGTCGAACTATCAAAGAAGATAGTCGAACTACCTCAGCAGATAGTCGACCTATCAGATTAGATAGTCGAGCTATCAGATAGTCGATCTATCAAGACAGATAGTCGAACTACCAAACAAAACAGATAGTCGACCTATCAAACAGATAGTCGACCTATCACAGAAAAACAGATAGTCGACCTATCAACAGATAGTCGAGCTATCAAATAAAACAGATAGTCGACCTATCAACAGATAGTCGAACTATCAGATAGTTGAACTATCCAAGCAGATAGTCGAACTATCAAGCAACATAGATAGTCGACCTATCAACAGATAGTCGAACTATCAAAGCAAACAGATAGTCGACCTATCAAACAGATAGTCGAACTATCAAAGCGGACAGATAGTCGACCTATCAACAGATAGTCGAGCTATCAGATAGTTGAACTATTCAAGCAGATAGTCGAACTATCAAAGACAACAGATAGTCGACCTATCAACAGATAGTCGAGCTATCAGATAGTTGAACTATCCAAGCAGATAGTCGAACTATCAAAGACAACAGATAGTCGACCTATCAACAGATAGTCGAGCTATCAGATAGTTGAACTATCCAAGCAGATAGTCGAACTATCAAAGAAAACAGATAGTCGACCTATCAACAGATAGTCGAACTATCAACGCAGACAGAATGTCGACCAACTGATAGACGATCGTCGATCAGCCGATAGACGATAGTCGAGCGGCGTTCGACCATAGTCGAACGAAAAACAACTTAACCAAATTTTACATCTGGAAAAGTGACCTCTAAAACTAGAGCAACAAACTTTTGACCATAGATAAATCTTGGGTCAAGAGACAGAAAGAGAAGACTGAACTCAAATCAAAACCCAGGGTACCAACATAAAGTTCTTTTGATCTTGAGTCTTCAAACAACCCACTGAACTTGCCAAAGGATGAAGGTTCTTCTTTCTTAAGAACAGATTCTGAATCTGCTGTGGCAGATGGAGACTTGCACAGCTAACTGAACTTTTCTTGCTGGAGAGCTTCAAGCTTTTCACATACAGCAATGGCGAACAAGATGAAGATGGCTGCTCTCCTTTTTGAATAATGTATGCCCTAAAAGTTATCTTTTTCTTGGGCCTATCTCTTCCTTTTGTAGTTTGCCGATCAACGGATCTTAGAGATCGGTGGGCCCCACCTGCAGCTTCCAACTATGGCTTGCTTTAACGGAAGAAGACGTACAGTAGCTTCACGGCAAGTTTTATCGTTTGACCTTAATGTCTGATTTGACCTTAATTGACTTTATCGATTTTGCTAACGTCAGCACCTGTGGACTTAGCCAAAATCGAGCATTAGAGAATAGGCGTTGAGTGAGTAAGCATCACTCAATGCCAAAACACTTAGACAGATTTGAAAGTCCACTTAGTGTCAACTACTTACACCTATGGGGGGGGGGAATAGGTGTCTTTGCAGCGTATTTGCGGAATTAAAGTTTTACCTGCACAAGAAAACAAAACAACACAACACAGAAAGTACACAAGCAATTTATAGTGGTTCCCCGATTTGGGTACGTCCACTTTCCCCCTTCGACCTATCTCCCAACCAGGGACGACTCAGTCACTTCACCAACAGGATTGAAATCCAATCCTTGCACTAACGGAAGGAACCCTTCCACACGTAGGAGTCAACATTCCCACAACACGGGTTGCACCCAACCCTACAACTAGAGACCAATCGGTCCTTTACAATGAAAGAGAAAATGAAAATAGCTTGTAAGAAATACAAACAACGTGAAGATCCAGGTGTCCCTTTTCGTTAGACTACTTGTTCTTGTAGGTAACGAAAAGTCCACAACCCTAGATCTTTCTTGGAGAGAATCTTCTCTAGATCGACGGCTTCAACAAGAGAGGCGGTGATGCTATGTAGATCCAATCTTCATAGCAAAGTCGGCAAGGTCTTCCAACGGTCACACTAGGATCGATCGTCTCGATCGATTCGGATGGGGAAGGTTTCCCGATCACAAATCAAGAGACAAAAGATCTCTGGATAGACGCGGGAGACGCTGTGCCCGACTAGGATTCTATTGCCGGGAGAGGTAACGAAAAGTCCAATCAACGGTGGCGAGCAACTAGCGAGAGGCGGAGAAGGTCGGTCGAGCTCGCTTCCGATCTAGGGCTTGACGGCGGCTTGTTTTTCTTCGATCTGTAATCCGTGTGTTTACTGTTCACAAATACAGAGTATTTATACAATAGGTCAAGAGATGACCGTTGTGGGCCCCACCAGCAGTAAGACCAAAGTTAGGTTCAAAATCCCGCAGATAACGTGGACCGGTCCAGACAGAGTCGGAAAAATACCCAAGTCAAATTCGGCGAGAATCGTGGGTGATTCTCGACGAATCGGCGAGAATCACTTACGATTCTCGCCGAATTCTACTTAGAGAATTCTGGCTGCACAGGTTATAGAGGCCGGGGAGAATCGGTGGGAATCACCTTGGATTCTCGCCGAGTCGTCGAGACTGCAAAGTCATTCTCGACGAATCGACGATTCTGCCTTAGATGAGTTTTCTGACTGCGTCGAGACAGCCGGCCCAACCCGGCGAGAATCAACTAGTGATTCTCGACGACTCGTCGAGAATCACTAGTGATTCTCGACGAATCGGTGAGAATCACTTAGTGATTCTCGACGATTTACACTTAGACGATTCTCGACTCTCAATCTGTAAGCTGGTCTTTGGCCCATCCTTGCTCCTTGTCTGCTCTTGCTTTATCATAGCCCTGTACTTGAAATTAAGTACACCCCAATAGAGAGAGTACACGTAGGCCAACACACTGATCTGCTCAACAAGGGATTACGTCGCGCAGACCCGTGTATATTGACCTACTGCACCCTGACATTGGTGTGTACTTAGCAATGAATAGCTGCAAGCACAACTAGAAGAAATTCATCAAATACATAGTGAATTCATCTTAGCTTTGATAGGAGGCTTCCTCAAATCCAGGTAATTGTGGATACAATACCCAACAATCTCCCCCTATTTGACGAAGCCAAAATCCTACTAAGCTAAGATGAATTTCAACATTCCAGATAAAATATGCATAAACCAGAAGAGTGAACAACAAACGTAATCATACCAATGTGAGAGTCAATTAATAAACCACACACATGAATATATAAATATGAATATCCACACATAAATGTTCACAGGTTACTTAATAAAAAAGTTTAAATGAGATAATCACAAGAGCTAACATCCTACAGATCTTTGTCCATAGCTATGTCTTCTTTGAGTTGCTGAGCTAAGAATTTTTTGCTTTGTCGCTCAAAATACTCCTTGGGCTTAGGATGGTATCTCGGAGGGGGAGCTTTGTTTGCCACAGTATTGCTTCTAAAGAACAAGTTTCTTTTGGCAACGAACATTTTGTGCCGCTCCCACTCGTATTGGCTATATACGTCACTTCGATTTATTTGCCCCCTCTACTGTAACAAAAATGTGTCCAAGATGATACTCTTTGATACAGGACTCCATTTTTCGTTTCTCACATCCTCCTCCGTCAATCTGATCTTCTTTTCAGCTGGTGTTTCCTTTGAAGTTCCTTCTTGGATTTGCCTTTTGCCTTTGGCTTTTGCTAAGGCATCTTGATCAAACTAGTTTCTTCGTTCAGCCCTTTCAGCAGCTTTCTTTGACTCGGCTTCGCTTAGTTGTACTTCTTCAGTCCTTATTTCACCCTCAGTAGTACCAGCACGGCCCTCATCCTCAGGTGGAGCAACAGGGACATGTATTCCCGATGCCTCTGTTACCATCCAGTGGGCCGTTTCAAACATGTACCTATTCGAATTATTGAATTTGTATTTGTCAATTATTATTTATTGAGTTGATTAAAGGTGCAGTTATGATGTGGTAGTTTTGAAAGGCATACCTATTGGTCTGATCGAAGTTTAGAAGTACTAACTCTTGAAGCCCCGCCATCTTAGCGTTATACGCTTCCTCCCCCTTTTTGGCTTCGGCGGCTATAGAGTTTGTATAGGAATGCAGAGATGCATCAATGTGCTTCACAGTTTTACTGAATTCGTCCAGCAGAGATTTCTGATTTGCGTTCAGCGTTACCATGTTGGCATCAAATTTTTGTATGGTCTGTGCCACAATATGAACATTTTTATTGACTACTGTCAGGTCATCAGTATTCTTCTTCAGTCCTTTCATGAGAAGAGATACGGCTGTGCCTGCCTCTGTATTTTTTTCATCAAATTTCTTCTCCATCGTATCTAGTTTGTGGTTGATCTGAACCACATTCTTAAGCATGAGATCCTCAGAGTCCCGCAGTCTCTTTAGCACTTTATTGTGGGATTTCTCAAACGTATCCTTGAGCTCATCTAACATTCCTTGAACAAAATTGATAGTGTGATTTGCTATGTTTGCTTGAAGTGGAGGAGCTGCAGGCAGACCCTGGTCAGGCTCCCCCGCAGAAGCACTGGGAGAGCTGGATACTCGAATGGAGTCCACAGGGGGAAAAAAGGATTGCTCCCCCTCTATCCTTGCATCTGACCGCTCAGGAGCTTGTTCCTCAGATGGAACCTCAACATCCTCCTGAGAATATACTGCTTTCTCATTCTCTGGTACTTCTTCCTCTATCTCAGTCTCCAAGTGATCAGGCTTATCGGCAGAGTTGTGCACATCTTCTTCTACTTCTTCCTCCTCCTCCTCATCAGCCACCTCATCTCCCAGATCATCGTCGATAAGAGCTGCCTCATCGTTCTCAACCTCCTCATCATCTGCTACTTCATCTGCCACCATCTCCACAGCATCTTTAGCTATCTGAGAAATATCAGATAAGATGTTTGCAGAACCGGTTACAGGCTCCCCCTCAGTTCCTGCAATCAGGGCGTTAGGAACTTCACTGGGTGCTGCCATAGAATGAGCAGGAGCACTGGTGTCCACGACCGGAGATGCTGCCTCTTGGTCTATTTACCTGGCAGCCTACCCTATTCGACGTTCCCACCGGTCGAATATGCTAGCATCCATCCTTTTCAAGTAGTGCAGAGGCACACCCTTGCTCATGTCGAATGTGTCTCCGTCCAGTTGATTCAGATATAGGCTAATGATTTTTGCCAAAGCTGGGGGTTCGGAGTGTGTCTTTAATCCTGTCAAAAAGCATGGCTCCCCAGTTGAACCGCTTTTGGCATACGATTGCCACCAGAGTCTTGAACATTTCCCCAGAAATATGGTCGTGGGATCCAGGTTTGCAGATTAGAGCCTTCCCAACAATGTCAGACAACAACTTTCCTTCCTCGTTCATATCTTTCCTTTTGATTGACCTGGTCCACCTGGCCAATCCACAGAAGGATAGGGTCCTTGCTCTATCCTCTTCCTCCAGGTACTCTTCTTCTTCAAAACTAGATAACCGCAGGCATTGGGTCAGTTTCCTGGCGGATAACTTGATTTTCTTCCCGGCCACTTTGCTCTTGATGGAGGTGTCTTCATGATGGAGCTTCGCAGTTGCAAAGAACTCCAATACTTCCTTGTCCAAGATCTTGCACGGGTGCTCCAGCACGAACGTCAGGCCCGCTTCTTCAAGCATGATGATTATGTTCTGGAACTCATCCGAGGCCTGGGAGAACCCGATTCTCACTAGCTCACATCCAGTGACCAGACCTGCAGTAGTCCGTGGGGCCATAGTAAACCTAGGAAGAAGGAGAATACCAATAGGATCTCTGATACCACTAGAGAGAGAGAGCAAAATCTAACCAAGCTCAAGTCACGGAAAGGGACAATATGGAGATTACCTAGTGGGGAGAGGCAGTGAAAGTTCCGGTTTCTTCACGACGGAGCACCCGAGGACGCCTGAGACGCGGACCTGCGGCGAGAGTGGGCGGCAGAAGGCGTCGGTCGTTAGTCACGAAGGAGGAACCCGCCGGAGTCACGTCATTAGTTCACCACGGAGTTACGCAGGAGAAGGTCGCCGGGAGGTGAGAGAGACGGGGATTCCAGCGATGCTTGGACGGGGTCTCGGCGGAATGGAGAAAGGCGGAAGACGAAGAGTTGGAGGGTATCGTCGGGAAGAGTCGGTTTGAAATGATTCCGGGTTTAAGTAATATCCGAATACTTGGCGACTAACCTATTCCCGCCGAATGGCTCCCCTGGTTTAAATATCTCAGCGAGATTTGACAATTCGGCGAGACTTGTAATTTGGTGAGTATGTGATTTGATATGACGAGTATCGCCTATATTCCAACATAACGTTTTTGTCAAGGGTTGGAAGGGCTCAGGAGGCATACTTGCTTCTTCATCCACTAAAGGGATTGCCAAACTACATGGCTTAGGAGACACATCAACTAGGATTTTCTTGACATCATGACAGTGGCTTTGCCAATTTCACCGGTCATTTCTAGATGGATAAGTGCAATAATCTTGATGTCAGAGGTCATGTTCAGTGACTCTTCATGACATGTCTTTTCAATTTTTGAAGGCGGACTTATCCCCCCCCCCCAAAAAAAGTCTAACTAATCTCTACTAGTGGAAGTAAAGGTTATCTCACACATATATTCCTTCCCAAGGTGAATGAGCATACGCGAATACTTTTTCTATAAGACCATCTAATTTCAGACGAGGTGAATTCATTATTAAGTGTGGATATGTCAACATACATATATACATATATGGAATTATTTATGCGATATGGCTCAAACATTTGGGCTAATTGCAATTACCTGTGATAACAAGATGTAACATTCAAATCATCAACACCGGTTACATTAGGAGGTCAGTATGCATGTGCCTGTAATGATGGCACTGCTCCCATTCTCGACACTTTATCCACGTCAATCTTGGAGCATCTCCTGTCCAGTTCCCGTCAGGATTGTGGGAACCTAGACCACCCTGCAGGAAAGAGTTATCTTGCCTTAGAAACCCAATAAGTATTGGGTCCTAGGTTCCTGTCAGCATAATAATTGGGATGCCTCCCCTCAGGGATCCTGGAGGGAGGACTAACATTGCCTCGAGGATGTGGAAGTCCCCTTGCCTTTGACACAGAAGGGTTGTGCCAACAATTTATGGCAAAATGACACACTTTGCCACAACACCAACATTCATGAATGTTGTACCACCGTTTGTGACCTGAACTGGTGACTGAGGTAGTCATAGTCCTAGGTCTAAACGGGATAGTGCCGAATCTGCTAACCGAATTGTCTCTTCCACCGTGACTCATGGATGGGTGGAAGGAATGCATATGGTAGGCGTCATGAGGCCTGGGAGGTGGTGCCTTCCTTTCAGTCAGCCCCCTTCCAAGGTCCCCATGTGTGCCAACAACATGATTTCTAACCCCCCTTTCCTGAGTCCTAGGGAGGTGAGAGGCGCATTGTGAGCTGATGCTGGCAGACTCATGACGAGTAGGGGCAGTGGCCGAGAATACAAAAGGCTTGGTGGAAGCCTGAGGTATCCTCTTCTGGGTGGCCATGATAGCCCTTGCATTCTGGGTGCTTCCACAAGAGGGCTGATCATTCTTGCAGTGACCATGGTTGTTCCTATGGTCATACCTGAATGCATGATGTGTGCCCTTCCTGCTCGGGGTGGGGGGTCTGAACACAGTTTCCCGATTTCTCCATGAATTGACGATTTGGGAGATCCACCCATTTTCTGCTTTTCTTTTGATAGCATCTATCTTGGAAAAGTTAGAAACAATCCTCTTCTTGGTCTCTAGACGACTCTCTAGATCCGAGATCTTTGAGTCCTTTACCTTGATGGATTCCAATTGGAGATTCATCAAGGTCTTCAGCTGAGCAATCTCCTTAGCTTGCTCCTCCACAAGTAAGTTGCTCTTCTGAAGGGCACTCTCAAGAGAATCAGGATTTTCAATCCTTTGATTGAAGCTATCCATATCCCTTGCATCTCTGGAAGGACTACCCTCTGAATCGTTCCTGTCTTCAGGAACTTCAAGAGGAGAGGGGCATGAGGAAGAAGTTACCTGCTCATGGCTTTGCTGTTCAGGGTTACCGTAAATATCGGCAGATACTGTTGAGTCAGCTTCATCAGAACTGCTTTCCTCAACTTCTTCTTCAGTCTCTGACAAGGACACAGGAGACCTGATACTGACAGATTGATCATGCCCTTCATCTTCAGAAATGAGGACCCCTACATAGGCTTCATCCTCTTGTTGACGACAGGTCCTTGTTTTCTCTGATCCCTCTATGAGGTCTGAGAAGGTTTGCCACATGGACTTGGCAGTCCTACACTTGTCCACTCTAGAGCGAGATGGTCCAGACCAGACATCAGTGATGATCTGACGAATCACCTGGTCCAGGTTGAACAGTGAGAGCTCTGTCTCCGACATCTCTTTGGGACACTTGGGGATTTGAAGATCTTTCCCCGAGCTGGAAGCCTTCATGGGAATGAAGGGACCCTCTTCCAGAATGAGTGATGCTCGAGGGTCGATGGCCTCCAGATGAAATAGTACTCTCAACTTCCATACAGGATAGTACTCCTTTGTACATGAGGGGAGTCTTAAAGTAGGGACATCACAATCCAACTCCATGTTTGAGTCTGAGCTTCTTGTTGACACTGGTGGCAGGATTCTACTCAAGGTGTTAACCTTTTTGATGAGTAACCTCGCTCTGATACCACTTGAAAGTCCACTTAGTGTCAACTACTTACACCTATGGGGGGGGGGAATAGGTGTCTTTGCAGCGTATTTGCGGAATTAAAGTTTTACCTGCACAAGAAAACAAAACAACACAGCACAGAAAGTACACAAGCAATTTATACTGGTTCCCCGATTTGGGTACATCCACTTTCCCCCTTCGACCTATCTCCCAACCAGGGACGACTCGGTCACTTCACCAACAGGATTGAAATCCAATCCTTGCACTAACGGAAGGAACCCTTCCACACGTAGGAGTCAACACTCCCACAACACGGGTTGCACCCAACCCTACAACTAGAGACCAATCGGTCCTTTACAATGAAAGAGAAAATGAAAATAGCTTGTAAGAAATACAAACAATGTGAAGATCCAGGTGTCCCTTTTCGTTAGACTACTTGTTCTTGTAGGCAACGAAAAGTCCACAACCCTAGATCTTTCTTGGAGAGAATCTTCTCTAGATCGACGGCTTCAACAAGAGAGGCGGTGATGCTATGTAGATCCAATCTTCTTAGCAAAGTCGGCAAGGTCTTCCAACGGTCACACTAGGATCGATCGTCTCGATCGATTCGGATGGGGAAGGTTTCCCGATCACAAATCAAGAGACAAAAGATCTCTGGATAGACGCGTGAGACGCTGTGTCCGACTAGGCTTCTGTCGCTGGGAGAGGTAACGAAAAGTCCAATCAACGGTGGCGAGCAACTAGCGAGAGGCGGAGAAGGTCGGCCGAGCTCGCTTCCGATCTAGGGCTTGACGGCGGCTTGTTTTTCTTTGATCTGTAATCCGTGTGTTTACTGTTCACAAATACAGAGTATTTATACAATAGGTCAAGAGATGACCGTTGTGGGCCCCACCAGCAGTAAGACCAAAGTCCGGTTCAAAATCCCGCAGATAACGTGGACCGGTCCAGACAGAGTCGGAAAAAATACCCAAGTCAAATTCGGCGAGAATCGTGGGTGATTCTCGACGAATCGGCGAGAATCACTTACGATTCTCACCGAATTCTACTTGGAGAATTCTGGCTGCACAGGTTATATAGTCCGGGGAGAATCGGTGGGAATCACCTTGGATTCTCGCCGACTCATCGAGACTGCAAAGTCATTCTCGACGAATCGACGATTCTGCCTTAGATGAGTTGTCTGACTGCGTCGAGACAGCCGACCCAACCCGGCGAGAATCAACTAGTGATTCTCGACGACTCATCGAGAATCACTAGTGATTCTCGATGAATCCGTTAGAATCACTTAGTGATTCTCGACGATTTACACTTAGACGATTCTCGACTCTCAATCTGCAAGCTGGTCTTTGGCCCATCCTTGCTCCTTGTCTGCTCTTGCTTTATCATAGCCCTGTACTTGAAATTAAGTACACCCCAATAGAGAGAGTACACGTAGGCCAACACACTGATCTGCTCAACGAGGGATTATGTCGCGCAGACCCGTGTATATTGACCTACTGCACCCTGACATTGGTGTGTACTTAGCAATAAATAGCTGCAAGCACAACTAGAAGAAATTCATCAAATACATAGTGAATTCATCTTAGCTTTGATAGGAGGCTTCCTCAAATCCAGGTAATTGTGGATACAATACCCAACAAGATTCACTGTCTCTTGGCGTTGAGTGAGTCACCTTCTCTCAATGCCCAACTACTTAGAATATTAAGTCTGATTCTAGGCGTTGAGTGATTCTGCTCCACTCAATTCCAATCTTGCTTTATCAACTTTCAGCTGCTTAGCGTTGAGTGTGTGAGCATCACTAAACGCCAAACACCTTAGACAAAATTCTGTCTTCACTAGGCGTTGACAGCATTGAGTGAGCAACCTGCACTCAACGCTTTTTGCATTAACCATGTTTCTGCCTCTGCAGTATCTTAGGCGTTGAGAGCGTTGAGTGAGCACGCCTCACTCAACTCTTTCTGCCTTAGCCAAAATTCTGTGTTTAAAACCACTGGCTTAAACAATCTTACTTTGAACTGAGTTTGACGAATGGTGAACTGAGCTCGACGAACTCTGAACTGAGCTCGACGAACTCTAAACTCAATTCAACTCACAGCTATTTGATGTATGGCGTTGAGTGAGTTGACTTCACTCAACGCCTGTGTACTTGGCCATGTTCTCAGCTTGCCACTGCCTTGGCTTTGACTATATAGACTTCACTCAGCGCTATAAGCCATCTAGCATTGAGTGGCTGATCTTCACTCAACGCCTATGGACTTAGACAGATTTCTATCATCCCACACCTTATGTAAGTGTTTACCTGACTTAGCCACTTAGGCTACCTGACCTATCATAGTCATCTACAGACAGGTGTATATCATTGATAATATTGACTTCACTCAAATCCAGGACATTGTGGGCAATGGACCCAACAATCTCCCCCTATTTGAGGAAGTCAAAAACTCTTAAGCAAAGACAATGACATACACAGAACCATGCAGCACAAGGCATAATAAAAGAAAACTAAATAATTGAAAAGTGATCTATAGTTACCGCACTTCCCTGCTTGTAGAATACATTACTGCATCTGACATCTTCTTCCCCGGAATTATTACTGCCTTGCTTATCTGATCATCTGATCATCTTATCCTCTCCCACTTTTTGATTGCTGCAAATAGCAGGAAGGATGCACCTGATAAACTGATCATCTTATCACATGGTCCCCCTCAATTAGGCAGCATTGCTTGACTTGCTCCCCCTTAATTTGAGAATCTTCATATCTTTAAAGGACCATCCTATCTGTATAAAGCCAAATATTTTGAAACTAGAGGTGAGGAGCAATTAAAGCTATACTAAGTTTAACATACCCAACTCAAATTTGAAGGTGTTAAACTTGGCTTCATCTAGTTTCTTAGTGAAGATGTCAGCCACTTGCTTGTCTATTGGGACAAACTCAAGGGTGATGTCTTCATATTCCACATGCTCCCTAATGAAATGATATCTAATCTCTATGTGCTTAGTCCTGCTATGGGAGACAGGATTCCTAGCAATAGAGATTGCACTAGTAGAATCACAGAATAAAGGAGTTCTACTTATCTGGAGGTTGTATTCTTGAAGCTGGTGCTGGATCCACAGCAACTGAGTATAACAGCTCCCTGCTGAGATATACTCTGACTCTGCAGTTGATTTTGCCATACTATTTTGCTTCTTGCTGCTCCAATATACCAGTCTCCCTCCCAAGAACTGACAGGTGTCAGATGTGCTCTTCCTATCCTCTTTGCAGCCTGCAAAATCTTCATCTGAATAGCCAGTTAGTTCAAACTCCCCATTCCTAGGGTAGCAAAGGACAAGATCTAAGATTGCCCTTAAGATACCACAAGATTCTCTTAGCTTCAGAGTAGTGAGATTCTTTAGGGCAAGCCTGATACCTAGCACAAACACATGTATCATACATGATGTCTGGCCTACTTGCAGTCAAATATAGAAGGGAGCCAATTATCCCTCTATACAAAGTTTCATCAACAGGTTTCCCTGCTTTATCTTTGCCTACAGGAATACTTGACCCCATGGAAGTTATATGGTGGAGGATTCTCCATGCCAAATTTCTTGGTTTAACTCCCTAGTGAACTTAGACTAGGATATGGATAAGCCATCATCAATCTGTCTTACTTGGAGGCCCAGGAAGAACTTAAGTTCACCCATACTGCTCATATTAAACTTCCTTTACATGAGTTTAACAACTTTTTGCCGAGGTTGTCATCAGTAGATCCAAAGATGATGTCATCTACATTGTTCTGGACTAGGATGATCTTACCCTTAGATTCCTTTAGGAATAGGGTCTTGTCTATTTCCCCCTTGAGAATTTGTTCTCAATGAGGAAACTAAACAATGTCTCATACCATGCTCTAGGGTCTTACTTCAGCCCATATAGAGCTTTCCTAAGTTTATAAACAAAATCAGGTGAGTTAGGAACTACAAAACCTGAATGCTACTCAACATAGACTTCTTCTTTTAAGTCACCATTTAGATAGATTAACTTCACATCCATTTGGTAGACCTTGAATCCCTTATGTACTGCATATGCAAGGAATAACCTGATGGCCTCCAATCTTGCTACATGGGCAAAGGTTTGATCAAAATCAATCCCTTCTTCTTGTATGTACCCCTTAGCTACTAGTCTGGCCTGGTTCTTAATTATAATGCCATTTTCATCAAGCTTGTTTCTGTAGATCCACTTGACTCCAATGACAATATGACTATGAGGTCTGGGAACCAGCTTTTAAACCCTGCACCTCTTGAACTGGTTCAGTTCCTCCTGCATAGCTCCAATCCAATGTTGGTCTATGTTGGCCTCTTCAAACTTCTTGGGCTCCACTTGGGATAGAAAGCTTGAATACATGGCTGTGTTCTGACTTCTGCTCCTTGTCATTACTCAATGACTTGCCTCACTAATAATCTGGTGTGCTGGATGATCTCTCATATGTCTGACTGCAGGTGGCAGTCTTCTTTTAGTAATAGGGGCATCTTCTTGTTGATCTTCATCCACATCCAGTGTGTCAGGTAGATCTTCTGGAGTATCCATATCATCTTGGATGACTTATGATGCTTCCTTGATGGTCATCTTGTCCATCATCAATTCTGTACCTGCAGTACTATAAGAGGAACTAGGCAGTCCATTGTTAATCATGATAGACTCATCAAGGACTACATGAACTGATTCTTCTACAACTTGGATTTTCAAGTTGTAGATCCTATAGGCTTTGCTATGATTGTTGTACCCAACAAATATTCCATTATAGGATTTGGCAACAAACTTAGTTACATAGGACTTTCCATTGTGAAGCACAAAGCATTTACTCCCAAAGATTCTGAGATAGCCCAGATTTAATTTCCTGCCCTTCAAGATCTCTTAGGGAGTCTTCTTATAGCCTTTGGTAATAGAGGCTCTATTGAGGACATGACATGCAGTATTTACTACCTCAGCCCAGAAATATTCTGGGAGAGATGTGTCACTCAACAGTGTTCTACCAGCCTTTATGAGAGTCCTATTTTTCCTCTCAACTATGCCATTTTGCTGCGGTGTTCTAGGAGAAGAGAATTCTTGATGAATCTCATGCTCTTCGCAGAATTTTATCATGCTATCAGACTAGAATTCTTTCTCATGATCACTTCTGATTTTGACCACAGAACAGCAAAGCTCATTCTGAATTTGCTTGACAAACCTCACGAAGACATCAAGGGTTTCATCCTTCTTCTTAAGAAAGAACACTCAAGTAAACTTGGAATAGTCATCAACTACCACAAGAGTGTATACTTTCCTACCAAGACTGTGAGTTGGTATTGGACCAAATAGTTCCAAGTGCAAGAGGTATATGCACTTCACAGAGTCTTTGGTCCCAATACCCTTGAAGGATACTTTTGTCTGCTTACCCTTTTGGCAAGAAGAGCAAATGCCCTCCTTAGAGCACTTCATATTGGGGCCATTCCTAACTAGCTCTTGACTGAAGAGCTTGCCAATAGTCTTGTAATTCAAATGGGATAGTCTTTTGTGCCACTGGACACAGTAGGAGACTTTCTCATTTGCCACAAAACAGATAGGAGAATCTGTGTCTAAACATAAAAAGTTCAAGCAATAAACATTTCCACTCCTAGTGCATGTCAAGATGACCTCTTGGTCACTTGACCTCCTAATTAAGCACTCATCCTTATGGAAGACAATTACATAGCCAAGATCAGAAAGCTGGCTTATGCTTATAAGGTTGTGTTGCAACCCTTCAACATAAGCCACCTTTGTGATGGTGACTATGCCATTGGTGCTCTTACCATACCCTCTGGTTACACCTCTATCTGAACCTCCAAAGATGACTTTGGGTCTATCTTTTACTGGAGTAAACTCCTTCAAGTTGCTCCTTGTTCCAATCATCTGCCTGGAATAGCCACTGTCCAAGTACCATATAGGGGTATGTCACCTTGAACTATCCTGCAATATAAAAATTACTTAACCTTAGGACCCCAATATCTATTGGGTCCTAGGTGCATGTTAACATGAAACTGAACATGTCCACCAGAAAAATTTCTGACTGGTGGACTAACCCTAGCTCTAGCCACATTGCCATTGTGCCAACAGTCAATGACAAAGTGCCCTATCTTACCACAGCACCAAAAACCATGTATGTTATATCTTCTTTTCTGTGAAGTCCTTTCAGCTTGATGAACTGCAACCTTGAGAGGAGGAAGATGTGCTGCAGCCTTTTTCTGACTTCTTTCAACCAGAATTTGACTGAATGTAAGTCTTATAGCTGGCTGATTTGGTCTGCCCTGAGTGCCAGCAGTAGCTAGCTTCTTTTCAGAAAATATGCTCATGATGGCTTCAGATATGCCCAGATCAGCCTGATTCTTAAACTTGCCCTTAGTTAGAACCTTTGCTATCAGATTCTGAGCCTTAGCTGCATCAACATTCTTGAGAGTTGGTGTAGAAGCACCAAAGACAAATGGTCCAGATTGGGCCATTTGAAATTTCTCATTGGTAGCCTTGACTGCACACACCCTGCCAAAACTTTCATTATGACAGTGAATATCTTTGTTCACTCCAGATGAATAGCCCCTCTCCCAATGACCATAAGAACTTTCTTGGTCATACCTATTAGAAAGTATCAAAACTTTTCTGAAAAGAATGGGAGGCTTAGAAGCAATAGGTTTAGGTGGAACTGGAACTTTGCCCTTCCATTTGGAAGAAACAACTCTTGTGCTTCCCTTAAATCCCAACCCCTTCTTGCCCTTTTGAGAGGAGAAGGAGTCTATCAAGGGGAGGACAGTGCTTGGCTTAGAATAGCTAGCAACTATTCTTTTCTCCATCTCAAGCTTATCTTCAATCTCCCTGATTAGACAGTGCCTGTGCTTGATTGAGGCAACCTGAATGTCTAAGAGGGACTTAAGTTGGCTAATTTCCCTAGCTTTCTGGTCCAGCAAATTTGCTATTACAGTCTGTTGGGCAACTGAGAGCTTAAGAGATGAGATCTCTTTAGCTTGCTTCTTAGATAACTTATTGACCTTCTTGAAAGCATTCAGAAGTTCTTCATACTTGTCAATCAGTTGATTGACATCTCCTTCAGATCCAGAATCTTCTTCACCACAAGGTGAAGAGGCTTCTAAGCAAGTACTAGTCTCAAACTCAGACAGATAAGCAGAGTCAGGTGATAGATGTACCTTTCTCTGACCAGACGAATCCTGGTTGCTTTCCTCATCAATCATTGCCATCAGTACTATGTAGCTATAAACATCTTCATCCACCTCTGACTCACTGTCTGACAGTGTCAGAGGGGCTCTGATTCCTATCCTCCCTGGAGGATTGACTTCTCCAACAGCAATAGCTTCATCTTTAATAGTAGCAGTAACTAGCACAATATAGGCTTCCTTTTCTTCAGACGCAGAAGATGATGAGTCTTTCCAACTATTTTCCTTCTTGGTAATAAAGGACTTTTCCTTCTTTCCTTTGTGTTGGTGTTGCTTCTTCTCCTCAGTCTCCTTCCTCTTCTCTAGGCAGTCAGCTATCACATTCCCAGGCTTGCTACAACAGTAACAAATAACTTTAGAGGAATTATATTTATTATGTTTAGAACCATACCTGTCAGTCTTGGACTGGTTCTTTCTATGATGAGTGGAATTGGAAGGCCTTTTCTTCCAATGCTTCTTCTTCATTAACCTTTGGAGTTGTCATGAAAAGGCTGCAAAATCTTCATCATACATACTGCTGTCTGATTCCCCTGAGTCAGAGATGTCTGACTCAGATGGTATCCTTGGTGGAGAAGGAATCCTTTCCTTGCCTTTCCTTGTGCTTTCAGCTTTGAAGGCCAAGGAATTTTTTTTGGCCAGTGATTTGTTGGAGGCATCCTCCTCCTTCCTGGAAGCCAGTTGTATCTCATAAGAGAGCAGCTTCCCAAACAATATTTGGGGAGGAGTGACAGCAAGCTTAGCTATCTCTCTTATGGCACAAATCTTAGTATCCCAATCTCTAGTGAGAGATCTGAGAAACTTGTCATTAATTTCATAATTATTAAAGACCCTTCTATAGGTCTTCAACTCATTTATGATCTTGAATAATCTTTCATAACATGTAGTTATGTTCTCCTTTAGAATTTGCCTGAAAGCCTCATAATCATGGTTGAGCAGAGACTTCCTATAATCTCTTACCTCATCAGTACCCTCCATGTAGACCACAAGGGTGTCCCATATCTCCTTGGAGGTCTGGCAGTGAACCAAGTTAAGGAAGGTTGAGTCATCTATGACACTGGCTATGATGTTCTGTGCTCTCTTATCCAGGCCAGCTAGTATGACCCCCATCTTTGGTCATTTCAGAGAGTGTCTTTGGTGTCTGGATGTTGGAATCCAGAACAGAGACCTTCATGGGAATGATAGGTCCCTCCCTAACAGTTGCAAAAATTCTTGGATCATAGGCTTCCATGAATAGCCTCACCCTTTCTTCCATATTCCAAACTGCTCCTTTCTTCAGATGGGGAGTTTCATTGAACTCAGCTCTCTCAGGCTCTCTCCTGAGCCCATGACCACTTAGAAGCGGCTACCTAGCAAAATCACTCAGATTGTTAAATCCTTTTTACCTCCCTCTGATATCATTTGAAAGATCTTATTTTAAGATAGCTAACAACCTAGGGGGTGAATAGATCTGCTTAGGTCTTTTTGAGAGTCGTTTTAAATCACTTGATTGTTTCTTTAAGCTTTCAGCTTATAGTGATCTAGAGCTTATCCTTAGCACCTGCAATTAAGAAAATGAAAGCATACCCAGAAAAGCACACAAGTTTTTTATAGTAGTTTCCCAAAATTATGTGTACATCCACTCTCCTCCCACCTTGCTAACTTCCTGTTAGTCAAGGCAAATCTCCAAACCAATGCTCCAAGGAGCTTACACCTCAGATCCCTCAGGATCTCTCAATCTCCTCCAAGACTTTCACCTTAGCCACAAAGGCCTACACTCAGTGATACAAGTTGAAAGTGAGGGGATAAGTTGTAAACTACTCTAGAGGGGGGTGAATAGAGTATTCAAAATTTTATGAACACTTAGTCAGCTCCCTTGGAGTTTATTTGCGGAATAAAAAATCTGATACTTGAACCCTAAGAGCCTAACACAGTGAAGTGCACAAGTGAAGAAGTTGACTGAAATTTCAGTTAACTACAAGCCTATCACAGCAACTAGCAATCCTAGGTAGTTCTATCACAGCCACAGAATAAAATGAATAAACAAGATAACCAGATGGACACAGGATATATAGTGGTTCCCTTTAAATAGGTACATCCACTCTTCTACCACCCTGGTAGGAATCCACTACAGGTTTTTGCTAAGGTGCCCTGCCACCAATGATCTGATTCAGGTAGATCAAACAGACCCTTTGAGCTTTTGATAAGGATGCTCAACCACAGGTTGTTGATAAGGTGCCCTGTCACCAACGTTCACTTTTGAAGAGGTGTGAACAAACTCTTTTTACAAAGGGGTTGAGAGGGTTAGATTATCTTCTCTGTTTTAAATACAGATTAGAGAAGATTTGTGGATTCTCTAAAGAATCAAAGTCTCCCCCTGGCTCAGTGGAAGTCCAGGGAAAGCCTTTGCTTCAGGATGAAGGAGTTTCAGATAAACTGAAACTAAATCCTCAGAGATCTGAAGACTGATTTTTATCAGGTCTTAAGATTCTGGAGCACTTGAAGCAGAACTGAAGCTCTTTCTGAAGTCTTGAAAAACTCTAAGCAAATTGCTCAGGAGACTTGAGAATGAAAGATGATTGCTCTGGGCTTTTGCTTCAGGAAAACTTTTCTTCTTCTTGTTGTGAGATTGTGAAGAGCTGCTCTGATGATGCTTGAGCGAAATGGATAATATTTCTCTGTGTCTGTAACTTCTTCTTTTCTGAGAGAAGAATCTCTTTTAAATATGTCTTCACGTTTTTCTTTTGGAACGGCTCTATTGATTTGAATTCTCGAGCCCTGCAACAGATTATCTCAAAATAGAATATAGCAATAGGAATGGAATGGCCTATTAACTTTCTGTCAGTCCCAATAAGGAATAAAATAAGCGGGAAAAATATCTCAGCATAAAGACGTACCATTCTTGGAAATAGTACATAGTACCAACGGCTAGAAAACAGGCTGGAAAGATAAAGTCAACGTAATTTGTATAATAGGACAAAATGCTTTATCAAGAGTACTGAATCCCGTGATTTATGCTTGACAGAATTTGTAATCAATTTATTTGAATTTAAACCATAAATTTAGCAACAATAATATCAGAGAATCAATCTAACCACCAACTAAAACACTTGGAAATAAACCAAGGAATAGAATAAATACAAAAAGATAAAGGCAGACAGAAATCGTCGAACAGGAGTTCGAAGATCGTCGACCTACTAACAGATCGTCGACTAAAAACAGAAGTCTGTCGAAACAGAAATCGTCGAACGGAAATCGTCGACCAACTCAAACTATCGTCGACCAAAGCAAAAGATCTGTCGAGACAGATAACGTCGACCAGAAATCGTCGACCAGCTAATAGATAGTCGACCAGCTAACAGATAGTCGACCAGCAAAGGCAAATATCTGTCGAGACAGAAATCGTGAAGCAAGAACACGATCGTCGATCTGTTGATGACAGATCGTCGACCAACCTTCAGAGCGTAGTAAGCTTGCTCTGAGATCGTCGACCAACGGTCGACGATAATTGTCTTGACTCAACGATTCGATAGCCCTGCTATCGTCGATCAATGATCGACGATCGCGAGGCCTCGTTCGACGATAGTCGAACGGAAAAAGCCTTAACCAAAACACATTCTAAAACTACTAGCCTAAACTCTAGGTTAGTCATATACTGCCCTAGGGAGACTAAGCAAAGTCTAAACATGATCATATATCTTTATATGGATCAAGAGGGGCTGGAAAGGGATTACATAAGCCAAATCACATCTAGGGTACCAACACAAGTATCACCTACCTCAGGCACCTAAGCCCTACCAATCAGGATATGGAGGATAGCCCTACCTCAGAGCAAGCTTGCTCCTACAACTTAGAGAGATACACTCTCCTATAGTTCAGACAAAACTGCCCTACTTCTCAGTGAGTAAAACTCACCTACCTCAGAGAGATACACTCTCCCGCAGCTCAGGCAAATTTGCCCTACCTCAGACCCAAAGGTCCTACAGCACAGATCGAGAAGGATCCTACAAAGAGAAATAGTTTAATTAACTTTGACATAGAGAAATTTCTGTGTCAACCACTTGAGCAGAAAACTTTCTGCTCCAACTCTCCTCACAGCAGGGAATGGATTTACTGGAGGAACTCAGAAGATACCTTTTAAACTTGCTGCTGAAGGCTAAAGATCTTTTGATCTTAAGTCTTCAAATAGCCCACTGAACCTGCCAAAGGATGAAGGTTCTTCTTTCTTAAGAACAGATTCTGAATCTGTTGTGGCAGATGGAGACTTGCACAGCTAACTGAATTTTTCTTGTTAGAGAGCTTCAAGTTCACGTACATCAATGACGAACTAGATGAAGGTTGCTGCTCTCCTTTTTGAATAGTGTATGCCCTAAAAGTTATCTTTGTCTTGGCCCTATCTCTTCCTTTTGTAGTTCGCTTATCAACGACTCTTACAGATCGATGGGCCCACCTACAGCTTCCAGTTGCGCCTTGTTTTAAGTGAAGAAGATGTCCAGTAGCTTCCCCGTGTCTGATTTGACCTTAGTTGACTTTGTCGATTTTGCTGACGTCAGCACCTGTGGACTTAGCCAAAATCGAGCATCAGAGAATAGGCATTGAGTGAGTAAGCATCACTCAATGCCAAAACACTTAGACAAATTCACAGTCTCTTGGCATTGAGTGAGTCACCTTCTCTCAATGCCAAACTACTTAGAATATTAAGTCTGATTCAAGGCATTGAGTGATTCAACTGCACTCAATGCCAATCTTGTTCTATCAGCTTTCATCTGCTTGGCATTGAAGGTGTGAGCATCACTCAACGTTAAACACCTTAGACAAAATTCTGTCTTCACTAGGCGTTCATAGCGTTGATTGAACAAACTCCACTCAACGCTTTTTTCCTTAACCTTGTTTCTGCCTCTGCAGTATCTTGGGCATTGAGAGCGTTGAGTGAGCATGCCTCACTCAACGTTTTTTGCCTTAGCCAAAATTCTGTGTTTAAAACCACTGGCTTAGACTGTCTTACTTAGAACTGAGTTCGACGAATGGTGAACTGAGCTCGACGAACTCTGAACTGAGCTCGACGAACTCTGAACTTAGTTCAACTCACAGCTTTTTACTGTATGACGTTAAGTGAGTTGACTTTACTCATCGCCTGTGGACTTGGCCATTTTCTCAGCTTTTCACTGCCTTGGCTTTGACTATATAGGCTTCACTCAGCGCTATAAGTCATCTGGCGTTTAGTGACTGATCTTCACTCAACGCATGTGGACTTAGATAGTTTTTTGTCATCCCACACCTTAGGTTAGTGTTTACCTGACTTAGCCACTTAGTCTACCTGATCTATCATAGTCATCTATAGACATGTGTATATCATTGATAATATTGACTTCACTCAAATCCAGGACATTGTGGGCAATGGACCCAACAGTCGATTTTTTTAGAGTTAAAAAAAGAGGTTGGCAGTAAGCAAGACCCCGAGATGATCCCGCTGCTCAGGCTCCCACTAGCTGGCAGGTCTAGAAGGCGCGCTCGGCACCGAGTAGACCCTCTTCCAGGCTCTCACTAGCTGGCAGGGCCGTAGGCTCACCTGGGGGGGTAAGGGAATACCTCGAGTGGTGATTTCGCTGTGCAGACTCTCCTAGCTGGCAGGGCTGGAAGGCACGCTCAGCCCCGGGTAAACTCGCTCTCTAGGATCTCATTCATTGGGCGGGGCTGTAGGCACACCTGGGGGGAAAGGATGAGAGGTTGAAGAAAGAATTGAGAAACTAAGCAAGACCCCGAGATGATCCCGCTTCTTAGGCTCCCACTAGCTGACAAGTATGGAAGGCGAGCTCGGCCCCGAGTAGACCCGCTGTTAGGCTCTCACAAGTTGGCATGGCTGTAGGCTCGTCTTGGGGGGGGGGGTAAGGGAATACCTCGAGTGGTGATTCCACTACTCAGGCTCTCCTAGCTGGCAGGGCTGGAAGGCACGCTCGGCCCCGAGTAGACTCACTGTCCAGGCTCTCATTAGCTGGGCGGGGCTGTAGGCACACCTGGGGGGAAAGGATGAGAGGTTGAATAAAGAATTGAGAAACTAAGCAAGACCTCGAGATGATCCTGCTGCTTAGGCTCCCACTAACTTGCAGGTGTGGAAGGCACGCTCAGCCTCGGGTAGACCCTCTATCAGGCTCTCACTAGCTGGCAAGGTCATAGGCTCGCCTGGGGGTAAGGAAATACCTCGAGTGGTGATTCCCCTGCGCAGACTCTCCTAGCTGGTAGGGCTGGAAAACACGTTTGGCCCTGGGTAGACTCGCTGTCCAGGCTCTCATTAGCTGGGCGGGGCTGTAATTACACCTGGGGGGAAAGGATGAAAGGTTGAAGAAAGAATTGAGAAACTAAGCAAGACTTGAGATGATCCCGCTGCTCGGTATCCCACTAGTTGGTAGGTCTGGAAGGCATTCTCAGTCCCGGGTAGACCCGCTTCCAGGCTCTCACTAGCTGGTAGGGCCATAGGCTTGCCTGGGGGGTAAGGGAATACCTCGAGTAGTGATTCTGCTTCGCAAACTCTCCTAACTTGCAGGGCTGGAAGGCGCGCTCGGCCCCAGGTTTACTCACTTTCCAGGATTTCATTAGCTGGGCAGGGCTGTAAGCACACCTGGGGGGAAAGGATGAGAGGTTGAAGAAAGAATTGAGAAACTAAGCAAGACCCCGAGATGATCCCGCAACTCAGGCTCCCACTAGCTTCCAGTTCTGGAAGGCGCGCTCGACCCATGGTAGACCCGCTACCAGGCTCTCACTAGCTAACAGGGTCGTAGACTCTCCTCGGGGTTAAGGGAATACCTTGAGTGGTGATTCCGCTGTGCAGACTCCCCTAGCTGTTAGGGCTGGAAGGCACGCTCGGCCATAGGTAGACTCGCTGTCCAGGCTCTCATTAGCTGGGCGGGGCTGTAGGCACACTTGGGGGAAAGGATGAGAGGTTGAAGAAAGAATTGAGAAACTAAGCAAGACCACGAGATGATCCCGCTGCTTAGGCTCCCACTAGCTGGCAGATCTGGAAGGCATGATCGGCCCCGGGTAGACCCGCTACCAGGCTCTCACTAGCTGGCAGGGTCGTAGGCTCGCCTGGGGGTAAGGGAATACCTCGAGTGGTGATTCAGCTGCATAGACTCTCCTAGCTGGCAGGGTTGGAAGGCACGCTCGACACCGGGTAGACTCTCTTTCCAGACTCTCATTAGCTGGGCGGGGGTGTAAGAACACCTTGGGGGAAAAGATGAGAGGTTAAGTAAAGAATTGAGGAACTGAGCAAGATCCTGAGTGGACCCACTGTCAGTCTCTCACTAGTTGACAGGACTGTATAATCTCTTGGGGGGGAATAAGGAAGAAGGGGATGTTTGTTTAAGTGGTCCCAGGTGGGCCCGATAATCAAGTTTATACCAAGCAGACAGAGAAGTGGAAATCATGATGGAGTCACGATGTTCTCGATGACAACTTCCCACACGGCTAACACAAAACCTTAGTGAGGATGGGATGACCCAGACCCCTCTCGACAGGCCTCTCGGTAGGGGTCTCGACAAGGTTCTCGGCATAACACTCTCGACAGGGGTCTCAATAAGGTTCTCGACATAACCCTCTCGGCTGGGGTCTCACCCAGGCTATCGTCATAGCCCTCCCACCTGGGGTCCCTGACAGCACCTCTCGACAAGGCTTTAGGCACGGCCCCCTTTCGGCAAGGCATTCGGCAGGTCCATTCCGACAAGTTTTACTAGGCCAGCTCTTCAAACGTGCGGAGGTTATCACCAAAGAGCCTAGGGTTAGCGCAGAAGTCAAGGACATCCCAGCAAAAAGACAAATCTTTCAATACGAAGTAATAGTGGAAGCATTGGGGTGGGGATCTCTCCCCTTACCAAATTAACAAAAAATACAACTTTACGCGTTTACAAAAATAAGATTATAATGAAAGCTCAAAAATTTAGAAGCTATTGTGCAGGCTTGTTGGGGGTCCCGTGGGAGTTTCTTCTTGAGGTCTCCCCGGAGGTCCCGCTGGAAGTTCTGCTGGGGGTGTAGCCAGAGGACTCGCCGGGCGAGCTTACGCCAGTTTCCTCATCTAAGACCACCTCTGTCGTGTTGATGGTTCCTCATCTAAGGCCTGGGGATGGGCTCGAACAACCAGGGCAAAACCCCTCACGACGGCAGGGTCTCACCTCTTTCGTTCAAAAGCTCTGTCTCCCGCAACACCCTGATGACCATCTTGGTCGTAGCTTACGCATTCTGCTAGATGATCACGTCGAGCTCGTACACAGAATAATGACAGTGCTCCACTCTCTCCTCAAGTTATGGCCGGGCCTGCGCTAGGGCCAGCGCCTCCTCCAGGCACTTCATCTCGGCTCACAACAGCTGGTTCTTACTGTAAGACCCCCCTTTTTTATCTTTTAAAACACCGGGGTCTTAGGCCCAGAACCGCCACTTTGCGGTGACACCCTCACGCCCTGAAGGGTCATCACCACAAAGCGCCGATTTTGCCGGCCAATTCAATCACAGAAAGGTAGCACAATAAAGTAAAAGCAAGTCCACAGGAAAATCACATATATATAAAAAAAAAAGTCTCCACAAAGGGAGTGTCCACATAATAATATATCAGAGTACTAAAATACGGGCTTATGCCCGGTACACCATAATCCTCACTATAGGTCACTCATGCGGAAGCAAAAACAAAACATCTACTCAAGGTCGAGACTCACGGTCCCGGCTGTATGAACTCTGGAGCTAGACTGCCACATCTCCAAGCGCACCGGTCTCTGGGGCTGCTCCCTCGTGCTGGGCTCCACGATCCCCTAAAATGATGCGGTTCGAAAAATGTTAGTCATAAAGACTAAGCCCTATTATCCCCTACCCATTCCCCCATGGCTCCTAGGTACCGAGCAGAGAGGAAGAAAGGGAAATACATGAAGGTGGAGATTAAATCAAAAGAAAACAGGTGGCAGCGGAACTAATCTAGCAATTCTAAAATAAACAATGGCAATGACAGAAAGTAGGAAATATTACCTTAACTTATGCGCGGAAGCACCTAAGCCAAGAGATCTTCTGCAAGGCTCCCATCGTATAAAGTGCCCCATACCACTTATACAATGGGGTGTCGGTTATCAAATAACAGCATATATATATTGAATTTAACCTTAATTTATAAACTTGCCCGCACAAGCTTATAGACCAAGGGGTCGTTTTGCAAGTCCTAATGTATAAGCGTCCCATTCCACTTATACTTTAGGTGTTAGGGGTTAAATGAATCGATTATGCTATGACATGCAAGTGGGTATGATGGAACATGTAAGTGCAACTCACACACCCGACTCTGTGCACACAGACCTTTAGTTTCCCCTTTCGGAGCCGTTACCTCCCAGTATACCTCCGTAGTGGCAGACGAAAGCGGTGGATTGGGCCTCGCCCACCTCTAAACCAGTAAAGCACTACCGGTCAGACCTATCGTACGCCTCAATGCTTGTTGCACGAAGCGGACTCCTGCGTACTCTTGCTAGTGCTAACCACACTTGCCGAGTCATCGTATTGGCGTCGGTGCATCGACCCTCCAATACCGAAGACCCACCACCTTAATTTTCTTTCCTTTTATGCACATGCAAATTTAATCGTAATAAAAAAAATGAGCTGAAGCTCCCCGGACCATTCCGTCCGTCTCTTAACCAACCGAGCCGAAGCTCCCAACAATCTTCCGGTGCTAACAGTTTTTGTGAAATGTGAGGTCCTAATTACTAGGTTACTCTTTTCAGTTTGTTATTATAATTTATGTTAACCCAGGACTACCCCCGGTATTCCCTGTGAAGGGCTCTCAAAGGGCACTGGGAACTATGATGGTAGCTGAAGCCCATCGTTCCCTTTCACAAGGCACTTATTGTTATTGTTTGATTCCCTATACCCATTTCCTTCTCATATCACGATAGACTAACCTAGGGTGATTTTTAACCTTCCTCTCTTCGGGAAAGACGATCTTTCGTCGAACCCGAGCACCTCTTAACTCTAGCCAACACCACTTCTCACTACTCTTCATATCATTCTATTGTGAAATCATCCACATCTATCCACCCGACAAAATGACTAACTTCAACAACTATCCCAGATCATATCCTATTGCAATTTAACAATTTGTTATATGAAGACCAACCTAGACTATATGTCGAACCGATTAGGCAATGATCTAATACTCATCCAAATGCCCTAAATTATTTACTGGAGACTTATCATGATATAATTAGCCTAAATCCATAAAATGGTAATTTTCCTAATTTATCTGGCATTTAATTAATTTCCTCAAAAATTCCAAGGGCTACCGATTTGAACATGAACTACCCTAAGTACTCATGCAAGATGTCCAAAAAAATTATCCTAAATATTATGTAATCTCAATATGGTAAATCCAAAGTATCACAATTTTTTTATCATCAAAAAGGCACTAAAACTATTTTAGCAATATTTTTTATATTTCGTTATTTGTGAATCAAGTACAGAGAATATCCAACCAAAAATTATAAATTAATTATACTATGCAGATACAACTGTAAAAATAGCATTAACCCAGTTTCATAATTTTTTCAGAAAGTATTAATCTCTGAATAAATTAATTATTAAATATCTCCATAAGGTGGACTTGTAAAGAAAGTATTGTAACTAAAATTCTAAAAATCATGAATAAATTTCTACAAGTATATAATAACCTGAAAATCTCAATTCCTAAGCCTCATAATTGTTAAATAGCAATATCATCCATAATTAATTTTTAAACCATAAAACCCTTTTTTAATATTTGTGAAGGAAGTACTAGATTTACTCAACTACAAATTATACAAAAATTCAGGTGCAACCATTATGAACTTAAACATTTACTTCAAAGATTTCATGGGGTTACAATGAAGAAAAAGATCTAAATAATTAAAACATCAATTAGGGCTATAACTAACGTTACAAATGAAGTGCTGGAAATAGACATTATAAAATTCTAGTAAAATTGCTACAGATTCTACCCACTCCAAAACTCACTCTACCCGAGTTTCACAGCTTTTAGATAATGTTTAGTAACAGATTTTACTTATTTGGTATTTTATCCTAAAGCTAAGGTTAGGGTTTTGAGGTATCTATCTATCTCCAAATCCTCTAAGATTCCATCCAGATGATTTATATTATGCTAACGTCGACCCTACTGAATTTCAAGGAAATATGAGGGCATTTGCCCCCATGTCCTTCACAACCCTCAAAACCCTCCATTTAGGGTTTTAGTTTGGATCCTAAGGTAAACCAACCCTAAACCACGCCATTTTTCTCCAAGTGGGTTGTAATAACCCTTCTAAGTCAATGGTCAAAATATCAGCCTCTGTTGAGGTGATTTGACTATTCCAACCTCTTAGTGCACTTTTTACTCAAAAATGCCTCATTAATGCCTAGTTAAGAATAGATGACTTTCTATCCAAAACTCATCCAAATGACTTGAGATTTTGTACAGAGCTAGGTTTTATAGCCAGATACCACTCACCAAACTTTGGGAGGGTTTGGAGGTCATTTGACAACTTAGATAAATTATTCTAACTTTATTAAATTAAAACAAAAACCCTAGGCAAAGTATCTCCAAAAATTCCCATTTTTATACAGCCTCTAGATATGGATAAGGGTAACCCCCTACCCAAATTTCAGGTCATTTGGACAAGGGACGAAGAGTGAGCATTCATTTTAGTTCCTGCCTAACTCTAGGTACAGCCCCCACTAAAACGGGTGTTGCGGTCAAACCACTGACCCAAACGAGTTGAAATCAATTTTAAATTAATTTAGACTCGAAGGGATACAACTTTCGTGATGGGCCATTTTTCCTAAATTGGCCTTTAAGTGCCTCGTTTTGCAGCATCAATATACGCCCATTTTATATATATTTTCCTTATATACTATATTCAAAACTTTATAATATAAATATGTTTTACTGTTCATCTTCTACAGAACCCGTGAACTGAAACCAGACAACTTATATTTTCTGTAGCTCATCCGCGATCCATCGCCGGCGGTCCGGTCACTTCCCTGGCCAGCCAGCCACCACCACCACCTTCTTCGAGGCGATGGCTATCGGTCGGCGATGGTTTGGCCGCCGGAGGTGGCAGTTTCTGGCGTACCCAAAAAATATATTTTTCATGGTTTTCCATGAAAACGCGAGATAGGTCCGGCTCCGTTGAGCACGAACTTCCTTTCTAAGATCCTAAGATCTACCCACAAAAGAATAAGTGGAGGAGGACCTTGTTCCCGGTTTGGAGGCGAGATGAACGTCGGATTGTCATGGCGCGGTGGTGGCGTTCCCGAACTTCTCCTACAGCAAGAACAATGAATCAAATCCGTTTGGTCAAGAGTGTAACCTTCTCATCTTGCTCTAAGGGGGATTTTATAGATCTCTAAGTGGGGGAGGGGAAAGGGTAAAGCATTCATGGCCATGAATGCTCTCTCTTAATAATATTTCGGTTATGGTGGAGGGAGAGGAAAAAGTGGAAGGTGAAAAGATTGATCCAGGTGGCGATTTCCTATTGGACCAACACTTCCTCATTTTTTAAGTAATTAGAGAAGGAAGCGGCCCATAAATACTCTTGGTGTAACTTTCCATACCAGAATTTATTATAACGCGTGTTAGAATAATTTCGGGCCTGAACCGACGTTTCGGCCTGTGTCATGGGCATGACACGTAGGTCACGGGCGTGACAGACCCGGGTGGCAAATTCTTAGTTCGACGATTATCTTCCTGATATCGACGATCGTCGAAGGGGGGGTCACGCCCTAGGTCACGGGCGTGACACGTCGGTCACGGGCGTGACAGGCTCGGATTGCAAATTCTGCGCACGTCGATCATCTTCCTTAGATCGACGATCGTCGAAGGGGTCACGCCCTAGGTCACGGGCGTGATATGTCGGTCACGGGCATGGCAGAACCGTGATGCAAATTCTGCGCTCGCCGATCGTCTTCCTTAGATCGACGATCGTCGAAGGGGTCACGCCCTAGGTCACGGGCGTGACATGTCGGTCACGGGCATGACAGACCCGTGATGCAATTTCTCAGTTCGCTGATCGTCTTACTGAGATCGACGATCGTCGAAGGGGGTCACGCCCTCGGTCACGGGCGTGACATATCGGTCACGGTCGTGACAGGCCCGGGTGGAAAATTATGCGTTTGACGATCGTCTTCCTGAGATCAACGATCGTCGAAGGGGGTCACGCCCTAGGTCACGGGTGTGACGGGTCGGCAACGGGCGTGACCAACCCGTGACCCAGAATCTTGGTCGATGGACTTCAATTCTTGGGTTTCCTAGGGTTCTGTCACGACATACCGACTCCTAGGGGTTTCACCGGAAATGGGATGTTACACTCGCACTCAATGCTGGCCACTCTGGCACGAGTCAATTGGGCTTGCGCGGAGTCCTACAAGAAGGTCCTGTTAGGCAAAAATGTATGTGCTAAATAAACGTACTAAGGGAGCTTGAGTGTTAGAAGGTCACACTTACCTCGGCGGCCGGGAGAAGGGAGAGAAGCTTTTGGGAGGCCGCTAAGTCGGCCTTTAGGCTAGCCACCTCAGCGACGGCCGCATCCATCGACTTGATCGTATCAATAAGGTTGTGCTCTATGGTGTGGGTGCGGCACCCAGCCATGTGTGAAAGCTGGACCGCGCGAAGTTGGGCCTAGGAAGCATCGAACACAAGGTCCCAGGATATCGTCCGGTCAAACGTGTCGGCGTCCTCCCGGCTGTAGAGGCCATATCCTTGCGCGAAGGCGTGGCAGGTGCTTGAATCCCACTCCCTCCAAGAGGGAAGAAGGGTGGAAACCGTGATGTAGTTGGTGGTATGATCCCACTGGAGCAAAGGCAGGCCCTCTGTATCCTTGTATTTATTGCCGAAGCCAAAATTCCGGTGACCTTTCGGAACCGACTGGCGAGAGGACTCAGCCGGGGTCTCTATGGCAGACTGGACAACATCCGCCTCACCAGCAACTGAAGGGGTCTCAGCAGGGGCTTCAGCGGAAGCCAGTACGATAGATTTACCCTTGTCCGCAGCCGAGGGTTTTGATCTCTTGGGAGGAGGGGCAGGGTGGGAACTCGGCTTCCGCTTCTGGGCACTTGGCGCAAAAGAGAATCTCGGCTCCTCCCAGCAAGCGGCTGCGACAAACTTGGCGAGAGCTAAGGGATCGGCGAGTGCCCTGGTCTCGTCAAAATATTGGTGGAGGGGGATTTCTCGTTCACCTACGAGACCCATGGCTAAGTAACCCTGCTTCTCAAGTCAAAACAAAGGATTATGAGAATAGACTGAAATCATACCTTCGTCGGGAGGAACAGGCAGGAGAGAATCCAGGTCTCGCCGAAGGATCGGGACATCAAAAATCTTAGTCCCGAAAAATTTGACGAGGAAGCCCTCTCTCCCTCCGAGAGCGGGAGGCTTATAGGTCACGTCGTCGTACTGAACTGGCGCGAGCGGAATGTTTCCAATGTCTCCGGAGATAAAAACGAATCTCTATCTCCAGTGGTGGTTCTTATTGGTGAGACCGCTCATCTCCACCAATTGCCCCAAGAAGAAGACTACACTGCCTTTCGCGTGGAAGTTGAACAGTTTTTGAAAGATGGGCAGGCTGAATTCGATCCCTTCCGCCCGCATGTAGCAGATGAAGGCCACCAGAATCGCGACGGAGTTTGGGTTGAGCTGGGCCAGCACCACCCCATAGTACCGAAGGGCCTGGCGCACTTCCGGCCAGAGGAGGAGGCGGAACCCCACCTCGAAGTGCTCCAGGGGAATGACATGCTCCCCGACTGGCGCGAGGTTAACTCTGTCGTTGTTCCCGGGGTTCCGCGCCGAGAACCCAGTGGAGATGAAGTTGGCGACTATCATGTCGAACTCCTCCAAAGTCAGCCGGCAGGGAGGGAAATTGTGTTCAAAAAAGGATTGCGCGGACTTGGAGCGGCCATTGCCCTCACCAGGCATTTCGAAGAGAAGGCGAGATCCTTTGCGCTGCAGAGATCGGTTAGAGCATTCACAAAGTATCAAAGAGAGCATGAGAAGAACTGGTAAAAAGGACACAGATACAAAGGGGATCTCGCCGAGCGAGAGCCTCAAAACAGCAAAAGATAAAAAAGAAAATAATAATAACAAATAATACTCATAAGAATTGTCAGCTGCCGAAAGGCGCAGGTGGTACAAAGGGGAAGGGGTAGGCTGGGGGGTTGGGGAGAGAAGAGATAAAGGCCACAAGGCTCAGTACGGCTCCCACCTCCAACGACCCCGATCTCGTCTCCCCGGCCTTAGAGGTGCCCACGGATTGTAGAAGGCCGTGAGAGTGGTCAGCCCTTGGTTGGCAACAGAGCTGACCCTGATCCCGCGTGATATATCTTCTTGGGGAGGTCTCGGTGGAAAACGTCTTGTGGGTATCCATTTTGCCAATGAGGTAGGCGCAGTCCCGCTCGACAGTCCCCAGCCGCTGATCCATCATCCCCAGCTGCTGCTCCATCTTCTCTTGGATTCCCTTCACCACCTCGGAGTTGGCTCGCTGATGCCACGCAAGCTTGGATAGGATTGACGCAATCCTTTTCCCCCACACTTTGCCACTCCCGGAGGCTTCAAGAATGTCTTCCATCTGGCCATGAGAGGGGAGGGGGTTAGTCTCCCCCATCTTCTTCTTCCTCCTCTTCATCCTCATCTTCATCTTCTTCCTCTTCGGCTTCCGCACCCTGCACCTTTGGACCTGAAGGGCAGTCAGTCAGATCAAAGTAGGAGCGAGAGGGAAAATGATAAGTTCCCGCATACCTGAGTTGTGGCTGGGGGTTCCCGTCGATGGTTGGTGAGAGGGACCAGGCAGTCCCTAAGGGCTCTTTCCAAGGAGCAGGTAAAGAAGTTTTCTATGCTGGGGGAGGAACGTCCTACACTCTAAGGTCTTGGCCTCTATCGGTAGGGGACAGAGGCACCCTTTTTGACCGGAGGCTGGGATTCCATTGCGAAAGCTAATGTTTCAGCGATAGCCCCTCCGACCGCAGGAGCAGTGTCGGCCGCTTGGTTGATGAGATCTTCGATAGCGAAAGCCCTGGGCCTCGGGTCAACGAGGTCCAAGTTTACAAGAGAAGTCGTTGCGAGAAGCATAGTTAGCGGAAGTTAAAAGTAGATAAGTTAAAGTGAAAGCCACATGATGAAATACCAGGAGTGCTTGGGAGACCGAACGGAGTAGTCGGAGGGGCGACCCCCAAGTTGGACGGCAGAGCCTCGAGGAGGGGGAGGGACGCCTCAGCATCCGCCAGAGGGTTGTCGGCGATGCTTTTCGGCACCGTCCCCTGTGAGAAGGGTGATGCATCAGTACATTACCCAGTTCATTGAGAAAGTTCGCGCCTATGGGTGAGGCGAGAAAAGTACCTCTGGCAGGGAAGAGGGATTCTCGTCGTGGTTTGGAGTTGGGGTAGGCGAGGCTCGGTTCTCCTTCAACAGACCGCGCCTGACCGATTTGGCCTTCTTTTTTTTCTTCTTTGGGGAAGATCTCTCGCCGACTGGTTTTTTGCTAGCTGACTTCTCGCCCACTACCTTCTGGTTGGCGGGCCTCTTACCCATCAGCCAAGGGGAGACCTTGGCGCAGTTGTCGCGGGCCCGCACCTGGGCCGCGGCGAGGCGGGCTTGAATCTCCTCCGAGAGCGGCTTTTCAGTATTTTGGCATGCATTTTGATGGCCTTGTAGGGGCTCAAGCAGGAAGTATTGACGGCAGAGATAGCCTGAAAGATAAACTCAGCGGTGCATTTATAGGGCAGAGGTGGGGTTTGCAGAAAGATTCCCTGCCAGATCAGCATGTACCCACCGAATATTAAGGGTTGGACGTGTCTTTCCGAGTGCAAGGCTAGCTCACAAAGAGTGGGGATTGTGTACAACCCCATATTCACTGGGTAGGACCAAGATCTCCCAAGGACCCAAACTGGGCTAGCCGTGGGCTAGCGTTCAGCATATTGGGTCAGGCAAGAGGATTGGGCAGGAGGGTTTCGCCGGGAGTAGGAGGGAAGGCTCTCGCCCAGGGGTTATGTAGTGTCAGCTCGTCGAGCTCAGAACATCGAGCTGATAACACTGGTTAGTCGAGCTCAGATCATCGAGCTGAGAATGATGGCTTGTAGGGCAGGCGAAAAGGCTTCCGCCCTAGGCCAGCGAGAAGGCTCCCACCCTGGGCAGGCGAAAGGGCTCGCGCCTCTCTTTGACGGAAGCTCGAAGCCTCTTTTGTTTTTTTTGTTCCCGCTTGGGGTAGGCGGGAAGGCTCGTGCTCAGAGCAAGCAGGGTTCCCATAGGGCTCAATAGGAAGAGCTTCTACCAGGTGGAACCCAGGTTGGACCCAGACTTGAAATTACCAAAATATCCCTTGGTCTGCACTTAGCTATTCATAACAATGGATTTTGGCTATTGGCAGATCAATCCAGGGGATTGATAGTAATTTTAGGGCAGCAAAAGTACGCTTTTGGCAGAACAGACTTTGAAAACTTATAAATAGACCAATGGAGTTCTTCAGAAAGCAAACCATCATAATTTTTACAATTCTCTAGTGTGCTTTCTGAGGTTCTACTAGCCCAACACTTGGCTTTGGAGGGGAAGCGCTCAGAGATCTTCTGAGTTAGTGGAGGGACCTCCCAGCTGAGGCTAAGAGTCATTTCTAGGTTCTTCGTTGCTAGTCAGAGGTCAAGGTTTGGGAGAAGTAGGTGTTAGCTACACCCCCAAGGTATGAACTCTCGTTGAGGCCATTTTTGGCTTCAACACAAGGCACTTAGTAATGTTGTACTACCCTTAATCAAATCCACTCCCAGGATTATTAAGTGTATGACCTCTCAAAAACATCAACTGCTGAAATACTAACTTTCCAAAATTGATAAATGCAGACTGTATAATCTTGTAAGTGTGTATGAATTGGAATCTTCCAAATACTTTATCCTAAGTCCTAAGATTATTTCCATAGACCTACCATGATATCTTAGACCTAATTCCAGAAATTTATAATTTTCCTAAAATAATCAGCATTTATTATAATTTTCCCAAATTATTGCTAAATGTTATTTTGAACATGAAGTGTCATTTTCTATTATCAAACTAGAAAGATAAAATTATCATAACATTAACTTGAATAATAATGGCTCTGGACAAAATCCCATATTTTTTTAGTGACATATAGTAGCAAATATGAATTTCCCAAAATAGGGCTTTTAGGTCACATTTCAAAGGAAGTAATTGAAAGACTATATATTTAAATCCCATAAACTTTACTGAGGTACTAAATGACAAATGAAGCATAATTCCAGAAAATGATATTTTTCTAGACAAATGTTTCCTCCTATAACAGTAAAGTACACATATTACCAAAGTGCCACTGATAGTTTAACTTTCAAGGCAGCCTAAACACCTAGAGGGGGGGGGGGGGTGAATAGGTTCTGCTTTTCTTATAATAACTTCTAGGCAGAATTCAAAACAATAGCTAACACAATAAGCACAGCAATCACAGAAAATAAAACATCACAGATTGCACAATGTTTTATAGTGGTTCCCCAAGGTCTGGGTACATCCACTTTCCCCCTTCACCTATCTAGCAGTATGCTAGATTCGGCCAAACTTCCACTTATCTCAGATCAACAGATCCTACAACTCAGAACCCAACTGGTTCCTACAACTCAGGCACAACTGCCCTACCTCAGCCTTGCCCCAAGGCCTACAACTCAGAGAATATCCTTCTCCTACACTCAGGCAAACAGCCCTACCACTCAGAGTTCAACACTCCTACACTCAGCCTTTATAACATAGGCTTACAACTCAGATCTGTGTAAACAGATCCTACAGAAATATAGAAAAGATTATTAAACTGTCTTGCCAAAGTTGAGAGAGAAAAGGCCAAGACAATTCTTGATCAGCTGATGCAATCAACTGTATCTGAGCCTTCTTCAAAGCTTCTTGAAAATGTACTTAGCTGAGTTGATTCCAAACAGCTTCTTGAGAATCCACTGGGGGTTTCTTTCTTCTTCTTCTAATTCTGGCTTGACCTCTCTCTATCCAGCACTTTGAAAGATTCTTCTGAATTCTGATTAGAACTCTTCTTAGATCTATCCTTAGATAGTCTTCTTAGATCTCCCGGAGAAGATCTTCTTAAGTGACTAACACTTTCTTGAAATGAATTGGATTGTGATCCTTCTCTTCCTTTTTGATTCAAAGTTATTCAAAAAGGACTATCTGTTGTGGTTATGTTCTCCTTCTGAATCAGTCTATTTATAGACATTTTTCATGGTAACCGGCTGATCCGGTTTCTAACCGTTTTTTGACAAGTCTGACAGCTTCAGTCAACCGGTGATAACCCACAGCTGTCAAGTCTTCAAACAAGTCCTGTGCCTTAGTCTTGAACCACAAGTTGTTGAAACAGTCTGTCAGAAAGTGTCGAGACCATCTGTCTATCTGTGTCGACACAATTGACTTTGGTGTCGACACAGTCTTCAGTGATGTCGACTAAGTTGCCTTTGAGTCAACACAGCTTCTTCTGAAAATAACTTGGTCTTAACTCTTCAGTGTGTCGACACAAGTCCTGTGTGTCGACACAGTTGTTGTAGAATTATAACTTAGTAAGTGTCGACTTAGCCTTCAGGTGTCGACACATTCTGCTTTAATGTGTCGACTTAATCACAATGTGTCGACACATTCTGCTGGTGTCGACAAACTTGAGGTCGACTATTTTCTTCTGTGTCGACACATTCAGCTGATGTCGACAATCTTGAGATCGACTATATTCTTCTGTGTCGACACATTCTCCCAATGTTGAGGTCGACGCTTTTCTTCTGTGTCGACACAAATTCCCAGAGTTGTGTCGACTCTTTTCTTCTGTGTCGACACAAATTCCCAGTGATGTGTCGACTTACTTCTTCTGTGTCGACACTTTCTCCCAGTGTAGTTGTAGACTAACTGCTATGTGTCGACACTGCTTCCCAGTGTTGTGTCGACTCTTTTCTTCTGTGTGTCGACACTGCTTCCTCTGTGTCGACACTTGGACTTAGAATTTTTCTGCATACTTTATCAATTCTTCACCTGCACATGTCAACTTAAAACAACATCAAATACACCTTGATGTATATCATTGAGCTAGGTTGGGCTTCTTCAAATCAGGTACACATTTTCCAATGTACCCAACAATCTCCCCCTATTTGGAGAAGTCATAACCCCTATAGCCAATGATATACACCATTTATAAACAGTACTAAATGATGATTAATGACATAACAGGAATACTTTAATATAAACAAAACATAAAAACAAATCATCACAGAATGCACATTATAATATGCCAAACAACATTTTGTTTATAACTGGGTAATGTTTGATTACAATGTTTTACATTTAATGATTACATCATAACATAACAAAACACTATAAAAGAACTTGAAACAAAATCAGGCTTGATCAGGCTCTTTAATTATAATCCCTTTGCCAGATTGAATTGTAGCTGTCACAGGAGCTTCTGAATCTTCAGCTATCTTCTTTCCTTTAAGATCAGCTTTCTTCTGAGCTTCTTCCTTGATCCTTTGCCTTTCAAAATAATGAAAAGGCTTTGGGAAGTATTTGCTTGGCTCCTTAGCATCTGAAGGCAGTCTTCCCAGCTTAGCTTTCCTTCTGAATTGAACTATTGCTTCTTGTCTTGCCTCATACTTCTGCCATTCTATTTCATTGTACCACTTGCCTCTCTCATGAACTTTATCTTGTACAGCTTTCCATGCAGTGAGTATTATGTTCCTTGAAGTGGGACTCCACTGCTCATAATCTGGCTTCAGTACAGCCTGCTCTCTGAATTTCCTCTTTGCTACTAGAGCATCTTGCTGTTCTTTTAGAGTAGCCTCAGGCTTATCAACCTTTCCAAAGACAATATTAGTAACCTCCTTTGGAGGACTATACATTCCTTGAACCTTCTGATCGATCATGTCAAAATCTGGAGGGGGTAAATGACTTGGGCAACCTCAGGTTGAGTGCCTTCAAGTAGATTTGATTGTATTCGTGATTCAGCTACCATAGCATCATCACATAATGGGGGATATCCCAAAGTGGCTAGAATGCTATTGGTCACCCATTTGGAGTGCTCTGAGCCTGCATGAATTAGCATCCTCTCCCCCTTTATGGCTTCTCTAGATACATGATCTCTTAGATCTTCCTTTTGAAATCGAATTTGGCCATCCAAATAATTCACACCCTCTTTGAAAAATGGTCTTAACTTTTGAAGCTTGTCAGATATTTCTTTTTGAGAGGTTGTGATGGCAGTCTTAACAGATGCAATGGCAGCTTGAAAATTCTTATCAAATTCTTCCCTTTCTTTGGCTCTATCGGCAGGCAGACCTGGAACAATCTTCTTGACCTCCTCAATAATCTCATTATGAGATTCAGTTAAATTCTCATTCATTCTGATCTGATTTTCCAAAACATAACTTTGCTTCAAAGCAATATCATCCACCTTTGTAGTAATAGCCTCCTGTTGTTTAGCTAGATAAACCACAGCATTGCCACCCTTGTGGAAGCAATCTGTCATTTCAGTTTTATGCAAGTTGACCTGAAACTGGATGGACTTGATATCCTGAGCTAAGTCAAACTGAAGTGACTTGCTATTCTCATCAACATACTTTTCCATAGCCAACCTTTGTTCATCCAATTTTACTTGTAGATCTATCATAAATTTGTTGTAATCAAAGGCTGGAGATACTTGTAGAGGTGTGGTCTGTAAAGCCTGCTTATAATTCTTGCTTCTTCTCTTGAAGACAACAAGTTTTCTTTTCTTTGCCACCCTGGCATCTTCAGTTTTTGTTTCAGATGAAGTATCTACATGAATTCTTTCTTGAGGATGATGAATTGTATCTGTTCCAGGGGTCTGTTGCTCAGCTTCAACATCCACTGGCTCACCCTCAACTTGTGGCTCAACTTCAGCTTCCTGATCAATGTCCATACCTATGGACTTCTCAATATCTGGTCCACCTCCTACTTTATCAGCAGTAGTATCAATATCTGGGAACAACTCTTCCATAGTAAATTCTATTTGAGATGTAACTTCTGCAGCAGTTAAATCTTGAGACAAGTTTAACTATGCTTCCTCTTGTACTTGCACTTCAGTAATTGTAGTATCTGGAGTAGGAGTGGACACCAGCTCCCCCTGAACCTGTGCAGGAATAAGAATATGAGCAATGTCTTTTATAGTAAAATACATTAGCTCCCCCTATACCTGAGCAGGAGTAGATACCTTTGGAGCAGGAGTGGAAACTGGCTCCCCCTGCATCTGTGCAGGTGTTGACACTTCCTGGACAATAGTTGTGTCTGGCTGATCTTCAACCTGTGTCCTCAGGGGGTCTTCTTGTAATTGTTCAGATTCTTGATTCTGTATAGGGGTTTTCACAGGGGTGTCTGGCCTGCTCTCTTCAGGAACATCCTTGGATAGTACCCTATCCCACCTTGAGAACAATCTCATATCCATTCTTCTCATATGATTAATCTTACTCCCTTGCAATTGCTGCAGCACTTCAGGAATCACTCCAGTGAGGTACAGGCTCATGATCCTAGCCATGTTAGGCTTCTTGATTCCTTCCTTGATCTTGTCAAAGATCACCCCTGACCAATCAGTAGGAATAGTAAAAACTATCCTGGTCATCAGGCTGAACATATAGGCAGAAATCCTATCATGTCCACCTGTCTTGCAGAGGATTACTTTTCCAACTACTTCTGACAAGAATTTCCCTTGTTGATTCATACCCTTCCTGTTGAAGGCAGCTCCAATCTTCAATCCTGAGTCCAGTCCACACCATTGAAGGGCTTCCCTTGTCTTAGATATAGGAACTTCCTCTTCATTCTCAACTACTTGCAATTGAAAGATCCTTCTTATACTTCTTTGATTAATCTTCACCTTAGTCCCTTGAACAGTGGACTTAATCTTGAGGCCAGTAGAGTGGACTGATGCAGAGATAAAGAACTCGTGCACCTCCTTCTTCCAGATTTTAGTAGGTTGTGAGATGAGAAATTCTAACCCTGACTCAGAGAGGAGGGTGATAACTCCTTGGACATCTGGCGGCGCCTCTGCAAAGGCCTGGCGCACCAACTCATACCCTTCATTGATGTTATCTTCAATCCTTGGCACCATCGTTTTGTCGAGAAAGCTTGAGAGAAGAGAGAAAGATAGACTGTCGACACAGAGTTTTAGTCTCGAAAACCTTGGAAGCGTGTCGACAGAATGAGATTTTGACCTATTTATAACCGCAGTTGAAAGAAGTTCAAAAGGCGCCAAAAACAGTCAAAATGTGTCGACACAGACGGAATGTGTCGACACAAATTTCTACCGTCTCGACATTACTTCAGCCTACTATGTGTCGACACCAATTTGTGGTTATGTCGACACCTTAGATAAACAGAAATTCTGTGTTGACTCTAAGGATAAGTGTCGACACATATTCTGTAAGTGTCGACACCATTTTCCTGGTTGAGTCGACATTATATTTCTGGTTAAGTCGACAATATAACTCTTAAGTGTCGACACATTCTCTGTGTCGACACAATATTTCTGACTTGTCGACATAATTTCTCTGAGTCGACACATTACTACTGAATGTGTCGACACATTCTTACTTAGCCAATTTCTGTAATTTCAATGTGTCCTTTTTAACACTTGATTATGTTGTTGTTATTACCTTTACTTATTTATATACCACTTCAATTGCATTGTTAATGATTTTGTTAATACATTAATCAATGGTTAACATACCTAATTCAATTTTGAATTTATTGAATTTGGTTTCATCTAAAGGCTTAGTAAACACATCTGCTATTTGATAATCTGTTTTTACAAATTCCAATGAGATGTCTCCTCTTTCTACATGTTCTCTAAGAAAATGGTATTTGATTTCTATATGCTTAGTTCTACTATGAGAAACTGGGTTATTAGCAATAGAAATAGCACTCTTTGAATCACATAAAAGGGGTGTTCTACTTACCTGAATACCATAATCCTTAAGCTGATGCTGCATCCACAATAGCTGTGCACAGCAGCTTCCAGCAGCAACATACTCTGACTCAGCTGTGGAAATTGCCACACTGGTCTGCTTCTTACTACTCCAAGATATTAGTCTTCCCCCCAGGAATTGACAAGTACCTGTAGTACTCTTTCTATCCTCTCTACATCCTGCAAAATCTGCATCTGAATAGCCTGTTAGTAGAAAATCTCTATTCCTAGGGTACCAAAGACCTAGAGTAGGAGTGCCCTTTAGATATCTCAGAATCCTTTTGACTGCAGTATAATGAGATTCTTTAGGGCAGGCTTGGTACCTAGCACAGACGCATGTTGCATACATAATGTCAGGTCTACTAGCAGTGAGATATAGTAGAGACCCAACTATTCCTCTATACAATGATTCATCAACAGGTTTACCTGTCTCATCTTTGCATATAGGCATACTAGTTCCCATAGGAGTTCTCATGGTGGAGGATGACTCCATACCATACTTCTTAATTAATTCTTTGGTGAACTTAGACTGGGATATGGACAATCCATCATCAGTCTGTCTTACTTGGAGTCCCAAGAAGAACTTAAGTTCTCCCATACTGCTCATCTCAAACTTCCCTTGCATAAGTTTGGCAAACTTTTTACAAAGGTTGTTTTCAGTAGATCCAAAGATTATGTCATCAACATAGATCTGGACTAAGATGATCTTTCCTTTGGATTCCCTAAGGAATAGAGTTTTGTCTATCTTTCCTCTTGAGAATTTATTCTCAATGAGGAAGGTAGATAGGGTTTCATACCAAGCCCTTGGAGCTTGTTTTAACCCATACAAAGCTTTCCTAAGCTTATACACATAATCAGGTTTAAGAGAATCTATAAAACCTGATGGCTGCTCTACATATACTTCTTCTTTAAGATCACCATTCAGAAATGCTGACTTCACATCCATCTGGTATACTTTGAAGTCTTGGTAGGCTGCATAGGCAAGGAACATTCTGATTGCCTCCAGCCTTGCTACTGGAGCAAAGGTTTGATCAAAGTCAATTCCTTCTTCCTGCCTGTATCCTTTTGCAACTAACCTTGCTTTATTCTTCACTATTATCCCACTCTCATCTAGCTTGTTCCTATAGATCCACTTAGTGCCAATTATATTGTGGCCTCTTGGTTTAGGAACCAGCTCCCAGACTTTGCATCTTCTGAATTGATTCAGCTCCTCTTGCATAGCATCAATCCAGTGCTGGTCTTGGATAGCTTCTTCAAACTTCTTAGGTTCCATCTGGGACAAGAAACTTGAATGCAAAACTGTGCTTTGATTTCTGCTTCTAGTTTGCACTCCTTGTCTTGGATCACCAATTATCTGATCAGTAGGATGATCTCTTAGATATCTTATAGCTGGAGGTAGATTCCCTTCAGGTTGAGCATCTCCAGCTTCTTCATTCTGCTGTTCCTCTTGGTTTTCATCAGTTTCCATTATCTCTTGTACTCCCCCTAGACAGCAGCCTTCATTTTCCAATGCTCCATCTTCCTTTGAAGCTTCAGCAATGGAGAGCTTGTCCATCTTCTTGCTTATACCTGTTGAGTCATTTGATCTACAAGACAACTCACAATTGATTAATCTTGTTTCATCAAATACAACATGCACAGATTCTTCAACCACTTGAGTAGTTAAGTTGAAGACTCTATAGGCCTTACTATTTGTGCTGTACCCAACAAATATCCCATCCTGGGATTTGGCAGCAAACTTAGTCAAATATGACTTGCCATTGTTAAGTATATAGCACTTGCAACCAAAGATCCTGAAATAGGATAGATTTGGTTTTCTGCCTTTCACAATCTCATAGGGAGTCTTTTTGTGGCTTTTGGTGATAGAAGCCCTATTGATGACATGACAAGCAGTGTTAACTGCCTCAGCCCAAAAATATTCTGGGAGAGAGGTGTCACTCAATAGAGTTCTACCAGCTTCAATTAATGTTCTATTCTTTCTTTCAGCAATTCCATTTTGCTGAGGTGTTCTTGGTGAGGAGAACTCTTGGAAAATCCCAAAGTCTTTACACAAATTTGTTATGCTTTCAGAATGAAACTCAGTACCATGATCACTTCTGATTTTGACCACTGTACTATTTAGTTCATTCTGAATTTGCTTTACAAAATTAAGTAGTACACTTGGGGTTTCAGATTTTTGTCTTAGAAAAAACACCCATGTAAATCTAGAATAGTCATCTACAACCACAAAAGTGTAGACCTTCCTACCTAGACTATGAACTGGCATAGGACCAAAAAGATCCATATGCAAGAGGTATAAGCACCTCACAGAATCCTTGTTTTCAAGGCTTTGAAATAAGGATTTTGTCTGCTTGCCCTTTTGACAAGCTGAGCATACCCCTTCCTTTATACACTTAACTTGAGGCCCATTCCTCACTAGTTCTTTACTAAAGAGTTGGCCAATTGTCTTGTAGTTTAGATGAGCCAATCTCTTGTGCCACTTAACACAATGGGAAGCATTGTCATCAGCTACAAGACAAATGGGGGAAGCCTTATTTTCACATTCAAAATTAAGGCAATATACATTTCTCTTCCTATACCCAGTCAAAATGATCTCTTGATCACTTGACCTTTTGATATGACATCCATCCTTACCAAATGAAATGTCATATCCTAGATCACTCAACTGGCTTATGCTTATTAGATTATGTTTCAAACCTTTTACATAGGCCACTTGGGTGATAGTAATTAGGTTAGAAGAAATGTTACCAAACCCTTTGATGACTCCTTTTTCAGATCCACCAAAGATCACTTTATGTCCATCTTTGACAGATGAATACTCCTTCAGCAGCCCCTTTGTTCAAGTCATGTGCCTGGAACAACCACTATCCAAGTACCATATAGGGGCATGGTTACTTGGATTCACCTGCAATACAGAATTACTTACCCTTAGAACCCAAGTAAGTCTTGGGTCCTTGGTTCAGGTTAGCATTAATAAAGTTATCATAACCTCTTCTAACAGGTAGACTCTTATTCTTTATAACACTTGTGTTATACCAGCAGTCCAATGCAAAATGGCCCCTCTTGCCACAGCACCAACATTCAAACTTATTGTATCTAGATCTAGATACATCCTTGTCAGTAGAATTTCTGTTCATTGCTGGTGCTGTTGCTACTTCACCTACTGATTTCTTAAAACCATTTGGTTTATGACCATAGGTAGGCCTGCTTGCCTTAACACCCTTGTTCTTCAGAACATTTGTCTTAATATGACCTTGAATGTCTTCATGATCATATATGTTAGAAGGCACTTTCTCCTTACTAAACCTTATGGGGACTGAAAGGTTTAGTGGCTGAATAGGGACTTTGCCTTTCCTCTTGAATCTGCCAGCCCTGGAGTTACCTTTAAATCCTAATCCAGCCTTACCCTTCTGAGTGACAAATTCATCTATCAAGGGTAAGACAGATTTTGGCTTAGAGTAACTAGCCACTAAATCCCTTTCAATTCTAAGTCTGGCCTCCAGACTCTTTACTTGATCATTAGTATAATTAATTGTGCCCATCTGAATAATAGTTATATTCTTCAGCTTGGCAATTTCATTTAATTTTTGATCAAGGACTTTTTCTAACTCAGTTGTTGCTACCCTTAGTTCAGCAATTTCCTGAGCCTGTGTTTTAACCAGGTTCTTGCTTTTCTTAAGGGCCTGCAACAAGTCCCCATACTTGTCTATCAATTGATAGACATCTCCTTCAGATCCAGATGCATCTTCATCACTTGATGCAGATGTAGCTGATTCTTCACTTGTACTACAAACAGATGTACAGGAAGAACAATTTACCTCATTAGGACCAGACTGATTCTGGCATATGTCCTCTTCTGATCTTGTCATCAAACCCATGCATTGATGTTCATTGATGGAGTCTAGCAACTGCATAAACTCCTCTTCCTCAGATGCAGCATATAGTCCAATATATGCTTCAGCTTCAGATCCTGATTCTGAAGTTGACTGGTCTGACAGACTTTTATCTTTCTTTGCTACAAAGGATTTCTCCTTCTTGCCTTTCTGATAAGTCTTCTTCTTTTCTGAAGATTCCTTCCTTTTGTCAGGACAATCAGCCACTACATGTCCAGGCCTATTGCAACAATAGCAGACAATCTTTGAAGTAGTGGCTTTGCTGGGCTTTGATCTGCTTTTCTCTTTCCTTGATGACCTTCTCTTCTGATAATAGTCATCAACTTGCTGTGATGTGGAAGGCCTAGACTTCCATTGCTTCTTTTTCAAGAACCTTTGGAATTGTCTAGTAAATGCAGCAAAGTCTACATCTGAATCACAGCTGACTGAACCCTTATCTGAATTTTCAGAACTATCTTCTTCAACTTCCTTAGGAGGAGATGGTGATTTCCTCCTATTCTTTCTGGTGGCTTCAGCATTAAATGCCACAGTCTTTTCTCTATGCTCTCCTCTTGAGTTTCTTTCCTCCTCCTTCCTTACCATAAGTTGCATTTCATAGGATAGCAACTTTCCAAACAGGGTTGGAGGAGATATTTCTACCAATTTAGCCACTTCTCTTATGGCACAGATCTTTGTATCCCAATCCTTTGATAAGGATCTTAAGAATTTGTCATTCAGTTCATAGGTACTGAAGACTCTTCCATAGGATATTAGCTCATTCACAATTCTATAGAATTTCTTATAGCACTCAGTTATGCTATCAGATTTTCCTTGTCTAAAGCTTTCATACTCCTGATTCAGCATAGACTTTCTGTCCAGCCTTACTTCTTCAGATCCCTCCATGTAGACAATCAATGTGTCCCACATCTCCTTGGAGGTCTTGCAGTGAATCAGATTCTGAAATGTTGAATCATCTATGGCACTGACAATGATATTCTGTGCCCTTTTATCCATGGTTGCCAAGATGATTTCATCCTTGGTCATTTCTGAATAAGTCTTTGGTATTTGGATATTTGCATCAAGAACAGATATCTTCATTGGAATGAAGGGCCCTTCTTGTACTGTGATGTAAATCCTTGGGTCAGATGCTTCCATAAACAATCTGACTCTCTCTTTCCAGATCCCAAAGATTTCCTTCTTGCATATGGGTAATTTCATAGACCCTAGCTCCTTATGATTCTCTCCAGAACCCATCTTCTTGAATCTTGAATCTGCCTTTCAGATCTACCTCAGACTGTTAAGTCCTTTTTGAGGAACCTCCCTCTGATACCACTTGATAGTTTAACTTTCAAGGCAGCCTAAACACCTAGAGGGGGGGGGGGGGTGAATAGGTTCTGCTTTTCTTATAATAACTTCTAGGCAGAATTCAAAACAATAGCTAACACAATAAGCACAGCAATCACAGAAAATAAAACATCACAGATTGCACAATGTTTTATAGTGGTTCCCCAAGGTCTGGGTACATCCACTTTCCCCCTTCACCTATCTAGCAGTATGCTAGATTCGGCCAAACTTCCACTTATCTCAGATCAACAGATCCTACAACTCAGAACCCAACTGGTTCCTACAACTCAGGCACAACTGCCCTACCTCAGCCTTGCCCCAAGGCCTACAACTCAGAGAATATCCTTCTCCTACACTCAGGCAAACAGCCCTACCACTCAGAGTTCAACACTCCTACACTCAGCCTTTATAACATAGGCTTACAACTCAGATCTGTGCAAACAGATCCTACAGAAATATAGAAAAGATTATTAAACTGTCTTGCCAAAGTTGAGAGAGAAAAGGCCAAGACAATTCTTGATCAGCTGATGCAATCAACTGTATCTGAGCCTTCTTCAAAGCTTCTTGAAAATGTACTTAGCTGAGTTGATTCCAAACAGCTTCTTGAGAATCCACTGGGGGTTTCTTTCTTCTTCTTCTAATTCTGGCTTGACCTCTCTCTATCCAGCACTTTGAAAGATTCTTCTGAATTCTGATTAGAACTCTTCTTAGATCTATCCTTAGATAGTCTTCTTAGATCTCCCGGAGAAGATCTTCTTAAGTGACTAACACTTTCTTGAAATGAATTGGATTGTGATCCTTCTCTTCCTTTTTGATTCAAAGTTATTCAAAAAGGACTATCTGTTGTGGTTATGTTCTCCTTCTGAATCAGTCTATTTATAGACATTTTTCATGGTAACCGGCTGATCCGGTTTCTAACCGTTTTCTGACAAGTCTGACAGCTTCAGTCAACCGGTGATAACCCACAGCTGTCAAGTCTTCAAACAAGTCCTGTGCCTTAGTCTTGAACCACAAGTTGTTGAAACAGTCTGTCAGAAAGTGTCGAGACCATCTGTCTATCTGTGTCGACACAATTGACTTTGGTGTCGACACAGTCTTCAGTGATGTCGACTAAGTTGCCTTTGAGTCGACACAGCTTCTTCTGAAAATAACTTGGTCTTAACTCTTCAGTGTGTCGACACAAGTCCTGTATGTCGACACAGTTGTTGTAGAATTATAACTTAGTAAGTGTCGACTTAGCCTTCAGGTGTCGACACATTCTGCTTTAATGTGTCGACTTAATCACAATGTGTCGACACATTCTGCTGGTGTCGACAAACTTGAGGTCGACTATTTTCTTCTGTGTCGACACATTCAGCTGATGTCGACAATCTTGAGATCGACTATATTCTTCTGTGTCGACACATTCTCCTAATGTTGAGGTCGACGCTTTTCTTCTGTGTCGACACAAATTCCCAGAGTTGTGTCGACTCTTTTCTTCTGTGTCGACACAAATTCCCAGTGATGTGTCAACTTACTTCTTCTGTGTCGACACTTTCTCCCAGTGTAGTTGTAGACTAACTGCTATGTGTCGACACTGCTTCCCAGTGTTGTGTCGACTCTTTTCTTCTGTGTGTCGACACTGCTTCCTCTGTGTCGACACTTGGACTTAGAATTTTTCTGCATACTTTATCAATTCTTCACCTGCACATGTCAACTTAAAACAACATCAAATACACCTTGATGTATATCATTGAGCTAGGTTGGACTTCTTCAAATCAGGTACACATTTTCCAATGTACCCAACAGCCACTATTCAACAAAACTTCATATTTATGATTCCAAAAATTATAGGAAAATTCTCAGATCCTTTTGGCACTAAAATAATGATCATGTAAAATTCACATAATTTTGCAGGCAATATTAATCATGCTTTAAGCGAATTTACCAAAAGGACATAATCGTACTTTTAGCTAAACAGCCTTGGTAGAAATTCCCAAAAATTCTCAGATAAATACCTGAGGTGTATTATGTCAACATAACCCTAATGGAAGAGACTTAGAATTTTCTAATTTGATTTTCCCATTTTATTCCCTTAATTTAAAATAATGCTAAAAATAATTCATATTATAACAAATCATCACTTGATCTGATCAAACGGTGGTGATTTTTTCTTCAACCTCCAGCCTAAGGCTGAGATCAGCCTGACCTGGAGCCATTTCCAAGGCCTTTTACTAGCAATCTAGACCCCTCCCGACCAGTCACCACAACCACCACCTCGGTTGAGGGGGAGTGGGGGGTGGGGGGCTATCGCCCGGCGGTAGACCGACCATCGGAGGGGTGGTTTCCGGCGATACCGAAAAGAAGCCCCAATTGAGCTTTTTTTATGGAATTTCAAAATGTAAACCGGCTCCTTTGAGCCCGATTTCAATTCCTAATGATCTAGGATGCTAGAACAAGGGTAGAGGGGGAGAAACATGCCTGATTTCGGGCTTGGATGCGGCTACTCCGGTGGGTGGCCTTTTTTTTTGGCATTTTCCAACAACCTCTCCCGATCTCGATTCTCCATTGAAATCTATGATGTAAGAGTCAATTTCGACTACTTGAGGCCTTCTAAAGGTGATGAAAGGATGAATTGATCTTTGGGGGCATCTATATAGGAGATCCAAGGTGGGGGTTTCAGTTATGGACAATTAAGGGCCTCTTTGATGGTGGCCGACCTGTAAATGCTGAAAAACTCCTCTTCATCAAAGGAGATGAAAGGAGGGGTTGGGGAAGAAAAAGGGAGTGCCACTTGGCCTCCCTCCATTATTCCCCCTCCAAATGAAACTCCCCCTTAATTACCCCCTTAAACCCTAATTAAATCACCTAATTCAGATTAAATAAATCTAATAAACTTAGTGGGCCTTGCAAAGGACTTAGCCCACTTGAATTGGTTTGGGCACTCATTTAGTCATTAGGGTTTACTTTGACCATGGTTTACCTTGGAGTTGACCTTGGGGTTGACTTTGATCAACTTGATGAGTTGACTAGTCCAAGGGTTGTGTCTTTAGTCCCTTGACACCACCCAATATTGATGGGTCATGGTGATGCCCCAATTGGGCCAATTTTGCCAAATAATGTGATTTTGACCTAAATAGGGCCAAGTTTGACTTTGGTAAAATTGATGACCCCATGATGGGGCTTTTGGGACACCTGAGTCTCCCTTGATGTTCTAATACTAAGGGCAATACCAGTTTTAGGTTTTAGGGCCAATTGGACCTCTTAGGTGAAGGTTTAACCTATATTGACCTAAAGTTGACTTTGGTCAATTTGGCCCATTTGATTGACCTAGCCTTGAGTCTATTACACAGTTGCCTCTCCCTTAGGGATAGGTAGGTGTTAGTGAGCTTACCTTGAGTGGGAGAGTTCAAGTGAGTGTGAATTGGACTAGGTCTACTTGTGCACATTGGGGGTGCACACAACAATTTTACCTAAGTTCAAGCTGAGCTAAGGTTACACTAGGGCCTCTATGCACGACTCAAGCCCTGATCCTAACTTTAGGGGGTCTAGAAGTGTGGGGGATGTTACATACTAGCAGTCAAGTATAGTAGGGACCCAATGATATACATATACATGAATTCATCAAAACGTTTCCCTTTCTCATCCTTACCTAGGGATATATTTGATCCCATGGAAGTTTTTATGGTGGAGGCTGACTCCATCCCAAATTTCTTAATTAGCTCTCTAGTATACTTAGCCTGAGAGATGAAAATTCCCTCATCAGACTATTTCACTTGGATACCTAAAAAGTACTTTAGCTTTCTCATATTGCTCATCCCAAACTCCACCTACATAAGGTCAGCAAACTTCTTGCAAAGATTATCATCAGTAGACCTAAATATAATGTCATCAACATAGATTTGAACAAAAAGACACTTGCCCGTTGTTTCTCTTAGGAATAATGTATTATCTATATTTCCCCTTAAGAACTTGTTCTTAATAAGAAAGGTAGACATGGTTTCATATCATGCCCTAAGGGCCTATTTTAACTCATATAAAACTTTTCTAAGTAAATAAACATGATTAGTAAGGGTTGGATGTACAAAACCTGAGGTTTGCTCAACATATACCTCTTTCTTGAGATTATCATTCAGGAATGCTGATTTGACATCCATCTTGTAGATCTTGAATCCTTTGAATGTAGCATAGGCAAGGAACTTCCTAATTACATCTAGTCTTGTAACTAGGGAAAATGTCTGGTCAAAGTCTATGCCTTCCTCTTGCCTATATCCTTTGACTACCAACCTTGCTTTATTCTTAACTATCACATCATTCTCATCCAATCTATTTTTGAAGATCTATTTGGTGCTAATAATATTGTGTTAATGTGGTTTTGGCACCAGCTTTCAAACCTTGCATCTCTTATATTGGTGTAGCTCTTCCTATATGACATTGATTCAGAAAGGATCCTTGTTAGCTTTTTTCAAACTCCTTGGGCTCCACTAATACAGGAAGCTAAGAAAAATAGCTTCATTATGGATCTTGCTCATGGCGGTGACTCCTTGGCTGGCATCCTCAATAATGAGTTTACTGGGGTGATCTCTAAGGTGCGTAGTTGTTGCAGGCAGCCTATTAACAGCTAGTTGTGTTCTAGCAATAGATATTGTATCTTCAGCAACCTAATCTTCTTCAGTTGGTTGTATATCTCCACTGAAATCTTCATTAGGAGGAGATACTTTGCATGAGTTGATCTTATCTGGGATAGAGAGCTCTTGTAATATTTATTTTGTACCTATAGCGGTGGTAGCACTAGACCTGCCCTTATATATAAGGCTAGTCTCATCAAAAACAACATGCATAGATTCTTCTAGAACATTGATTTTCTTATTGAATACTCTATAGGCTCTGTTATGTGAGTTGTATCCAACAAGAATACTCTCACTACACTTCTCAGCAAACATAGTCAATTGAGATCTTATATTATTTAAAATGTAACATTTGCAAACAAACATTCTAAAATATGAAATAATTGATTTGTTTTCCTTCAGAAGTTCATAGGGAGTTTTCCCATGGGACTTGTTTATAGAGGCCCTGTTCAAAAAATAACATATTGTATTGATTGCCTCAACCCATAAAAACTCTAATAGTGAGGAATCATTAAGTAATGTTCTGCTAGCCTCTATTAAAGTCATGTTCTTTCTCTCAGCCACTCGATTTTGTTATGGAGTTCTGGGAGAAGAGAAATCCTGGTAGATACCTTATTCTTGACAAAATTTTGTCATAGCACCAAATTGAAATTCTGTGGTATGGTCACTTTTAAATTTGACCACAGTATAGTCCAGTTCCTTTTGAATGGACTTGACAAAAGTCATAAAGACATCCTTGGTATCTGATTTCTTCCTAAGGAAGAAGACTCATGTAAACCTAGAGTGATCATCTACAATCACAAAGGAATACAACTTCTACCCTAACTATGAATGGGCATAGGACCAAATAGATCCATGTGCTACAGATAAAGACATATTACTGAGTCTTTAGAGCCAATACTCTTAAAGGTGGCCATAGTTTGCTTGCCCATTTGGCATGCATGATAGAGGCCCTCGTTAATGCATTTAAGATCAGGACTATCTCTAACTAGATTTTCAAAAAAAAGAGTTCGCTCAATATTTTGTAGTTAATGTGAGCAATTCTCTTGTGCCATTGAACACAAAGAGAATCTTTCTCATTAGCTACCAAACATACTAGAGTGGAAGATTTATGGCAAATAAATTTTAAATAATAGACATTGCCACTCCTAGTCCCTGAGAGTATAATCTCTTAGTCAACTGACATTTTGATCAGACACTTATCATTGTGGAACTCAATCACATAGTCTAAGTCACATAGTTGGCTTATGCTTATGTGATCATGTTACAACCCCTCTACATAATCTAACAATGTGATTGAGACTATGCCATTGGAAATCATACCATAGCCTTTGGTGATTCCCTTGTCAGAGCCTCATAAAATGACCTTAGATCAATGCTTCACAAGTGTAATCCTAGAGAAGAATCCTTGTCCCAATCATGTGCCTGGAACACTCACTGTCCAAATAGCAGATTTGCTTTAGGTTGGTACTTGAACTAACCTGAAAGATAAAATTCATTTTACCTTAGGAGCCCAACTAAATTTGGGTCTTAGGTTCTTGTTAGTAGTCAAAATAACATTTTTGTTGGGAGCAACTCTAGCAGGAAAGCTCTTCTTTGCTTGTGGCACAGAGGGATTGTGTCAACAATCTATGACAAAGTGTCCTAATTTACTACAACACCAACACTCAAAATTATTGTACCTTTTCTTTTGAACATTCTTGGAGGATGATGGAGCATGAGGATGTCCATGTTCAGCGGAGAAGGCATATGCATTCTTCCTATTTCTTTTAGTAATCACCAAGTTGCGTGCTCAATGATAACTGTTCTTACTCAGCAATATTGGCTTGACAGCAATAGATGGCAGCTTGGTAGCTGACATTGTGTTGATGACATCTACTATTGCCTCGTGAGAGTGAGTTATTGTTTTGAAAACACCTGCTTTCTTACTTGAAAGGGTTGGGAAGATGACACTTCTTTAACCTTGAGTGTAGAGGTGGTGTACCAAAAACAAATGGTTCATAATGACCCATTTGAATTTCCTCATGGGGAGCTTTCAAAGCACTCAACCCCATATCATTTCTACCACCACAGTTAGGTGCACTACTGCCCTTATTGTAGGAAATTTTATTCTTTCAGTGACCATACATACTGCCTTGATCATACCTTTTAGAAAGAAGTAAAATCTTTTGAAAGGTGGTTTGAGGCTTAATATCAACTGCCTTTCCCTTAGCCTTGTCTACTACTGCTTTCCTACTGCTTTCCTACTGAATCCCACTCCCCTCTTATTGTTTTAGGAAGTGAAAGAGTCAATAATTGGCAACATAGACTGTGGCTTAGAGAATTTGTCCATTAGCATCCTCTTTTTGAGGAGATTCTCTTCAAGATTCTTGATGATTTTATTCTTCTGGCTGATGATGTTGACTTGAATAATTATTATTCCTTTCAGCTGGCTAATCTCCTTACTTATTTGAACTAGCTGGGTAACAGACTCCAAGTTTTCAGATTTTTCTTGTTGAAGGGAAGCAATTTCCTCAGCTTGTCTCTTGATAAGCATCTTAATCTTTTTTAGAGCTTCCAAGAGGGCACCATATTTGTCAATCAATTGATTGACATCATATTAAGATTTTGATCCATCCTCATCATTAGATGAAGAGTATGCTTTAGATTCTAGGCCAGTCTCATAATCTGAAATAGAAGAAGAAAAGTTCAGTATCATTAACTCATCAAAAAAGGATTCCTCCTTATCATCTTCATCTGTCATGGAAATCAAGTCACATCTTTCTTCTTCATCATCCTCATTGTCACTGTTAGAGTGTGACAAAGGAACCCTAATGCCAATCCTTGTAGTAGGTGCCTATTCTTCTTCTTCTTCTTTGACAAATAGCCTAATATAGGCTTCCTCTTCTTTTGACTCAGAAGAGGCTGAGTCACTTTGACTCCATCTCATCTCCTTCTTGGCAAGGAAAGTCTTTTAAGACTTCTTGCCCTTATAAAGTTTCTTTTCACCAGAAGCCTCTTTCTCTTTTCTTTTAACTAGGCAGTCAGCTATAACATGCCCAGGTCTGCTATAGTGATAACAAACAATATTAGAAGAAACATGTTTACTAGTCTTAGAATCAAACCTTTCTCCTTTGGGGTCCTTCCTAGTTCTATCAGAATTATTATAGTCCTTCTTGTAGTTGAAGGAGGAAGAAGGTTTGCTCTTCCACTACTTCATCTTCATCATCTTCTTGAATTGCCAAGAGAAGGCATAAAACTCCCCATCAACCATATCAGTATCTTAAGTGTTGGGTTTAGAAGATTCTGACTCAGTCACTTTTCTGGGAGGAAAAGGGATTCACTCCTTATTCTTTTTTGAGCCCACAGCCTTGAGGGCCACTGTCTATTCCCTCTGGTGTAATTTGGAAACAATCTCCTCCTCTTTCCTTGCATTTAGCTGCTTCTCATAAGAGAGCAGCTTCCCAAATAGAGTATGGGGAGGAATGTTGGCCAGGTTGCCCACCTCCCTGATGATATAGATCTTATTGCCACAATCTCTAGTTAGAGATTTAAATAACTTATTATACAACCCCATGTTCGCCGAGTGGACGAACCAGAGTGACCTACCACTCTAGGTGAGCCAAAGATGTATGTTTACGCTCTCCTAAAGCAGCAATACTTATTAAACGGGGCGAGTCGGGAAGTCAACCACGTGTTCATCGAGTGGACAAACCAGAGCAACCCCACCGCTCTAAGTGAGCCAAAGATGCGGGCTTATGCTCTCCTAAAGCGGCATGTACCAAGTCAGCGGGGCGAGTCAGGAAGTATGACTATACTCGCCCCAAGCAGGCGAGTGTTCAGGAACTCGCCAAAGTGGCGGGCAAGGACCAGTTTCTTCAGGCACTCGCCACTCAAAAGAAGAAGGCAAGTATTGGTTTCATTAAGCACTCGCCAATCAAGGCAGGTGCTCGTTTGCAAAGGCACTCATCATATAGAGCAAGGCGAGCCAGAGGCCGGTAGGTGCTGGCTCCATCAAGGCACCCGCCATCCAGGAATATTCTTTGTGCAACGTTATATTTATTTGTCTATTGATAGACATTCCAAACAACGAAGTTTGGCTATTGGCATGCCAATTTGGGGTACATTTAGTAAAACCAAAAAGGCGGGATTGCGCTAATCGCATGCCCTGCTAGGAAAAAACTATAAATAGACCTTGAATGGTACCTTTGAAGGGATCCAGTTTTTGGCTTCTTCCTCCTCTGGTCAATTTTGGTTGGCTCCAAAAGCACTCCAAGGTGCCCAAATTAATCATTGGTGTGGGAGGGGAAGCATTCTAAGACCTTTTGGGTGTGAGGTGGGACCTCCGTGTAATACCCCTGCTCATTCCAAGGAATATAACAACGAGTCCGGCAAGGACCCCACGCTGTATTGAATGAAAAGCTGAAAGTGTTACTCAATGAATTTCAATCCATAACACTAAACAACAACGCATAACAAAATTATATGCTAACAGAAGCATTAATATAAACTTGAACCGGAATGTCCACATCACTAAAGGAATGATTAAAAAAATTACATTATCTTGCTTCAGCCTTAAGGTCTTACACACGAGCAAATGTTTAACTACTACATTGTTTCTATACATTGGCATGCATGCCGGCAACACATGAATAGCTAAAATAATAATTTGTCCTTGGAGGGCCTGCACTGCCTGGGTTTCCTCCCGCTATTTTTTAATTGGCTCTCCAGCAGCTGTACTTGTACGAACCACAAAGATATGGTAATAAAATAAGGTAACGAGTCAGCTTTTGTTGACCACTATCCATGAACACGCAGTCTAACGACCCTGCCCTATACCCAGCGCCGTGGTATTCCTTCCCTGCATAAAAGTCAACAATAATAGTGTATATAACAAGTGCGTGTACTTTAAACACCATCCATCACAGATGTTGGCGGGACCGACCAAACGTCTTGTGCACTCAGGGCACATTATCGATATATCAGATTCCCAGGGTCCCACCACCATCCTCAGTTCCATACCGATGTTAACATTAAGCATTCCCTATTCAGACACTTAGCCACGACTCTTTCCTATACTAACAATGAAATCCAAGTACGTTAGGCACTATAGTCGGACGATATAGTGCGGGTACAGATCAAACTAGTCCCGTTGCTCAAATCGCTATGTCTACCAGACAACCGCGAGGGTCATCCTATCCTTTCCCATCTCCCCATACATAATCACATTATGTTCCAAGGCTGGCAATCACTACCAACAAAGATGAGCACTCCTGGCTCTCAGCTTTACAAGCTACCCACCTTGTCCCTAGGACCTGGGCTAGCAATCACATAACAACTCGTTGGGAGCTACCACTAGCGGTAACACTACCATTGGGTGGTACCTAACAGAACTCCTATTATGCTTGCTTTTTTGGCTACCTGGAGTTAGCCTCCAAGACTCCTTATCGCGCTCTACAACACTTAAAACCCAAAAATAACATACAAAAATGACTAGTCTCTGGCACACAAATATCAATGTAAACATCACTAATCAAGACCAACTTATCTGAATGGGCTTCACACAATATGCCTATATTCGAAGTCGAAACGGACGTCCATATACAATATATGCCGAGTACGGACTCAATTGACCCAGAGAAAGTCTAGTCGTACGCTAATTAGTGAAAGAGGCACTTTCATATGCGAATATAGAAACAAAAGAGAACCACACATCCTAACGAGAGGAGGAAGATCATTACCCTTGAAGTTCTCTTTGGAACCATGACTCAAAAATCCAATCGGATGGAAAGAACAACACTGGGCCGTTCTTCGTGGATCTGGACTTAGTTCGCGATTTGGAGCACTGAAGATCCGGCAATGATGAAAAACTCCGTCCTCTTTGAAAGATCTTATTTTTAAGGTAGCTAGAAACCTAGAGGGGGGTGAATAGGTCTGCTTAGGTCTTTTGAGAGTCTTTTTAAATCACTTGATTGTGTCTTTTAGCTTTCAGCTTATAGTGATCTAGAGCTTGTCCTTAGCACCTGTAATAAAGAAAATAAAAGAAAACACAGAAAAACACACAAGTATTTTATAGTGGTTCCCCAAAATTATGGGTACATTCACTCTCCTCCCACCTTACTAACTTCATGTTAGTCAAGGTACTTCTCTAAACTAATGCTCCAAGGATCTTACACCTCAGATCCCTCAGGATCTCTCAGTCTCCTTCAAGACTTACACCTCAACCACCAAGGCCTACACTCAGTGATATAAGTATCACCTACCTCAGGCACTTAAGCCCTGCCACTCAGGATATAAAGGATAGCCCTACCTCATAGCAAGCTTGCTCCTACAACTCAGAGAGATACACTCTCCTACAGTTCAGGCAAAACTACCCTACTACTCAGTAAGTAAAACTCACCTACCTCAGAGAGCAACACTCTCCTATAGCTCAGGAAAATTTGTTATACTTCAGACCCAAAGGTCCTACAGCTCAGATCTAGAAGGATCCTATAAAGAGAAATAGTTTAATTAACTTTGACACAGAGAAATTTCTCTGTGTCAACCACTTGAGCAGAAAACTTTATGCTCTAACTCTCCTCACAATAGAGAAAGGATTTGTTGGAGGAACTCAGAAGATAACTTCTGAACTTGCTGTTGAAGGCTAAAGATCTTTTGATCTTGAGTCTTCAAACATCTCACTGAACCTGCCAAAGGATGATGGTTATTCTTTCTTCAGAATAGATTCTGAATCTGTTGTGGCAGATGGAGACTTACACAGCTAACTAAACTTTTCTTGCTGGAGAGCTTCAAGCTTTTCACATGCAGCAATAGCAAAGAAGATAAAGATGGCTGCTCTCCTTTTTGAATAATGTATGCCCTAAAAGTTATCTTTGTCTTGCCCATATCTCTTCCTTTTGTAGTTTGCCGATCAACGGCTCTTAGAGATTGGTGGGCCCCACCTGCAGCTTCCAGCTGCGCATTGCTTTAACGGAAGAAGACGTATAGAAGCTTCACGGCAAGTTTTGTCGTTTAGTGTAGCTTCCCCGTGTCTGATTTGACCTTAGTTGACTTTATCGATTTTGCTGATGTCAGTACCTGTGGACTTAGCCAAAATCGAGTATCAGATAATAGGAATTGAGTGAGTAAGCATCACTCAATGCCAAAACACTTAGATAGATTCACTATCTCTTGGCGTTGAGTGAGCCACCTTCACTGAACGCCAAACTACTTAGAATATTAAGTCTGATTCTAAGCGTTGAGTGATTCAGCTCCACTCAATGCTAATCTTGATTTATCACCTTTCAGCTGCTTGGCGCTTAGTGAGTAAGCATCACTCAATGCCAAACCCCTTAGAAAAAATTCTGTCTTCACTAGGTGTTGACAGCGTTGAGTCAGTAACCTCCACTCAACGCTTTTTGCCTTAACAAAATATCTGTTTATTCAGCAACTTATGCGTTGCGAGCATTGAGTGAACACGTCTCTCTCAACGCTTTCTGTCTTAGCCAATTTTCTGTATAGTAGCATGGCGTTGAGTGAGTGGACTTCACTCAACGCCTGTAGACTAAGCCACATTTTAGCTCATTCCAACTTAGGCTATGACAGTATAAGCGACACTCAGTGCTATAAGTCATCTGGCATTGAGTGATGTTCCTTCACTCAACGCCTGTGGACTTAGACAGATTTCTGTCATCCCACACCTTAAGTAAGTGTTTACCTAACTTAGCCATTTAGGCTATCTGACCTATCATAGTCATCTACAGACATGTGTAGAACATTGATAGTATTGACTTCACTCAAATCCAGGACATTGTGGGTAATGAACCCAACAATCTCCCCCTATTTATGGAAGTCAAAAACTCTTATGCAAAGACAATGACATACACATAACCATGCAACAAAAGGCATAATAAAAGAAAACTAAATAATTGAGATGTGATCTATAGTTACCACACTTCCCTGCTTGCAGAATACATTATTGCATCTGCCATCTGCTTCCCCTGAATTGTTGTTGCCTTACTTATCTGATCATCTGATTATCTTATCCTCTCCCCCTTTTTGACTGCAGTAAATAGCTGGTAGGATGCACCTGATAAACTGATCATCTTATCACCTGCTCCCCCTCAATTAGGCAGCATTGCTTGACTTGCTCCCCCTCAATCTGAGAATCTTAATTTCTTTAAAGGACCATCCTATCTGCATAAAGCCAAATAGTTTGCAACTAGATGAGGAGCAACTGAAGCTATACTAAGTTTAACATACCCAAATAAAATTTGAAGGTGTTAAACTTGGCTTCATTTAGTGGCTTAGTGAAGATGTCAGCCACTTGCTTGTCTGTTGGGACAAACTCAAGGGTGATGTCTTCACATTCCACATGCTCCCTAATGAAATGATATCTAATCTCTATGTGTTTAGTCTTACTATGGGAGACAGGATTCCTAGCAATAGAGATTGCACTTGTAGAATAACAGAGTAAAGGAGTTATACTTATCTAGAGGTTGTAGTCTTGAAGATGGTGCTGGATCCATAGCAATTGAGCACAACAGCTTCCTGCTGAGATGTACTCTGACTCTGCAGTTGATATTACCATACTGGTTTGTTTCTTGCTACTCCATGATACCAGTCACCCTCCTAAGAACTGATAGGTGCCATATATACTCATCCTATCCTTTTTGCAGCATGCAAAATCTGCATCTGAATAGCCAGTTACTTCAAACTCCTCATTCCTAGTGTACCAAAGGCCAAGATCTGGAGTGCCCTTTAGATACCTCAAGCTTCTCTTAGCTTCAGAGTAGTGAGATTCTTTAGCGCAAGCCTTATACATAGTACAAACACATGTAGCATACATGATGTCTGCCCTACTTGCAGTCAGATATAGAAGGAAGACAATTATCCCTCTATACAAAGTTTCATCAACAGGTTTCCCTGCTTCACCTTTGCCTATATGCATACTTGACCCTATGGGAGTTCTCATGGTGGAGGAATTCTCAATGCCAAATTTCTTGATTAACTCTCTAGTGAACTTAGACTGGGATATGGACAAGCCATCATCAGTCTGTCTTACTTAGAGGCCCAAGAAGAACTTAAGTTCACCCATACTGCTCATCTCAAACTTCCTCTGTATGAGTTTAGTAAACTTTTTGCATAGATTGTCAGTAGATCCAAAGATGATGTCATCTACATAGATCTGGATTAGGATGATCATACCCTTAGATTCCCTTAGGAATAGGGTCTTGTCTATTTTCCCCCTTGAGAATTTGTTCTCAATGAGGAAACTAGACAATGTCTCATACTATGCTCTAGGGGCTTGCTTCAACCCTTATAGAGCTTTCCTAAGTCTATAAATAAAATCAGGTGAGTTGGGAACTGCAAAATGTGGAGGTTGCTCAACATAGACTTCTTCTTTTAAGTCACTATTTAGGAAGGCTGACTTCACATCCATTTGATAGATCTTGAATCCCTTGTGTGCTGCATATGCATGGAATAACCTGATGGCCTCCAATATGCTATAGGGGAAAAGTTTTGATCAAAATCAATCCCTTCTTCTTGTATGTACCCCTTAGCTACCAGTCTAGCCTTATTCTTAATTATAATGCCATTTTTATCAAGCTTGTTTCTGTAGATCCACTTGACTCCAATGACATTATGATCATGAGGTCTGGGAACCAGCTTCCAGACCCTGCACCTCTTGAACTGGTTCAGTTCCTCTTGCATAACTCCAATCTAATGCTGGTCTATGTTGGCCACTTCAAACTTCTTGGGCTCCACTTGGGATAGAAAGCTTGAATACATGGATGTGTTCTGACTTCTGCTCCTTATCATTACTCAATGACTTGCCTCACCAATGATCTGGTGTGCTGGATGATCTCTCATATGTCTGATTATAGGTGACAGTCTTCTTTTAGCAATAGGGGCATCTTCTTGTTGATCTTCATCCACTCCCAGTGTGTTAGGTAGATCTTCTGGAGTATCCATATCATCGTGGATGACTGGTGATGCTTCCTTGATGGTCATCTTGTCCATTATCTGTTCTGTACCTGCAGTACTATAAGAGGAACTAGGCAGTCCATTGTTAATCATAGTAGACTCATCAAAGACTACATGAACTGATTCTTCTACAACTTGGCTTTTCAAGTTGTAGATCCTATAGGCTTTGCTTTGATTGATGTACCCAACAAATATTCCATCATAGGATTTGGCAACAAACTTAGTCACATAGGACTTTCCATTGTGAAGCACAAAGCATTTACTATCAAAGATTCTGAGATAGCCCAAATTTGGTTTTCTGCCCTTCAGGATCTCATAGGGAGTCTTCTTGTGGCCTTTGGTGATAGAGGCTCTATTGAGGACATGACATGCAGTATTTACTGCGTCAGCCTATAAATATTCTGGGAGAGATGTGTTACTCAACAGTTTTCTACCAGCCTCTATGAGAGTCCTATTTTTCTTCTCAACTATCCCATTTTGCTAGAGTGTTCTAGGAGAAGAGAATTCTTGATGAATCTCATGCTCTTAACAGAATTTTGTCATGCTATCAGACTGGAATTCTGTCCCATAGTCACTTCTTATTTTGACCACAGAACAGCCAAGCTCATTCAGAATTTGCTTGACAAACCTCATGAAGACATCAAGGGTTTCATCTTTCTTCTTAAGAAAGAACACCCAAGTAAAATTAGAATTGTCATCAACTACTATAAGGGTGTAGACTTTTCTACCAAGACTATGAAATGGCATTGGACCAAATAGTTCCAAGTGCAAGAGGTATAAGCACTTCACAGAGTCTTTGGTCCCAATACCATTGAAGGAGACTTTTGTCTGCTTACCCTTTTGGCAAGTAGAGCAAATGCCCTCCTTAGAGGACTTCACATTGGAGCCATTCCTAACTATCTCTTGACTTAAGATCATGCCAATAGTCTTGTAATTCAAATGGGCTAGTCTTTTGTGCCACTGGACACAGTAGGAGACTTTCTCATTTGCCACCAAATAGATAGGAGAATCTGTGTATAGACATAGAAAGTTCAAGCAATAAACATTTCCATTCTTAGTGTCTGTCAAGATGACCTCTTGGTCACTTGAACTCCTAATTAGGCACTCATCCTTGTGGAAGAAAATTGCATAGCAAAGATCAAAAAGCTGGCTTATGCTTATAAGGTTGTGGTGTAACCCTTCAACATAAGCCACCTTTGTGATGGTGACTATGCCAATGGTGATCTTACCATACCCTCTAGTTACACCTCTATCTGAACCTCCAAAGATGACTTTGGTTCCATCTTTTACTAGAGTAAACTCCTTCAAGTAGTTCCATGTTCCAATTATATGCCTGGAACAGTCACTGTCTAAGTACCATATAGGGGTATGACACCTTGAACTATCCTGCAATATACAAATTACTTAACCTTAGGACCCCAATATCTATTGGGTCCTAGGTGCATGTTAGCATAAAATTGAACATGTCCACCAGCAGAATTTCTGACTGGTGGACTAACCCTAGCTCTGGCCACATTGGGATTGTGTCAGCAGTCAATGGCAAAATGCCCTATCTTACCACAGCACCAACAATCATGTATGTTATATCTTCTTTTCCGTGAAGGTCGTGCATCTTGATGAGCAGTAACCTTGATAGGAGGAAGATGTGCTGCAGCCTTTTTCTGATTTCTTTCAGCCAAAATTTGACTGAAGGTAAGTCTTATAGCTTGTTTATTTGGTCTGCACTGAGTGCCAGCAACAGCTAGCTTCTTTTCAGAAAGCATACTTCTGATGGCTTCAGATATGCCTAGATCAGCCTGATTCCTAGACTTGCCATTAGTCAGAACCTTTACTGTCAGATTCTGAGCCTTGGCTGCAGCAAAATTCTTGAGAGTTGGTGCAGAAGCACCAAAGACAAATGGTCCAGATTGGGCCATTTGAAATTTCTCATTGGCAGCCTTGACTGCACACACCCTGCCAAAACTTTCATCATGACAGTGAACACATTTGTTCACTCCAAATGAATAACCCCTCTCCCAGTTACCATAAGAACTTTCTTGGTCATACCTGTTAAAAGGTATCAAAACTTTTTTGAAAAGGATGGGAGGCTTATAAGCTATAGGCTGAGGTGGAACTGGAGCTTTGCCCTTCTTTTTGTAAGGATCAACTCTTGTGCTTCTCTTGAATCCCAACCCCTTCTTGCCCTTTTGAGAGGAGAAGGAGTCTATCAAGGGGAGGACAATACTTATCTTAGAATAGCTAGCCACTATTCTTTTCTCCTTCTCAAGCTTATCTTCAAGCTCCCTGATGAGACAGTTCTTGCGCTTGATGGAGGCAACCTAAATGTCCAAGAGGGACTTAAGTTGGCTAATTTCTCTAGCTTTCTGGTTCAGCAGATTTGTTGTTACAGTCTGTTGGGCAACTGCATGCTTAAGAGATGAGATCTCTTTAGCTTGCTTCTTAAATAACTTCTTGACCTTCTTGAAGGCATTCAGAAGTTCTCTATAGTTGTCAATCAGTTGATTTACATCTCCTTCAGATTCAGAATCTTCTTTACCACAGGGTGAAGAGTCTTCTAAGCAAGGACTAGTCTCAAACTCAGATAGATAAGCAGAGTCAGGTGATAGATGTACCTTGCTCTGACAAGGCTAATCCTGGTTACTTTCCTCATCAGTCATTGCAATCAGCCCTATGTAGTTGTGGACATCTTCATCCACCTCTGACTCACTGTCTGGCAGTGTAAGAGGGGCTCTGATTCCTATCCTCCCTAGAGGATTGACTTCTCCTGCTGCAATAGCTTCATCTTTAACAGTAGCAACAATTATCCCAATATAGGCTTCCTCTTCTTCGGACTCAGAAGATGACGAGTCTGTCCAACTTTTGTCCTTCTTGTCAATGAAGGACTTTTCCTTATTTCCTTTGTGTTGGTGCTGCTTCTTCTTCTTAGTCTCCTTGCTCTTCTTTGGGCAGTCAGCTATCACATGCCCAGTCTTGTTGCAGCAGTAACAAATAACTTTAGAGGAGTTATATTTATTATGTTTAGAACCATACTTGTCATTCTTGGACTGGTTCTTTCCGTGATAAGTGGAATTAAAAGGCCTTTTCTTCCAATGCTTCTTCATTAACCTTTGGAGTTATCTGGAAAAGGCTACAAAATCTTCATCATACATGATGTTGTCTGATGCCTCTGAGTCAGAGCTGTCTGACTCAGCTGGTCTCCTTGGTGGAGAAGGAATCCTTTCCCTTCCTTTCCTTGTTCTTTCAGCTTTGAAGGCCAAGGACTTTTCTTTGGCTAGTAATTTGTTGGAGGCATCCTCCTCCTTCCTAGCAGCCAGTTGCATCTCATAGAAGAGCAGCTTCCCAAACAATATTTGGGGAGGAGTGTCAGCAAGCTTGGCCATCTCTCTTATAGCACAGATCTTAGTATCCCAGTCTCTAGTGAGAGATCTGAGAAACTTGTCATTAATTTCATAATTATTGAAGACCCTTCCATAGGTCTTCAACTCATTTATGATCCTGAAGAATCTTTCATAACAGGTACTTATGTTCTCCTTCAGGATTTGCCTGAAAGCATCATACTCTTGGTTGAGTAGAGACTTCCTATCATCTCTTACCTCATCAGTACCCTCCATGTAGACCACTAGAGTATCCCACATCTCCTTGGAGGTATGGAAGCTAGTGAACCAAGTTCAGGAAGGTTGAGTCATCTATTACACTTGCTATGATGTTCTGTGCTCTCTTGTCTAGGCCAGCTAGTATGACCTCATCTTTGGTCATTTCAGAGAGTGTCTTTGGTGTCTGGATGTTGGCATCCAGAATAGAGAACTTCATGGGAATGACAGGTCCCTCCCTAATAGTTGCAAAAATTCTTGGATCATAGGCTACCATGAATAGCCTCACCCTCTCCTTCCATATTCCAAACTGCTCCTTTCTATAGATGAGGAGTTTCATTGAACTCGGCTCTCTCTGTCTCTCTCCTGAGCCCATGACCACTTAGCAGCAGCTATCTTAGAAGATCACATAGATTGTTAAATCCTTTTTGAGTAAACTCCCTCTAATACCACTTGAAAGATCTTATTTTCAAGGTAGCTAGCAACCTAGAGGGGGGTTAATAGGTCTGCTTAGGTATTTTGAGAGTCTTTTTAAATCACTTGATTGTGTCTTTTAGCTTTCAGCTTATAGTGATCTAGAGCTTGTCCTTAACACCTGTAATTAATAAATAAAAGCAAACACAGAAAAAACACACAAGTATTTTATAGTGGTTCCCCAAAATTATGGGTATATCCACTCTCCTCCCACTTTGCTAACTTCCTGTTAGTCAAGACACTTCTCCAAACCAAGGAACTTCTCCAAGGAGCTTACACCTCAGATACCTCAGGATCTCTCAGTCTCTTTCAAGACTTACACCTCAGCCACCAAGGCCTACACTCTGTGATACAAGTGTCATTTACCTCAAGCACTTAAGCCCTACCACTCAGGCTATGGAGGATATCCCTACCTCAAAGCAAGCTTTCTCCTACAACTCAGAGAGATACACTCTCCTACAGTTTAGGCAAAACTTCCCTACTACTTAGTGAGTAAAACTCACCTACCTTAGAGAGCAGCACTCTCCTACAGCTCAGGCAAATTTGCCCTACTTCGGACCCAAAGGTCCTACAGCTCAGATCCAGAGGATCCTACAAAGAGAAATAGTTTAATTAACTTTGACACCGAGAAATTTCTATGTGTCAACCACTTGAGCAATAAACTTTCATCTCCAACTCTCCTCACAACAGAAAAGGATTTGCTGGAGGAACTCAGAAGATAACTTTTGAACTTGCTACTGAAGGCTAAAGATCTTTTGATCTTGAGTCTTCAAACAGCTCACTAAACCTGCCAAAGGATGAAGGTTCTTCTTTCTTCAGAATATATTCTGAATCTGTTGTGGCAGATGGAGACTTGCACAGCTAATTGAACTTTTCTTGCTGGAGAGTTTCAAGCTTTTCACATGCAGCAATGGCGAAGAAGATAAAGATGGCTGCTCTCCTTTTTGAATAATGTATGCCCTAAAAGTTATCTTTGTCTTGGCCCTATCTCTTCCTTTTGTAATTCGCCGATCAACGGCTCTTAGAGATTGGTGGGCCCCACCTACAGCCTCCAGCCGTGCCTTACTTTAATGGAAGAAGATGTACAGAAGCTTCACGATAAGTTTTATCGTGTAGTGTAGCTTCCCCGTGTCTGATTTGACTTTAGTTGACTTTGTGAATTTTGCTGACGTCAGCACCTGTGGACTTAGCAAAAATCGAGCATTAGAGAATAGGCATTGAGTGAGTAAGCATCACTCAACGCCAAAACACTTAGATAGATTCATTGTCTCTTGGCGTTGAGTGAGTCACCTTCACTCAATGCCAAACTACTTAGAATATTAAGTCTGATTCTAGGCGTTGAGTGATTCAACTCCACTCAACGCCAATCTTGCTTTATCAGCTTTCAGTTGTTTGGCGTTGAGTGAGTAAGCATCACTCAATGCCAAACCTCTTAGACAAAATTTTGTCTTCCCTAGGCGTTGATAGTGTTGAGTCAGTAACCTCAACTCAACGCTTTTTGTCTTAACCAAATATCTGCTTATTCAGCAACTTAAGCATTGAGAGCATTGAGTGAACACGCCTCACTCAACGCTTTTTGCCTTAGACAATTTTCTATATAGTAGCATGGAGTTGAGTGAGTTGACTTCACTCAATGTCTATGGACTTAGCCATATTTTAGCTCATTCCAACTTAGGCTATGACATTATAGGCTACACTCAGCGCTATAAGTCATCTGGCGTTGAGTGATGTTCCTTCACTCAACGCCTGTGGACTTGGATAGATTTTTTGTCATCCAACACCTTAGGTAAGTGTTTACCTGACTTAGCTACTTAGGCTACCTTACCTATCATAGTCATCTACTGACATGTGTATATCATTGATAATATTGACTTCACTCAAATCCAAGACATTATGGGCAATGGACCCAACACTCTTCCTTAGCTCTCCCCACTCTCTACCGTAAAAAAAGAGAAAGCCCAAAGTGAAAATGAGATTCAGTCCTCATTCCCAGCCATAACCCTAAAAGAAACACCGCCCCATCGTCGTATTTCACTAAAAATTCACAGATTGCCACGATTGAAACCACATTTCTTATATAGAGTGTTACCACTACGCGGTAACAAGCTACCGCCCCGTGGTAACAAACTACCGCCCGACAGTATTTTAGTTGGTGGCTTCTTCAGCAAGCCCACTACCTAAATACGCCACATCTCCTTAGTAGACTAGCAGTGGATCAGGTTTTGTAGTATAGAGTCATCGACTGCACTTGTAATTATATTTTTGGCTTTCTTGTCCAAGGAGACAAGTGCAATCTCGTCTTTATCTAGATCTTTCAGCTTCTTTGGGACTTTCTTTGTTTGATCTATAGTTGAGACAATCATAGGAATATGGGGACCTTCTTCAACAATCATGAAGATACGGGGATCCACAGCTTCCATGAAAAATTTAATTTTGTCTTTCCACATGGGAAAATTGTTCTTTGTGCACAGGGGAAGTTTGGCAAAATCTTTAGTCTTGTCCATTGCTTGAAAATTCTCAAGAGACAACTTAGAGAGGAAATTGATCAAGGTGTTAACCTTTTAACGACCAACCTCCCTTTGATACAATTTGAAAATGTTAAGTTGTCTACCTAAATCACCTAGAGGGGGGTGAATAGGTGAATTGTGCGTCTATTTGCAGAATAAAAAATTTAACGAACTTGTATAAAAACAATCAAGCAATCACAGATGACAAGAAGATTTATAGTGGTTCCCCAACCTTGGGTACGTCCACTTTCCCTCACTGATCTAGTAAATCACTAGATCTGGCTACTCGACTATTTCAAATTAAAAACCAATCCTACGTCTCGGAACCAAGTTCCTACAATCTTGATCTAAAGGGATCTACACTCGGAAGATGAAAACTTCCTACAACTCGGAGAACAACACTCCTATACTTGGAGAATAATCTCCTACAAAATTACAAAGAGATATGAAATACAAACAATGATTTGTCTCAAATCTGGAAAAATTTAACTCTAGGTCTTCTTCTGAACTTGGCGGCTTTTTCAGAATTTGCTGAAGAAGAACCTCTGTAGATCTGACCTGAGAAACCTTTGACCTGCTTGATCAAGGAGAAGATGAAGATTCCTTGAATAGCAAGTCGTTCTTGATCGAAAACAGTCGAGTCAATCTTCTTCCTGAGCGGCGGCGGCGGCTTCTATAAATTCGTTCTTGGAGAGAGACAGCCGATCAGAAATTTAGAAAAGGGTATGGTTCACCGATTAGGGTTAGTATTGATGAAAAGACATTATATAGGATTTCCCCTAACGGTTAGAATTGACATTAATGATGACACATGGACCAATCACGTCAAGTCATTTGAAAATCCCGTCGATCTGGACTTAAGTAAATTTTCTGAAAAATGAACTGCAGTTCTCGAGAAGTATGAATGAGTTCTCGAGAACAAGGCTGAGTTCTCGAGAGCTATGCTTTCTGGACTTAAGATAGTACTCGAGAGATAAGCGTTGAGTCAACTCAAGAACTAAATTTCGCTTCTCGAGAACTAAAGTCACATTACTCGAGAGCTAAAACTTGTACTTGAAAACTAAGCTGACTTCTCGAGAACTAAAAACTAAGTTCTCGAGAACTATAACCAGCTTCTCGAGAGATGGACTTAGAAGATTTTTCACGGCTGTCTCTGGCTACTTGAGAAGTATAGGCTATGACTTCTCGAGAACTTAGACTAAGCTTCTCGAGAACTATAATGATGTTTCTCGAGAACTAGTCTAGGCTTTTCGAGAACTAAATGAACTTCTCGAGGACTGCTAACTCTACTTCTCGAGAACTATAATGGACTTCTCGAGAAGTGGACTTGGAGAAATATTAGAACTGAGAAACTTTTTCTCTTCAAGAATCCAATCTTCATTCCATGGTCCAAGTGCTTGAATATGAAGTGTATCCCAATAGAGAGGCTACACATGAGTCAACACCTTGGATCACACAGTGAGGGATTACATTGTATGGTCATGTGTTCATGACCCACTGTAGACTAACATTGGTCTACACTTAGCAATGATGGTCTGCAAACACACAACTAAACAAAGATATCAAATACAACTTAATTCATCTTAGTTCAAGGGTGACTTCATGCAAATCTTGGTTATTGTGGATGCAATACCCAACAATCTCTCCCTATTTTATAGAATTCAGAACCTTCTACACTAAGGTGAATTATACCAATAAAGAAAAACTGTATATGAAGAATAGATTCAAATGCAAGAAAGAAAAAATTAAACACAGAATTAGAAAAACCAGAAATTATATATATATAATATTTTAGATTTCCAATTAACATCCATTTCATCCATAATCTCAAAATAGTTATCAACAGAAAGTCAGTCCTAGCTCTGATGTTGTCTGTCATGCTTCTCTTGTTGTCTCCTCTAGTAGATGAAAGGCTTTGGGTAGTACCTTGGAGGTTTTGGAGGAGCCTTAGGATTGTTCTTGTCATACTCTCTATCATAGATTCTCCTTTTAGTCATGGACTTCTCATAGAGTTCCCACTAAGAGGAGCTGTAGTGGAGATTCCTGTTTTCATTGTAGTCCATAACTAATTTGAGAGTATCAAGAATTAAGGCTTTAGAGGTAGGACTCCAGACTTCAGCAAATTCTTGTACTTTTCTTTTCTCTGTGTCTGGCTTAGGAACACTTTTGCTAGCAGAGGGGCCTTCCCCATACTTCCTCTTCTTAGAAGTGTTGATCTCAGGTAAACCTTGAGGAATAATATCATCCCATACCTGGTCATAAGAGGCAGGAGGAGGATTTAGATCTTCTGGCCTTGGAGAAAAGCATGGCATTTGAGGCTGCATCTGAGCAGGCATCTGGCTTGACTGAACTTTAGTAAGAGGGTTCAGGTTATGAGGAATGACATTAGGATCAACCTGAAATTCAGGGAATATTTGGTTGTGCATCCAGACTGAGGTGTCATAGGTATGAAATTTCACAGACTGAATCTATTCTAAAACATTCTTATTAATTTCAGATATCTTGTCAGACCAAACTTTGTTTGCAGCAGCAGTAAACTTGTCCACAAGCTTTTCCACATGTTCTTTCACCAAGCTCTCCCCCTTTCTGAATTATACAGATAGTGTATCTATAGCATCTTCTTTGAAAGTACCAACCTCTTCACAGATTTTCATGAGGTGTTCTTGGGCTTTCTTCTCCAAAAAGATTTGATTGTTAGCAAAAGTTATTGTTTGATCCATGACCCGACCAACACTAGTGATAGTGTGGTCTATAGCTTTACAACAAGTTTGAAACGGTTCTTTGAGAGAGTCAGTATTGTGTTGAATTTCTGCAAATCCTCTGCTCATCTCTTTCTCTAGAGTAGTGACTTTGTCTTAGACTATCTTCAGAGATTCATCAAAATATTTCCTTTGGTCAACTAGTATAACTTCAATCTTACTTAGTATATCAGAACTTACAGGGGCAATAGCAGCAGGAACAATAATATGAGGTGGAGTTGGAACAGCCCAGTGAGGGATCTCTTCAACAACTACAGAGCTTTTAGCTCTGGTAAAATGAGTGATTGTATCTCCTTCTTCATTAAGGAAGGTGGGCATGGAGAAGTCAAGTCTCCTTAGAGGAGCTTCAACTCCCTCAGGTTCTGGCTCATCCTATTCTGATAGAAGGATGGTATCTAGTTGAGGGGAGACTTTTCTTGGAGAAGGAGGAGCTGGAGATGGATCCTTTGAAAGTTCTTCAGCAGTTTCTGTGTAGAGGGGATGAGGTTCATCAGAGGTGAGCTCTTTTATCATACTTTCTATATCTGCTGTAGTAGAGTTGATGGTTTTCTGAGCTTGCTCATCTGAGAATATCTTGTCTGGTAAGTCTGCCACTGTGGACCTAACTGAAGATCTGATAGGACTCCTCATTGGACTTGTCACTGGTGATCTAGCTGGTGTCCTGGCTGGTGAACTGACTGTACTTCTAACTAGAGATCTGGCTGGAGGAGGAGATGGGATTCTGTCAACAGGAATAGAGAAAGTAGGCTCCCCCTTAGTTGCTGCACCAGATGGTTCAGCAACTTAATGAGAGGAGGGAGATGGGGTCCTGATCTCTAAAGCAGGGGATGCAAGCTCTTTAAGTATCTGCTTTGGATTATTTAGTTTTAACTCCCACCTTTGAACGGAAGCTAAGGAGATCTTCTTCAAGCGATGAATTGGAGTACCTTGTGAAGTCTTGAAGACTACTTGATCAATCTCATGCAACATCAAGGAGATTATCCAGGCAAACTTTGGCTCTTTAATGTTATCCCTGATCATGTCAAAAATCATCAAACCATATGGAAATTTCTTCCTGCACATTATGGCTGCCATGACATTGAATAGGTCATTGGTTATGAAACCTATGGACCCTGTCCTGCACTAAAGGATTTTTCAAACTATATCCACTAGAAGTTTGCTAACATCATTCAGAACAGTTCTCCTTAGAGAGGTAATGTCCACTGGAACTCCACAGAAATAGCAGGCTCTGACATTATCATCTTCTGTCAGTTCATCCTCATCATCATCTATAGAAGGCAATCTTTGAAGTCTGGACACTATGGTTGAGCTCAACTTAATCTTAACTCCCTTGACCTTAGATTTCAATACAGTGCTATTCCTCCTTATCTTGATATTTCTGTAGAACTCTTCTACTTCTGGAAATTGAATCTTACAAGGTTCTGAAAGAACAAAGTTCAAACCTGCGATTTCTAGCAGAAGAAGCAAATTCTTGAAATCTTCTGAAATATCTGCAATCCCGGCGACCACAAGTTCACTACCGACTCCAATTATGGACTGCTGAGCCATTTAGACTGACGACGGCAAAGGACGGAGCGCGAGAAAGCGGCGGTGTCGAAGCTCTGGTTGGCGGAAGACGAAGAGTTTTCGAGAGAATGGATTTTGAAATGTTGATTGATTTGAGATTTCTAAAGTTATATATATATAACCCTAGTAATGTTAATTAGGTGTCTAATTAATCTAAAATAACCCTTGGATTAAAGCAGAAATCGAGCGGTTTTCGAAATAGAAGAAATGTACAAAAATCGAAAACAGACGGGGCATTTCTCAATAGGTATGGTTAGTTCTCGAGAAACATGGTTATAATTCTCGAGAAGTAGATTTCTTGTTTTCGAGAACAGTTGTATTTCTCGAGAGACAGAGCTTTAGTTCTCGAGAAGTGGACTAAAGTTTTCGAGAACTAGTTATGTATTTTTCAAGAAGTAACTGTATTTCTCGAGAACTGCCTTCCACTTGCGAAATTTCTGACCTTTTTGTAGTATCCTCGATTCTTGAGCTTTGAAATGATCCTTTTGGTATATCCTTCTCTATTCAGCATCCCAAGTTCAGTTTTGAAGAAATTGAACTTGGTCTCGTCCAGTGGCTTTGTTAAAATATCTGCAACTTGCCGATCTGTTGGCACATACTGCAGATCCACATCCCTTTGCTCCACATTCTCGCGGATGAACTGATATCTGAGCTCAATGTGCTTTGTCCGGCTGTGCGAGACTGGGTTGTTGGTAATTCCTATTGCGTTGGAGGAGTCGCAAAACAATGGAATGTCTTTAACCTTCATGTTGTAATCTTCTAGCTGGTTCTTTAGCCAAAGCAATTGTGCACAACAACTGCCGGAAGAAATATATTCTGACTCGGCCGTTGAGATTGTGACACAATTTTTCTTTTTGCTGCTCTATGAGATAAGCCTTCTTCCAAGGACTTGACACGTCCCAGAAGTGCTTTTTCTGTCATCTTTGCTACCTGCAAAGTCTGCATCTAAAAAACCAATTAGTTCACTGTCATTACTTCTTGGGTACCATAAGCAAAGATTCGGTGTACCTTTAAGGTATCTCAAGATTCGCTTTGCAGCAGCATAGTGAGATTCTTTACAGTTCACTTGGAATCTAGCACAGACACATGTATAGAACATTATGTCTGGTCTACTGGCAGTAAGGTAGAGCAAGGATCCAACTATGCTTTTGTACTTGGTTTCATCAAAAGGTTTCCCTTTCTTATCCTTGTCCAGAGACATAGTTGAGGCCATTGGAGTCCTCATAGAGGTTGCACTCTCCATTCCGAATTTCTTAATCAACTCCTTGGTGAACTTCGTCTGTGAGATGAAAATTCCATATTCAGATTGTTTCACCTGAAGTCCTAAGAAATACTTCAGCTCTCCCATACAACTCATTTCAAACTTCCCTTGCATAAGTTTAGAAAACTTTTTGCAGAGGTTGTCGTCTGTAGAACCAAAAATAATATTGTCGACATAGATTTGCACTAGCAAAATCTTGCCTTTAATTTCCCTAAGAAATAATGTCTTATCTATCTTTCCCCTTGTGAACTTTTTCTCGAGGAGAAAGGTAGATAGAGTTTCGTACCAAGCTCGAGGAGCTTGTTTCAAACCGTACAACGCTTTAGATAATAAATAAACATAGTCAGGAACGTTAGGATCAACAAAACCTGGGGGCTGTTCCACGTACACTTCTTCCTTTATGTCTCCATTAAGGAAGGAGGATTTCACGTCCATTTGATAGATAGTGAAGCCCTTCAGTACAGCATAAGCCAGTAACAGTCTAATGGCCTCCTTCCTTGCCAGTGGAGCGTATATTTAGTCGAAGTCGATTCCTTCTTCTTGACGGTATCCTTTGGCGACGAGTCTCAGCCTTGTTCTTTATGATTGTCCCATACTCGTCCAATTTATTCCTGTAGACCCACTTCGTCCCGATGACATTATTACCTTTGGGTCTTGGAACTAGCTTCCAAACTTTGCAGCGCTTGAACTTGTTCAGTTCTTCTTCCATGGCTAAGATCCATGATGCATCTGAGTTTGCTTCCTCAAACTTTTTTGGTTCAACCTGTGAGAGAAAACTTAAATATAAATTCTCGTTAGTTGTACCTCGACGAGTTCTGACACCATCCCGGGGATCTCCTATGATCTGGTCCAATAGATGATCCTTTAGATGTCTAAGCTCTAGGTTCCTATCATCTGGAACTTCTTCAGCCACTGGAGTGACTTCATCAGCTTGGATGGTTTCTTCATCTTCATTATCTACCTCTCTAATGGGGGTTGGAGTAGTGATCTTGATGAACTTTTCTTTTTCCCTTTCAGTTGGTTCATACATGCTGATTTCTTTCAATCTTGTACCTGCATCTTCAACAAGCCCACTAGACGGTTTGCTTTGCAACAAGCTCGTCTCATCAAATACAACATGTATGGATTCCTCTAAAACCAGAGTTTTTCAACTGAAAATCCTGTATGCCTTACTATGGCTACTATAACCTACAAAAATACCTTCAAAACATTTCTCACTAAACTTGGTAGTATGATACTTACCATTGTTAAGCACGAAGCATTTACAGCCAAAAATTCTAAAATATGAAATAGTTGGTTTCCTGCCTTTTAGAAGTTCGTAAGGTGTCTTATCATGATTCTTATTGATGAGTGCTCGATTTTGCACGTGGCATGCAGTATTGACGGCTTCAGCCCAGAAGTACTCCGGCAGTGAAGCATCACTCAACATAGTTCTATAGGCCTCTATGAGTGTTATGTTCCTTCTCTCAGCTACTCCATTTTGTTATGGAGTGCGAGGAGAGGAAAACTCATGAAAGATACCTAGGCTTTCACAAAATTCTGTCATGGCCCCAGATTTGAACTCTGTTCTATTGTCACTTCTGATTTTGACTATGGAACAATTGTATTCATTCTGGACCTGCCTGACAAAATTAGTAAAGATGTCGAAGGTATCTGACTTGTGTTTCAGAAAGAACACCTATGCAAAGCGCGAGTAGTCATCAACAATAACCAATGTATATTCCTTACCTCCCAAGCTTCTAATTTGTACTGGACCAAACAAGTCCATATGAAGTAGATGGAGACATCTACTTGAATTTTTGTCAATAATTCTTTTAAAGGTAGCCCTTGTTTGCTTTCCTTTTACGCATGCATGACAAGGTCTATCTTTGACGTACTTGACATTCGGGGCATCACGTACTAAGTTCTGGGAGAATAATTTATTAATAGTTTTAAAATTAATATGTGTTAACCTCTTGTTCCATTGGTCACCAAGAGACGCACTATCTTTTGCCAAAAGACACACTGGTGTAGAAGAATCTATACAAATGAAATTTAAACAAAATATATTCCTGCTTTGAGTGTTAGATAGAATCGTTTCCATATTGTCAACAGACTTTATCAGGCACTTGTCAGCGTGGAATTCAACTATGTATCCTTTGTTGCATAGTTGGCTTATGCTTATAAGATTGTGTTCCAATCCCTTAAGATAAGCTACATCCGAAAAGGATACACTACTGTTAGTGATCATACCGTAGCCTTTAGTTATCCCACGGTCTGAACCTCCAAAGATGACTTTTGGTCCGTTCAACACTAGAAAATAATTTTGAAGTAGTCTTCTTATCCCGGTCATGTGCCGAGAGCATCCACTATCCAAATACCAGATTGGCGTTTTGGTGGCCTTTGGACATCCCTGCGATCATAATTAGTTTGCCTTAGGAACCCAAACATGTTTGGGTCCTTGGTCTCGTGTTAGAACACTCCCCCTATGAGTATTAGCATCATGAGTGGTCATTCTAATGTTGCCAACCTGAGGAGTTGCAAAATTTCTTGGATTAAACCAACAATCGATGGCAAAATGACCAATTCTGCCATAGCACCAACAATCGAACCTGTTGTATCTTTGCCTTAGGAACTCCTGCTTGGCCTTCTGGGATACTGGTCCAGTAGGGATAGCATTCTTAGAGGAAGAAGCTTCATGATGATGGCAATCACATGATTTCTTCTCCATCACAGGCTTTTCTATAATGGTTTTTTACTTTTGGTGCTTTCTTGAAGTTATGACCATGATCATAAGGGCCATAGTCCTGAAGAATGACTTCTTCATAAGGTGCCTTAAAGACACTCTCACCAAAGTTTATGGGGCGAGTCCATCCTTGGTAACGATACTTTGGCTCTACATAAGTAGGCCTAGTCAAGTGACCGTAGGATGAGTCAAGATCAAACTTATTCGTTAGAAAGATGACTTTCTTAAAAATAGTCTAATCTAGAGGAGCTTTCCCCTTTTCTTCGGCTGAGGCCTTCTTGGCGGCCATATTCTTTCTCTTAGCCTTATTTCTCCTAGAAGATTTACTAGGAGCTCCTATATGGCCTAGCTAAGCACCCTTGGCCTAAGCAAAGAACTCAGCAATAAGAGGAAGAACTATCTTTGGCTCAGAGAAACCTTCAATAAGTTTCTTTTTGGCTTCTAGTAAGTCTTCCAACCCTTTGATGATTTCATCCTTCAAATCAAGGTGCTTGATAACCTTGTTGAACTCATCAATAGTAGTATCTAAGTATTCTCTGAGTGAGTCCATCTTAACGACTTTCTATCTCAGAGAGCTTTCTATGGCCTTTAGAGAGTTAATCTCTTTTCTCTAAGTTTTCACGACCTTTCGACATTTATCGTAAGCCATGATCAACTTCTTATACTAGGCCATGAGTTCAGACTCATCGTTAGAGGAGCTGTCCTCATGATCATGCTCAGAAACTTCAAATTCTAAAAGAGGGGTGTGAGATTTTACCTCTCCAATGAACTGGGGCTCTTGTTCATCATCCGATTGAGCCATAAGTCCAAAGTAGGCTTCCTCTTCTTCACTTAACTCAAATGAGTCAGAGTCACTAAGAGTATTGCCCTTCTTGTCTATCAGGCTCTTCTCTATCCTCTTCTTACTATACGAGGACTTCTTCTCTTCTCTCCTACCACCCTCCTTCTTCTTATGGGGGCAGTCAGCTATGACGTGACCTGGCTTGTTACAACAGTAGCAAACTATGTCAGTCGAAATATGTTTGTTCTGTTTAGAACCATACCTGTCGTGGCTGCTTGAGCCTTTTCTGTGTCAATCACCGTCATGATGTGATCTTCTGTGTGAGTCATCCTTGCCCTTCCATTGCTTTTTCTTGTTCAAGAATTTCTTGAACTATCGTGAGAGTAAGGAGAACTCTCCTTCAGATAGCTCAGATCCTGAGGTACTTGGTTCTGAGTTTTCTTCTTCACTAACTTCTTGTGATGGGGCTGGAGAGGTAGCCTTTGACTTCCTGGAGGTGTCTGCCTTTAAAGCGACAAACTTCTCTTTGGATGCAAACCTGCTCTTCTCTTCTTCAGCTTTCCTTGTATTGAGTTGAAGCTCATACGACATCAGCTTCCCGAAGAGATTCTGAGGATCTATCTCAGCTAGCTTTCCAAATTCTCTAATAGCACAGACCTTGTTGTCTCATTCCTTGGTTAAGGATCTTAGGAACTTGTCATTCAGTTCCCTGTTGGTGAAGACTCGGCCATATACTCAGAGGCCTTTAACTATCTTGAAAAAGTTCTCAAAAGTATCTGCAATGGTATCTTTGTGCCCTTGTCGGAAGGCTTCATATTTCTAATTCAACAGGAATCTTCTGTCATCCCTTACTTCTTCTGTACCTTCCATCAAGGTGAAGAGGGACTGTCACATCTCCTTAGCAGACTGGCAGTGGATCAGGTTTTGCAACATAAAGTCATCTAATGCACTTGCAATTATATTTTTGGCTTTCTTGTCCAAGGAGACAAGTGCAATCTCGTCTTTATCTAGATCAATCAGCTTCTTTGGGACTTTCTTTGTTGGATCTATAGTTGAGATAGTCATAGGAATGTGGGGACCTTATTCAACAATCATGAAGACCCGGGGATCCACAGCTTCCATGAAAAATTTAATTCTGTCTTTCCACATGGGAAAATTGTTCTTTGTGCACAAGGGAAGTTTGGCAAAATATTTAGCCTTTTCCATTGCTTGAAAATTCTCAAGAGACAACTTAGAGAGGAAATTTATCAAGGTGTTAACCTTTTAACGACCAACCTCCCTCTGATACCAATTGAAAGTGTTAAGTTGTCTACCTAAATCACCTAGAGGGGGGTGAATAGGTGAATTGTGCCTCTATTTGCGGAATAAAAAAATTAACGAACTTGCACAAAAACAATCAAGCAATCACAGAGGACAAGAAGATTTATAGTGGTTCCCCAACCTTGGGTACATCCACTTTCCCTCACCGATCTAGTAAATCACTAGATCCGGCTAATCCACTATCTCGGATTGAAAACCAATCCTACGTCTCGGAACCAAGTTCCTACAATCTTGATCCAAAGGGATCTACACTCGGAAGATGAAAACTTCCTACAACTCGGAGAATAACGCTCCTACACTCAGAGAATAATCTCCTACAAAATTACAAAGAGATATGAAATACAAACAAAGATTTGTCTCAGATCTGGAAAAATTTAACTCTAGGTCTTCTTCTGAACTTGGAAGCTTTTTCAGAATTTGTTGAAGAAGAACCTCTGTAAATCTGACCTGAGAAGCCTTTGACCTGCTCAATCAAGAAGAAGATGAAGATTCCTTGAACAGCAAGTCGTTCTTGATCGAAAACAGTCGAATCAATCTTCTTCCTGAGCGGCGGCAACGGCTTCTGTAAATTCATTCTTGGAGAGAGACGACCGATCAGAAATTTAGAAAAGGGTATGGTTCACCACTTAGGGTTAGTATTGATGAAAAGACATTATATAGGATTTCCCCTAACGGTTAGAATTGACATTAATGACGACGCGTGGATCGATCACGTCAAGTCATTTGAAAATCTCGTCGATCTAGACTTAATTAAATTTTCTAAAAAATGAACTGCAGTTCTCGAGAAGTATGAATGAGTTCTCGAGAACAAAGCTGAGTTCTCGAGAGCTATGCTTTCTAGACTTAAGATAGTACTCGAGAGATAAGCGTTGAGTCAACCCAAGAACTATATTTTGCTTCTCGAGAACTGTCGAAGTATGAGACCGGGCGGTCTGGCGGTTTGAGCCTGGCGGGTTGTTGACCGGGCGGTCTGGCGGATTGAGGTTGGCGGGTTGATTTCCAGGCTGTCGCCGTATGGTATCCGGCAGTCTGACGGCTTATCTCTGGCGGCTTGGAAACCGGCCGGTCTTGCGGTCTCCTACCGCAACTCTCCCTCTTGGTTCTGGTATTGCCGAGCGGTTAGAACATTGTCTAACCGCGCGGCCTGTTCCGGTCTCTTATTCTAGCCGCCCAGATCTGTTGTATAGCTTTAGTCCCACATTGTTAATTTGTATTCTTCTCTCTCTCCTCCATTCTATAAAAGGGAGGCCATACCTTTGTAAATGATATCTTTTTGGATAATAAAATTTCAATTATTCAAAGTTCCGGCTTGTTTTCTAGTCGTTTGTTCTCTGCTCTAGTCGTTTGTTCGCTACTTTTAACATGGTATCAGAGGGATCGATCTTCTCCTCCTGATTCAGTGCGCCCTGTCCGCGCGGCTTGCCCCTTCTTCTCGCGACCTGTTCTCGCTGTTTGCGCCCTGTCCGCGCGTCCTCCTTCTCCTGCCCTTCTGTCGCAGCGACCTGTCTCCTTGTTCATCGCGACCTGCTTCTTTATTCGCCTTTTCCGTTCGCGCGGTCTATCTTCTAGCCGTTCGACCTCTTCCCCGTCTTGAACCTGCGGCTTGGTCGTGGCTTCTCTGGCCGCTGGTGTCGAACATCGTGACCGCCGCAGCTCGTCTTCTTTCTATCCGCGCGGCTTATATTCTGACCGCGCGGCCTCTCGCAGTTGTCTCCTATGGCCCTTTCTGAGACCTCCACCACCACCACTCCTATCGCCACTCCGGCGCCGCTTCCTACACCCTCTGGCAACCTTGGCACGGTTTCTAAACTTGTTGGCTCCAACTATCCGGATTGGAGCGTCTCCTTCACTTTTCTTCTCCGCTCTCAGCGCAAACGTCATCACCTCACCGATGACCCTCCTCCCTCAGACTCTGCTGAATTTGATGACTGGGATGCCAGTGATGCGCTTGTCCGCACGTGGTTGGCTAACAGCCTCTCCGATGAATGTCTTCCTGTCATACGCCATGATGAGACGGTCAAGACCGCGTGGCTTCACCTTGCTGCTCTCTACTCAAAGGGGGCCCAGACATCCCGCATTTATACTCTCTACGCGGATCTCTTCGCTCGCCCTTCCATGTCTCCTGCTGTGGCTTATCAGCAAGTTCAGGCTCTTGGAGCCGAAATCCTCCAGAATCGCCCCTTCTCCGCGGACTTGGCCGAACAGCACAAACACTTCCAGGAACTCCTGGTTGTTTGTTATCTTCTCCGGCTTCCTGAGTCTTTTGATATGATCCGCCAGCAGATCTTGGGCGAAGCCGAGTCTCCCACCTTGGATGCCACCGCAGCTCGCATCGCCGCGGTTACTTCACTGCTCCAACGTCCTCTATTGTCCTCCCCTCCTCCACCGGACTCTTATGCTCACCAAGTCCAGCGGGGTGGCAATAGTGGTCGCAGCCAATCTGGCACGCGCGGTCCGTCAAGGTTCCTCTGCTCTCACTGTGGTCGTACCGGCCACTCAGTTGACCGCTGCTGGCAGAAACATCCTCATCTTTGTCCCTCCGGTGATACTTCTTCCTCAACCTCCGCCTCCTCTCGGCAGTCTGCTTCTGTGGCCACCACCTCAGGTAGTGCACACGTCGTTACCCAAGGTAAATGGCTCATTGACTCTGGTGCTACAAATCACATGACCGGAAACCCTCACTGCTTCTCTCTCCTAGAGACGCATGCTCGGTTACCCCCGGTTCTCGTTGCGGATGGTTCGCCTTCCCCGGTTCATGGAACGGGCATGGTTCAAGTCACTCCCTCGCTTCGCTTAGCGGACACCCTCTATGTCCCGAAGTTCCCTTGCAATTTACTCTCCGTTACTACTTTATGCAAGCAACTTCAGTGCTCTGTATTATTTACTCCTACTTCTTGTTGCTTTCAGGACCCGAGAACCCAACGGACGATTGCTACTGGGACTGAGAGCGGCGGCCTCTACTTCCTCGACAATGTTTCCGCTCTGTCCGCCTTCTCTTCCTCGTCTACTGATCTGCTTCAATGGCATCTTCGCCTTGGACATCCTCCTCCTCGGATTCTGCATCAGCTTCTTCCCCACTTACCTCAAACCAGTCCTCCGCTCAACTGCGATGCGTGTCAGCTTGGCAAGCATCACCGCTCCTCCTTCCCGCAGAAGCAAGGCCGTGGTTCCTCCCGCCCTTTTGATCTCATTCATTCTGATATCTGGGGTCCTGCTCCTACTCCCACCGTTGGTCGGGGTAGTTTTTACTTTGTAACTTTTATTGATGATTTCTCCAGATGTACCTGGATGTATCTATTAAAAGATCGCTCTGAACTCTTATCTGTATGGCAATCTTTTTATAATATGATTAAAACTCAGTTTGCTATTTCTATTAAAGTATTGCGCTCTGATAATGCTAAAGAATATCTCAGTCATGAGTTCTCATCTTTTTGTATGCAACATGGTCTTATTCATCAGACCAGCTGTGTTTACACCTCCCAGCAAAATGGGGTGGCGGAACGTAAAAATCGCCATCTCCTCGATATCGCTCGCACTCTGATGACACAGATGCAGGTGCCTCGCTCCTATTGGGGCTATGCTGTTCTTCTTGCCTGCTATCTCATCAATCGCATTCCCTCTTCTGTTCTTCACGGCAAGACTTCCTTCTCCATTCTCTACCCAACCAAGGAACCCTTTCCTCTTCCTCTCCGTATCTTTGGGTGTACGGCCTTCGTGCATGCTCCGTCTGCTACTCACGACAAGCTTTCCCCCCGCTCCACCAAATGTGTCTTTTTGGGTTACTCGACAACTCAAAAAGGCTACTGTTGCTTTGATCCCGTTCTGCGCAAACAGTTTGTTTCCGCAGACGTCACCTTCTTTGAAAATGCTTCCTACTTTTCTTTCCCATCTTCACCTCCTCCTGCTGTCTCTGACTCTCCACCATCTCTCTGTGAGCCTTCCACACAAGTCGACGTCTCCCCTCCTATGTCGTCTCCTCCTCCGTCTCCTCCTCTCCCTATTATCTCCCCTCCTTCGTCTCCGCAGCCGTCTCTCTCTAGTCCCGGGCCAGCTTTCTCTGCCACGGATGCTCCGGTCCCTGAGGCACAAGACGACCTGGATCGTCCCATTGCCCTTCGCAAAGGGGTGCGGGCGTGTACCCAACACCCGCTTGCGGCTGTTGTTTCCTATGATCGGCTTACTCCCTCTCGCAGGTGCTTTGCTTTGGCCATCTCGGCTACCACCACTCCCCGCACTTACCAGGAGGCTCTTGTTATTCCTCATTGGAAATCTGCCATGGATGAGGAAATTGCCACTCTTACTGAAAGAGGTACATGGAACCTTGTTCCTCCACCGATCGGTACTGATGTGGTTGGCTGCCGCTGGGTGTTCGTTGTGAAGTTTCGCCCGGACGGCACTGTGGATCGTTACAAGGCCCGCCTAGTGGCCAAAGGCTTTACTCAGACTTATGGAGTTGACTATTTTGACACTTTCTCTCCGGTTGCTCGCCTCAGCACCATCCGGGTTCTTCTTTCTGTGGCCGTCAACAGGGAGTGGGAAATTTCTCAACTTGACGTCAAGAATGCTTTTCTGTATGGGGATCTTCAGGAGGACGTCTATATGGAGCAACCTCCAGGGTATGTTGCTCAGGGGGAGACACGAGTATGCCAGTTGAAGAAGGCCATCTACGGCCTAAAGCAGAGCCCTCGGGCGTGGTTTGACAAGTTTAGTGGCATTGTGGCTGCAATTGGCTTTGCAAGAAGTTCCGCCGATCACTCATTGTTTATTCGCAAAACCGCATCAGGCCTTGTGGTTTTGGCGGTGTATGTGGATGATATCCTTCTTACCGGCGATGACCAGGCTGGGGTGGACTTGACAAAGAAACACCTCCGTCAACACCTTGTCACGAAGGATATGGGCTCCCCGAAATATTTTTTGGGGATAGAAATCTCTCGGAAGCCCGACTCGTTGGTTCTCTCCCAACGGAAGTATGCGCTTGATCTTCTACAAGAGGCAGGATTGACCGGGGCCAAACCGGCCCGGTATCCCATGGCCACTGGAGAAGACAAAACATGGACAGATGACTCACCGCTTATATCCGATGCCACGAGGTATAGACGTCTGGTGGGCAAACTCATTTATCTCACGGTTACCAGACCCGACATTGCCTATGCTGTAGGCAAGGTCAGTCAGTTCATGCAAGCCCCCAGGGAATGTCATCTTCAGTCTGCCTTGAAGATACTAGAGTATGTCAAAGCAGCACCAGGGAAAGGGCTACTCTTTCAGAAGCATGGTCATCTGAGAATTGAAGCCTACTCAGACTCAAGCTATGCGGATGATAAAGGTGACCGTAAATCTACATCGGGTTTCTGCACATTTGTTGGAGGTAATCTTGTGAGCTGGAAGAGCAAGAAGCAGTCTGTTGTCTCAAGGTCCAGTGCAGAAGCCGAATACCGGAGTATGGCGTCAACCACGTGTGAGTTAAAATGGTTGCGGGCTCTCATGCTTGACCTAGGAGAGGTCTACAACTATCCTCTGCCTATGTTTTGTGACAACAAAGCCGCTATATACATATCCAAAAATCCGGTCTTCCATGAGAGAACGAAACATATAGAGGTCGACTGCCATTTCATCCGAGAAGAGGTCTTGAAGAAACAAATTTGCACTCCGTTCGTCACCTCCGACAAAGAGTTGGCTGATATCTTCACCAAGCCGGTTTCTACTTCCTTCTTCCACATTTGTGACAACCTGGGCATGATTGATATCTATGCTCCAGCTTGAGGGGGAGTGTCGAAGTATGAGACCGAGCGGTCTGGCGGTTTGAGCCTGGCGGGTTGTTGACCGGGCGGTCTGGCGGATTGAGGTTGGCGGGTTGATTTCCAGGCTGTCGCCGTATGGTATCCGGCGGTCTGACGGCTTATCTCTGGCGGCTTGGAAACCGGCCGGTCTTGCGGTCTCCTACCGCAACTCTCCCTCTTGGTTCTGGTATTGCCGAGCGGTTAGAACATTGTCTAACCGCGCGGCCTGTTCCGGTCTCTTATTCTAGCCGCCCAGATCTGTTGTATAGCTTTAGTCCCACATTGTTAATTTGTATTCTTCTCTCTCTCCTCCATTCTATAAAAGGGAGGCCATACCTTTGTAAATGATATCTTTTTGGATAATAAAATTTCAATTATTCAAAGTTCCGGCTTGTTTTCTAGTCGTTTGTTCTCTGCTCTAGTCGTTTGTTCGCTACTTTTAACAAGAACTAAAGTAACATTACTCGAGAGCTAAAACTTGTACTCGAAAACTAAGCTGACTTCTCAAGAACTAAAAGCTAAGTTCTCAAGAACTATAACCAGCTTCTCGAGAGATGGACTTAGAAGATTTTTCACTGCTGTCTTTAGCTACTCGATAAGTATAGGATGCGACTTCTCGAGAACTTAGACTAAGCTTCTCGAGAACTATAATGATGTTTCTCGAGAACTAGTCTAGGCTTTTCGAGAACTAAGTGAACTTCTCGAAGACTGCTAACTCTACTTCTCGAGAACTATAATGAACTTCTCGAGAAGTGGGCTTGGAGAAATATTAGAACTGAGAAACTTTTTCTCTTCAAGAATCCAATCTTCATTCCATGGTCCAAGTGCTTGAATATGAAGTGTATCCCAATAGAGAGGCTACACATGAGTCAACACCTTGGATCACATAGTGAGGGATTACACTGTATGGTCCTGTGTTCATGACCCACTGTAGACTGACATTGGTGAAAGTGAGGGTAAGATCTATCTTAACTCTAGAGGGGGGTGAATAGAGTATTTTTAAAATAACTTTACAATTTAAACAAGCAAAATAATTAAGATTTAATTTATGTATAAGTGTAAGGTGTCTTGTTATATAATTTAAAACTAAGACAGCAAAAAGAAAATCACAGCACACAGCAAAGAAAATATTCAAGCAACCAGAAGACACAAGGAGCTATAGTGGTTCCCCAAAAACCTGGGTACATCCACTCTTCTACCACCCTTGGTAGGAATCCACTGCAGGAAGGGTTGATCAGGTGTCCTGGGCACCAATGAGCTTTTGATAAGGTGCTCAAAAACCACACAAGATTTTTTTGATCAGGTGTCTTGCCACCACTGAGTTTTGACAAGGTTCTCAGAACCAGAATCAAGACTTTTGAAGGGAGTTTTGGTAACCCTTTTACAGCAGGAAAGAAAAAGGAAAAGAGTGAAGTTGTCTTCTCTGTCTCAATCAAAGAGAGAAGCACAAGTGGATTGATTATGTTGTCAAATCTCCCCCTGAGATGTAGACTAGTTTAGGAGTGGAAGCTTTGCTTCAGGGTGATAGGTCTTCAGAAGCTTCAGATCTCCAGCAGAAGATGATTTCAGCAGAGGCTGAGAAAATTGAATTGTCTGGAGTCCTTGTGATGAAGCTATGAACACTTTTTCAGTATGCCAAAATGTTCAACTGATTCTTCAGAATTGATCACTTTAATTTTTGAATTGATCACTCTATCTTGTGAATCTGTACTGAGAATTTCTTGTTGTTTTTTGTCTATGTTTGTGTAGTCTCTTGTTATGTATGTCTGTCAGACCAAAAAAAAGATCATTTATTCTCTGAAGATCCTCCATCCAAGATATCCATTAGCAGACATTAAATGTCCTCCATAAAAGTCTTGTCTTCTAGAGGAAAGTCCAATAAACATTCTCAAAAAGAATTCCTTGAAACTTGCTCCATAATAAAGGAAAACGGCTGGCAGATCTCTTGAACTAAATGCTGAGATAATTTGAAAAACATTCCAGAGTCTGACTTGATTTGAATCCTTAAAATCGTCGATCTCTTAGGAAAAACGTCGATCTGAGCTCTACGATCATCGACCAGAGCTCAGAGATTGGAATGAAGATCAGACAGAAAACGTCGACCTGAGCTCGAAGATCGTCGACCGGAGCTCAGCGACCTGAAGGATAAGCCGAAGATAGATCGTCGATCTGAGCTCGAAGATCGTCGACCGGAGCTCGACGATTTAGCATAGTTGAGCTCAGAGAGCGTCGAACAGAGTTCGACGTTTCGTCGACCTAAGCTCGACGATAATTGTCTTTGCCTTAGCTTTAAGTCTGATTCCTTGAATGGTCCTGGGGGCAGCTTCAAACCTAAATTCTAAGCCCTAAACACATTCTAATGTTGACCTTTTTAACTATACATCTAGGTCAAACTGGTTTCCTAAGACAAACATAGTGATCCTTGCCCAAATTAGTAATAGGGTGTTCCAACAATCTCCCCCTATTTGGGTTAGGATTACTATTTACAAATCTCAGAAATAAAAACAACAACATACAGAAGAGCAATAAACTAAAACAAAAGAATAGAGCAAGAAACAAGGTAGCAGTCATATGGAATATTAGCAAATGTTCAGAATGATTGTATTGTCTGCTTACAGATATTACTTCTTTTCACTTCCTTTCTTAAATAGAATTTCCCTGTTGGGATTAAGAGCTTCCTTCTTTGACCTTCTATCATCCTCTGCACCTAAGGTGGTTTGAGATCTAGCCCTGGGAACCACAGCCTCAGGATGCAATTTCATGTAGTCCACTGGGTCAAAGAATTTTCTTGATACATACCTTTCCAGTTCTGCTTTTCTCTGATCTGATAAAGTAGTAATATTGGAGAAGTCTTTCTCTTGTTCTCTGGCTTTCTTCAACTGATCTAAAGCAGCAATTTCTTTCATCCTAGCAGTCCATGATAGTGGATTGTTCTCTGGATCTTCAAAAGGAACTGCAGGCTCATATCTGTTTACAATTTTTGAAGCAGTAGGAGTTCTAGTATCAACATTCTCTCTGAGTTTATAGGGGAAAGGACCTAGAGTTGAGTCCATGTGCCTTTGTCCTTCCCTTGCATGAAATCTATGTTCTCTTTGATTTCCTCTATATTGTCCCCTTCTGGACTGAGAACCCCTTTGGTATTGTCCCCTGGGATGATATCTTTATGAGGACTGGGAGGAGCTATGCTTTGAAGTTGGGGTTTGAGAAGCTGAGCATCCACCTGATCCTGAATCTGGAGGAGGAGGAGGAGGAGGCTGAAACCGAGAAGTCCCTTTCTCATATCTATCCAATTTCCTTCTTTTCTTCATAGCTTTCGATTTATTTTTGGAGAACTACATCCAGGGCTCAGAGATTGGACAGTCATGCAGAATATAGTATGGAATGTCATTGGCATCTTTGGCTTAAGCAGGAGGAACCTTCATCATGGCCTTGCTTCTGGCCTTCCTTTTCTTGGCAATAGTACCAGAAGAGTCATCAGATTCAGTATGAAACTGATCACTTTCTGAACTTTGGGGTCTATCATACAAATCATTAATGCTCTTTATATATTTCTCTTGTTGTTTCAATTGATCAGGAGTTAGAGCAGGAACAGCAGTAGCAGTAGAAATTGGAGCAACAGCAGGAGCAGAAGTTGGAGCAGCAGCAGGAGCAAATTCTTCCAAATATGTAGCAAGTTCTTTAGCAGCAGTATCATCAACAATAGGCAACATTTCAATATCAGAAGATTCAATGGAAGCAGTAGCAGCAGCAATAGAGATGGAAACAATAACATCCACAGCCTTGAAAGAATTGACATATGAGGCAATCAGGCTAGGATCACATACTGAGATAGGCACAATGGCCTTAGTAAGATCTTCAACTTGTTGCACTGGCAGAGAACTGAGAGAACTGAAATACACAGAATCAAATACTGATAGTAGACTCTGAAGATCCACTGCAAGGACAGGAGCAGGAACTAAACCTTCAGCAACCTCAGGCACAACCACAGCTTCATAAGGCATCTCCCCCTGCCTGGATTCAGTGGCAACTGGATCAAGGCACCCAGAAGAAGGGATTGCCTGAGAGGAGAGGAAGGGAAATAGCCTGGTAGACAGCTCCTGAACACTTTTCAGAAGTGGAGCCAAGGTGGTCTCCAACAATGAGGTTAGCCTGGGGGATATCAACTCATATAACCTGTCTGCCAAGGCTGAGAGATCTATATGCTCAAGAGGGGCTTGAGTAGAGGTAGGAGAGAAAGTGGCTGGAATGATGTTGGCTGGAGCTGATGGAATGGAGAATATGGAGGTAGGAGGTGTAGGGATGGATGGCCTAGGAGTAGGAGGTGTTGAGATTGATGTAACTGGGTTGGAGATGGATGAGATGGTAGGGGAAAAGGATGGTTGAGAGAGTATGTCTTGAAGAAGTTGTTGGTAGGAGGATGTAAAGGGAAGATCAGGAGGAGTTGGAGGAGAATCATCCATGAAGGAGTCATCCAAGAGAGAAAATGATGGAGTGGTGACAGGTGGATAGTAGAATAAAGGATGGAATTGTTCTCAGGTAGTGGCTGGAGGAGGTGAAAGGGGTGAAGAGATTGTAATGGGGGGTAGATATGGCTATGGTCGAGATTGGTGGTGAGGTTGAGATGACTGGGGCAGAGACAGCTGGAGGAGGAGGAGAAGCAGGCAAATCTTCTGCTGGGGCAGAGACCTGAGGAGGAGTGACTAAGGCAGTCCTTGTGCCTGAAGCAGGTGTTGCTGTAGCAGCCCTGTTGGGGTTTATGATCTGCCTATCCCACCTGCTGAAGAGGGCACAGGTAAGTATTTTGGATGCATTGATGTACATCCCACTTGAAGTCAGCAGTTCAGGGCACCTGGAGTGCAGGTAAACCCCTAAGATCCTCCCAAAGCTTACATAGCTTTTGCTAAGTTTCTTCTTGATCAAATTAAAGAAGATGGAGCCCCAGTCCAGATGTTTTTTGTCAACCAATGCTCCCATTAGACAGAACTGGTATCTTGAAATTATGTCATGGGCGGAGTGCTTTGCCAGGAGCACTTTTCCAACAACATCAGCCAAGAATTGAAATTCAATAGATAAATTCTTTTTCAGCAATTTATTAGGGTTCACAGCAGAGTGACCCATTCTATCTAGCATTGAATCAAACTCTTCTCCAGACAAATCAATAGAATCATTTCCAGTACTGAGGTTGAAAACTTCTGTTAGTAAAGTGGGGGACAATGGTACCTGAGTCCCTTTGATCGAGCCGACTATAGAATTCTCATTCTCATTTGTAGCAGAAAAACACCATTCTTTTATTTCGTCTGCTGCAAGCTTCACTCTGGTGGACATAATCTGAACTAACCGTTGTTCTTGGAAAAGATTTAAGATGTCTTTGAATCTCTGGTCGCTTCCATCGAAAGAATTCATGTCGATGTTGAAGCCTGTATCAAATTTCATTTTTGAAAGAGCAGCAACTGACGCATCCATCTGCACCTGCAAAGATTGAGCAAACACGACCAAGTGTAGAAAGTTTGGAGGGAAAGAGTTGCAGAGAGTATGAAAGCATAAACGACGAGCGGTGGCCGAAAAATGATTTTATATTAGGGTTCGACGCGAAAAAGGAAGGATCGTCGATCTCCGTTCGACGATCAGGACTCCTGATGGAAGCTGAAAGGTCTTCAATATCGTAGATCTCAGTTCGACGATCTAGGGAGAACGTCGAGCTCAGGTCGAAGATCGAAGGCCTGAAAGAGATAGTATACAACTATCTGACATGCTCTGAACTCAGGTCAACGTTTTGGGAAAACGTCGATCTCCATTCGACGTTTCTCTGGTAATCGTCGATCTCCATTCGACGCTTTCTGGGGAAAACGTCGAGCGCAGTTCAGAGACAGAAACTATCCTACAGACACAAAAAGAGATGAGTTTTTAGCCTAATCTTGGTCTGTTTTTAGCTTTTCAAAATCTTGTAATTTACTTTAGGCTTCCTCCATCTAACATGCCTAACTGATTGAGGAAGAAGTTGTGTTTATTTTCATCCAAGGGCTTGGTGAAAATATCTCCCCTTTGCAAATTAGTTGGGATATATTGAAGTTCAATTTTATTTTTCTCAACATTATCCCTTAGAAAATGATGCCTAATTTCTATGTGTTTTGTCCTACTATGGAGGACTGGATTTTGTGTAATGGAAATAGAACTGGTGTTGTCACAAAATATTTTAGACTTCTCTAAGTTGTAACCATAGTCTAGGAGTTGGTTTTGTATCCACAATATTTGTGAACAACAACTGCCTACAGCCATGTATTCAGCTTCAGTAGTTGAGGTTGACACAGATGTTTGTTTCTTACAATACCATGAGACAAGTCTATCACCAAGAAACTGACAAGTTCCACTGGTTCTTTTCCTGTCTATTCTGCATCCAGCATAATCAGCATCTGAAAATCCAGTTAAGTCAAATGCTGAATCTTTTGGATACCAGAGACCTAGATTTGGATAGCTTTTAACATACCTAAGAATCCTCTTTACTAAAGTTAAGTGTGACTCTCTAGGGCTAACTTGAAATCTAGCACATATACATGTAGCAAACATTATGTCAGACCTACTGGCTGTAAGGTACAATAGAGAGCTAATCATTGCTCTATATGTTGTCTGATCAACTGGTTTCCCATGTTCATCAGCATCCAATACAGCATTGGTAGGCATGGGTGTTTTCATACATGATGCATCAGACATCCCAAATTTCTTAACCAATTCTTTTGCATATTTGGTTTGAGAAATAAATATGCCTTCAGCAAGTTATTTGACTTGCAATCCTAAGAAGAAGGATAGCTCACCCATGCTACTCATTTCAAATTTAGAGTGCATAAGCTTGGAAAACTTTTTGCATAAATTTGAATCAGTAGACCCAAATATAATATCATCTACATAAATTTGTACTAGTAGGGTATGAGACTTATGGGTTCTAATAAAAAAAGATTGGTCTACTCTCCCCCCTAACAAAATCATTCTTCAGCGGAAAGCATGCTAGAGTCTCATACCATGCTCTAGGAGCTTGCTTGAGACCATATAATGCTTTGTGTAGTTTAAAAACATAATCTTGATGAGTTAGAGAGATAAAACCTGGAGGTTGTCTGACATAGACTTCTTCTTTGATCTCCCCATTGAGAAAAGCACTCTTCACATCCATTTGATAGACTTTGAATCCCTTGTGAGCAGCATAAGCCAGGAAGATTCTTATGGCCTCTAACCTTGCAATAGGTGCAAAGGTCTGGTCATAGTCTATCCCCTCTTCTTGAGAATATCCTTGAGCAACTAGCCTTGCCTTGTTCCTTACAATAATACCTTGATCATCCAGCTTATTTCTGAACACCCATTTTGTTCCAACAATAGAATGATCCTTTGGCTTAGGCACTATTCCCAAACTTTGTTTCTTTCAAATTGATGCAACTCCTCTTGCATTGCAATGATCCAGTGTGGATCTTGCTCTGCATCTTGAATGGTTTGAGGTTCAATTTGAGAGAGAAAGCAAGTGTGCATCAGGTTTTGATTGACCTGATTTCTGGTTTGCACACTAGCTGAGATGTCTCCAATCACTTGGGAGATTGGATGATCTCTTGTTGTTACTAGATCAACAGGGGGTGTTGATTGTTCACCAACCTGTGTTGTTGTTTCCTCTTGTGGGACAACAACTGGCTCTTCAAGAAGATTTTCTTCCAGATGTGGAGCAGCTTCTTCATCTTCACTACTTTCATCCTTTTGAGTAACTTATAATCTGTCCAAGTCTTCAGCTAGAGAATGCACCTGCAAATGTTCTATGGTAGAAGTATTCTTCTCCTTGAAAGACATATTAGTTTCATCAAAGGAAATGTGGACAGATTCTTCTATTTTTAGAGTAGTTTTATTATAAACCCTATAAGCTTTACTGATCATGGAGTATCCCAGAAACACTCCTTCATCAGCTTTTGCTTGAAATTTTACTAAATATTTCTTGTCATTATTGTGAATGTAACAAGTGCAACCAAAAACTTTAAAATAGTCTACTTTAGGTTTCTTCCCTTTGAGCAATTCATAGGGAGTCTTGCCCTTCAATTTATGTATTAGACTTCTATTCAACACATAATTGGAGGTGTTTACTGCCTCAGCCCAAAAGGATAGAAGTAGGTGAGCATCTATCAATAATGTAGTTACAGATTCAATAAGGGTTCTATTTTTCCTTTCAGCTACCCCATTTTGTTCAGGAGTTCTAGGAGCTGAGAAAGTATGTCTGATCCCTTCACTTTGACAGAACTCTTGCATGAGAAGAGAATCAAACTCTGTCCCATGATCACTTCTGATCAGGGCAATGTGAGTGTTGAACTTAATCTGAATGCATTTGAGAAACTCTGTCAAACACTTAAAGTTATCAGACTTCTTCCTCAGAAAGAATACCCATGTGAATCTTGAGAAGTCATCTACAATCACTAAAGTATAGGATTTCCCTCCTAAGCTTTGTACTGTAATGGGTCCAAAAAGATCCATGTGTAACAGATACAAAATCCTAGGTGAATCACTCTTGTTAATTGATTTAAAGCTATTTTTAGTTTGCTTGCCTAATTGACAAGCCTTGCAGAGTCCTTCCTTCTTGTATGGGCCAGAAGGCAATCCTCTGACAAGGTTGTCCTTGGATAGCCTAGCAATGGTTCTAAGGTTAACATGTCCTAGTCTCTTATGCCATAGAATATTAGGTCTAGATATGGAATTAAACAGGCAAATATCTACCTTAGATGAATGAAAGTCTACTAAGTAAATATTACCTTTCCTGTTACCTATCAACACAGTTGTGTTGTTTTCTGACTTGATCTTGCATATTTCTTTGTTGAAAGTCACTTGATATCCTTCATCACACAGTTGACTAATGCTTATCAGGTTGTGTTTGAGTCCTTCAACATAGGCTACTTTCTTGAAGGTGACTGTCCCAATTTGGACTGCACCATATCCTTTTGTAGTTCCAAAGTTTGAATCACCAAAAATTATTTTGGGTCCAAGCTTGGCTTTAAAGGATATGAAGTTGTCCTTATTCCCTGTCATGTGCTTTGAGCACCCACTATCCAGATACCATAGCTGGTTTGATGTTGGATAGGTCTTCACCTGCACATAAACAACTTATATGTTTTTGACCCAGTTTACCTTGGGCCTAGGTTGATATCCCTTAAATTCAGAAATAAAAGACATCCCAGGTTGACTTTATAACCTTCAGGATGGTATCTCCTATGAGGTATTATCCATTCAGTATAAGGATTAAAGCATTGGGATGAAGCACTTCTAGGATTGAATTGAGATTTTCCTCTGAAAGAAGGTTCAAAGCTCTGAACTCCGTTCGACGATCGTCGAGCTGAGTTCGACGATCTTGGGTAAAATCGTCGAGCTCCGTTCGAAGATCGACTGTGATGGAGTTCAGAGTTCAGGAATCGTTGAGCTGAGTTCGACGTTTCAGCCTGAGATCGTCGATCTCTGTTCGACGATCGTCGACCTCTGCTCGACGTTTTCTGTTGAACTTTGCTTTTCTTAGGTAGATCTGAATTCTTCCTAGCTACCTCTACAACACCCTTCCCTTTATCAGAAATAAATTTGATTGGGGTTGTTAATACTATGGGTTGGCTAGATGAAGCACCCAAGCCCAGTGTACTATTTAATCTTGAGTTCACTGTGCTTGTGATGTCCATTAATTTGATACTTCTCCCATTAAGGGATTCTTCAAATTGCTTGGCCTTGGATAGTTCACTTTTTAGTGAAGCTATCTCCTCTCTATAGCATTTTAACTCTTCAGAGAGTTTGAAATTCTCTGATTTTAAAGTGCTATACTCAGATAGTTGTTTTCTGAGGGAAGTGATTTCCTTCTAGGACTCAAACAGATCTAGGCATAGTACTTTAAACTCATGTTTAAAGTCCTTAGAACTGAAATCAAATGAATTGATTACCTGATCTTCTTCTAGTTGAGCTTCTGAATCTGATTCTGACTCTTCTGCTTCTGAATCTGTTTGAGAGGCATTGATAGCCATCATGCAAAATTCCTTTTCATCAGCATCATCCTCATCATCACTGGAGCTGGATGAGGCTTCAGAGTCCTCTTCAGTTTCACTCCATGTCTCAGCAACAAATCCCTTCCTTGTATGTTTGTTCTTGCTGGAGGAGGGTTTGTCTGAGCTGTTCTTTCTGAAGTCTTTCTCCTTTCTTCTTTCTCTTCTATCTTTCTTGTCCTTGTTCTTGTTTTCTTGACAGTCAGGCACAATATAGCCTGGTTTCTTACAACCAAAACATATAATTTCTTTATTGTTATTTGATTTATCATACCTTGGCTTATCATGTCCCTTGAATGATCTTTTTCTAAAGTCTTTTCTGGCCATCTTGTAGAATCTTTTGGCCAGTAGACTTAGGAGCTCATCATTTCCTGTAGCTTTATCTTCAGGCTCCTCTTCTGTAGCTTTGAAGGCTATGGTCTTCTCTTTCCTTGTGGTTGGTGATGCAGCCTTCTGTTCTTCTTCTCTATTTTTAATAAGCAACTCATAAGATTTGAGCTTGCCCAGGAGAGCTTCAGTGGTAATCTCATTTAGACTTCTGACATCTTTGATTGGCTAGATTCTTGAATCCCAAGTCCTGGGGAAGCACATTAGGATTTTGTCATTCAGCTCAGTCAATGAGACTTCTTTATCCAGAGTCTTTAACTCATTGACAATCAGACTTAGTCTATTGTACATGTCAGCCACTGATTCAGCTTCTCTCTTTTTGAAATTCTCATATTGGCTTATAAGATGGGATCTCCTGTCTTTCCTTTCATCAGCAGATCCTGAGATAATTTCAGAGAGCTTGTCCCAAATTCCTTTGGCTGAGTTGTATTCAGCTACCTTCTGGAATATCTCATCAGACATTGTCTGAGCTAAGATGTTCATGGCCTTGGCATCTGCAGTCTTCCACTTCTTTATTTCAGCATCTGTTCCTGAAGGAGGTGGAACAGCATTTGTACTTGAGCTTGCTGGTGGACTTGGGCACACTGTCAAAACAGAATTAAATATGTCTTCATCAATAGAGTTCATGTAAAGTCTAATCCTTGCTTTCCAAAGTACAAACTTGGATAGATTGCACACTAGAGGCCTGGTGCTTGCATAATCTTTGTTCTATGCCATGTCTTTATATAAAATTAAATATAATGAAAATAACCCTCTTAAAAGATTGATCTTATCAAGGATCTTTTGGTTCAGGTGTTAACCTGTATGAACAACCAACCTGCCTCTGATACCAATTGAAAGTGAGGGTAAGATCTATCTTAACTCTAGAGGGGGGTGAATAGAGTATTTTTAAAATAACTTTACAATTTAAACAAGCAAAACAATTAAGATTTAATTTATGTATAAGTGTAAGGTGCCTTGCTATATAATTTAAAACTAAGACAGCAAAAAGAAAACCACAGCACATAGCAAAGAAAATACTCATGCAACCAGAAGACACAAGGAGCTATAGTGGTTCCCCAAAAACCTGGGTACATCCACTCTTCTACCACCCTTGGTAGGAATCCACTGCAGGAAGGGTTGATCAGGTGTCCTGGGCACCAATGAGCTTTTGATAAGGTGCTCAAAAACCACACTAGATTTTTGATCAGGTGTCTTGCCACCACTGATTTTTGACAGGTTCTCAGAACCAGAATCCTTTGAAGGGAGTTTTGGTAACCCTTTTATAGTAGGAAAGAAAAAGGAAAAGAGTGAAGTTGTCTTCTCTGTCTCAATCAAAGATAGAAGCACAAGTGGATTGATTATGTTGTCAAAGCTCCCCTGAGATGTAGACTATTTCAGGAGTGGAAGCTTTGCTTCACAGTGATAGGTCTTCAGAAGCTTCAGATCTCCAGCAGAAGATGGTTTCAGCAGAGGTTGAGAAAATTGAATTGTCTGGAGTCCTTATGATGAAGCTATGATCACTTTTTCAGTATGCCAAAATGTTCAACTGATTCTTCAGAATTGATCACTTTAATTTTTGAATTGATCACTCTATCTTGTGAATCTGTACTGAGAATTTCTTGTTGTTTTTTGTCTATGTTTGTGTAGTCTCTTGTTATGTATGTCTGTCAGACCCAAAAAAAGATCATTTATTCTCTAAAGATCCTCCATCCAAGATAGCCGTTAGCAGACATTAAATGTCCTCCATAAAAGTCTTGTCTTCTAGAGGAAAGTCCAATAAACATTCTCAAAAAGAATTCCTTGAAACTTGCTCCCGAATAAAGGAAAACGGCTGGCAAATCTCTTGAAATAAATGCTGAGATAATTTGAAAAACATTCCAAAGTCTGACTTGATTTGAATCCTTAAAATCGTCGATCTCTTAGGAAAAACGTCGATCTGAGATCTACGATCGTCGACCTGAGCTCAGAGATTGGAATGAAGATCAGACAGAAAACGTCGACCTGAGATCGAAGATCGTCGACCAGAGCTCAGCGACCTGAAGAACAAGCCGAAGATAGATCGTCGATCTGAGCTCGAAGATCGTTGACCGGAGCTCGACGATTTAGTATAGTTGAGCTCAGAGAGCGTCGAACGGAGTTCGACGTTTCGTCGACCTAAGCTCAACGATAATTGTCTTTGCCTCAGCTTTAAGTCTGATTCCTTGAATGGTCCTGGGGGCAGCTTCAAACCTAAATTCTAAGCCCTAAACACATTCTAATGTTTACCTTTTTAACTATACATCTAGGTCAAACTGGTTTCCTAAGACAAACATAGTGATCCTTGCCCAAATTAGTAATAGGGTGTTCCAACAATTGGTCTTCACATAGCAATGATGGTCTGCAAACACACAACTAAACAAAGATATCAAATACAACTTAATTCATCTTAGTTCAAGGGTGACTTCATGCAAATCTGGGTTATTGTGGATGCAATACCCAACATGCCACTCGAATGCCGACAAGTGGTTGCCAGTACCTAGCATATTACCATCGCACGGTAACATAATACCGAGATCGATAGCAAATTTGACGTGTCGTTACGTCAATGACATCAAAAGGACCGGTACTGCCAATGGTATCACTACCACTGGGCGGTAACTACCAGAACGCTAAGACAATTAAATCAAGTACGTTACCGCTGACGCTAGCACTACTGTCGAGTGGTAGCATTCAGTGAGCTGTTTCTGCATAAAAAATTCTTGGGCATTACAACTCTCGACCCTTAAAGAAAGTTCGTCCTGAACAACTAGAATTAAAGAAAATAGCAGATTATAAGAAAAAACTTGAATAGCACCTTGGTGGAATAGCTCAGGAAACTCCTCAAGCATAGACTTCTCCCATTCCCAAGAAATCTCTTCACATTCCCAATTGTCCCAGCAAACTTTGACCATTCAGATCATTTTGTTCTGCAATTGTTTAACTTCGGTGTCCTTGATGCGAATAGGCTTGACCTTAAACTTTAACCATCCATCGAACGACACTTGATCAACAACAACCACTTGAGTAGGCTCTTTCAATGACTTCCTCAGCACTGATATATGGAACACATCGTGCAAGCCACTCAACTTTGTCGAAAGAGCGAGCTGGTAGGCAGCTTCAACAACACGCTCCACAACTTCAAATGGTCCAAGGTAACGCGTACTTAGCTTTTTCAAGTGTCGAATCCTTGACACTCCCATGAATGGTTTGATCTTCAGATAAACCCAGTCGCCTACAGCAAACTCATTGTTCCAGTGCTTGGTGTTGTAGTATTTTGCCTGCCTATCCTGAGCGATCAACAATCGCTCCCGGATGCTTCATATAGTTGAAGTAGCATCTTCAACTTCCTTTCTCTTAAACAACTTAGTTTCTCTCGTCTCCACCCAAGCCAAGGGGGCATGACACCTTCTACCATAAAGGGCCTCGAAGGGCGCCTTTCATATACTTTCCTGGTAGCTATAGTTGTAAGTGAACTAGATTATAAAGAGATGATCCTCCAACCACTTTTAGAAATCCAAAGTGCACATGCGGAGTATATCCTCCATTGTCCTATTGGTCCTTTCGATCTTCCCATTAGTTTAAGGATGGAAGGTTGTACTGAACTTCAACTTAGTTCCCAATAGTTGGCGGATTAGTCTCTAATAAATTGAAGTTAAATGCAAATCACAGTCACTTACGATACTACATGGCACACCATGCAATCGTACTATGTTATCCACATAGAGTTTTTTAAAGCCTATGGTTTGCATCTCTTTAGTTTAACAATATCAAATCTCGTGATGTATTTGATCATCCAAGGTTTGGGTTAGTGCGCAGGTCTATCGGTACAAAAGAAGGAAAAAAACAAGCTCTGGAACCTACCGTCAAGCGCAAGCGCTACCGTCCGCACTAGCTTCTGGAATTAATCCAGACAAGCGCTATGTAGCCTACTGTCGGGTGATCGCTTCTTACTGCGGCATGCTATCTCTCAACGAGCGTCAAAACACCACGCTACTGCCAGGCGATAGCTCTATATCGCGCCGTGATAGCTCGAAAAAGCAGAAAAATATTTTATTCTGATATTTTTCCAAATTGGCTGGACAGGTACGGATAGTGGATCGGTATAGAAAACAAAAAGAAGTTTGCATTTCACCGTCGCTGATCTCCGGCATCATGGAGATCTAGTTTTTTGTAATTGTAAACCACGTTCATTATTGTTGAATAAAATTATTATTCGTTCTTCATTCCTATTGTACTTTCATGGTTGTGTACTGGTAAATCTCTGAAGGGTGTGTGTGTGTGTGTCTCTAAAGTGAAGTTTACCCAAGAAAATTACTTATGTAACCTACCGCCGCACGCTAGCAAGCTAGCGCCCCATGGTAGCTTCCAGAAACAGTTTTCCTGGATAAAATTAATTTTAAGTTTTAAATTAGTCGGCTAACCTTATTCACCCCCCCTAAGGTTGGCCATTCCATTCAACAAGTGGTATCAGAGGAAGTTTACTTCAAAAAAGGATTAAAATCCTGAAGTAAGATGGCCAACGTAAATCACGCTTTCTCTGAGGGACAAGGTGTGAGTATACCTTCACTGTTTATGGGGAGTGACTACATCCACTAGAGAACGGGCATGAAAATTTTCTTAATGGCACAAAGCATGGGCGTATGGGTCATGGCAGAAACAAAGTACATCTCACCCACAATCACTATAAGTCATACAGTTTTAATCAAACCACAAGATAAATGGAATGATGTTGATAAACAAAAATGCACTAATAATGCAAAGGCCATGAACTCTTTATTCTATGTATTGGATAAAACTAAATTCAATAGAATTTGAAATTATGAAACTTTTTATGATATCTGATGTTTACTTGAACTGACTCATGAAGGTACCTCACAGGTGAAGGAGTCGAAACTGTTCTGATAGGAATTTGAATACGAACAATTCTCGATGGAGATCGATGAGAAGGTGGATAGCATGTACACTCGTTTCACCAAGATTGTCAATGCCTCTAGATCTCTCGGGAAGACAAACTCAAATGGAGACCTGGTGAGGAAGATCCTGCGATCTTTGCCTCCACAATTCAACCCGAAGGTGATGGTGATTGTTGAATCACACGATATCAGTACCCTGGAGATAGAGAGCCTCATTGGAAACCTGAAGTCCCATGAGATCAAACTAAAGATACAAGCTGAGGAGTATCCTAGGGAAATGAAAAAGAAGGGGATGGCACTAAAGGCTGCAAAAGCGAGGAAGGTTGCTGAAGAGTATGAGGATGAAGATGAATAAAGCCTCTATATTTGAGAATTCAAAAGATTCATGAAGAATCCCAAGAAGCAAGGAAAGTTCAATAAGTTTCTGAAAAGGAGTGCTTAAGAGAAGAAGAGGTGGAACAAACCATCAAATGAGATAGAGAGTGATGATGATAAGTCTCTACCAGAGTGCTACTACTGCCATAAGCTTGGGCACATCAAGAGGGAGTGTCCAAGGATCCAGAAGGAGCACTACAACAAATTGCACTTATAGTCAGGACCTAAATAGTTACAATAAGTACCTAAAATTGTTACAAAAACTCTTTCGTAATGAAAAAATTGTATGTAACAGTCATCCTCTAAAGCTCGACGCTAAAACTTTTTATAACGAATGTATGCATGTCGTTTCAAATAAATTAATTGTAACAAACGACACTTCCTCACCCAAAAAAGATTCTTCCTCACAATAAATTAGTTATAATAAATATTATTTCGTTACGAATGTTTTTTTTCCTCACAAAAAATCAGTTACGATAAATATCAAAATATTCAATTTCTATTCTTTGTGTACCTGAGATTTTATTACAAATAATAATTATGATTTCATATTTCTTACAGATTTAGCTAAAGATAATATAAAATCTTGAAAACACATTTAATATTACATAATAAGATCAACATGTATTTATTCACACAAAAAGTATTACATAGAATACAAGTTATTGTCACCTCATCTAGAACAATACAATATTACATAACATGACCATACACTCATCAGCCTTCTCAACATCGGTGTAAGTTGGCCTCTCGATGTTGAGGGATCGCCTGCAAATATCATAGATGGCTTCGTTGTCTAAAAGGACGGCAACGTCGGTGTGTTCCAGCAAAGAATGCATGGATAAGACGCTGTTGTAAGGCTCCAGAACAGCTGTAAAAACCTGTAAAGATGACAATGCTGAGACTTATGATATAGATAAAAAATAGTAGTTAAATGAGGAAGGCATCCATTTCCACACATGCATGAAACACTTGGGGCATGACCAGCCAGCAGCAGACGCCAGCCAAGGCCTGCCGACCTTATGATCAAATGCAGAGAAATTATGTAGAATGGAGCACATAGAAGCGGGTCAGCGGCGGGCCACATAAATGATGAATATGATGACAGTCTAAAAATTTCCAAAGTAAAATCAATATGAAGGCGCCTGAGAAGAGCATGATCTGATTTTTTTGGTACCTTAGGGGGAAGGATAAATGGTGAACCCAAGCTTATACTTCTTTCCGTAGTCCACAGACAACCTCTCCAACAACAAAGAACCCAATCCAGATCCCGTCCTGCCACCAACTGCACTGAAAACCAGAAAACCCTGCAATCTAGTACAATTGTCTGCTAATTTTCGAACTCGATCAAGGCACAAGTCCACGATCTCATTCCCAGCTGCATTCGCGAGGAAAATTTAGCGACTTTTTCTACTTGTTGATTGAAAAAGGAGAAAATTTTTCAATACCAGTGTAATGTCCGCGAGCAAAATTATTGGCAGCATATTCCTTCCCTGAAATGAGCTGCTCTGGGTGGAAGAGCTGCCTATATGAGCCCGTCCGTACTTCATCGATCACGGTTGGCTCGAGATCAACAAAAATAGCCCTTGGAACATGCCTTCCAGCGCGAAATTTTTTGGTCCAGGCCCCGGACGAACATCGTCGTCCGGGACCCGGGTGATTTAGACGCGTGTCCTTTTTTCACTTATGTTATTCTTTTTTGCTTGAGAAATCTATATGTCAGCTATTAAAATATATATACTCATTTATTACACATATAAGTAGTTGAGGGAATATATATTTATCTCAGATATTAAAAAAATACATGAGAGATTAAATTTTTATCTCGAATATTATAGAAAATAGTTGAGAGATTCAATTGTTATCTCAGATAGCTGAGATAATATATTTTTTACTTAGATAATAAGATAAATAAATAAATCTATGTTACGAAATAAATAAATCGTGGATATTATATTACAAAAAATAATTTATGTGAACAATTAAACTAAATAAATATATGTTCTTACAAGTTTTTTTTTGAATTATAAGTTCATTTAAGGGTTTAGGGTTTAAATCTCTCGGCTATTTTTTGTAATAGCTCAGATAAAAATGTAATCTCCCAACTATTATATGTAATATCTCAGAAAAAAATATAATATCTCATCTAGTCTTTGAGTTAATATATATAATATAAAAATGATTCATATTATTATAAGTTTTGTTTAAATTATAAATTTTATGTATGTATATTAACTCAAAGAATATCCATTTTTATCTCAGATAGATATGAGATTACAATTTTATCTCAGATATTACATATAATAGCTGAGAGATTATATTTTTATCCGAGCTATTATAAATAATAGCTGAGAGATTATATTGTTATCTCAGATATTACAGAAAATAGTTGAGATAATATATTACAGGAAAAAAATCTATGTGAACTCTTAAAATAAATAAATATATATTATTACAAGTTTTATTTAAATTATATGTTTTATTACAAAGAATACTCATTTTACTCAAATGTAAAAAATTCAGATATTATAAAAAAAAGATGAAAAATAACATTTTATTTGAGATATTACAGAAAATAAATGAGAGATTATATTTTTATTTCACATCGATTCAGGATACTTTTATTCTTTTTTCTTGAAATATTATCTAAACTTTATTTATTTAAATAGCTGGAAAAAAGGGTCCCTAAACAAAAATAACTTAACGAATGAAAAAGGGAGGACACACATCCAAATCACCCGAGGCCCGGACGATGATGTTCGTCCGGGGCCCGGACCAAAAAAATTCGCCTTTCCAGCACCCCTCTCGCTGAAGAAAGTGTTGAAAGCAACGTGTGCAACACCAACTGACTTATCACTGCTGATAGTTTTACTTTCAAGACGACCTAAACACCTAGAGGGGGGTGAATAGGTTCTAATGCTTGTTAACACTTTTTGGCAGAATTCAATTACAGAATTAAAACACACAGCACAGTAGTCATAGAAATTTAACCATCACAGATTGCACACTGTTTTATAGTGGTTCCCCAAGGTCTGGGTACATCCACTTTCCCCCTTCACCTATCTAGCAGTATGCTAGATTCGGCCAAACTTCCTCTTTACTCAGATCCACAGATCCTACAGCTCAGAACCTGAAAAGGTTCCTACAACTCAGGCTCAACAGCCCTACCTCAGCCTTATCACAAAGCCTACAACTCAGAGAAGAACCTTCTCCTACACTCAGGAAAACTGCCCTACCACTCAGAGATCAACTCTCTTACACTCAGCCTTTATAACACAGGCTTACAACTCAGATCTGTATTGACAGATCCTACAAAAATTAGAAAAGAAGTTTTTAATGTTTAGCCTTTGTTGAGAGAGAAAAGAACAAGACAATTCTTGATCAGCTGATGAAATCAACTGAATCTGAGCTTTCTTCAAAGCTTCTTGAATCTGAACTTAGCTGAGTTGATTTTCAAACAGCTTCTTGAGAAACCAATGACGGCTTCCTTCTTCTTCTTCAAGTGGCTGGATCCCTCTCTATCCAACACCTTTGATGATACTTCTGAATTCTTGAAAGAACTCTTCTTAGACTGATCCTGAGATCGTCTTCTTAGATCTTTTGATGAAGATCTTCTTTAATGCCTTGCACTTTCTTGAAGAGAGGACTTGTCTCTTAACTGTTGGGTATTGTATCCACAATTACCTGGATTTGAGGAAGCCTCCTATCAAAGCTAAGATGAATTCACTATGTATTTGATGAATTTCTTCTAGTTGTGCTTGCAGTTATTCCAAGCTAAGTACACACCAATATCAGGGTGCAGTGGGTCAATATACACGAGTCTGTGCAACGTAATCCCTCGTTGAGCAGATCAGTGTGTTGGCCTACGTGTACTCTCTCTATTGGGGTGTACTTAATTTCAAGTACAGGGCTATGATAAAGCAAGAGCAGACAAGGAGCAAGGATGGGCCAAAGACCATCTCACGGGTTGAAAGACGAGAATCGTCTAAGTGTAAATCGTCGAGAATCACTAAGTGATTCTCACCGATTCGTCGAGAATCACCAGTGATTCTCGACGAGTCGTCGAGAATCACTAGTTGATTCTTGCCGGGTTGGGCCGGCTGTCTCGACGCAGTCAGAAAAATCATCTAAGGCAGAATCGTCGAGAATCACCAAGTGATTCTCGCCGATTCGTCGAGAATGACTTTGCATTCTCGACGAGTCGGCGAGAATCCAAGGTGATTCCCACCGATTCTCCCTGGCCTCTATAACCTGTGCTGCAAGAATTCTCTAAGTAGAATTCGGCGAGAATCGTAAGTGATTCTCGCCGATTCGTCGAGAATCACTCACGATTCTCGCCGAATTTGACTTGGGTATTTTTCCGACTATGTCTGGACCGGTCCACGACATCTGCGGGATTTTGAATCGGACTTTGGTCTTACTGTTGGTGGGGCCCACAACGGTCATCTCTTGACCTAGTGTATAAATACTCTGTATTTGTGAACAGTAAACATACGGATTACAGATCGAAGAAAAACTAGCCGCCGTCAAGCCCTAGATCGGAAGCGAGCTCGGCCGACCTTCTCCGCCTCACGCTAGTTGCTCGCCACAGTTGATCGGACTTTTAGTTACCTCTCCCGGCGACAGAAGCCTAGTCGGGCACAGCGTCTCACGCGTCTATCCAGAGATCTTTTGTCTCTTGATTTGTGATCGGGAAACCTTTCCCATCCGAATCGATCGAGACGATCGATCTTAGTGTGACCGTTGGAAGACCTTGCCGACTTTGCTAAGAAGATTGGATCTACATAGCATCACCGCCTCTCTTGTTGAAGCCGTCGATCTAGAGAAGATTCTCTCCAAGAAAGATCTAGGGTTGTGGACTTTTCGTTGTCTACAAGAATAAGTAGTCTAACAAAAAGGGACACCTGGATCTTCACGTTGTTTGTATTTCTTATAAGCTATTTTCATTTTCTCTTTCATTGTAAAGGACCGATTGGTTTCTAGTTGTAGGGTTGGGTGCAACCCGTGTTGTGGGAGTGTTGACTCCTACGTGTGGAAGGGTTCCTTCCGTTAGTGCAAGGATTGGATTTGAATCCTGTTGGTGAAGTGACCGAGTCGTCCCTAGTTGGGAGATAGGTCGAAGGAGGAAAGTGGACGTACCCAAATCGGGGAACCACTATAAATTGCTTGTGTACTTTTTGTGCTGTGTTGTTTTGTTTTCTAGTGCAGGTAAAACCTTAATTCCGCAAATACGCTGCAAAGACACCTATCCCCCCATAGGTGTAAGTAGTTGACACTAGGCAGACTTTCACCAATGACGGCTTCCTTCTTCTTCTTCTTCAATTGGCTGGATCCCTCTCTATCCAACACCTTTGATGATACTTCTGAATTCTTGAAAGAACTCTTCTTAGACTGATCCTGAGATTGTCTTCTTAGATCTTTTGATGAAGATCTTCTTTAATGCCTTGCACTTTCTTGAAGAGAGGACTTGTCTCTTAACTGATGTGTTGATTAAGAATTAATTTCCTCTTCTATATCTCTTGTAAGTTTTTTCTTCTTTTGAATCTATCTATTTATAAATCTTCTTCATGATAACCGGCTGATCCGGTTTCTAACTGACTTCTGACAAGTCTGACAGCTTCAGTTAACCTGTCATAACCCACAGCTGTCAAGTCTTCAAACAGATCATGTGCCTTAGTCTTGGACAGCAAAGTGTTGAGACAGACTGTCAGAAAGTGTCGAGACCAACTGTCTATATGTGTCGACACAAGTGACTTTGGTGTCGACACAGCCTTTGATGATGTCGACTAGTTTTCCTTTAAGTCGACACTGCTTCTTCATAACTTCATCTTGAGAATGAGTCGACACAGAGAATTTGTGTCGACTCAACACTTCATCTTTCTTCAGAAAATAACTTGGTCTTGACTTTGTAGTGTGCCGACACAAGTCCTGTGTGTCGGCACAGTTGTTATAGATTCAGAACTCAGTATGTGTCGACTCTGCCTTCAGGTGTCGACATAGTTGAGGTCGACTATCTTTCTGTGAGTCGACACTGCTTCCCAGTGTCGACACAAATATGGTCGACTATCTTTCTGTGAGTCGACACTGCTTCCCAGTGTCGACACAAATGTGGTTGACTATCTTTCTGTGAGTCGACACTGCTTCCCAGTGTCGACACAAATGTGGTCGACTATCTTTCTCTGTGTCGACACAGCTTCCTTCAAGTGTCGACGCTTGGACTTAGAATAATTTCCTGTATTCTTTAATACTTCTTCACCTGCACATGTCAACTTAAAACAACATCAAATACACCTTGATGTATATCATTAAGCTAAGTTAGGCTTCTTCAAATCAGGTACACATTTTCCAATGTACCCAACAATCTCCCCCTATTTGGAGAAGTCATAACCCTTTTAGTTAATAATATACACCATTTATAACAAAAATAATATGATGATGTATGACATTACAGGAATATTTTATATAAATAAAATATTAACAATTCATCACAGAGTGAACATGAATATATGATTCCAAACAAAATTTTGTTTATAACTTGATAATGTTTGATTACAGATGTTTACATTGAATGATCAAAACATTTACAAAACATTTGAAAGAACTTAGAGCTAAGACTGATCAGGCTCTCTTATAACAATTCCTTTGCCAGATTGGATTTGAGCCTTCACAGGAGCTTCAGCAACTTCAGCAGGCTTCTTGCCTTTTAGCTCAGCTTTCTTATGAGCTTCTTCCTTTAGCCTTTGCCTTTCAAAGTAATGAAAGGGCTTTGGAAAGTACTTGCTCGGCTCCTGAGCATCTGGTGGCAGCCTTTCCAGCTTGGCTTTTCTCCTGAACTGTACTATGGCTTCCTGCCTAGCTTCATACTTTTGCCATTCCATTTCATTATACCACTTTCCTCTTTCATGTACTTTGTCCTTTACAGCTTTCCATGCAGTTAGTATAATATTTTTTGAAGTAGGGCTCCACTGCTCAAAATCTGGCTTAAGTTCAGCCTGCTCTCTAAATCTTTTCTTGGATAGTAGAGCATCTTGCTGTTCTTTCAAGTTGGCATCAGGCTTATCAACTTTTTCAATAACAACCTTGGTAACCTCCTTTGGAGGACTATACATATCCTAAACTTGCTGATCAATCATATCAAAATTAGGAGGAGGGTAAATGACTTGGGCAATCTCAGGTTGATTGCCTTCAAGTAGACCTATTTGAATTCCTGACTCAGCCACCATATCATCATCACACAAAGGTGGATATCCCAATGTGGCTCGAATACTATTTGTCACCCATTTGGTGTGCTCTGAGCCAGCATGAACTAACAACCTCTCCCCCTTTATGACTTCTCTGGTAATATGATCTCTTAGATCATCCTTCTGAAATCTGATCTGGCCATCTAGATAATTCACACCTTCTTTAAAATATGGTTTCAATTTTTGAAGTTTGTTAGATATTTCCTTCTGAGATATAGTGATGGCAGATTGAACTGAAGCTATAACCTCCTTTAGTTTCTGATCAAAAGCTTCCATCTCTTTTGCTCTTGCTCTAGTCATCCCTGCAGTAGCCTTTGTGAACACTTCAAGAATTTCATGGTGAGATTCAGCCAAATTATCATTCATCCTCAGCTGATTCTCCAAAACATAACCTTGCTTCAAAGCAATATCATCCACTTTAGTGAGGATAGACTGTTGTTGTTTAGCCAAAAACACTACAGCATTACCTCCCTTATGGAAGCAATCTGTCAGCTCCTTCTTATTCATATTTACTTCAAATCTAATAGACTTAATATCTTGAGCCAAGTCAAATTGAAGGGATTTATTGCTCTCATCAACATACTTCTCCATTGCTAATCTCTGCTCATCCAACTTAACTTGCAAATCTACCATGAACTTGTTGTAGTTAAATTCAGAGGGAGATTGGTGAGTTGAAGTTTGGAGTGCCTGCTTATAACTTTGGTTCCTTCTCTTGAAGACTATGAGCTTTCTCTTCTTAGCCATTCTGGCTTCTTCAGTCTCAGAGTCTGATAAACTTTCTATTTGAACTCTTTCAGGAGGAGCAGGAAAAATATTAGTTTCAGTGACATGTTGCTCAGTCTCAACATTCACAGGCTCCCCCTCAACTACTTGTTCTTCCTCAACTCCTTGTTCCTTCTCAGCTTCTTGCTCTATCTCCATGTCTAGTGCCTTTTCATTATCTTGCTCCTCCTCTACTCTATCAGTAGCAATTTCAACATTAGGAAATAACTCATCTAGAGTGTATTCCTTCTGAGCTTGAACAGATGTTGAATCATCCAGATCTGCAATATTCAAATCTTTTGATAAATCAATTTGTTCTTTCTCCTGCACTGATTCAGACATCTGCTCCCCCTACACTTGTTCAGTATTTGAAATATCCTGGGCAGGTGAATACACTTGTTCCCCCTGCACCTGTGCAGGAATAGAAATATTAGTAATGTCCTTGGCAAGAAAATACACTTGCTCTTCCTGTACCTGTACCTGGTCAGGAGTAGATACATTCTGGACAGGAGAGTGAGCTTGCTCCCCCTGCATCTGTGCAGGAATGGTTGATTTCTGAACTTGAGTAGACTCAGGCTGATCTTCAACCTACTTTCTCACTTGCTCTTCTAGATGCTGGGCAGTGCCTAGATCATGTGCAGGGGATCTCTCAGGGGTGTCCTGCCTGTTCTCATCAGGCACATCTTTAGACAGCACCTTATCCCACCTTGAAAATAATCTTATATCCATTTTCCTCATGTGATTAATCTTTGTCCCAGGCAGTTGTTGCATAACCTCATGGATCACCCCAGTCAGGTATAAACTCACAATTCTAGCCAGATTTGGCTTCTTGATTCCTTCCTTGATCTTATCAAATACTACAGCTGACCAGTCAGTTGGAATTGTAAACACAATTCTGGTCATTAGGCTGAACATATAGGCTGAAATCCTATCATGTCCACCTGGTTTGCACAAAATTACCATCCCAACTACTTCTGACAGAAACTTGCCCTGTTGATTCATGCCCTTCCTGTTGATAGCTGCTCCAATCTTCAGGGTTGGATCCAATCCACACCATTGGAGAGCCTCCCTGGTCTTAGAGGCTGGAACCTCTTCTTTATTCTCAATGTTTGATAATTGAAGTGTTTTTCTTAAATTTCTTGGTGTCAGTTTCACCTTCGTCCCATGAACAGTGGATTTTATCTTGAGACCAGCTGAATCCACTGATGCAGAGGTAAAGAATTCAATCACCTCCTTCTTCCAGATCTTTGATGGTTCAGAAACTAGAAATTCTAATCCAGATTCAGAAATTAGAGTGATAACCCTTTGAACATCTATCGGGGCATCCGCAAAGGCATTGCGCACTAACTCATATCCTTCGTTGACGTTATCTGCAACCTTTGGCGCCATTGATCAGTCGAGAAATCTTGAGAGAGAAGAGAGAGAGATTGTCGACACAAGGTTTCAGTCTCCAAAACCTTGTAAGCGTGTCGACAGAATAAGTTCTTGACCTATTTATACCTTCTAGGGAAAGAAGATCAAAATTCGGGCAAAAACAGTCTATATGTGTCGACACAGATGGAGTGTGTCGATACAAACTTCTATTGTCTTGACAGCAAGTCTGTCTATTATGTGTTGACACCAATTGTGGATATGTCAACACCTGAGAGACATAGTAGAGCATAAGAAATCCTGTGTCGACTCTTAGGATAAGTGTCGACACAAAATCTGTAAGTGTCGACACCACTATTCTGGTGAAGTCGACACTACATACCTGGATGAGTCGACTATGTGATTCTTAAGTGTCGACACAAATTCTCTGTGTCGACACATATTCTCTGACTAGTCGATATGACTTCACTGAGTCGACACATTATCACTGAATGTGTCGACACTATTTTACTTAGCCAATTTCTGTTTTTGTCAATACCACTTGATAATCTAATATCACTTGTAAGTTTGTTGATAAACTAATCAATGGTCAGCATGCTTAATTCAATTTTAAATTTATTGAATTTTGTTTCATTCAGTGGCTTAGTAAATACATCTGTTATTTGATAATCTGTTTTAACAAATTCCAATGAGATGTCTTCTCTTTCTACATGCTCTCTAAGAAAATGGTATTTAATTTCTATATGCTTAGTTCTACTATGAGAAACAGGATTATTAGCAATAGAAATAGCACTTTTAGAATCACACAATAAAGGTGTTCTACTTACTTGAATACCATAGTCTTTCAACTAATGTTGTATCCACAATAGATGTGCACAGCAGCTGCCAGCAGCAACATATTCTGACTCAGTTATGGATATTGGCACACTGGTCTGCTTCTTACTACTCCATGATATCAATCTTCCTCCCAAGAATTGACAAGTACCTGTTGTACTCTTTCTATCCTCTCTACATCCTGCAAAGTCTGCATCTGAATAACCTGTTAGTAGAAAATCTCTATTCCTAGGGTACCAAAGGCCTAGATTAGGTGTGCTCTTAAGATATCTCAGAATCCTTTTGACTGCAGTATAATGAGATTCTTTAGGGCAGGCTTGGTACCTAGCACAGACACATGTAGCATACATAATATCTGGTCTACTAGCAGTGAGATATAGTAGAGAGCCAACTATTCCTTTATACAAAGATTCATCAACAGGTTTACCTGCATCATCTTTGCATATAGGCATACTTGTTCCCATAGGAGTTCTCATAGTGGAGGATGACTCCATACCATACTTCTTAATTAATTCTTTGGTGAACTTAGATTGGGATATGGACAGGCCATCATCAGTTTGTCTTACTTGGAGTCCCAAGAAGAACTTAAGTTCCCGCATACTGCTCATCTCAAACTTCCCTTGCATAAGTTTGGCAAACTTTTTACAAAGGTTGTTTTCAGTAGATCCAAAGATTATGTCATCAACATAGATCTGAACTAAGATGATCTTACCTTTGGATTCCCTAAGGAATAGAGTTTTGTCTATTTTTCCTCTTGAGAATTTATTCTCAATAAGGAAAGTAGACAGGGTTTCATACCAAGCCCTTAGGGCTTGCTTTAACCCATACAAAGCTTTCCTAAGCTTATAGACATAATCAGGTTTAAGAGGATCTACAAAACCTGATGGCTGCTCTACATAGACTTCCTCTTTTAAATCACCATTCAGGAATGCTGATTTCACATCCATCTGGTACACTTTGAAGTCTTGATAGGCTGCATAGGCAAGGAACATTCTGATTGCCTCCAGCCTTGCTACTAGGGCAAAGGTTTGATCAAAGTCAATCCCTTCTTCCTGCCTGTATCCTTTTGCAACCAATCTTGCTTTATTCTTCACTATTATTCCACTCTCATCCAATTTGTTCCTATAAATCCACTTTGTGCCAATTATGTTGTTACCTCTTGGTTTAGGAACAAGCTCCTAGACATTGCACCTTCTGAATTGATTCAGCTCCTCTTGCATAGCATCAATCCAGTGCTAGTCTTGGATGGCTTCTTCAAACTTCTTAGGCTCCATTTGAGACAGGAAACTTGAATGCAGGTCTGTGCTTTGATTTCTGCTTCTAGTCTGCACTCCCTGTCTTGGATCACCTATAATCTGATCAGCTGGATGATCTCTTAAATGTCTTGTAGCTGGAGGAAGATTCCTTTCTGGTTGAACATCTCCAGCTCCTTCTTCATGCTGAACCTCTTGGTTTTCATCATCATCTATTGAGTCTTGTACTCCCCCTGGACAGTAGCCTTCATTTCCAATGCTCCATCTTCCTTTGATGCTTCAACAATGGAGAGCTTGTCCATTCTTTTGCTTATACCTGTTGAATCATTTGATCTACAAGACAACTCATAGTTGATTAATCTTGTTTCATCAAACACAATATGTACAGATTCTTCAACAACTTGAGTAGTCAAGTTGTAGATTCTATAGGCCTTACTATTTATGTTGTACCCAATAAATATCCCATCTTAGGATTTGGCAGCAAACTTAGTTAGGTATGTCTTGTCATTGTTAAGTATATAGCATTTACAACCAAAGATCCTGAAGTAGGATAGATTTGGTTTTCTACCTTTCATAATCTCATAGGGAGTCTTTTTGTGGTTCTTGGTGATAGAAGCCCTATTGATCACATGACATGCAGTGTTAACTGCCTCAGCCCATAAATATTCTGGGAGAGAGGTGTCACTCAATAGAGTTCTGCCAGCTTCAATTAATGTTCTATTCTTTCTTTCAGCAATGCCATTTTGCTGTGGTGTTCTAGGTGAGGAGAACTCTTGGAAAATCCCAAAGTCTTCACATAATTTTGTTATGCTTTCAGATTGAAACTCAGTACCATGGTCACTTCTGATTTTGACCACTGTACTATTCAGTTCATTCTGAATTTGCTTTACAAAACTAAGTAATACACTTGGGGTTTCTGATTTCTATCTCAGAAAGAACACCCATGTAAATCTAGAATAGTCATCTACCACCACAAAAGTATAGACTTTCCTACCTAGACTATGAACTGGCATAGGACCAAAAAGATCCATATGTAAGAGGTATAGGCACCTCACAGAATCCTTGTTTTCAAGGCTTTGAAAAGAGGATTTTGTCTGCTTGCACTTTTGATAAGCTGAGCATATTTCTTCCTTTATACACTTAACTTGAGGACCATTCCTCACTAACTCTTTGCTAAAGAGTTGGCCAATTGTCTTGTAGTTAAGATGAGCCAATCTCTTGTGCCACTTGACATAAAGAGAAGCATTATCATCAGCTACAAGACAGATGGAAGAAGCCTTGTTCTCACATACAAAATTAAGACAATAGACATTTCTCTTCCTATACCCAGTCAATATGATCTTTTGATCACTTGACCTTTTGATATGACATCCATTCTTAACAAATGAAATGTCATATCTTAAATCACTCAGCTGGCTTATGCTTATTAGATTGTGTTTCAAACCTTTTACATAAGCCACTTGGGTGATAGTAATTAGGTTAGTAGAAATGTTACCAAACCCTTTGATGATTCCTTTTTCAGATCCACCAAAGATCACTTTGGGTCCATCTTTGACAGATATATACTTCTTCAGCAGCCCCTTTATTCCAGTCATGTGCCTAGAACAACCACTGTCCAAGTACCATATAAGGGCATGGCCACTTGGACTTTCCTGCAACACAGATTTACTTACCCTTAGAACCCAAGTAAGTCTTGGGTCCTTAGTTCAGGTTAGCATTAACAAAGCTACCATTATCTCTTCTAACAGGTAGACTATTGTTCTTTCTAACACTTGTGTTATGCCAGCAGTCTAATGCAAAATGGCCTCTCTTGCCACAGCACCAACATTCAAACTTATTGTATCTAGATCTAGATACACCCTTGACAGAAGAATTTCTGTCCATTGCTGGTGCTGCAGCAGCTTCATCCACTGATTTCTTATAACCATTGGGTTTATGAACATGGATAGGCCTGTTGGCATTTACACCCTTGTTTATCAGAACATTAGTCTTAAAATGACCATGTATATCTTCATGATCATATTGGTTAGAAGGCACTTGCACCTTTCTAAACTTAATAGGGACTGAAAGGTTCAGTGGCTTGACAGGAGCTTTGCCTTTCCTCTTGAATTGGGCTGCCCTGGGGTTACCTTTGAATCCTAGTCCTGCCTTACCCTTTTGAGTCACAAATTCATCTATCAAGGGTAAGACAGACTTTGGCTTAGAGTAACTAGCCACTAACTCCTTTTCTATTCTTAGTCTAGCCTCCAGACTCTTCACTTGATCATTGGTATAATTGATTGTGCCCATCTGAATAATAGTTATATTCTTCAGTTTGGCAATTTCATTTAACTTCTGATCAATTACTTTTTCAAACTCAGTTGCAGCTACCTTTAGATCAGCAATTTCCTGAGCCTGAGATTTAACCAGGTTCTTGCTTTTCTTAAGGGCCTGCAACAAGTCCCCATACTTATCTATCAATTGATAGACATCTCCTTCAGATTCAGATGCATCTACATCACTTGATGCAGATGTAGCTGATACTGCACTTGTAATACAAACAGATTTTATTGAAGGACATAGTACCTTACTAGGACCAGACTGATTCTGGCACATGTCTTCTTCTAATCCTGCCATCAGTCCCATGCACTAATGATCTTCTTGTTCATAGATGGAGTCTAGCAATTGCATGAACTCCTCTTCTTTAGTAGCAGCATACAGTCCAATATATGCTTCAGCTTCAGATTCTGATTCTGAAGTTGATTGATCTGTTAGGCTCTTTTCCTTCTTTGCAACAAAGGATTTTTCCTTCTTGCCCTTTTGATAAGTCTTCTTCTTGTCTGATGGCTCCTTTCTCTTATCAAGACAGTCAGCCACTACATGTTCAGGCCTATTGCAACAATAGCAGACAATCTTTGAAGTAGTGGCCTTGCTGGGCTTTGTTCTGCTCTTCTCTTTCCTTGATGACTTTTTCTTCTGATAATAGTCATCAACTTGCTGTGATGAGGAGGGCCTAGACTTCCGCTGCTTCTTCTTTAAGAATCTCTGGAATTGCCTTGTAAATGCAGCAAAATCTGCATCTGACTCACAGCTTTCTGAACCCTGATTATCTGAATTTTCAGAACTAACTTCTGCAATTTCCTTAGGAGGAGATGATGAAATCCTCCTATTCTTTTTAGTGGCTTCTGCCTTGAAGGCCACTGTATTCTCTCTATGCTCTCCTTTTGAATTCTTTTCCTCCTCCTTCCTCACCATAAGTTGCATTTCATAGGATAGCAACTTTCCAAACAAGGTTGGAGGAGAAATCTCTGCCATTTTAGCCACTTCTCTTATGGCACAGATCTTTGTGTCCCAATCCTTTGTCAAGGATCTTAAGAATTTGTCATTCAGTTCATAGGTACTGAAGACTCTTCCATAGGACTTTAACTCATTCACAATTCTATAGAATTTCGTATAGCATTCAGTTATGCTATCAGTTTTTCCTTGTCTAAAACTTTCATATTCCTGGTTGAGCATAGACTTCCTATCCTGTCTTACTTCTTCAGATCCCTCCATGTAGACAATCAAGGTGTCCCACATTTCCTAGGAGGTCTTGTAGTGAATCAGATTCTAAAATGTAGAATCATCTATGGCACTCACAATAATATTCTGAGCTCTCTTGTCCATGGTTGCCAAAATGATTTCATCCTTGGTCATTTCAGAATAACTCTTTGGAGTTTGAATATTAGCATCAAGAACGGATACCTTCATTGGAATGAAGGGTCCTTCCTGAACTGTGATGTATATCCTTGGGTCAGATGCTTACATGAACAATCTGACTCTTTCTTTCCAAATTCCAAAGATTTCCTTCCTGCAGATGGGTAACTTCATTGACCCTAACTCCTTGTGATTTTCTCCAGAACCCATCTTCTTGAATCTTGATTCTGCCTTTTAGATCTACCTCAAACTGTTAAGTCCTTTTTGAGGAACCTCCCTCTGACACCACTTGATAGTTTTACTTTCAAGACAACCTAAACACCTAGAGGGGGGGTGAATAGGTTCTAATGCTTGTTAACACTTTTTGGCAGAATTCAATTACAGAATTAAAACACACAGCACAACAGTCACAGAAATTTAACCATCACAGATTGCACACTGTTTTATAGTGGTTCCCCAAGGTCTGGGTACATCCACTTTCCCCCTTCACCTATCTAGCAGTATGCTAGATTCGGACAAACTTCCTCTTTACTCAGATCCACAGATCCTACAGCTTAGAACCTGAAAAGGTTCCTATAACTCAGGCTCAACAGCCCTACCTCAGCCTTATCACAAAGCCTAAAACTCAGAGAAGAACCTTCTCCTACACTCAGGCAAACAGCCCTACCACTCAGAGATCAACTCTCCTACACTCAGCCTTTATAACACGGGCTTACAACTCAGATATGTATTGACAGATCCTACAGAAATTAGAAAAGAAGTTTTTAATGTCTAGCCTTTCTTGAGAGAGAAAAGAACAAGACAATTCTTGATCAGCTGATGAAATCAACTGAATCTGAGCTTTCTTCAAAGCTTCTTGAATCTGAACTTAGCTGAGTTGATTTTCAAATAGCTTCTTGAGAAACCAATGACGGCTTCCTTCTTCTTCTTCAAGTGGCTGGATCCCTCTCTATCCAACACCTTTGATGATACTTCTGAATTCTTGAAAGAACTCTTCTTAGACTGATCTTGAGATCGTCTTCTTAGATCTTCTGATGAAGATCTTCTTTAATGCCTTGCACTTTCTTGAAGAGAGGACTTGTCTCTTAACTGATGTGTTGATTAAGAATTAATTTCCTCTTCTATATCTCTTGTATGTTTTTTTCTTCTTCTAAATCTGTCTATTTATAGATCTTCTTCATGATTACCGGCTGATCCGGTTTCTAACTGACTTCTGACAAGTCTGACAGCTTCAGTTAACCTGTCATAACCCACAGCTGTCAAGTCTTCAAATAGATCCTGTGCCTTAGTCTTAGACAGCAAAGTGTTGAGACAGACTGTCAGAAAGTGTCGAGACCAACTGTCTATATGTGTCGACACAAGTGACTTTGGTGTCGACACAGCCTTTGATGATGTCGACTAGTTTGCCTTTAAGTCGACACTGCTTCTTCAGAACTTCATCTTGAGAATGAGTCGACACAGAGAATTTGTGTCGACTCAACACTTCATCTTTCTTCAGAAAATAACTTGGTCTTGACTTTGCAGTGTGTCGACACAAGTCCTATGTGTCGACATAGTTGTTGTAGATTCAGAACTCAGTATGTGTCGACTCTGCCTTCAGGTGTCGACATAGTTGAGGTTGACTATCTTTCTGTGAGTCAACACTGCTTCCCAGTGTCGACATAAATGTGGTCGACTATCTTTCTATGAGTCGACACTGCTTCCCAGTGTCGACACAAATGTGGTCGACTATCTTTCTGTGAGTCGACACTGCTTCCCAGTGTCGACACAAATGTGGTCGACTATCTTTCTCTGTGTCGACACAGCTTCCTTCAAGTGTCGACACTTGGACTTAGAATAATTTCCTGTATTCTTTAATACTTCTTCACCTGCACATGTCAACTTAAAACAACATCAAATACACCTTGATGTATATCATTAAGCTAAGTTAGGCTTCTTCAAATCAGGTACACATTTTCCAATGTACCCAACAATTGCCAAATTGGGGAAGAATTGAGGAAGAAATCAATGAGATCACGTGCCCAAGTATGCTGATTTTAGAGAGAGAAAACATCCAATTTGTACCCAAAAACATATAAAGTTCGTGGATTTAAAAGCTCACAAAGTTTCAAGAATCTCTAACTTATTACCCAATTTAAATAAGAAGCAAATCATTGTAAGATTGCACTAGAAAATAAGCAAAAAATAAAATCTAAAAGGGAAAAATAGCATAATTTTAAATCAGCACCAAAAACAAATGAATAAAAGAAATCAGGAACCAAATCTTGCACATACCGTTATTATGATGAAGACAATTAAAATTGTTGAGATAAAACATCAAGCAGAAAGACACACTTGTCCAAACTACACTTGTCCAGCACTCCTCTTGAAATAAAACCAGATCATAAGAAGAAGAAGAAGACCTTGAGGCGGCAGACTGCGGTCCTTGAGGCGGCGGGAGCAGCGGATGGGAGGCGAGACTCGAGAGCAGCAACGGACGGGAGGCGGGCAACAGTGGACGATCGGGAGATCGGGAGCAACAGAGATCGGGAGCAGCGACGGGAGATCAGGAGAAGCAACGATCGGGAGCAGATCGGCGGGCTAGGGAAAATTCAGAGCGTGAAAAGGCGAATATCGATAATAAAATCCTCTCGCCCGACGTCCGGTGAAATCCGCAATAATTCACACCCGGGAGGGGGTGGTATTGTCGCGCAGGTACAATTGTGAAAAAGCACTGGTACGAAAAAAGCGAGCCCAAAAAAAATAAATGTGCTCATTCCCCGAGCGACATTAATTACCCTCGCCTCGATGGTGTCCCAGCGTGATGACATTGCGCAGCTCGCAAACCACCCCCGCACGTGCAAAAATACACATGTCGCAATAGTACCACATATCTGCGACAGCCGCGTACGGATGTTTGCGAGCTGTAGGAGTGTCATCGCGTTAAAGCACTATCAAGGCGGGGTACTACTGCTGCAAGTATGCAATTTTTTTTTTCTAAAAAAAATTAATTGAAAACTTTGATAATAAAATAGTACAAATTTTGATAATAAAATATGATATATTTATTGTAACAAAAATTTTAATAATAAAATATTACTAATAATAAGGAAAATCTCTTTGTCACAAAAAACTTTCATGATGTGGTTACAATTGATATATATTGTGAGGAAAATTTACTATTTGTAACGTAACATTAGTATTGTTACAAATACTTACATTTATAGTAAGAAATTAATTATTATTGTAACAAAATATAAAATATTCATTATAAAAAAATACTTTTTGGTAACAACAGAAAAAATTCGTTACTAAATATAGCTATTAGTAACAAACTGTGTTTTAGTTATATTTCAGTCCTTACAACAGGTGCAGTTTGTTGTAGTGGAGGAAAAGGAGAAACAGAGTCGGGATAAGGGAAGGAAGAAAGTGTTGAAGGTGTTAACAAGGGATGAAGATGGATCTAACGAATCGAGCACTTCCAGTTCAAGTAGTGAAGACAAGGCAAATCTGTGCCTCGTGGCGAAGAGTCGGGATGGGTCCGAAAAAGTCCTTCAAAACAGAAAACAATAAAATAAAAAAGGACTTAGAAAATCTAAAGTATGAATAAATTAAATGCGGCAAAGAGAAGATTGAGTGCTAAGAGTGCTCTCACTCAGTGGCAATGATCATAGAGATAAAAGAAAGTCTCTCCAAGACATCCTTGAAAATGAATAATCTAATTAATGAAAAGAATAACTTGGAGAAAATGTTTCAAATATCTCTTGCAAGAATAAAAGAAGGTAAAAAGCAATTCACAAATCAGTGTGTAATGCTAGTTTCAGAAAACACCGCCCTAAAGGCGAGGATCCATGATCTAAACAACGGTGTCCAGAAATTTGGAATAGGGCAAAAATCTCTAAATCTGCTATTGAGAGCACAGTGTCATGGATCTAAAAAGTTTGGACTAGGGTATGTAAGTCCAACGCTGTCGTCGAGCGGTAACCGACTTCCAGTTAAGTCTAATGCTCTAAATAAAAATCACAAAATGGAATCAATAATTTTGGAAGGTTGTCTCCACCCTACAACACGAGCTCTAGATATACGAAAAAGGCTGCAAACACTGCTTATACCTTATGTGCAAACTGTCAAATGTTTGGTCACACATCCGGCTCATGTCTGAGGAAAGGTGCTAAGAATACTATGTAAATCTGGCTACCCAACTCTTTTACCTATCATATGGGTGAGACAACTTGGGTAACTAGATCTTTACCTACATCTTCCTTTTAGGTATGTTAACAGGATATGGACAAGGAGAACGTGTGGTACTTGGACTCTGGTTGTTCCAAGCACATGACAGGAGATGAAGACAATTTCCTTAACCTAGAGAGAAAGAAAGGTTGTATGGTGACATTCGGGGATAAGAACAAAGGACGTATTCTTTAAATCGGCACTAAAGGTAGCAAAGCATTTTTAATTTCAAATGTATTGTTTGTAGATGGACTTAAGCATACTTTGATTTCAATTAGTCAACAATGTTAGTTTTAAAAATATATCTACTTCTAATTTGAAATGCTTAGTTACAAAAAATGAGGAATTAGATTTTTGGCATAGGAGACTAGGACATTCAGGAAGTAAACTAATAGTCAAACTATCAAAACATAAATTAGTTTGTGGACTTCCAAAATTAAGAGGTTGTTTGACCTCTTTATATGCTCAGTGTCAAAAAGGAAAATTTATCAAAACCTTATTCAAAAGCAAAAATGATATCTCCACTTCTAGACCACTAGAATTCATACATATGGATCTATTTGGTCCTCTTAGTACATGTAGTTTAGGTGGAAAATGATACACATTTGTTATTATAGATAACTACTCCCGTTTCTGCCGGACAATCTTTCTCGCAAATAAATCTGACACATTCGTTGAGTTCACAAATTTATGCACTAGAATACATAATGAAAAGGAACTAAAGATAAAATGCATAAGGTCAGATCATGAAGGGGAGTTTGAGAATGAAACCTTCACGAAATTTTGTAACAATCTAGGAATTAAGCACGAATTCTCTGCCCCGCGCACTCCACAATAAAATGGGGTAGTAGAAAGAAAGAACTGTACCCTCCAAAAACTAGCACGCAAAATAATCATCGAGTTTGGCTTGCCTAGATAATTTTGGACTGAAGCGGTCAACACAACATGTTATTTAATGAACCGGATCAAGCTTCGCCCTATTCTTAAGCGAACTCCGTATGAGCTATACTTCGATAAGAAGCCCTTAGTATCATTTTTTAGAGTCTTTGGTTGCCCGTGTTTTATTCTAAACACTAAGGATCTCTTAGGAAAATTCGACGAAAAATCAGACATGAAATCCTCTTAAAATACTCTAGTATGAGTCGTTCCTATAGGGTCTATAATAAAAGAACCTTGGTTGTTGAAGAATCGGCTCAAGTGCACTTTAATGAAAATACACAACCTGAAGAATTTAGGCTGAATGAAGAGGAAGTTGATGATGATGTGTCGTTGAGAGACAAAAGAGAGGAGAGAGAAGTAGTTGATGTTCCAACTCATGAAGGATATAAGCCTCCAAGCACACTAAATTTTTAAAACAACATCCACCAGAACTAGTGATAGGAAAACCCTTACATGGGGTTAAAACACGGTCAGCCCTCCATGAATCCTTCTCAAACCTATGTTTTATATCTGAAATTGAGCCCAAGAATATTTCAGAAGTAATAAATGATGAATCGTGGTTCTTCTCTATGAATGAAGAATAAAATCAGTTTGAGAGAAGAAAAGTCTGGGTATTAGTGGAGCGTCTAGATAGACATCGAGTTATCGATTTGAAATGAGTATATAAAAATAAGTTTGATGGTGAATCTAGAATAACTAGGAACAAGGCACGGTTGGTTGCACAAGGTTATTCACAAATAGAACGTGCGGACTTTGAAGAGTCATTTGTACCGATTGCACGTCTTGAATCCATTTGTATGTATTTGGCATTTGCAAGTTATAAACAAATTAAGTTATATCACATGGATGTTAAAAGTGTATTGTTAAATGGATATATCAAGGAAGATGTGTATGTTGAGCAACCACCCAGCTTCAAGAATGCTGACTACTCAAATCATTTATATATTAGTGAAGGCCTTGTATGGAATGAAACAAGCACCCCGTGCTTGGTATGATAGGCTCATAACTTTTCTCCTAGAGCACGGTGATGTTGGCCTACGTAACGACGCGACCGTGATGCTTGTAGGCAACGGTTCACTCAACTCCTTTCCGATCAACGTTACACATTAGAGGTTTTAGCCATGCAATATATTGACTTTGTTCGCTACACATGCACAAGCTACACAAGAGAGAAAATTCCAACCAAAACGGCGATTCGAAAAGAGGTCGAAATTAATCCTCAAAAAAACAAGAAATCGCATACGATTACCCAATCCTTTAGATCATCAAAATCTCAAGAAAGCACAACAACTAAAGCTTTGAAATTAAAACCCAAGAGTTCTCAATGATTTTGGAGGTAACACCCGACCTCATCCACCAAAATCCGAAATGAGAAGAACACACAAGGAGAGGAGGAAGAAATCGTTACCCACAAAGAACTTGATATAAGTTGTGGAGAATCTCTCTACTACGGTTCCACCGGAGTCACACCGAGAGGAAGATACACACACCAAAACTCCTACGGAGTCACACCGGATAAGATTCCCGGCAGAGGAGCGGTCGTCCTCCACAAGGGCCGCGTTTGACGAGAGCGGGGAAGGAGGCGTCAGGCTCGGTTCGGCCAAGAGGAGCAGAAACAGTTTTTTTAGGGTTGTTATAAAATCTCCTTTGCATTAGAAAAATAGACCTATATATAAGTCCTATTACATGATCTCAACCATATAACAAGTGGCTTCATCCAAGCCAATGAAATTAAACAAAACATATAAATGTTTGGAACTAAAGCAGGAAATACAGATTTAGATAAACAAAACTGCATAAATAAAATTTAAACATGACGTTAAATTTGTCAAAATGCATCGTAACATCAAGTAGACGCATGGGGCCGCGAGCGGAGGTTGTAGTAGCGATAATTATGGCGAACATCGTCAATAGAGTCTTCAATATGTTGGCGGCGGGGGAGGTGAAGATCTTCAAACATTGGCGGGTCGGATCCGTCGGCGCCATCAATCCTCCCCCGGTCAAAAGCACTCATCACTGGTGAGTGGTCTCGGCGATACCGTTGGAGGAGGGCATCATCCAAGCGCTCCAACTCAGCCTCGGTAATCCATGAGTCATCTGAAGCAGGGTGGTCACGCCAACGAACAAGATAGCAGTGGATGCCAAAATCGGCGGAGGCGACCACGTCGTCATCAATAATTCTTCCAGGCACAAGAAAGGTTTTGGGAAACCTCGAGAAAGCATTAGTATGAGTAGAAATATTAGCATTAGTATTACCAAACAATGTAACCTTAGTAGAAGCCATAGGTAAGAGAGAGAGACGGGATCAAGTTCACCCCCCCCCCCAACCCCAAAAAAGAAGAAGCCTCACTAGAAGAGAACGGAGAGGGAAGTAATTCTGGAGGTGGAGAAACATAAGGCGTTAAATCCGATATGTTGAAGATAGGGGAAATACCCCCACTCATTTGGAAAATCCAAGACAAAAGCATTGTCTCCCAAATTTTTAATGATCTTGAAGGAGCCAGCTCTCCTATTGGCCAATTTCCTGACGGTGCCCAAAGGGAGCCGATCCGGGATTAATCGGACCAAAACCAAATCATCAACGTTAAAAGTAGATGCTCTCCTATGTAAATTAGCATGTTATTAATAAGAAGCATATTGAGTGGCTAATTTGTCATGAATGCGTTTATGGAGATCATGAATGTGTTGAGCGAAATCCTGTGCAAATTGACTTGACTTATAGGTAGGCGGAAGTGAGACCAAGTCAAGTGGCACGGGCGCCTTATAACCATGCGCAATCTCATTCGGTGAAAGGCCGGTAGACCGATTCTTAGAATTGTTATAGGCAAGTTGAGCATGGTGAAGAAGCAAGTCCCAAGTGCCTTTGTGATCACCCACAAGACACGGCAATAGGTTCCCTAAGCTTTGATTAACTACTTCCGTCTACCCATCAGTTTGTAGGTGATAGGCGGCGGAAAACAACAATTTTGTGCTCATTAATTTCCATAATGCTTTCCAAAAATAACTAGTGAATTTTACATTGCGATCCGTAACAATAGTTTTAGGAACTCCCCGATGACTAACAACTTCTTTGAAATAAAGTTTGGCGATGTGGGAGGCAACACTTGTCTTACTACAAGCAATAAAATAGGCCATTTTAGAGAAATGGTCTACAACCACTAATATTGAGTCATGCTGGCGAATGGAAGGGGGAAGGTCTAAAATAAAATCCATGCTCACTTCCTCCCATGGAATGGAAGAAATGGGAAGCGGTGTGTATAACCCAACATTGGTTTTATTTCCCTTAGCAAGTTGGCAAGTCTGACAACTACTAACTATCTTGCCAACTAGTTTCTTCAAACCCGGCCAATAAAATTTATCTTCCACGAGTGAAATCATTTTATCCCGCCAAAAATAACCACCTAGACCACCACTATGGATCTCCCAAACGATGAAATGATGTAATGACATTTGCGGGATGCACAACTTAGCATTCTTGAATAAATATCCGTCGCGAATATAAAAAGCAAAAATTGTAGTAGGGGAGTCATGTTGAGCGCTCAAGTAAGCGTCCCTAAAATTCGGGCAGTGTACATACTCATCCTTAATCCTTTCAAATCTGATAACTTTAACGTACATAGTAGTCAATAATAAAGAGAGACGACTAAGGGCGTCGGCAACACGGTTTTGTGAATCCTTAATGTTCTTGAGGGAAAATGTGTACTCTTGAAGAAAAGAGACCCATTTTGCATGACGGGGGCTGATTTTATGTTGAGAATTAATGAACCTAAGGGCTTCATGATCGGAAAAGATAATGAACTCCTTGGGGAGAAGATAATGCCTCCAATAGTGGTGACAACGGATGACCGCGTAGAATTTCCTATCATAATTGGAATAAATTAGTTTTGAGCCCGAAAACTTCTCACTAAAATATCTGATGGGATGTCCCTCTTGGCTTAGCACACCACCAACACCGATTCCAGACGCATCACATGCTAATTCAAAGACCTTAGCGAATTCAGGCAAGCGAAGAATCGGAGCCTCTGTCATTTTAGTTTTGATCGTTTGGAACGCAACGGTGGCAGAGGAAGTCCACTTAAAATCCCCTTTCTTCATACACTCCATAATGGGTGCCATGATACTACAAAAGTCCTTAACGAAATGGCGATAAAAGGTAGCTAAACCATGAAAGCTTCTTACATCACGGATGCACTTAGGCTCGGGCCAATCCTTAATGACTTGGACCTTTCCCGGGTCCACCTTAATACCATCGGAACTCAGGATATAGCCAAGGAACTCTACAGAGTGAACAAAGAACGTACAATTCTTAAGATTCACAAACAACTTTTCTTCCCACAAGGTAGAGAAAATAATTTGTAAATGAGAGTAATGATCTGACGGAGAAGTGTCATATACTAAAATGTCATCAAAGTATACGATGATTAACCTACCCATAAAGGTTTTGAACACGTGTGTCATCATTCGGGAAAATGTATTTGGGGAATTAGATAAGCCAAATGGCATGACAAGCTATTCATATAACCCATCCTTAGAGTTAAATGCGGTTTTCCATTCATCCCTTTCACAAATCTGAATTTGGTGGTAGCCACTCCGAAGATACAATTTAGAGAAAATCGTGGCACCGACTAGCATGTCCAATAAATCATCTAAGCGGGGAATCAGAAATCGATATTTAATGGTAATCTTGTTGATTGCACAGATATCTACGCACATTCGCCAAGATCTGTCTTTTTGGGGGGCAAGCAAAGCGGGGACAGCACATGGGCTCTTGCTATGCCTTATAAAACCTTTTTGTAAAAGCTTCGAAATTTGCGTTTGTAGTTCTTGGTGTGCCGCGGGGTTCAACCTATAGTGTGGGAGATTTGGTAGAGACGAACCCGGGATGAGATCTATTGCGTGTTAGATCTCTCTTAGTGGTGGAAAAGTGGGTGGCAACTCATCCGGATAGTCATCCTTAAATTCTTCTAGAAACACTCTCAATTCTGACGGTAAATCATCCAAATTAGGAGCATCGCCCTTAACTTGAAGACACACCAAGGCATACATAACTCCACCAAGAAAGGAGTCACAAGTGAATTCTTTATGTCGCTCAAACTTAGCGTTTTCTTTTCTACCAGAAGTGTGGTATCCTTGGAGGGGGTGGAGTGGTCCTTAGGAGGGGTGGGTTTGAGAAACACTTTCTTACTATGAAATTTAAATTCATACATGTTAGCTCTCCCAAAATGTGTCACATTATGATCAAAAAGCCAAGGTCGTCCAAGCAAAACATGGCAAGCATCCTTGGGGATTTCATCACACCAAATATACGACTTGATGGTAAGGGGTACAAGATATCTACGTGTTACGGAAAGGGATGTTTTGCTGACCCATGCTACTTGATAGGAGTGGGGGTGGGGCTCCGCAGTGAGCTTCATACGCGTGATGGCGCTCTCCGAAATAACATTCATGCAACTTCCACTATCGATAATTAATTTACATAGTTTCTCACTGCTCTTAAAAATCAATGAGAAGATGTTGGTGCGGTGCCAATCTTCCGTCGCACGCGGGGTTGTTAAAATACAACGCATTACCATAAGGTTGATGTACAACCCTGTATCCGGCGAGTTCGCTCGTCGCCTTCATCCCAGCGTCGAGTGAGTCGAGTATACTTGATGCCCCTACCCCTGCGTCGTGAGCCCAGCTCGCCTCGGCACCCAGTCCAGCTCGCCTAGGCGACCAGTGAGCCCCAACTCGCAGTAGGGTTCATTGAGCCCAGTTCGACGAACTCCGGGCCATTAATCGAATCTAAGGCAGGCGAGTAAAGCAGGTCATGCCCGAGATCGCCAAGGTGCCGAGCTGAGGCAGCGAGTGCCAGCTCTATCAGGCACTCTCTACCCTTGCCAAGCTGATGCAGCAAGTGCCAGCTCAATCAGGCACTCACCGCCCTTGCCGAGCAGAGGAAGTGGAGGGCTAGTCGCCCTGTGTTATGTGGGGTGCTCTTAACATTTTTCCCCTATAGGCCTGCCTATATCCAGTTAGAACAGCGGAGTCTCGCTGTTGGCAGACCCAGGTAGCCTGCACATAGCTGTTCCAAACAGCGGAGGTTGGCTATTTGCATGCCGTTTTCCGAATCCTATAAATAGGACCCAAGGGGTATCTCAGAAAGGCATGCTTACTTGAGCCCGGTCTTCTAGCGCTTTCTGAGGTACCTTAGCTTCAGCACTTGGCTAAGGAGGGGAAGCACTCTAAGATCTTCATAGGAGAGAAGTAGGTGCGCGATCACCCCTTCCCCAAGGGTGAACTCCTCGAGACTGATTTTTCAGTTTCAACATTTTGGTGTGGTGAGCATGGAGCGTTGTCAGCAAAGAAAATCTTCTGTAGGTTCAATGGCTGGAGATGAAGGATGAGGTTCAAGAGGGGGCAACTCGCCACACCCTCCCGCAATGGCAGGGATGTCGGCGGAGCTCAGAGAGGAGGTGTTCGGACTCGTCAGGATCGCACTCGGCTTGCGGGTCGAGAGAGCGACACTAGAAGTTCCTGTGGTCGCCGCCCATACCTTGGGGGACGACGCGCCTATCTGGCGAGCTGGGTAGGAGGTCGTTTGAGGAGAGCGCGAGCTGTGGGGGCGAGTCCTATTTCCCCGCTTGGCAGGTGAGTACCATTTTGGCGAGACAGTAGGGGAAGAGTTCCAAGCTCGCCCGGTTGTGGGTGGAAGCCCCTTCAACGAACTCATTTTTTCTACCCCAGTTCCAGAGGGATTCCGGGAGCCAGATATGTCCTACTACACCTGGAAGGGATACCCAGTCCCGCACGTCCAATGGTTTGAGGACGAGGTCTCAATTCGACAAATGACAGACGGGTTTAAGTGCCGACTCTTTGCCATAACCCTCAAGGAGAAGGAGAGAGAGTGGTTCCACCAACTCCCGGCTAGCTCAATCTACTGTTTTGAGGACCTTCGTCGGGGGTTCATGCTAAGGTTCACCACGTCCAGGAAGAGGAAGAAGGAGGCGTAGTCTTTGTTCCGCATCAAGCAGGGGGCAGGTGAGACCCTGGGGAGATACATGGACAGGATCCAAGAGGAACTGTCCCAGGTGTAGGTAATCCCAGGGAACACCATGATGGTAGCCTTCACCCTGGGTCTCCATCCCGGGTTCTTCGCCATGGAGATGAAGAGGACGCCTCCAGTGTCTTTTGAGGCACTCATGGAGAGGGTGTCAAAGGAGGCCGATATAGAGGCGGCACACCCGGAGTTTGCCCGGAGGTTGGTCTGTTTGGAAATGGAGGAGGAGAGGCTAAGGGGTGGCCGAGTTCAGGAGGAGAGGAGGGATAAGCCCCGACAGAGGGAGCTGCCGCAGCAGTAGTAGCCCAGGTAGGGGCATCAGGGGCCGACTAATCGGCAAGGGTGGAGGCCGGAGTGGCAGGACCAAGGGTCGCAGAGGGGTTATCATGGAGGGGATAATCGCCAGGGTGGCCACGGTCCATTTTACCCCTAGGGCTGGAGGCAGGGTCAGAGACCCCCTCTCCCCAATCAGGAGGAGGCCATGGCGATTGCCTTTGGGGGGAGGAGGAGAGGACAACCAAGGAGAAGAAGGGAGGTCAGGGTGGACCTACCCTATTGCATCTTCCATTAGGAGGAGGGGCATATCATATCCACGTGCTCGGAGTTCCTCGAGAAGAGGGGAAATAGGGAGCAGCAGCAGTGACAGGATCAGAAGGGTGTGCGGATCGAGGAGGTCTGGCCTCCGGAGGAGGAGGACAGATGCGAAGATCGGGCGGATGTCAGAACCCGAGGAGGGATCGAAGTGATCCAAAGAGGGGTAGGGTCGTGGTTTCTAATAAGGCGATCCTCCACGCCATGTATCAAATGAGCGTCGGCTCAACATCCCAGACCCCGCCCCTGGATGAGAGGATCACTTTTTCAAGGGAGGACATGTCGGGTTATGAGGACCCTTTCTGCAACGCCATCTTCAAAAAGCCATTCGAGGTAATGAAGGTGGAGGGCAAGAGGGTGTTGGCCACAGATGGACCTCTCTTCGGATTCTCCAGGGAAAGTAAGGAAGTGGAAGGAGGAGTGGGACTCCATGTCAACCTGAGGGGCAGTCCAAGAACTACAGTTCATCATCGTGGATGACCCCAGCAGCTACAACGCCATCTTTAAGCGACCCCTCATCAGCGCCTTCCGTTGCGTCCCCTCATCTTTCCACCAATGTCTCAAGTTCAACACGGAGGGGGTCCAGGTCCGAGTCCGTGAAGATCCCAGGGCGGTGAGGGAGTGCTATGTGACGGTCGTTAACTCCATCTCATTATAGGAGGGAGCCTAGGAGATGGATAGGAGGATGGAGGAGTTGGCCGGGCAGGAGTCTGAAGGAGTGGAGGCAGAGGCAGTAGAGAGAGAGGCCCACATCCGAGAAACAGAGGCAGATGGGGTTCTGAAGGAGCTGGCCGAGGTGATGGCTATGGATGAGGTGGAGGTTCCTGTCCCCGGAGAGGGGGACGTCGCTGAGTGGGAGGAACAGTCCAGGCTAGAGGCTGCAGAGGAGGTAGTGGAGATAGAGGTTCTCACCCAGGGAGGCAGGGTGGAGAAGGTCCGCATCAGCGGGGGATTGACCTCGGAGGAACAGGGAAGGATGCTAGAGTGCATCCAGAAGAATGTGGACGTCTTCGCCTGGAGTGCGGCTGAGATGCCCGGGATCGATACGGATGTCGCATGTCACCGTCTCGACTTGGACCCGGAGGCTCTCCCCATCCAACAAAAGAAGAGGTCCACCGTGGATAAGCTAGCCGGGCCGATCAGGGAGGAGGTCGCCAAGCTCCTCAAAGCCGGGTTTGTATCCGAAATCCAATACCCCGACTGGGTCTCCAATGTAGTTATGGTTAAAAAAAGGGACGATCGATGACGTATGTGTGTTGATTTTTTCTTTGCTTAATAAATCATGACCCAAAGATTGTTACCCCTTGCCTCGGATCGACGAGCTGATTGACTCAGCCGTCGGTTTCCCTGTAAAGAGTTTTTTAGATGCGTTTTCAAGTTATCACCAAATCAGGATCCCCCCCCCGACGTAAAGGATGTCTCCGTCATCACGGGGGATGGATGCTACTGCTATAAGATGATGCCCTTTGGGCTGAAGATTGCAGGTGCGACCTACCAAAAAATGATGGACCGCGTCTTCCAGGAGCAGAGGGGGCAGAACCTGGTTGTCTATGTAGATGATCTAATGATCAAGAGTCGAGAGGTCGACTCCAACATCTGGGATCTGGAGGAGACCTTCGGCACCCTGCGGGAATACAAAATGAGGCTGAACCCTTTGAAGTGTGTCCTCGGGGCCAGCAAGGGGAAGTTCTTCGACCATCTCCTCACTCCTGCGGGGGTGGAGCCAAATCCGAACAAGGTCAAGGCAATCATGGAGCTGGGGTCGCCTCGGAATGCCAAGAAAGTCCAGAGGCTGACAGGAAGGTTGGCCGGGCTTAGTAGGTTCCTCTCTCGGGCTAGGGAAAAGTGCTCCCCCTTCTTCAAGGCATTGAGGGGGGGCCAAAAACTTTGAATGGACTAAGGAATGCGAGGAGACATTCCAGGCCTTGAAGAGGCAGCTCACCTAGGCCCCACTCCTCCAAGGGCCTAAGGAGGGGGAGGACCTGTCCCTGTATCTAGGGGTTGGTGCAGAGGCCTTGAGTTCTGTGTTGGTCAGGGAGGAGGGTAAGAAACAGCTACCAATTTACTACGTTAGCAGGGTCCTGAGGAATGCAGAACTCCGTTATCCCATCTTTTAGAAGCTAGCCTTCGCTCTGGTCGTCTCGGCCCGGAGGCTCCTACCCTATTTCAAAGCACACTCTATCCGGGTGGTGACTGACCACCCCCTCCACAATATCTTTGAAGGGGTGGAGCATTCGGGGAGGCTGGCCAAATGGTCGATGGAGCTGAGCGAATTTGACATCTCCTTCGTCCCTTGACTCTCGATCAAGGCGCAGGCGATGGCCGACTTTCTAGGCGACTATGTGGTCGAGGTGGCGGAGGAGGAACTCATTCGCCCTGTCCAATGGAAGGTCATGGTGGACGGTGCTTCGAGAAGACATTCCCTGGGGGTTAGGGTCATCTTGGAAATCCCCTAGGGGACAAGGATCGAGCAGACAGTGGTAGTGCATTTTCCCATCACCAAAAACAAGGCAGAGGACAAAGTTGTGATCGCGGGTCTGTGCCTGTCCAGGGAATTAGGGGTTCATGATGTGGAGGTCCTCACTGACTCTATGGTGGTGGCTTTCTAGATCAACGGGGAGTTTGAAGTGAGGGAGCCCACCCTTCAATCGTACTTAACAAAAATCAAGGGGATCATTGGAGTGTTCCAAACCTTCTCCATTCGGCATGTGCCTCGGGAAGAAAACAAACTGATGGATCAGCTAGCCAAGCAAGGACCCCGGGTGGGGGGGTGCGATCACTGACCTGTTCCATCCATCCATCCAAGAGGGGGAGTTGATGGAGGTGGACCAACATCCCTCGTGGATGGACCCATTCACAACGTTCCTATCCACAGGTGAGTTCCCGGGGGGGATGGATCATAAGAGACTCAAACACAAATCTGCATACTACCTCATGCGCGACGGGCAATTATATCGAAAGACTCTCTCAGGATTGTTGCCTCATTGTGTGGCCGAGAGGGAAATACCGAGAATTCTAGAGGAGGTCCACTCCAGGGAGTATGGTAGTTACTCAGGAGGTCGGACCCTGGAGGGAAGGATCATCAGGCAGGGGTACTTTTGGTCTACCCTAAGCCATGATGCTGCCGACTTCGCAAAAAAATACTACAAATGTCAGATGTTCTCCCCCTCGAACTACAACCAGCTCAACAGCTCAGGTGCATCATGGCTCCCTGGCCCTTCGTAATATGGGGGATGGATCTAATAGGATCTTTTCCTCAGGCTAGCGGGCAGAGAAGGTTCATGTTGGTGATGATCGACTAATTTTCTAAGTGGTTGGAGGTAAAGGCACTGGCCAAGGTGACCTCCCAGGTGATCGGGAATTTTTTTGGGGGGAGATCATCTGCCGGCACGGATTGCCCCAGGCCATTGTCACGAACAATGGGCCGCAGTTTGCCAGCGTCGAGTTCATCAACTTCTGTGGGCAGCTCGGAATCGATCTCAGGTTTGCTTCAGTTCACCACCCTAGGATCAACGGGCAGGTGGAGGCGGCAAATAAGATCATCGTCAACCTCCTAAAAAAGAAGGTGGAAAATTTGAAGGGGATATGGGTCGAGCAACTCCCTTCAGCCCTCTGGGCCTTGCGAACTACCCCAAATACGGCCATGGGTGAGACTCCCTTCAAGATTTCAAATGGTTGTGAGGCCTTACTTCTGATAGAGTTTGAGGTCTGAACGCCTCGAGTGGCGGAAGCCTAGGAAGGCCAGGAAGAGTAGAGAGCTGGGAACGAGGAGGAGCTGCGTCTCTCCATAGACCTAGTGGAGGAGCTGTGTGATCTATCGGCTATCCAGCAGGAAGAGGTCAAATACAGGATGGCCAAGTACTTTGACAAACATGTCCGGGTCAAACAATTTACCGAAGGAGATCTGGTCCTGAAGAAGGTGGATGCGACAAGGAGGTCGGCCTCCGTAGGAAAGCTCCATCCAAACTGGTATTCTCGCTCTGGGGTTAAGTCTTGACTCTCCCGCTGCCAGGATCCCACCTAGCTAGCAGGGCTGGGGTCTCGATGGACGTCGTTATGACCCTGGGGCTGAGCCCAAAGGATGTTCAACACCCTCCGTCAGGCTCTCACCTAGCTGATTGGTCCGGTGGTAGCACCTGGGAGTGGCAAATGTTCTAAGTATTCTCGCTCTGGGGTTAGGTCTAGACTATCCCGCTGTTAGGCTCCCATCTAGCTGGCAGGGCTGGGGTCTCGATGGATGTCGTTATGAACCTAGGGCTGAGCCCGGAGGATGTTCAACACCAATCGTCAGGCTCTCACCTAGCTTATTGGTCCAGTGGTAGCACCCGGGAGTGGCAAATATTCTAAGTATTATCGCTTTGGGGTTAGGTCTTGATCCTCCCGCTGCTGGGCTCCCACCTAGATGGCAGAGTTGGGGTCTCGATGGACGTCGTTATGACCCCGGGACTGAGCCCGGAAGATGTTCAACACCCACCGTCAGGCTCTCACATAGCTGAATGGCTCGGTGGTAGCACCCGGGATCCCGAGTGCAAAAGAAGGAAAGAATACGGCTCACAGGTGAGTTGAGCACTCACGGGCAAGTTGAACACCCACATGTGAGTCGAGCGCTCGCAGGAGAGTTGAGCGCTTGCTGCGAGCTAGGTGCACGAGGGCGAGTCAAGTGCTCACTGACCTAATGATTACGGGCGCTCCGGGTCCAACGAAAACACGCGTCCTAACCTGGCATTCTATCAACAAGAACGAACTCGGTAAGGTCGCCCAAGGTGGAAAACTTACAGGCGAGTGCATCACAACAAATAAGTCCAAGAGAAAAGAAGATAGGAAAATTTTTTAAAATGTTGTTTCTCATTCATTAACATCTGTTACAAAATAAGAACTCGCCATCGCGAGGTTACAAAAAAGGGGGAGGGGAAGAAATTACAAGTTATGCTCAGCTCTCACCCTCCTCCCCTGATGTGCGGCCTTCCTCGCCCTCGCGCCCTTTGTCTTTGTCCATCTCCCCGAAAAGAGAGGCGAAGCTATCCTCCTCCTCGCTGGGCGGGCTTGGCGGGAACAGGTCTGGGATAAGGTCACGAACTACGACTTCTTCGCAGCCTTCCGCCAGTATCCCTGTGCCGCTCATGGCATCCAGGAGGCACTCAGCAGACTCGATCGAATTGACTCACAGCCGTTCTACGACCTCCTTCTAGTCGAAGAGCCGCGGCCTCTGATAGGGGAAGGGGCATGCCACCACCCTCGGGAAGGAGAAGCTCTGCCTACCAGAGGATCTCGCTGTGAAGCCCTCGGTTCTGCTCCTTTAGCCACCCCACCTCAGCCTCCAGCTGGGTGGCGCGAGCCTCCTATTCAGCGGCGTAAGTCTCCCGCTCGCCGGAGCGAGCTTCTTGCTCAGCAAGGCAAGCTTGCAGCTGAGCAACCTCCTCCTCTAACCCGGTGGCGCGGTTCTCCAACTTGCGTGCGACCCCAACATCCTATAGATCGAAGACTGAGTACCGCGACAAAAAAGTATTTTAAGTAAAAATAGCAAGAGGCGGCCGACACTTACCATCCCGCCTATAGTTCTCGCGAGCAGATCCTCAGCAATACCGCATCGCCTCTCCGCATTGGCGGCCTTGTCCTTCGCAATGTCGTGCTCCTGCTCGGCCGTCAACAGGAGCCGGCTGAGGTTGAAGCTGCGGCGCACCATCATGTGGTGCAACTCGAAGGGCCGTAGGTGGGCCCGCAGACCCTCGTGACCCAGCTGGCGAGGGTTCGTGTTCTTGAAAGCCTCAATACCGTCACAACCATAAAGGCCGAAGACGAGTGGGTAGGCATGGACGGTGGGAGGTTGGTGAGAACCCCACAAAGGGTGGCGAGTGGAGATAAAGACCCGGTGGGCCAACCCATCCCACTTAATCATCAGCTTGCCAGCTGAGTCCTTGCACTTCTCCCCCTTGCCGAAATGGGGGTGATCCTTGGGCAGGCCCAACTCGCAGGGCACATACCCCTCAATGACCTTGGGGGCAGAAGGCTTGTGCCCCCCTCGATCCTTCCCCGATGTTTCTTTCAGCGGGCTCTCCGCCGAGGCGTCGGGAGAGGTCACATACAAGTCCATGTATTGGGGTACTGCCTCTCCCCCCTAGAGATGACCTTGGCCTTTTTTCTTCTTATGATCCGGGGGCCGGCAAGGCGAGTCCGGGCCCCCGGTGACCAACCGCCTCTTGCAGGAGGAGGGCTGGGGCGCCACTGATCATCTCGATAAGCCAGCGCGGCCGCCCGAGCGAGTTCGAGTGGGTCGGAGTAGAGCCCTAAGTCCGCAAAAGGCGGGTTATCAGGGATGAGTTGCTCCCCTATAAGTAAAACTTAGTCAGATTTTTATTATTTTTTTTGCCGAGCCCAGCGAGAAAAGGAAACGAGGCATACCTTCACCGGGGAGGACGGGCAGGAGAGATTTGAGGCCTTGGCGGAGGTAGGCGACTTCGAAATCCTTTTGGAGAAAGAATTTATGAAGCTCGGCGTCATTGCCAGACACTGAAGGGGGGGGGGTGGTATACCTCCTCGACCTTTTGCTGGGGGGATAAGGGGATATTGCCGAGATCGCCCTTGATGAAGACAATCTTGGTCATACATTTGTGGTGCTTGTTCACAACCTTGTGAACTTTTATTAAGGTGCCGCCGAGGAAGGCGACTCCGTCAGGGGTGGCTTTGTAGGAGAATAACTTCCGGAAGACCGCCAAGTTGAACTCTATCTGCTCGCGGCAGAGGTAGCAGGAAAACCCGACCATCATAGCGATAGCGTTTGGGTTCAGCTGCGCGGGCACCGCGCCGTAATACTTCAGTATCTGGAGGATCTCCGGATAGAGAGGCAGGCACAACCCCACCTCTAAATGCGAGATAAGGAAGGAGAGTTCATCCAAATAGAAGGAGTTGATGGCTCAATGCTCAGCCGGGAGGCGAGCTATGAAGCCGAAGGGGACGTAGTCGGCCACGCACTCGACAAGCTCCTCTAGGGTTGTGTTCCCCTCAAAGAAGCAGTGCTCAGCAAAGTGCCGAGCACACTTAGCCAACCCGTCAGAATCAGGGTTCCCCTTACCCATGCCTGCCTAGACCGATAGCCCGAGTACTAGAAGTAGCGTAAGCAAAGAGAAAAGGTACGGAGGCAATAAAGGCATGATAGGGGTTGGTGGGGAGGCCTATTTATAGAGGGGGAAATTTGGGACTGAACCGACCGGCCAGTCCAGCTCGCCAACCCCAGCTCACTGCCTCCAGCTTGTCGGTCACCGTGAATTAATCCTGCACTATGGCGAGATGGGATTGATGAGACGTTATTTGCTATGACTTAACATATTAATAATAAACAAAAAATTGTCCAAATTATTACAGATCCAAACAAAGCACAAAGCAGGAATAAAAACCCCCGACGCGCGTGGACCAGGGGAGAATAGGGGCGAGTTCTAGTAGGCCCATCAGGGGGCCGTCTCTAGCTACCACGGTCTCACGACCCTGTCGTCGCGGGTCGACGCGCGCGGAGCTCGCGGAGTCGCCCCAGGTTTCGGTGGACGGTCTATAGGATCTCGTCAATCTCGTCTAGAAGCATGGAAGAAGATGCCTCCTCGAACGCCGGGCTGACTCCCACCTTGTCCTCAAGCCACGCGCACTCCCACTGCAGCCTGAGGTTGTCCTGCCGCACCTCGTGGAACTCACGCATTAGCTTCTTGAGAACCAACTGCTCTCGCCTCGACCGTTCAGGGCCCTCTAGCTCGGAATCCAGGAAGGCGTCCAGAGTACGTGGAGAAGGGAGAGGCGAGTATCAAATCTGGCTCGCAGACTCGTCGGCCTCGGAATCTACAGTGAGGTATGCGCGAACAGTTGCAGGATTGAGTAAAAGGGGTGAGTATCGCCAAAACCAAACATGATTCGGGGAAGTTAAAAATCTACCATGCATACCCCGCTCCTTCAGGTCGTCGTGAGAAGGGGGATTGCCTAGAATCTTGCCACGGCCATGTCGGGGAGCCTCTAGGGAAAGGCAGGTAAAGCCAGGGGTGGGGATGACCTCAGTACCTCCCTCCGCAGATGCAGAAGCGAGAGGCTACTGAGAAGAAAGGCGACTCGGTGACCTCGGCTTCTGCGAGTCCAACCCCGTGGTCCCAAAGCATGGAAGCGAGTCCCGCAGACATGCGTCGAATGCCTGGTTCTGTGGGATGTTGAGAGGGTCCTTGTCCTGCGATGCAAATATCTCGCCGTTATGACCTCGGCTAGTCTGGTCGGCGGAAAGGACAATGACATCCTTACCCTGGGGTTCTGGAGTCGGCTGAGTGGAGGAACCAGTCCCGTTTTTCAGGGTTATCTTGAATTCGTTGTAGATGGGTTCGACGTCCTTCGTAAGGGGCTTCGCCTTTTTGGCCGAGCTGAACTCGGCAAGGTTGTGAGGCGGGGCGCTGAGATCGGTCAAGCCCGCGATGCGAGCTGCAGTCTCCGCCCGAGAATGCACCACTCGCTCTAGGACCTCCTTAGGAAGCGGCATCTTGATAAAGCTAAAGTAAGGAGAATGGCAAAGGAAAACCAGGTATGCAGGCGCAAGTATATATAGCCACTAGTGGACCCCACCGAAAGATTCCCTCATACCATGTCGCACTCGCCAAATCCTGTGGAGTTGGATTGTTCTTTCTGAGCTTGTCCCAACCTCGCAAAGAGCGGGGATTGTGTACAACCCCGTATCCGGCGAGTTTGCTCGGCGCCTTCAACTCGACGTTGAGTGAGTCGAGTATACTCGACGCCCCTGCCCCAGCATCATGAGTCCAGCTCGCCTCGGCACCCAGTCCAACTCGTCTAGGCGATCAGGGAGCCCCAACTCGTAGTAGGGTTCATCGAGCCCAATTCGACGAACTCCGAGCCGTTCGTCGAAGCTAAGAAAGACGAGTAAAGCAGGTCGTTCCCGAGCTCACAAAGGTGTCGTGCTGAGGCAATGAGTGTCAGCTCCATCAGGAACTTACCGCCCTTACCTAGCTGAGGCAGCGAGTGCCAGCTCCATCAGGCACTCACCGCCCTTGCCGAGCAGAGGAAGTGGAGGGATATTCGCCCTGTGTTGTGTGGGGTGTATCTTACCATTTTTCCCCTGCGAGCCTGCCCATAGCCAGTTAGAACAGTAGAGTCTTGCTGTTGGTAGACCCAGATGGCCTGCACATAGCTATTCCAAACAGCGGAGGTTGGCTATTTGCAGGCCGTTTTCAAAATCCTATAAATAGGACCCAAGGGGTACCTCAGAAAGGCATGCTTACTTGAGCCCGGTCTTTTAGCTCTTTCTGAGGTACCTTAGCTTCAGCACTTGGCTTAGGAGGGGAAGCGCTCTAAGATCTTTTGGGTGTGTGGTTTGACCTCCGTGTCGGAGCCTGATGACTAGTTTTAGTCATCGTTTTTGAGGTAATTTAGTGGCCTAAAATGCCTAAGTTAATTTATATTTTATGCTTGTTTTGTCATGTTTTAATAATATTAATTCCTAGTTTAATTATATGTTTTTAGTATATTTATGCTTATTTTGTTTTATTTCTTATTCAATGTTTTCTCTATTTCTATTTTATGTTTTATATGTTATGTCATGTTTGTATGTTTAGTTTTATGGTTTGTGTTTTGTTATAATATGTTATTTATGTTATGTTTTGTTTTTATATATTTAACAATAGAATTAATGCTTTGTTTTTCTCTTGTAGGTTCAATGTGTAGCAGCCCACCTACATGGCCGGCCACTATTGGAGCAGCCCTCATGCCTTCTTGCAGCCCATACAAGCCTACCCGAGCACTCCAACTTGTCCAAGCCCACATGGAGCAGCCCACCATCCAGCCCGAGCTCAAGTGCAGCCCACCAATCAACCACATGGAGCAGCCCATGATGCACCTAACCCCTACCCGATCCCTATTAAAGCCCATGCAGCTCCCCCACCTTGCCACCTCATGCATCATTCCCCCATATGGCCGGCCACTTCATTTCCTCCCCTCTTTCCCCTCATTAATTCCATACATTCACTCTCATACATGCATCTTTCTCCTCCACATTAACTCTTTCTCCCTCTCTCTTCATTAAATCCACATGCATTCTCACCCTACATGGCCGACCACTTTCTTCCCCCTCTATTTCATTTCTTTTTATTTCACATCCATCCCCCTTTCTCATGTTTTGTTTTATTTCCATTTTCCCAAAATATGATACAATGCATTTAGCCTTTTTCTCTCTCCCTCATTTAATACCACGCATGAACCATTCCCCCCATATGGCCGGCCACCCCTATGTCTCCCTCATCTAGAACATTCCTCCACTCCTATAAAAGGAGCCCCTTCCCTCTTGTTTAAGGGAGTTTTTTTTGGAGTGAAGTAGTCAAGTAATTTTAGTTTAGTTTTTGAGAGATCTTGTAGAGAGCAAGTGAGGTTATTTTTTTATTTTCATGTTGTAGTTTTTATGGTAATCTCTTCCCTTTAGTAGTATAATTTTGTTTTGATCTTATTTTGTACCTCTTCTATTTAAGTAATGCAAATTTCATTTCCTTCTCTTATTCTCATTTCCTTTTTCATTATGCTTAGCTAGTTCTTTTTGTGCCCGATCGCGATGATCTTTGCGATGAAATAACATATCTTTATTTTTATGTTTTCCTTTGTATTTTTATATTTTGATCCTTCCTTGAAATAGTTTTTGGCGCCGTTGCCGGGGATTTTTTTTGGCAATATTAAGAAAGCTTCGAGTTTATTACTTCTACTAAAATTTAAAAATTCAAAAAAAAAATTTATTATTATTATTATTATATAATCCACCCACCTTATCTTATTTCTACCCAACCTAAAATCTCTCGAAAAGGGTAAGGGGCTTTAAGCGCCACCATTTTACCTAGTACCTTGCGAACCCTTCACCGGGTAGCCCTTGGGAAGTTCGGGAGCCAATCCACTAAAAAAAAATCTATTTTTCAAAAAATATATATATATATCTAAAAAAACAAATCAAAAAAATTAGTTTTTCTTTTTCTTTTTGGTAGCAGTTTTTTTTTTATGGAATCGTCGTATTTTTGCGCTTCTTGCGGGTCGCCCGACCACTTCTATTCTGAATGTCTTTCGGGAACCCCTCCCTCTTTTGATTTTAATTTTTCTGGGGAAGGTCAAAATGGCCAATTTGACCCTTACTCCAATTTTTATCCAACTTGGGAGGCGGGGAACCCGCATTATTTTTCTTATGATTTTGCCCCGCAAAGCGCCATACCTCCCAATTTTAATTTTAATTCTATCGATAATGGGTATTTTGAGTTGCAAACTTCTCTCGATAATATTAATTCGCATCTCAAAACCATTATGGATTATTTTTCTCGTGAGGCCGCTTCTTTTTCTTCGTCTTCTTCTCCGTCTCCTCCAATTTCTTCATGTAATGAGTCACCGGATATCCCGGCTTGTCTTGTTCCTCTCGAGGAGGAAAACTATTCGGATATCCCAGATTGTTTCCTTCCTCCTTTGGAAGATGCCTCTATGGATATTCTGGTGTGCTTCTTACCCGTTGAGGATGACGAGACGTCTCTTATTTCTCCATCTGAAGACTTTGGTGATTCCATTATGCTTTCAAATTCAACTGTTCCAAATTTCTCTCTTTTTAGCGAATCTACTTTTTCTTCTTCTTTTTTAGATAATTCTTCTTTAGTCCTCTCTACTCCCTCTTCTCCCGAAATTTCACAAGTCTCTCCTCCTTCTTGTGAAATTTTCGATGATGAAAATTCTTTTTCTACTTCTTTTATTCTTCTTTCTATTTTTTTCTTCTTTTATTCTCCTTCTTTTGACGACCCATTCTTTCCCATTATACATACGGCGGAGTTCTTCTATAACTCCGTCCGTTCATTTTTGGGCGTCATTCCCTTAAAGTTTCCACCACATGTCGGTGCGATTCTTCAATTTTTCTTTTTTTTTAATTTACTCCCCTAAGTGCATACTTAGGGAGTTACCTCTTCACTTTAGTTTTTATTTTCCCTTTAGCTAACAAATAATGTCGGGCTCAGCCGACGTTAAACAGAGAGCGCTCTTGGGAGGCACCCCTTGCTTTTCCTTATTTTTCTTTCTTTTTGTTTATTTTGTTTTGCAGGAATAAAACCCCCGGCGGTTCGTTTGGCTCCATCATTTCATCTCTTCCTCAGGCCCGAGCCAGTGTCCAGCTCAAGCATGGGGGAGCGACATCTGTGTTCGGCCTCACGACTCCAGGGAAGTCGTTTTTTTTTTCTTTACTTTATTGTATCCCCCCTCCCCTTTCTTCTTCCTTTTTCTTTCTTATTTTTATTTTTCATTGAGAGCAATGAAAGGTTTAAGCATGGGGGAGGGTTTTGTTGTTTTCTTTCTTTTCAAAAAAAAATATATTTAGTTTTATTAAGTTTTTTTAGTATTGCTTTTATTTTAGCCTTATCAAAAAAACAAAAAAAAATTAGAAAAATCAAAATTCCAAAAAAAGATAATATCTCAAAACCCAAAAAAATGAAAAAAATATCAAAAATATCAAAAAAATATAATAAACCTCATGCTTAGATTTTTGTTATTTTCAGAAATTTAGTTTGAGTTAGTTTATAAGCATTTTTTATTTGCTAATCTTTATTTCATCATATTTAGTTAAATTTAACTTTTAGTGATTTTGTTTTGAGAATCATCTTATGGTTTAATTTGCTTAGAGTAATTTATTTAGCACTTTTTTTTCTTTTATTTTAAATAGTTTCAATTTTGTAGTAATTTGGCTAAACAATTTTGGATTTTAATTATTCTTACTTCATGCTTTTAGATTCTTAGGAAATCTCAATCTACTAGTAGTTGCTCTCTAGTGTTTTAGCTTATTTTCTAAAATTTTGTTTAAACCCATCATTTTTTCTTTTATTGTTAGATCATATGTCATGGGAATAAGAGGATAAAATTCATTATTCCTTGGTAAACATATGTAACTCAAAATAAAATGAAGAGAGGAATTAAAAGTTCATATATGTCGTGGGAAGTGATAGGATGTTAGTCTATCATTTTCTGGTATTACATATATATTATTCAAAAAAAAACAAAATTATGTGGGGTGTGGAAAAAAAATGATGATCACCTCCAATCAAAGACCTCTTCATGTTAATTTCCTCCCTAAAACCCCCTTAGCCAATATCATTTTCTTAGTCTTTAAATTAAAATATGTGGAGAGCATAAGTAGTAGGTTGTCTTCTTCCTTAAGTTTCTTTTAAGTCATGGTTTTTATAATCCCAATCTAACTTTGTTTACACTTTACTCCATTTTGAATGCTAGTTAATTTATTAGAGAATTTTTGGCTAAATTCTTCTCTCTTGTCACTTTAATTTCATAATTTAGGACTTGATTCTTAAATCCCTAAACTTTATTTTTGGCTAGATGTTGGTGTTAATAAATTTTTAGTTTAATTGAAAATTTTATAATGTCTTATAAATATTTCTCTTTCTTTTGCTCTGGAATAGCAAAAGTCTAAGCATGGGGGAGTTTGATGACTAGTTTTAGTCATCATTTTTGGGGTAATTTAGTGGCCTAAAATGCCTAAGTTAATTTATATTTTATGCTTGTTTTGTCATGTTTTAATAATATTAATTCCTAGTTTAATTATATGTTTTTAGTATATTTATGCTTATTTTGTTTTATTTCTTATTCAATGTCTTTTCTATTTCTATTTTATGTTTTATATGTTATGTCATGTTTGTATGTTTAGTTTTATGGTTTGTGTTTTGTTATAATATGTTATTTATGTTATGTTTTGTTTTTATATATTTAACAATAGAATTAATGCTTTGTTTTTCTCTTGTAGGTTCAATGTGTAGCAGCCCACCTACATGGCCGGCCACTATTGGAGCAGCCCTCATGCCTTCATGCAGCCCATGCAAGCCTACCCGAGCCCTCCAACTTGTCCAAGCCCACATGGAGCAGCCCACCATCCAGCCCGAGCTCAAGTGCAGCACACCAATCAACCACATGGAGCAGCCCATGATGCACCTAACCCCTACCCGAGCCCTATTAAAACCCATGCAGCTCCCCCACCTTGCCACCTCATGCATCATTCCCCCCATATGGCCGGCCACTTCATTTCCTCCCCTCTTTCCCCTCATTAATTCCATACATTCACTCTCATACATGCATCTTTCTCCTCCACATTAACTCTCTCTCCCTCTCTCTTCATTAAATCCACATGCATGCATTCTCACCCTACTTGGCTGACCACTTTCTTCCCCCTCTATTTCATTTCTTTTTATTTCACATCCATCCCCCTTTCTCATGTTTTATTTTATTTCCATTTTACCAAAATATGATACAATACATTTAGCCTTTTTCTCTCTCCCTCATTTAATACCATGCATGAACCATTCCCCCCATATGGCTGGCCACCCCTATGTCTCCCTCATCTAGAACATTCCTCCCTCTCCTATAAAAGGAGCCCCTTCCCTCTTGTTTAAGGGAGTTTTTTTGGAGTGAAGTAGTCAAGTAATTTTAGTTTAGTTTTTGAGAGATCTTGTAGAGAGCAAGTGAGGTTATTTTCTTATTTTCATGTTGTAGTTTTTATGGTAATCTCTTTCCTTTAGTAGTATAATTTTGTTTTGATCTTATTTTGTAGCTCTTCTATTTAAGTAATGCAAATGTCATTTCCTTCTCTTATTCTCATTTCCTTTTTCATTATGCTTAGCTAGTTCTTTTTGTGCCCGATCGCGATGATCTTTGCGATGAAATAACGTATCTTTATTTTTATGTTTTCCTTTGTATTTTTCTATTTTGATCCTTCCTTGAATTATGTTGTATCGACTCCGTATTTCTAGTATACGGTAGTAGATTCCGATCTCATATTTGAGTAGCCGAGAGGCTCGTGAATATGAAAGATCACTCAAGGAAGGAAGGAGTTGCATGCACCCCTAGAGATAGGATGACATAAATCCTCCGGATTGGAGTCAAATTCAATAGTGCGGGTCACTTCGATAATGCGACTTTAGGCCATTTTGACTTGTAAAGAGATTTCGATCAAAACATCTACAAGTTAGGGGATTTAATGCTCTAGCGAGATTACCTCCTAATATCGGATCTGTCACGGTCTTAATAGAATTACAAATGTTAAACTAATTTATTCCGTTATTTTATTTCAAGGTGAATCGTCGATCGAGCACTTTTCTCGTAATAGTTTATTTTCTCTTTTTAACTTAGTTTATTTTAATTTTCAAACTCATTAATCGTTCGGTAGAATAATAGAGTCATTGTGAGTAATAGTACTTGCCTGCCCCGAGTTTTTATACGACCTTGATATTTTTCATATCCTATACTACATTTCGATAGGTACACTTGCCTTAATCGAGTAAAGATTGGAGAATACGATTCTCTCTATCAGAGCCTTGGGTCTATTCTTTTTCCTAAGTTTTTGGCTATCTAGTTTGCAGGAGAGAAGTAGGTGCACGATCACCCCTTCCCCAAAGGTGAACTCCTCGAGACCAATTTTTTGGTTTCAATAGTTGAGGTCCACTTCCATGTCATTAGGAAATCCATCTAGTTCTGATTCATCTGTAGCCTCGTAGATAAGCTCGGGTTTTTACTAGTAGGCTCTACTATGGCAAAGGTCTTTGTTTTAGTTGGGCATTCTACGGCGTAATGGTTGGTTACCCTGTAAGAGTAACAAGTGGAATTAGTCTTACTAATCTTGCCTACAGGAATACGCTCCCCTAAGGGATTCTTAGCGCCCTAGCCGTAATTACGATGCTATAGGAATCCTTAGTCTTAAATTTTCCCTTGTCCTTAGAGGTAGAGGCGAAAGAGTTTAACGTAGCTTTACCTTTATAGGAGTTGTGTTTAGGTTTGGCCTTAGTGTCTAAGTGTTTTTCAATATCTAGAGCAGCGTTGAAGGTGGTGTTCAAGTCGGTGTGACCGTAGCGTAAGAGTTTCTTTTGGATATCGTAGCTAAGGCTCTTATGAAACCTATAAAGTATAACCTCTGACATCTCTTGAACCTCACATCGGACCAACTTATCTTTTAGTTCTCCCATGTAATCGGCAACGAACCTATCACCTTGGCGAAGGGTGGCTAGTTCATCAAAAATTTGGGTACGATGATAAGCAGACCAGAACCAGTTTTCCTGGATAAAATTAAATTTAATTTTTAAATTAGTCGGCAAACCTTAATCACCCCTCCCCCCTCTAAGGTTGGCCACTCGATCCAAAAAAGCTTTGCTAGCTTTTCCACTGAATCATCTTTCCAGTTACGAATGAAGTGTGACACCTTTGTTAAACGGTCTTTGATTACCTAGACGGCATCATTCCCATGCTGCAATTTCGATAATCCATGCACGAAATCCTTTGATATGTCGTCGAACTTCCATTCTGGAATCGGCAAAGACTTTAGAAATCTACCAGGCTTCTGACATTTAGCCTTCATTAGTGCACATGTATGACACTTTGCCACGTAGTGAGCTATGTCCTTCTTCAAACCTGGCCACCAGAATAGTGTATGCACGTCTTTAAACATTTTTGTGCTCCCTAGGTGGATCGAGTATGTGGTAAAATGAGCCTTGTACATCAAATCCTCTCATAAAGTGCCAAAATTTAGGATGCACAAACGGTCTTCTTTCCACAAAAGATTGTTTTCATAAGAAAACTCTGCATTAGACCCATCCACGGTCTCCGCTACATAGCGCTTCATGCTTTCACCAAGCTCCAATGCTTGTCGAATCCTGTCTGAAAGGTCACACTGCACCTCCATCCAGTTCGAGCATGCATTCGTTATTGTACTCCTCTTGACGCAAGAGATTCTCAAGGCTTCTAAGTCACTAATGAGACACTCATCATGCCTCAAAATCCAGTTTTCCTGTACAATATTCCTTCGGCTCAATGCATCCCCAACAACATTTCCCTTGTCGGTAATATAGTGAATCTTTAAGGTGTAGTTCCCGACGAACTCCATCCATCTATAGTGTCACATGTTCAAGTCCTTCTGATCTATCGGATACTTTAGAATCTTATGGTCCGTAAAGATATTGATCTTTATGCCATATAAGTAGTGTCGCCAAAGCTTGAGAGTGAATATCACGACCACTAACTCCAAATCTTGGACCAAATAGTTCCTCTCATACACTTTCAATTGGCAAGATCCACAAGCAATAACCTTCCTGTGCTGCAAAAGAACGTAGCCTAAGCAGCTCCCTAAGGTGTCACTATAGATTTTATAGCATTCCGTACCACATGGCGAGCACAGAATAAGCGTCGTGGTCAAACGATTCTTCAATTCCTCAAAATCTTGTGTGCTCGTCAGCGACCAAACAAATTTCTAGTTCTTCCTTGTCAAGATAGTGAGAGGTAAAGATATTCGCGAGAAGTTCTCTACGAAGTGCCTATAGTAGCTGGAAAGTCTTAGGAAACTTCGGACTTCCACCACCAAAGACAACATAGGCCACTCCTGTATCGCAACAATCTTTGTCGGATCTACCACAACTCCCTCTCCACTAACGACATGACCGAGGAATGTTATTGATGACAGAAAAAACTCACGCTTCGAGAACTTAGCATACAACTAACTCCTCGGAGTTTCCAAAATGGTGTGTAAGTGATCCATATGATCTTCTTCCGACTGATAGTACACCAAGATATCATCAATGAAGACTATTATAAACTGGTCAAAATACTCCCTGAACGTTCTGTTCATCAAATCCATAAACACTGAAGGCGCATTCGTTAGGACGAACGACATAACCGTGAACCTGTAATGCCTATAACGCGTGTTGAATGCCATTTTGGGAATATCACTTTCCCAGATTTTCAACTGGTAATAACCGGATTTAAAATCTTGGTTGGAATATACAGTCAACCCAACTAGCTGATCGAACGGATCATCGATTCTCGGAATCGGATACCTATTCTTCTCTGTCAGCTTATTCAGTTCATGGTAATCGATACATAACTGCAAGATTCTATCCATTTTCTTCACAAAAAGGATCGGTGCACTCCAAGGTGATGAACTCGGGTGCACATAGCCTTGCTCTAACAATTCGTGTAACTAAACTTTTAGTTCTGTCATCTCCTTTGGCGCTAATTGGTATGGGGAGCGTGATACATGTTTAGCACCTAACACTAGCTCAATAGTGAAATCGATCTCTCGCTGAGGTGGAGCTCTAGGGAAATCTTTACGGAACATGTCAGCAAACTCTGATACTACATGAATGTTACTCAAACCGGTCTAGGGCTTTAAAGTCTCCACTAGAGTGAAGAATAACTCCACGGTTTTGTAAACTGCCTTGACTACTTGGAGAGCAGAACTCAATATCTTGCTTGATCCCTTCATACCAGAGAAGGTAGTCTCACGATCAGTATTCTGCCCTAGCTTGACCTCCTTAAGATTGCAATCGATACACTCATGCTGCTTCGAGACTTAGTACATGTCAAAAATCACATCATACTCCAAAATCGGTAGTATTGACGCTTCCAAGCCGAGCCCTTGATCTCCTATCGGCACCTTCACAAAACAACACCTATCTGCGCACATCATGCACCCATTGGGCAGCAACACATCAAATCTATCTCTTTACATGGATGAAGGCACACAAATACACAGAACTAAGTCCTCAGATATTAACAAATGTGACGCTCCCATGTCAAAAACTTCTCTCTCCGGATATTCAAGGATTAGTATAAAGCATAAGGTACACACCTAAGTCAAACAAATGTACGCAAGATATATAGTACGTAAACTATATAAGCTGCATAAAGCTCATACTTGTCACTACATCACTTTATTTGATAGCCTCCTGCTAGCCTAGATTGTATACTCGGGGTTGCACCAGGGTATAGTGGGATGCAGACGACTCCGCTGCTTTCCCTTTATCGGCATAAGACACACCCGCCTTTTTATCCAACTTCGGAGGACTGCTCCAACAGTCTCAAGCATAGTGTCCCACTTTGCTGCAACTGTAGCACGTAAGCATTCCTTTCCCCGTAGTAGCTCCAGAAACAGCATAAGGAGTTGGCCCCGACGGCCTAGACTTCTTCTTCCACTTTCTTCAGAACCCAGACTTTAAGGAGCTCAGCACTTTGAACTCATGCTTCTTTACACCAAGGTGCCTCATACTCTGGACCCTTTTCATGTCTTGTTTCAGCGATCTGGAAATATTGACCAAGGTAAGAAAACCTTGGATCATTGGGCCTGCTAGAAGCAACCGTAAATCATCACGCAGACCTTCATAAAATAAGTTGGTCTTCCGCTCCTCATATGCAAATGTGGAGCCGCAAACCACCCCAATCTAGTAAACTCATGCAAGTAGTCATTAACACAACTCTCCCCCTGAGTTAACCTCTGGAACTGATTCTCCATAGCAATCCTTTGTGCAAAAGGGATATACCGAGAAAGAAACAACCTTAAGAACTCGTCCATCGAGATATCAGTAAGTTGTCTTCCTGTAAATTGGTGCAACTCCAACCCGTCCCAATGTAGCCTCGCCTCTCCATCCAACAAGAAAGTAGCCACGGTGACTTTATGCCACTTTTTATTATCCACTGTCGTCTTGGTTCTCTTAATCTAAGAGAGCTAATATTTAGCTTGTGTTAGGGTTCCAGTATCCGCAAATACTGCAGGGTTGAAACTCATCACATGCTTTAGTTGGTTCTCTGTTGCTTGCCTTGCTACTAAGGGCTCTACAACCACTTTCTCTGGCATCATGTTCTCTACAGTGCCAACCGGTATTTGAGCCACTGCAGGGGCAGGAGGTTGCACTTGCCTCCCTGGTTGGTCATTGATCATGGCAAACACAACTTCATCTACCAACCTTATCGTTTCAGCAGAAGGAGGGGTTGCAGGCACATCATTACATTCACTACTCTCCGCAGAGTGCTGATGTTGAGACTATTCTGCATTACTCCTAGTCACCTATAATTGTGCAACATGAAATTTAGCGACTCCAAAACATAGCAAACATCAATAAAAGGAATGCTCATGTTCCACAAACAATGTTTTTAGCATGTTTCATGTGTGTTTTTCATTTCTAAGTGGACATTCACGGGTTATTTTTACATTTTTAAGGTGACCCATTTACATTGTTTTGCTTTGGCCTTAAGGCCTTACACACGAGCAAATATTTAACTACTATATGGTTTCCATATATCGGCACGCGGACCAGCAACACATGAATAGCTAAAACAACACTTTGGTCTTTGAGGGCCTGCACAGCTTGGGCTCCTGCCCACTATTTCTCGCTTGGTTGTCCAGCATATATAATTGTACGAACCACAAAGATGTGGCAATAAAAGATGACAATGAGTCAGCTTTTGATGACCACTATTCACGAACCTGTGGTATAACGACCCCACCAAATATCCGGGGCAGTGGTATTCTTTCCTTGTATATAAGTCAACAATAATAGCGTATATAACAAGAGTATGCACTTTAAGCACCATCCATCACAAACATTAGCGCAACCGGCCAAACGTCTCGTGCACTCAGGGAACATTATTGATGTACCAGATTCCTAGGGTCCCACCACCATCCTCAGTCCCAAACTGATGGTAACATTGATCATTCCCTCGTCAGGCGCGTAACCACGATTCTTTCTTATGCCAACGATGAAAGCCAAGTGCGTAGGCACTCTAGTCGGACGACATAGTGTGGGTACAGATCAAACTAATCTAGTTGCTCAAATCGCTATGTTTATGAGACAATAGCGTGGGTCAGCCCGTACTTTCCTGTTTCCCCATACATAACTGCATTATGTTCCAAGACTGGAACTCACAACCAACAAAGCTGGGCACTCCTGGCTCTCAGCTTTACAAGCTACCCATCTTCTCCTCGGGACCTAGGCTTGCAATCACATAATTGCTCGTTGGGAGCTACTGCTAGTGGTAACACTACCGTCTGGTGGGGCCTATCAGAACTCTGATTTTGTTTGCTTTTCCGGGTATTTCCTGGAGTTAGCCTCCAAGACTCCTTGCCGCGCTCTACAACACTCAAAACCCGAAAATGGCATACAACATGGAATCTTCTCTGACACGTAAATACCAATGTAGACATCACCAATCTAGACCAACTTGTTCGGATGGGATTCACATAACATGCATATATCTGAAGTCAAAATGGATGTCTATATGTATTATATGTCGGGGACGGGCACAAATGACCCGGAGAAAGTCTAGCCATATGCTAATTAGCAAAAGAGGCACTTTCATATGCGAATATAGAAACAAAAGAGGACATGCACGTCCTAACGAGAGGAGGAAGATTATTACCCTTGAATTTCTCTTTAGCGTCATGACTCAAAAATCCAATCAGATGGAAAGAACAACATCAGGCCGCTCTCCGTGGATATGGACTCAGCTCGCAATTTGGAGCTCCGAAACTCTAACAATGGAGGAAAATTCCTTCTTCTTCCTCTTCCTTAGCTATCACCTCTCTCTACCTCTAGAAAGAGGAAACCCAATTTGAAAATGAGGTTAAAATCCTTACTCCTAGCCTTAACCTTAAAGGAAACACAGCCCCACTGTCGTATTACACCTAAAATCTACGGAATGCCACAATTAAAACCATATTTCCTATACAGAGTGCTACTATCACGTGGTAACAAGCTGCTGTCATGCAGTATCTTATTCGGTGGCTTCTTCATCAAGACCACCGCCTAAATATGCCACTCAAATGCCGACATATGGCTGCCAGTACCTAGCACACTACTATCACGCAATAACATACTACTGCCGATCGGGTGAAAATTCGACGCGTCATCGCGTCAACGATATCGAAAGGACTGCTACCGTAAGAAGTATTACTACCGTCGGGCGGTAACTACTAGAGCACTAAGCAATTAAATCAGCTATGCAACTGCCGACACTAGCACTACCGTGGGATGGTAGTATTCATTGAGCTATTTCTTCTTAAAAAATTCTAAATCATTACACTCCGCGCTGTTTCCCAGGGTCTGTGCTTAGTTCTAAAGCTTCAGTCAAGTGTTCTTACTCAGGAGAAGTAAGTGTTAGCTACCCCCTTTGGGTCTGAATACCCCGTTGGGTCGAATCCCGTGTTGGATCTATTGATCATAATGTCCCAGATTTGAAGAAGGCCCACAAGTCAATAGTATACACATGTTTGTGTCTGATATATATGTTCTAGTTCAATGTATGCAGGTTGTCCTCTACCCATTGAATAGATAGGTTAACAAGGTCAGAAGGTTGGTTGGACTCAAGATAGGATACCAAAGAGGCAAAAATTTGTCTAAGTCTAGAAGCGTTGAGTGAGCACTCATCACTCAATGCCAAAGTCCTAAAAGCATTGACAGAAGCTCAGGAATTCAAAGCCTCAGTAGTGCTGTGTTGGAACCCTAATTCTGATTTAGGCAAGGATTACTATTAGGATGCCTAGGTTAACCCAATATGTATAGTCAAGGGTCATAGGATTATTTCTAGGACCATTCCTTAAGAAGAATTCCATAGAAATTCATATTTAAATTTCAGGAAATTTAGTTCGACGATAGTCAAACTCAGCTCGACGATCGTCGATCTCAGATCAAAGAACACAGAGTTCCTTCTCTGAATTGAGCTCGACGAAAGTCCAGCTGAGATCAACGAACAATGAGCTAATATCAAAATCTCAGTTCGATGAAGGAGACATCTCAGCTTGATAACAATAAGTCTAAGCTCGACGATCTCTGAGCTTAGGTCGACGATCAAGCATCTTCAGCTCGACGATCTCCAAGCTCAGGTCAACAATGAGCTAATATACTTCCTCTTTCAAATTTCCATTTAGGAACGTAGATTTCACGTCCATATGATAGACAGTGAATCCTTTGTGAGAAGCATACGCCAGGAACCATCTGATCGCCTCGAGCCTTGCAACTGGTGCAAAGGTTTGGTCGAAGTCAATCCCCTCCTCTTATTTGTAATCTTGAGCCACCAGTCTGGCCTTGTTCTTGATGATGACACCGTGTTCATCCCGTTTGTTTCTGAAGATCCACTTGGTGCCGATCACATTCTGGTTCTTTGGTCTGGGAACAAGCGTCCAGATGTTGCATCATTCGAATTGATGCAGTTCATCTTGCATGGCCAATATCCATGACGCATCTTTGTTCGCTTCATCGAACTTCTTTGGCTCAACCCTTGACAGAAAACTAAGGTGCAGAATCTTGTTAATTGTACCTCTCCGAGTTCTGACACCGTCACGAGGATCTCCTATGATCTAATATCTGGGATAATCCCTCACATGTCGGAGCTCTGGGAGTCTGGCATCTGGAGCTCTGACAGCTTCTCAGGCTTCTCCTTCTTCTAGGAGATTTTCTCCATCCTGATCATCAACTTTTCCAGTTGGCATTGAGGTGGAAACCATGACGTACTTGGGAGTTGCACCTTTTGCAGTCTCATCGAGACTTAGCTGTTCAAGCCTTGCACCTGCATCTTCAAGAATGCCATTGGAAGAATTGCTATGACTCAAGCTTCCTTCATCAAAAACAACATTAATGGACTCCTCTACCACTAGGGTTTTCTTATTGAAGACCCTATATGCCCGACTATGGATATTATAGCCCATGAAGATGCCTTCGAAGCATTTTTCTCCGAATTTAGTATGTGGGTACTTCCAATTATTGAGTACATAGCATCTGCAGCCAAAAATCCTTAAATAGGACATGGTCGATTTCCTGCCTTTCAGTAGCTCATAAGGCGTCTTACAATGATTCTTGTTGATCAATACCCGGTTCTGCACATGACAAGCAACATTGACAGCCTCTGCCCAGAAGTACTCTGGAAGAGAAGCATCATTCAACATTGTCGTACATGCTTCAATGAGCATTCTATTTCTCCTCTCCGCAACTCCGTTTTGCTGAGGAGTACGCGGGGAGTAAAACTCATGAAAGATACCATGTTCTTCACAGAATTTTGTCATGGCACCAGACTCAAATTCTGTTCCATGGTCACTTCTGATTTTGACCACAAAGCAGTCAAGTTCATTCTGAATCTGCTTGACAAAATTTGTGAAGATGTCAAACGTATCTGACTTTTGTTTCAAGAAGAACACCCACGTAAACCGAGAGTGATCATCAATAATCACTAGCGTATACGATTTGCCTCCTAAGCTATGAACTTGCACTGGACCGAACAAGTCCATATGCAGAAGATAAAGACATCTGGAGGAGTCTTTGTCTGCAATGCCCTTAAAGGTAGCCTGAGTCTGTTTGCCCTTCTAGCATGCAGGACAGGGGCTATCTTTATTGCACTTAATAGTAGGGGCATCCCTTACTAAATTCATAGAAAACAACATATTAATAGTCTTGAAATTAATATGTGCTAATCTCTTGTGTCATTGCTCACAAAGAGATGCACTGCCTTTTGCTACTAGGCACACGGGGGTAGAAGAGTCTAAGCTAAGAAAATCTAAGCAAAATATATTTTTGCTCCTAATGTCAGTTAATACCGTCTCCGAAGAGGCACACGATATTATCAAGCACTTATCCTTGCAAGACTTAATGTCGTATCCTTTATCACACAACTGGCTTACACTGATCAGGTTATGTTTTAACCCTTCAACATAGGCCACGTCAGTGATAGAGAATACACCGTTGGAAATCATACAATAACCCCTGGTGACTCCTCGATTAGATCCTCCAAAGATGACTTTGGGTCCATTTTCGACTGGGGAGTAATCACGCAACAGGCTTCTTGTCCCGGTCATATGCCGGGAGCATCCACTGTCCAAGTACCAGATTGGCATTTTGGTGGCCTTTGGACATACCTGCAAAACAGAATTAGTTTCCCATAGGAACCCAATCAAACTTGTGTCCTAGATTCCTTGTTAGCACACTCCCCCTCGGGTGGTTAAACCTACGAGTGGTCAGCCTCGCATTGCTAACATGAGGAGTCTCGTTGAATCTTGGATTAAACAAGCAATCCACGGCAAAGTGACCAACTTTTCCACAGCACCAACAGTCAAACCTGTTGTACCGCTTCCTATGCTCCAGCTTCACCCTTGGAACGATGGGTCCAGCCGGGGCCTTGGATCTGAAGGTAGAGGCATCATGATGATAGCAGTCACACAATTTTTTCACTTCCTATTCCTTCAGTATAACAGGCTTGGCCTTTGGTGCCTGCTTCCTATTATGGCCGCTAGAGAAGTGGCCATAATTCTCCACTTGGATTTCCCTATAAGTTGCCTTGAAGACACTCTCACCGTAGTTACAGGGGAAGGCTCAGCCATCATACCGACACTTGGGCTTTTCAACCGAGGGCCAGAAGAAGTGGTCATAGGTTGACTCAAAGTCCTGCTCATTGCAAGGAAAGCCAGGCTTTTTGAATAAAACAGGATCGAGTGGGGCCTTTCCCTTTTCTGTAGTAGAGGCCTTCTTAGCAGCCTTATTTTTCCTCTGTTTTCTGTTTCTCCTGGATGATTTACCAGGCACACTCACATGCCCTAAGCCAGCCCCTTTAGCCTGAGTAGAGAATTCATCAACCAGAGGAAGAACGGTCTCGGGCATGGAGAAGCTTTTGACAATCTTCCTTTCTGCCGCAAGCTGTTCTTCCAACTTGTTGATTTCTTCCTGTTTTTTGTCAAGGAGCCTTAGAGACTCTGAGTGCTCAGAAGTCAGGTCCAGGTGTTCCTGTCAGAGAGAGATCAAGCTAGTGATCTCTTCTCTTAGAGACACACCCTCAGCCTTAAGGAATTTGACTTCCTTTTTCTGAGCCCTCAACCTCTTACGGTATTCCTCGAAGGTATTGAGCAGAAGCTCATACTTTTCGAGGAGCTCAGCCTCACGGGCAGATGGGTTGTCCTCGAGATCATCATCAGGACACTCAGAGTCAGATTCAGAGAGGGGGGGTACCATATTTTACCCTCCCAATAAATGGGGGGCAGTCTCCTTCTGAGTCGGAGCGACCCATTAGCTCGAAGTAGGCTTCCTCATCATCATTGGAGTCTGAAGAATCACATTCACTCAGTGTTTTTGGCTTTTTAGCAATGTAGCTCCTCTCCTTCTTCTTATCTCTAGAGGACCTGTGCTCCTCTCCCTTCCCCTTATCTCTCTTTCTTTGGTGGCAGTCAGCAACGATGTGGCCTGGCTTATTGCATCCAAAGCAAATAATGTCATCAGAGCGATGTTTGTTCTATTTGGATTCATACCTGTCAGAAGAATAATTCTTCTTCTGATGTTTGGAGGAGGAGCCGTCTCTCTTTCTTTGATTCCTCAACTTGAGGAACTTCTTGAACTCTCGAGTGATGAGGGAGAAGTCTTCTTCAGATAGCTCTGAGCCAGAAGAGCATGGCTCAGAGTCTTCTTCCTCATCCTTTTTCCGAGAGCGGGACAAAGCTGCACCCTTGCCTTTCCTTGAGTGATTGGCTTTTAGGGCCACAGTCTTTTCTCTGGCAGCGGCTTTATCGGCTTCTTCTTCAGCTTTTCTTGTGTTCAGCTGAAGCTCATAGGGCAGAAGTTTCCCAAATAGAATCTGGGGATCAGTTTCTGCCAGCTTGCCAAATTCTCTGATGGCACAGATCTTGGTGTCCCATTCCTTAGTAAGGGATCTAAGGAATTTGTCATTTAGTTCACCATTGGTGAACACTCTGCCATAACCCTTCAGGGAATTTACGATCTTCAGGAAGTTCTCGAATGTCACTCCGATTTATTCCTTGGGACCTTGCCTGAAGGCCTCGTACTTCTGGTTCAGAAGGGATCTACGATCATCCCTTACTTCATCTATGCCTTCCATCAGGATGATCAGGCAGTGCCATATGTCCTTGGCAGTCCTGTAGTTGTAGAAGATCTGCATCATGGAATCATCGACGGCGCTTACTAGAATGTTCTGAGCTTTCTTGTCAAGTCTGACAAGCACCATCTCATCCTTATCAATTTCGGAGAGTTTCTTGGGCACTTTCTTGGTTGGATCAATGGTGGAGGCCTTAGTGGGGATATAAGGTCCCTCCTCTACTATCATGAAGAGTCGGGGGTCGACTGCTTCCATGTAATACCTGATCCTTTCCTTCCAGATAGGAAAGTTCAGCTTGGTACACACTGGGATCTTCCCTGAATACTTGAGTTCGTCCATTTTAGAGATCTTCTTTCTTATTGACACTAGACAAGGGATCTTACTCAAGGTGTTAACCTTATTGATGAGTAACCTCCCTCTGATACCACTTGAAAGTCTCTAGTGTCAACTAAATCCACCTATGGGGAGGATAGGTGTCGTGCAGTCTTTTGCGGAATTTAAATTACCTGCACAAATAAACAAACACAGCACAGAAAATCACACAAGCAATTATAGTGGTTCCCCGATTTGGGTACGTCAACTCTCCCCCTTCGATATATCTCCTAATAAGGGACGACTCGGTCACTTCACCAACCGGATTGAAATCCAATCCTCACACTACGGAAGGAACCCTTCCAACCAAAGGAGTCACTACTCCTCCACCATGGGTTGCACCCAACCCTTACAACTAGGAATAAAAATTCCTTTACAACAAAACAAAAAATGAATATATAAGAAATACAAACAACGCTTATGGAGAATCCGATGTCCCTCTTCATTCGTTGAAGCTTTCTTGAAAGAGACGAAGAGTCCACGACCAGAGTACTCTCTTGGATAGGATCTTGTCAAGATCGGCGGCGGCAAGTGATTGCAGCGGCGATGCTTTGTAGATCCAAACTTCTTGACGAAGCAAGCAAGATCTACCAACGATCTCAATCGGATCAGTCGTCTCAATCGATTCGGAATGAAAAACTAACCTCGTTCAACAAATTGAGAGACAAGAGATCTCAAAAGAAAAGCGTGAGACGCTAGGCTTGCCTCGGTACTGTCGTCGGAAGATCAGAGATAATCAGAGAAGATGTCGACAACGAACTGTGAGCGGCGATCGGCGGTTTCCGCGATCTGCTAGGGCACGCTCGGCTGCTTTTTCTTTTTCGTGAATCGATTCCTCGATATGCCCAAATATGCGAGTATATATACTAGAAGCCAACCCTAAATGAACGTTGTGGGGCCCACAAGGAGCAGCCCTAGTCCCGGTCAAAATGGCGCACAGCGAACTTGGTTCGGTCCAGTGAACGGGAATTTTGCCTAAGGCAAAATCGGAGAGAATCGCTGGTGATTCCCGTCGAAGTCGGCGGGAATCACTCACGATTCCCGTCGAATTTGCCTTGGCAGAATTACAGTTGGAAATCTGGTCATCCGGAGGGAATCGTCGGGAATGCAAGGTGATTCTCGTCGAATCGGCGAGAATCACTTGGTGATTCCCGTCGATTCTGCCTTAGCAGAATTCTTGTAGGAGGGCAGTCAGCCGAATGAAGTCGGCGGGAATCGCTGACTAATTCTCGACGATTCGGCGAGAATCACTAATGATTCCCGTCGAATCGGCGAGAATCACTTAGTGATTCCCGTCGATTTTGACTTAGACGATTTTTCTCTTCCTTCTTATGAACTTGGTCTTTGACCCATCTTTGCTCCTCTTCTGCTCTTGATCTATCTTGACCCTGTACTTGAAAATAAGTACACTCAAATAGAGAGAGCGCACGTGAGTCAACACACTGATCTGCTTAACGAGGGATTACATTGCGCAGACCCGTGTATATTGACCCACTGCACCCTGACATTGGTGTGTACTTAGCATGGAATAACTGCAAGCACAACTTGATAGAAAATCATCAAATACATTGTCAATTCAAATTAGCTTGTTCATGGGCTTCTTCAAATCAGGTACATTGTGGATACAATACCCAACACAGGGCGATGTTTGCCTGTGAATTCTCGGCCACCTACGTCTCCTCCCGGCCAGCCACCGCCACCACCACCTTCGTTGAGGTGGTGGCTGGCGATTCACGGTGGTTGGTCGGCTGGAGGTGGACGGAATAGTAAAATGTGGGTGGAAGAAAAAGCTTGAAAACCAAGCTCTCGGCCAGCTTAATCTAGGGCCAATTGGCCCCAAACCTTATGACCAGTAGATGTGGATCCATCCACTAAGAAAGAGGAAGAGGATGGGACCTTCTAGGAGGGCTGGAGCCTAGCCGAACGTCGGGTTGCCATTTTCAGTGGTGGCGCCATTCAGTGCTCTGCAATTATACAGCTAGAGGGCTCATCTCCTTCAAAGAAATGGTGGAGACAATAGCGTGGGTCAGCCCGTACTTTCCTGTTTCCCCATACATAACTGCATTATGTTCCAAGACTGGAACTCACAACCAACAAAGCTGGGCACTCCTGGCTCTCAGCTTTACAAGCTACCCATCTTCTCCTCGGGACCTAGGCTTGCAATCACATAATTGCTCGTTGGGAGCTACTGCTAGTGGTAACACTACCGTCTGGTGGGGCCTATCAGAACTCTGATTTTGTTTGCTTTTCCGGGTATTTCCCGGAGTTAGCCTCCAAGACTCCTTGCCGCGCTCTACAACACTCAAAACCCGAAAATGGCATACAACATGGAATCTTCTCTGACACGTAAATACCAATGTAGACATCACCAATCTAGACCAACTTGTTCGGATGGGATTCACATAACATGCATATATCTGAAGTCAAAATGGATGTCTATATGTATTATATGTCGGGGACGGGCTCAAATGACCCGGAGAAAGTCTAGCCATACGCTAATTAGCAAAAGAGGCACTTTCATATGCGAATATAGAAACAAAAGAGGACGCGCACGTCCTAACGAGAGGAGGAAGATTATTACCCTTGAATTTCTCTTTAGCGTCATGACTCAAAAATACAATCAGATGGAAAGAACAACATCAGGCCGCTCTCCGTGGATATGGACTCAGCTCGCAATTTGGAGCTCCGAAACTCTAACAATGGAGGAAAATTCCTTCTTCTTCCTCTTCCTTAGCTATCACCTCTCTCTACCTCTAGAAAGAGGAAACCCAATTTGAAAATGAGGTTAAAATCCTTACTCCTAGCCTTAACCTTAAAGGAAACACAGCCCCACTGTCGTATTACACCTAAAATCTACGGAATGCCACAATTAAAACCATATTTCCTATACAGAGTGCTACTATCACGTGGTAACAAGCTGCTGTCATGCAGTATCTTATTCGGTGGCTTCTTCAGCAAGACCACCGCCTAAATATGCCACTCAAATGCCGACATATGGCTGCAAGTACCTAGCACACTACTATCACGCAATAACATACTACTGCCGATCGGGTGAAAATTCGACGTGTCATCGCGTCAACGATATCGAAAGGACTGCTACCGTAAGAAGTATTACTACCGTCGGGCGGTAACTACTAGAGCACTAAGCAATTAAATCAGCTATGCAACTGCCGACACTAGCACTACCGTGGGATGGTAGTATTCAGTGAGCTATTTCTTCTTAAAAAATTCTAAATCATTACACTCCGCGCTGTTTCCCAGGGTCTGTGCTTAGTTCTAAAGCTTCAGTCAAGTGTTCTTACTCAGGAGAAGTAAGTGTTAGCTACACCCTTTGGGTCTGAATACCACGTTGGGTCGAATTCCGTGTTGGATCTATTGATCATAATGTCCCAGATTTGAAGAAGGCCCACAAGTCAATAGTATACACATGTTTGTGTCTGATATATATGTTCTAGTTCAATGTATGCAGGTTGTCCTCTACCCATTGAATAGATAGGTTAACAAGGTCAGAAGGTTGGTTGGACTCAAGATAGGATACCAAAGAGGCAAAAATTTGTCTAAGTCTAGAAGCGTTGAGTGAGCACTCATCACTCAACGCCAGAGTCCTAAAAGCATTGACAGAAGCTCAGGAATTCAAAGCCTCAGTAGTGCTGTGTTGGAACCCTAATTCTGATTTAGGCAAGGATTACTATTAGGATGCCTAGGTTAACCCAATATGTATAGTCAAGGGTCATAGGATTATTTCTAGGACCATTCCTTAAGAAGAATTCCATAGAAATTCATATTTAAATTTCAGGAAATTTAGTTCGACGATAGTCAAACTCAGCTCGACGATCGTCGATCTCAGATCAAAGAACACAGAGTTCCTTCTCTGAATTGAGCTCGACGAAAGTCCAGCTGAGATCGACGAACAATGAGCTAATATCAAAATCTCAGTTCGATGAAGGAGACATCTCAGCTTGATAACAATAAGTCTAAGCTCGACGATCTCTGAGCTTAGGTCGACGATCAAGCATCTTCAGCTCGACGATCTCCAAGCTCAGGTCGACGAATTTCTTGCTCAGTTCGACGATTTCCATCAGATTTTTAGGCAGTCATCTCTTCCCAGAAACAGATTATTTTCAAGGCTTAATTTCAGGCAAATTATTCCGAAGGAAAAATACTCTAATGGGATTAATTTCAGGCAGATATGGCTCTGACATTTAAAGCAACATATTCTTATGAAAATAGCCGTTTGGAGGCATCATTAAATGTGGATATTATCATAGAGTTAAATGTTAATCTTTTTCCAAGGCAGTTACCATTCTAGGGAATGCTCCATCTATTCAAAATGAATTCAAATATTTGAAATCCTTAAGCATACAGACATAGAAGATGATCAGAAGTTTTTTTTTCTGCCTAAAGAGACACACACAGACAAACTTACTGATTCAGACTTTCTTCCTCAAGCTTTTCTTCCAGCAAACAATCATTATTCTGAGATCAAATTCACAATCACTCAGATACATATACTGGAAGTAGAAGTCTTCTTTGAAGGCCTACATCCTGAAGCAAAGCTTCCACTCCTGATCAGATTTCTACAACTCAGGGGGAGCTTTGACAACATCAAGATCCACTAGTATTCCCTAAGATTATTGACAGAGAAGAACAATATCATTTTTACTTTTCCATTTCCTATGTACAGGGTTTTAACTCCCTTCAAAATTTATCCTTTGGTTTTCAAGTCTCCTGATCAAAAGACTTGGTTTTGTTTTTGGGCACCTGGTCAAAAGCTCAAAGGGTTGTTAGATCTCCCTTGAAATAGATCTTGTGATGACAGGTCTCCTGAGCAAAAATCTGTGGTGGCAAGGCACCTAATCAAAAACTTATAGTGGATTCCTACTAGGGTGGTAGAAGAGTGGATGTACCCAAGTTTTAGGAGAACCACTATAAACTTCTTGTGTCGTCTGGTTTGCTTTTTGCTTTCAATTTCTGTGTTGACTGTCTCCTTTATATATATATATATAAACTCTAGAGTAAAGATAAGATCTATCCCTTCACTTTTACTTGGTATCAGAGGCTAAGGTTGTCTGGTTTCACAGGCTAACACCTGAATTAAAAGATCTTTGATAGAGCCCATTTACTCTATGTCTTTTTATATCATGACACAAAATAAGGAATACTCAAGCACCAGACCTGCAGTGTGCAATCTTAATAAGTTTGCACTTTGGAAGACAAGAATTAGGTTGTATATGAATTCCATTGATGGAGATATCTATAATTCTTTTTTGACAGGCCCCCCTACACCAATTGCAACAACAAGTATAAGTGTAGTTCCATCACCTGAGTAGACTGATGCACAGAAGAAACCGAAAATTGCAGATGCCAAAGCCATGAACATTTTGGCCCAATCAATGTCTGATTAAATATTTTAGGAAGTTGTTGAATGCTCTCCAGCAAAGGTGTTGGAACACCCTATTACTAATTTGGGTAAGGATCACTATGTGCTTAGGAATTTGTTTTGACCTTGCTGTATAGTCTTATAGGTCAATTAGAATGAGTCTTAGGGTTAGTACTTAGGTTTGAAAGCTGCCCTCAATACTTTCTAAAGATCAGGATTCAGTGCTGAGGACCAAGACAATTTTCGTCGAGCTCAGGTCGACGAATCGTCGAACTCCATTCGAAGATCTCTGAGCTCAGTTCAACGAGTCGTCGAACTCTGTTCGACGATCTTCTAGCTCAGGTCAACATTTTGTCTCTAGTTGTTTTCCAAGTCTCTGAGCTCAGTTCGACGATCGTAGAGCTCAGTTCGACGATTTCTGTTTAAAATTAAAATCCAATCTCTGAGCTCAGTTTGATGATCGTTGAGCTCGGATCGATGATTTTTTTGAGAGATCGACGATTTCAGGATTCAAATTCAGGACAGTTATGGAATTCATTCAGACTTATTTTCAGCATTTATGGCAAAGGATTTTGTAGCCGTTTCAATCAATCTTGAGCAAGTTTCAAGGAAGACTAATTGGAATGTTTCTTAAGGACTTTCCTCCAGAGGGAGATATCAGTTAAGATAGTCATTTATTACTGATTAACGACTATCAAGAAGTCAGAATCTGATATAATCCCTAGAGAATCATTTTGAAAAAAAAAAGAACTGACAAGATTTGAAAAAGAATACAGAAGAGAGAACAAGAAAATTACTCATCAAGAATTCATCTTCTAGGAACAGACTCAGTAGACAAAGGCCTACAGAATTACTGAGTCAGATTTCTTTAAGAACACAAGGAACATTACTGTGAAGGAGATCATCTGCTATTCTACTCCTTCAAGCATCAAGTGTTCAAAAGCTTCTTCATCAAGAACTCCAGACATCACACATTTCAACATCTACTGAAATCATCTATTGCTGGAGATCTGAAGCAACTGAAGGCCTATCACCCTAAGCAAAGCTCATCTTCCTGAACCCTTATAGATCTCAGGGCGGAGCTTTGACAACATCTTCCACTTGTCTTCTCTCAGATTATTGATAGAGAAGAACAACTCAACCTTTTTGTTTTTCTTTATTCCTTCTGTAAAAGGGTTTCTCAAAACTCCCTTCAAAAGTTTTGTGGTTGGTTTCTGAGACTTCGTCAAAACTCAGTGGTGGCAAGACACCTTATCAAAAAATCTAGGTTTGGTTTTTGAGCACCTTATCAAAAGCTCATTGGTGCCCAGGACACCTGATCAACTATTCCTGTAGTGGATTCCTACCTAGGGTGGTAGAAGAGTTGATGTACCCAGGTTGTTGGGGAACCACTATAGCTTCTTGTGTCATCTGGCTTGCTGTGTTTTATTTTTGTTGTGTGCTGTGATTTCTTATTTCTTGCTTACTTAGTTTTTCTTTTTGCAAGCACCTTACACATATACATAAATCAAGACTTCCACTGCTTTACAGTTTTACATTGTAAATTATTTTAAAATACTCTATTCACCCCCCTCTAGAGTAAAGGTAGATCTTACACTCACTTTCAATTGGTATCAGAGCCAGGTTGGTTGCTCATAAACTATATCTTTATAAGATTAGTTGCTCTTACAGGCTAACACCTAAACCAAAAGATCTCTTAAAAGATCAATCTTCTATAGAGGGTTATTAGTATTTTGTATTATATTTATTTTCTTCAAAACCATGGCACAGAACAAAGATTATGCTAGCACCAGACCTCCAGTGTACAACCTTTCTAAATTTGCACTTTGGAAGGCAAGGATTAGGCTTTACATGAATTCTTTTGATGAGGACATCTTTAATTCTGTTTTGACAGTTTGTCCAAGACCTCCAAAGATCACAAGTACAAGTGTTGTTCCACCTCCCTCAGGATCAGATGCAGAAATAAAGAAATGGAAAGTTGCAGATGCAAAGGCTATGAATATCCTTGCTCAGACTATGTCTGATGAGATATTCCAAAAGGTGGCTGAATGCAGTTCAGCAAAAGAGATATGGGACAAGTTATCTGAAATTGCCTCAGAATCTGCTGATGAAAGGAAGGACAGGAGATCCCATCTCATATCCCTGTATGAGAACTTCAAGAAAGGAGAAACTGAGTCAGTTGTTGATATGTACAGCAGGCTCAGCCTAATTGTCATTGAATTAAGAACATTGGACAAGGAGATCTCACTCACTGAACTAAATGACAAAATCCTAATGTGCTTCCCCAGCACTTGGGACTCAAGGATCTGGCCAATCAAGGATGCCAGAAGCCTAACTGAGATTACTACTGAAGCTTTGTTAGGTAAGCTCAAGTCTTATGAGCTACTCATCAAAAATAGAGAGGAAGAACAAAAGGTTGCTTCTACAGCAATCAGGAAGGAAAAGACAATAGCATTCAAAGCTACAGAAGATCAGCCTGAAGACAAGGTCACAGGCAATGAAGAATTGATGAGCTTACTTGCCAAAAGATTCTATAAGATGGCCAGGAAAGATTTCAAAAAGAGATCATCCAGAGGGCATGAGAAGCCAAGGTATGACAAATCCAATAATAAAGAAATCATTTGTTTTGGATGCAGGAAACCAGGCCACATTGTGCCTGATTGTCCAGAAAATCAAAATAAGGACAAGAGGGATAGGAAAGATAGGAGAAAAGACAAGAACTCCAGGAGAAACAACAATGACAAATCCTCCTCCAGCAAAAATAAACATACAAGGAAGGGATTTGTAGCTGAAACCTGGAGTGAAACTGAAAGAAGAATCAGAGGCTTCATCAAGCTCAAATGATGATGAATATGATGCTGAAGAGAAGGAGTTCTACATGATGGCTATCAATGCCTCTCAACATAATTCTGATGCAAAACAAGAGTCGGAGTCTGAATCTGAAACTCAAACTGAAGAAGACCAGGTAATAGATTCCTTTGATTTTGATTCAGAGGACTTTAGATCTGAATTTAAGGCACTTTGTTTAGACCTGTTAAAGTCTGAGAAAGAGATTATATCACTCAGAAATCAACTGTCTGAACATAGCACTTTAAAATCAGACAACCTCAAACTGTCTGAAGAGTTAGAATGTTGTAGGGAGGAGATAGCTTCACTGAAAAGTGAACTATCCCAGGCAAAGAAGTTTGAAGAATCCCTTAATGGGAGAAGCATCAGACTGATGGACATCACAAGCACAGTGAACTCAAGATTCAATAGTACACTAGGCTTGGGTGCTTCATCTAGCCAACCTATAGTATTAACAACCCCAATTAAATTTATCTCAGATAAAGGAAAGGGTGTTGTAGAGATAGCTAGGAAGAATCCTGATTTACCTAAAAAAACAAAGTTCAACAGAAAACGTCGAACAGAGCTCGGCGATCTCAAGCTGAATCGTCGAACTCAGGTCGACGACTTCTGAACTCTGAACTCTGGCATAGTCGATCTTCGAATGGAGCTCGACGATCTGACCCAAGATCGTCAAACTCAGATCGACGATCGTCGAACGGAGCTCAGAGATTTGAACAATCTTTCAGAGGTAAATCTAAAATCAATCCTAGAAGTCCTACATCCCAAAGCTTCAACCTTTATACTGAATGGATAGTAACTCCTAGGAGATACCATCCTGAAGGATATAAGAATCAGCCAGGGATGTCTTTTATTTCTGAGTTTAAAGGTTATCGACCTAGACCCAAGGTAAACTGGGTCAAAAACATATAAATTGTTTATGTGCAGGTAAAGACCTATCCAGCAATGAACAAACAATGGTATCTGGATAGTGGGTGCTCAAAGCACATGACAGGGAACAAGGAGAATCTAACATCCTTTAAAACCAAACTTGGACCCAAAGTGATATTTGTTGATTCAAACCTTGGTCAAACAAAAGGATATGGTGTTGTTCAGATTGGCTCAGTCATATTCAAGAAGGTGGCTTATGTGGAAGAACTGAAGCACAGCCTAATCAGCATAAGTCAACTCTGTGATGAAAGCTATCAAGTGATATTCAACAAATCCTTATGCAAGATCAAGTCTGAGGATAACACAATAGTGTTAACAGGTAAAAGGAAAGGTAACATTTATCTTGTAGATTTACTTTCAACCAATATAGATATATGTTTATTTAATTCAATTTGCAAACCAAATGATTTTTGGCATAAGAGACTAGGACATCTAAACCTTAGAACCATTGCTAGGTTATCCAAGGACAACCTTGTTAGAGGACTACCTTCTGGCTTCTACAAGAAGGAAGGACTCTGCAGGGCTTGTCAATTAGGCAAGCAAACTAAAAACAATTTTAAGTCACTTAATAAGAGTGATTCACCTAGGATCTTATATCTGTTACACATGGATCTTTTTGGACCCATTACAGTACAAAGCTTGGGAGGGAAATCTTACACTTTAGTGATTGTAGATGACTTCTCTTATTCACTTGGGTTTTCTTTCTGAGGAAGAAATCTGATAACTTTAAGTGTTTGACAGATTTTCTCAAATGCATACAGATTGAGTTCAATACTCACATTGCCCTGATTAGAAGTGATCATGGGACAGATTTTGATTCTCTTCTTATGCAAGAGTTCTGTCAGAGTGAAGGGATCAAGCATACTTTCTCAGCACCTAGAACTCCTCAACAAAATGGGGTAGCTGAAAGGAAAAATAGAACCCTAATTGAATCTTCTACTATATTGTTGACAGATGCTCACCTCCCTCTATCTTTTTGGGCAGAGGCAGTGAACACCTCAAACTATGTGTTGAACAAAAGTTTGATACATAAACTAAAGGGCAAGACTCCCTATGAATTGCTCAAAGGGAAGAAACCTAAAGTAGACTATTTCAAAATTTTTGGTTGCATTTGTTATATTCACAATAATGACAAGAAATACTTAGCAAAATTCCAAGCTAAAGCTGATGAAGGAGTGTTTCTGGGATACTCCATGATCAGTAAAGCTTATAGGGTTTATAACAAATCTACTCGTAAAATTGAAGAATCTGTTCATGTATCTTTTTATGAGACTAACATGTTTTATAAGGAAAAGTCTACTTCTACCAAAGAACCATTGCAGGTACACTCTCTTTTAGAAAGTATGGACAGATTGCATATTAATACAGCTCCTCCACCTATCCAGCAAAAGGATGAGAGCAGTGATGATGAAGAGGATGCTCATCATCTAGAAGAGCCAGTTGTTGTTCCACAAAAGGAAACAACAACACAGGTTGGTGAACAATCAACACCCCCTGTTGATTTAGTAACATCAAGAGATCATCCAATCTCCCAAGTGATTGGAAATATCTCAGCTGGTGTGCAAACCATAAATCAGGTCAACCAGAACCTGATGCACACTTGCTTTCTATCTAAAGTTGAGCCTCAATCCATTCAAGATGCAGAACAAGATCCACACTGGATCATTGCAATGCAAGAGGAACTACATCAATTTGAGAGGAATAAAGTTTGGGAACTAGTGCCAAGGCCTAAGGATCACTCCATTATTGGAACAAAGTGGGTGTTCAAAAACAAGTTGGATGATCAAGGGATCATTATAAGGAAAAAGGCAAGGCTAGTTGCTCAAGGATATTCTCAAGAAGAAGGAATAGACTATGACCAGACCTTTGCACCAGTTACAAGGTTAGAGGCCATAAGAATATCCTAGCTCATGTTGCTCACAAAGGATTCAAGGTCTACCAAATGGATGTGAAGAGTGCATTTCTCAATGGAGACATCAAAGAAGAAGTCTATGTTAGACAACCCCCAGGATTTTTCTCTTCAACTTATCCTGACCATGTTTTCAAATTGCATAAAGCATTATATGGTCTCAAGCAAGCTCCTAGAGCATGGTATGAGACCTTAGCATGCTTTCTGTTGGAAAATGATTTTATAAGGGGTAGAGTAGACCAAACTCTTTTTATTAGAACCCATAAGTCCCATCCCCTACTAGTAAAAATATATGTAGATGATATTATCTTTGGATCTACTGATTCAAATTCGTGCAAAAGGTTTTCCAACCTGATGCATTCTAAATTTGAAATGAGTAGCATGGGTGAGCTTTCCTTCTTTCTAGGATTGCAAGTCAAGCAACATGTTGAAGGCATATTTATTTCTCAAACCAAGTATGCAAAAGAACTGGTTAAGAAATTTCGTATGTCTGAAGCATCTTGTATGAAAATACCTATGCCTACAAATGCTGTATTAGATGCTGATGAACATGGAAAACATGTTGATCAGACAACATATAGAGCAATGATTGGCTCGCTATTGTACCTTACAACTAGTAGACCTGATATAATGTTTGCTACATGTATATGTGCTAGATTCCAAGTAAGCCCTAGAGAGTCACACCTAACATTATTTAAGAGGATTCTGAGATATGTAAAAAGTTGTCCAAATCTAGGTCTCTGGTATCCAAAAGACTAAGGATTTTAATTAACTGGATTTTTCAGATGCTGATTATGCTGGATGTAGAGTAGACAGAAAAAGCACCAGTGGAACTTGCTAGTTTCTTGGTGACAGACTTGTCTCATGTTTCTGTAAGAAACAAACATCTGTGTTCACCTCAACTGCTTAAGCTGAATATATGGTAGCAGGTAGTTGTTGCTCACAGATTTTGTGGATTCAAAACCAACTCCTATACTATGGCTACAACTTAGAAAGGTCTAAAATTCTTTGTGATAACACCAGTGCTATTTCTATAGCATAAAATCCAGTCCTCCATAGTAGGACAAAACATATAGAGATTAGGCATCACTTCTTAAGAGACAATGTTGAGAAAAATAAAATTGAAATTCAATATATCCCAACTGATTTGCAAAGGGGAGATATTTTCACCAAACTATTGGATGAAAAGAAACATACCTTCTTCCTAAATCAGTTAGGAATGTTAGATGGAGGAAGTTTAAAATAAAACCCAAGTTTTTAAAACTCTAAAAACAGACCAAGACTAGGCTAAAAACTTGATTTTTCTAGTGTCTGTAGGTTGTTTTTAGTCTCTGAACTACGATCGATGATTTTCCCAAATATCATCGAACGGAGATCGACGATTTCCAAAATCGTCGACCAGTGTTCAGCGCCGTCAGATGGCACTAGGCTATCTTCTTTCTAGTCAGCGATCGTCGATCGGAGATCGACGCTCTTCAATATCGTCGAACGGAGCTCGACGATATTGAAGACTCTTCAGATTTCTTTAGTATCCCAGATCGTCGAACGGAGTTCAACGATCATTCCTTTCCAGCGTCGAACCCTAATATAAAAATCATTTTTCGGTCGTCGTTGTCCTTTTGCGCTTTCATACTCTCTGCAGAAACCTTTTCTTTCCCTCCAAACCTCTCTCCACTTGGTCGTGTTTGTTCATTTTTGTAGGTATACAATGACAGTGTCTATTGCCGCCCTCGCCAAAATGAAATTCGACACAGGTTTTGACATAGACATGGATTACTTTGACGACAGCGATCAAATTTTCAAGGATATACTGGAACTTTTAAAGGAACAGCAGTTGGCCCTGATTATGTCTACAAGAATAAAGCTGGCAACCGATGAGATAAAAGAGTGGGTATATACTCCATAGAACATGGATTAAACCACAGTGGTCGGTACAATAGCAGGAATACAGGTACCTCTAACACCTGCCCTACTTACAGAGGTTTTTCAGTTAAGTTCAGGACAAGATTCTGTTCATTTATCTGGAGAGGAATTTGAGATGATGTTAGAAATAATGGGGCATTCTGCAGCAAACCCTAACAAGCTGCTGAAAAAGAATTTGTCTATTGAGTGCAGATTCCTGGCAGATGTTGTGGGCAAGGTCCTGCTAGCCAAACATTCTGCCCATGATACCATTTCCAGGTATCAATTCTGCTTGATGGGTGCACTGGTTGATAAGAAGCACTTAAACTGGGGAGAAATTTTCTTTGAGCTGATTAAGAAGAAGGTAAACAAAAACTTTGTTAATTTTGGGAGGATCTTAGGGCTGTTCTTGAACAACAGGTGCCCTCAGCTGCTGGTGTCCTCTGGAATACATATTAATGCCTCCAAGAGGCTTACATGTGCCCTTTTTGGCAAATGGGATAGGCAGATTGTTAAGCCAACCAGGACTACTGCCTCTTTAGGCAAAAGGACTGTTGCAGTCTCTTCCCCACAGGCAACTTCCCTCATGGAAGATTTGCCTACCTCCTCCTCTTCTCCATCTTCTCCAATAGTTCCTTCAACCATCCCCTCATCCACCATCACCATCTCTATCTCTTCCCCCATAACCATTTCATCTCCACCTCCAACCACAGAAAACCAATTCCATCCCCTACACTTCTATCTACATCTTGACTTAGACACCACCATACCATCCATCAATCTCATGGAAGATTCCTTTATGGATGATTCCCCCTCCTCACATACTGAGCTTCCATCATCCACCACATCCTACCAACAACTTCTACATGATATTCTTGCACAACCATCTTTCATCCCATCCATCTCCACACCAATATCTTCCATCTCCACAATTCCAATCTCTCAACCATCCATCCTACCATCCACCACTTCTATCACTACTTCTACAGCTCCTTCACCATCTATCTCTGTCTCTTTAACCTCTACCTCTACTCAAGTCTCACTTGAGCAAGTAGATATTCCTGCCCTAGCAGACAGGCTTTATGGGATGTTAGCCCCCGAGCTAGCACTCCTGCTGGAGACCTCCCTGGCTCCACTTCTGAAATCCATCCAGGAGTTGTCTGCCAGGTTATCCTCTATTTCCCCTCCACAGGCAATCCCTTCTATGGGGTGCCTTGATCAAGTTCCAACTGAATCAAGGCAGGGGGAGATGCCATGTGAAGAAAAGACAGTGTCTGCTGATTCAGAAGAATTCTTACTAGAGACAGTTCCAGTTCCAGCTCTAGTTCCAACTCTAACAGTTGACTTCAAGTCACTGTTATCAGTTTTTGATACTCTTCACTTCAGCTGTCAACCAGCTCAGGAAGTTGAAGATCTGACTAAGGCCATTATGCCTGTTGCTTGCTGTGATCCCAGTCCGATTGCTTCTTATATCAATTCTCTTAAGGCTGAGGAAATTATTGTTTCTGATTGTGCTGCTGCTGCTGTTGATATAGTTGCTGATGAAATTGTTGAGTTTGTTGAAATTGATGTGTTGCCTGCTATTAGTAATGTTCCTGCTGCTACTGATACAACTGTTGATACAGTTTCTGATGAGATAGTTTTTGATGCTCCTGCTGAGCCTGCTGCTGCTACTGCTATATCTGAGAGTGCTGCTTCCATCACTGTTTCTGAACAAACCAAACAACAGGAGAAATATATTCAAAGGATTAATGAGCTTTATGATAATCCTCCAAGTTCAGACAGTGAACAACTCCATACTGATTCCGATGACTCCTCTGCAACCATTACAAGGAAGAGGAAAGCAAGAAGCAAGGCACTGAAAAGAGTTCCTCCAGAAAAAGTAAAAGATGACAATAATATACCTTTTTACATTCTTCATGACTGTCCAATTTCTGAGCCTTGGATGCAATATTCCAGAAATCAACTTAAGGCCGTGAAGAAAAGGAGAAAACTTGATAAGTATGAAAAGGGATCCTCCCAATTCCATCATCCTCCTCCTCCTCCTCCAGATTCAGGATCTGGTGGAGGTTCAGCTTTTCAGTCTTCTTCTGCTGCTAGGCCAAGTACTTAACAGTCTCAAGATAGATATCAACCAAGAGGCCAACAGCAAAGAGGATATCAATCAAGGAGAGGTCAGTCAAGAGGTAGACAGAGAGATTACAGGACTCACTCCAGAAATCAAGCTAGACAACACCCATATCAAAGGGAAGGACAAGGCCCTACTAATTTTACATCTGGTCCTTTCCCTTACAAGCTGAAAGATATAGTTGTCACTAGAGCTCCTTCTACTAACTTAGTGGAATTAAACAGATATGAACCTCTAGTTCCATTTGAAGACCCTGAGAACAATCCATTATCATGGATAGCCAGAATGAAAGAACTTGCAGCATTAGATCAGATCAAGAAAGCAAGAGAGCAAGGTAAAGACACTCTCAACATCACAACCCTGTCAGAGCAGAGAAAGAAAAGAATTAGAAAGATATGCTTCCAGAAAATTCTTTGATCCAGAGAGCTACATGAAGTTGCATCCTGAGGCTGTTGTTCCAAGGCTAAAATCTCAAACCTCCTTAGGTGCAGATGATGATAGAAGATCCAAAAAGGAAGCCCTTAATCCCAATAGAGAAATTCTTTTCAAAAAGGGCAATGAGTAATTTGAGTAAGCTGATACTTATATCTATTTCTGACTTAATCTGTGATTCTTGCTTTGATTCTGCAATGCTCAACATGTGTTTTCTGCATTGTTGTTTCTATTTTACTTATAATTCTTATGTATGCTTGTTATTTCATATTCTGTCATGTAAATAGTAATCCTAACCCAAATAGGGGGATATTGTTGGAACACCCTATTACTAATTTGGGTAAGGATCACTATGTGCTTAGGAATTTGTTTTGACCTTGCTGAATAGTCTGATGGGTCAATTAGAATGAGTCTTAGGGTTAGTACTGAGGTTTGAAAGCTGCCCTCAAGACCTTCTAAAGATCAGGATTCAGTGCTGAGGACCAAGATAATTTTCGTCGAGCTCAGGTCGACGAATCATCGAACTCCATTCGAAGATCTCTGAGCTCAGTTCAACGAGTCGTCGAACTCCGTTCGACGATCTTCAAGCTTAGGTCTACGTTCTATCTCTAGTTGTTTTCCAAGTCTCTGAGCTCAGTTTGACGATCGTAGAGCTCAGTTCGACGATTTTTGTTTCCAATTTAAATCTAATCTCTGAGCTCAGTTCGACGATCGTTGAGCTCAAATCGACGATTTTTTGAGAGATCGACGATTTCAGGATTCAAATTCAGGACAGTTATGGAATTCATTCAGACTTATTTTCAGCATTTATGGCAAAGGATTTTGTTGCCGTTTCAATAAATCTGGAGCAAGTTTCAAGGAAGACTAATTGGAATGTTTCTTAAGGACTTTCCTCCAGAGACAGATATCTATTAAGGTAGTCATTTATGACTGATTAATGGCTATCAAGAAGTCAGAATCTGATATACTCCCTAGAGAATAATTTTGAAAAAAAAAAAGAACTGACAGGATTTAAAAAAGAATACAGAAGAGAGAACAAGAAAATTACTCATCAAGAATTCATCTTTTGGGAACAGACTCAGTAGACAATAGCCTACAGAATTACTGAGTCAGATTTCTTTAAGAACACAAGGAACATTACTGTGAAGGAGATCATCTGCTATTCTACTCCTTCAAGAATCAAGTGTTCAAAAGCTTCTTCATCAAGAACTCCAGACATCACACATTTCAGCATCTGCTAAAATCATCTATTGCTGGAGATCTGAAACAACTGAAGGCCTATCACCCTAAGCAAAGCTCATCTTCTTGAACCCTTACAGATCTCAGGGGGAGCTTTGACAACATCTTCCACTTGTCTTCTCTCAGATTATTGACAGAGAAGAACAACTCAACCTTTTTGTTTTTCTTTATTCCTTCTATAAAAGGGTTTCTCAAAACTCCCTTCAAAAGTTTTGTGGCTGGTTTCTGAGACCTTGTCAAAACTCAGTGGTGGCAAGACAGCTTATCAAAAAATATAGGTTTGGTTTTTGAGCACCTTATCAAAAGCTCATTGGTGCCCAGGACACCTGATCAACTATTCCTGCAGTGGATTCCTACCTAGGGTGGTAGAAGAGTGGATGTACCCAGGTTGTTGGGGAACCACTATAGCTCCTTGTGTCATCTGGCTTGCTGTGTTTTGTTTTTGTTGTGTGCTGTGATTTCTTATTTCTTATTTTTTGCTTACTTAGTTTTTCTTTTTGCAAGCACCTTACACATATACATAAATCAAGACTTCCACTGCTTTACAATTTTACATTATAAATTATTTTAAAATACTTTATTCATCCCCCCCCCCCTCTAGAGTAAAGGTAGATCTTACACTCACTTTCAAAAGGATATTTGGGACTCTCTCACATCAATGGTTGCTGAAACATGGAGTGAATCAGATTCAGAAACTTCATCCTGTACAAATGAAGATGAAGAAGAATCAAGAGCAAGAGAATTCTGTCTGATGGCAATAAATGCATCCTGCAGCAATTCTGATTCAAAATCTGAGTTTGAAGAAGACTAGGTAATCACTTCTTTTGATTTCACTTCAAAATATTTTAAAACAGATTTTCAATTATTATGTGAAGATTTGATTCAATCTGAGAAGGAAATAAAACTTCTCAAAAAGAAATTAACTAAACAAAATAATCTATCTTCCGAAAACATAAAACTTAAAGAAGATTTAAAAATGTTCTTGAACAAATAGTTTCTTTAAAATCAGTAAAAGGGAAAGAAAAGTTTTAATATTTAGATAAAGTAACCAAAGTTTTACATAATATTAAACCAAAACCAAATAAGAATTTTCAGAAAAATTATGTTCAAAATATTTTGTCGAACCGAGATTGACGAAATCAGCATCATTGTCAAACTCCGATCAACGAACTATGAACTCTAGATTTCAGTTCAATTATCAAAGAAACTGTGATCGACGAAATCCATATGTTTCATCGAACCGAGATCGACAAACGTGGAATACAAAAAACATCTATTATCATTCTATGAATAGAGCTTGACGAACTCACCCCCATTCGTCGAACTCAGATCGACGAAATCAATTTGATTCATCGAACTCACATTTTCAAAACAGAAAATTCAAATTATTTCAAAATTATAATCAAAGACAAAAAACTTTAAACTCTTTTACTCAGTGGATAATCCCTCCTATGATATATCATCCATTAGGATATAAACATCAACCTGAGTATTCTTTTATTTCAAATTATTATTATGAAAGAAAAATAGGACCCAAGGTAACCTGGGTCAAGAACACTTAACATTTCTTTTAAGGAAAAGAACTATCTTACCATAGAGGTATAGTGGTATTTGATAGTCTCCAAAAGCTGTTATTTCTACAGACTCATTCCAAGAGATTATAGACTCTCAAATTTCAGATGAGCCATTAGGAAGCTGAAGATCCAATCAGTTTCAAATTCTTCTTCAGCTGCTCCTAATAAGGACTCTTAGTTTTAGTTTAAATATTGTTGTTATTTTTTTCAAAGCACCTTTGTATATCTGCTGAAAATTTAAAATTCAGTCAGACTTTTCATGCTTTGTGTTTTATTTTGTGTGAATAGTATCCTCACCCAAATAGGGGGATATTGTTGGAACCCTAGTTATGATTTGGGCAAGGATTACTATTAGGATGCCTAGGCTGACCAAATATGTATAGTCAATGGTCATAGGATTATTTGTAGGACCATTCCTTCAGAAGAATTCCAGAGAAATTCTGATTTCAAGTTCAGGAAATTTAGTTCGACAATAGTCGAACTCAGCCCCATAATCGTCGATCCCAGATCGACGACCTCAGAGTTCCTTCTCTGAGTTAAGCTCAAACGAAAGTCCAGCTGAGATCGACGAACTATGAGCTGGTATTAGAATCTCATCTCGATGAAGGAGACATCTCAGCTCGACGACAGCAAGTCTAAGCTCGACGATCTCTGAGCTCAGGTCGACGATCAAGCATCTTCAGCTCGACAATCTTCAAGCTCAGGTCAACGAATTTCTTACTCAGTTCGACGATTTCCATCAGAGTTTTAAGCAGTCATCTCTTTCCAAAAACAGATTATTTTCAAGTCTTAATTTCTGGAAATTTATTTTGAAGGCAGAATACTCTAATGTGATTAATTTTAGGCAGATATGGCTTTGACATTTAATACAATATATTCATATGAAAATAGTCGTTTGGAGGCAGCATTAAATGTGGATATTTACACAGAGTTAAATGCAAATATTTTTCCAAGGCAGTTACCATTCTAGGGAATGCTCCAGCTATTCAGAATGAATTCAAATATTTGAATTCCTCAAGCATACAGACATAGAAGATGATCAGAAGTTTTTTTTTGCCTAAAGAGACATACACAGACAGACTTACTTATTCAGACTTTCTGCCTCAAGCTTTTCTTCCAGCAAACTATCATCATTTTGAGATCAACTTCACAATCACTCAAATACATATGCTAGAAGGAGAAGTCTTCCATGAAGGCCTACACCCTGAAGCAAAGCTTCCACTCCTGATATGATTTCTACAACTCAGGGGGAGCTTTGACAACATCAAGATCCACTAGACTTCTCTCAAATTGCTGACAAAGAAGAACAATATCATTTTTACTTTTTCATTTCCTTTGTACAAGGTTTAACTCCCATCAAAAGTTATCCTTTGTTTGTCAAGTCTCTTGATCAAAAGACTTGGTTTGGTTTTTGGGCACCTGGTCAGAAGCTCAAAGGGTTGTCAGATCTCCTTAGAAATAGATCTTGTGGTGACAGGGCACCTGAGCAAAAACCTATGGTGGCAGGGCACCTGATCAAAAACTTATAGTGGATTCCTACTAGGGTGGTATAAGAGTGGATGTACCCAAGTTTTAGGGGAACCACTATAGACTCCTTGTGTCGTCTGGTTTGCTTTTTGCTTTCTATTTTTATGCTGAATGTTTCCTTTATATATACATATATATAAACTCTAGAGTAAAGATAAGATCTATCCCTTCACTTTCACTTGGTATCAGAGGTCAACTTCACAATCAGAAGTTTTTTTTATGCCTAAAGAGACACACACAGACACACTTACTGATTCAGACTTTCTGCCTCAAGCTTTTCTTCCAGCAAACAGAAGTTTTTTTCTGCCTAAAGAGACACACACAGACAGACTTATTGACTCAAATCTGGCTAAGTCTAGAAGCATTGAGTGAAGTTCATTCACTTAACGCCTACTCACAGAGAATCTGTCTAAGTACAGAAGCGTTGAGTGAAGAAGGCTCACTCAATACCTCATCAAAGATATAGCAATGCCCAGAAGCGTTGAGTGTAGAAGTTTCACTCAACGCCTTCATTCAAAAATTTTGTACTAAGTCCAGAAGCTTTGAGTGTAGAAGGTTCACTCAATGACTTTGGTCATGATAACTGCAAAGTCCTAGAGCGTTGAGTGAAGAAGGTTCACTCAATGCTTTCAACCAGAAGAATTCTGCTAAGTACAAATGTGTTGCGTGATGAAGGGTCAACCAACGCCTTATTAGTTATGCTGTCAAAGGCAACAGATTTGAGTGATGAAGGGGCTCTCAATGCCTCAGATAGTTCTTCAGCTATGTGTTTTAGCATTGAGTGAAGACTTACCACTCAATGCCTCAGGAGTTAACACTCAATGCATATGCAGAGAGCGTAGTGAAAGTTGCTAAGTACACAAGCGCTGATTCATGCTGATGTCATCCAAAATTCAAATGAAACGGGTTTTGCACACTAAAATACAAATGGCGTTGCATGCCTTTTGTAGTGCAGTTAATGGAAAAGCTACTTTACAGCTACTCATACTCTTAACCATATGGATCAAAGAGTCATTGGACTGCAAGATATAAAAGTCAAACCAGTCAAATTAAAAGGAAGTTCTTAAGAAAAAGATTATCATTGTTGCTGAAAAAGTGGTTGAAATCAAAAACCCTAAGAAGTTTTCAGCAAGAATTCAATAACTCTAATTTTCCTGTAAGGGTTAGTTAGTAGAGCATTCAACATAGTTGATATTCTTCTTCAAAGCTGCTGCATTCAACTCAGATATTATAAAGCTTGAAGGAATAGAGCTCCGCAAAAGATATTCTCAGCATAAGCATATCAACTTTGAAGATTCACTTTCTTGTTGTTGTGAAGAGTTAGGGTTATTTCATCATAGTCCAGGAAGCTGACCCAGAGGTTTATTTCTCTGGATTCAAACACCACAAAAACCTTATTCCAACTATAAATCACTGGGTGATCTGAGCTGTAAGCCAGTATTATCAAGGTTGAGTGTAGGGATGTTGAGCCTGAGGTAGGAGTTGCTTAACTCTGAGTGTAGGGTTGTTGTGCCTGAGGTAGGATTGTTTTCAGTCTTAGTTGTAGGAGTGAAACTCACTCTGAGTTGTAAGATTCTGAGGGATCTGAGGTGTAAGCTCAAGGAGCTGAGAAAATAGAATAAGTTAGTCGAATCTAGCTCACTGCTAGACATGTGGAGGGGGAAAGCAGATGTACCCTAGATAGGGAAACCACTATAAATTTTGTGTGTTATTGTGATTCTTGAAAGCTAACAACTAACCTCAACACACTCTTAGCTCATAAAATAAAAAGATTCAAAAGATCCTAAACAAACCTATTCACCCCCCCCCCCCTCTAGGTGTTTAGCTACCCTTGAACAAAGACTTTCAAGTGGTATCAGAGGGAGGTTGTTCAAAAAGGACTTAACAGTATGAACAAGACCTCAAAATCTAGCAAAAGCTTATCTCAATGGCTTCAGGTGAGAACCATAAGGAGTTGGGTCCTATGAAACTTCCTATTTATAGGAAGGAAAATTTTGGGATCTGGAAGGAGAGGGTAAGGCTATTCATGGAAGCCTCAGACCTTAGGATATTCATAACTGTTCAAGATGGACCTTTCATTCCCATGAAAATCTCTGCTATAGATGCCAATTTCTAGACTCCTAAGAAATACACTGAGATGACTAAGGATGAAGTCACTTTGGTCACTATGAACAAGAGGGCTCAGAATATTATTGTAAGTACCATAGATGATTCTACTTTCTAGATCTTGGTGCACTATAGAATTGCTAAAGAGATGTGGGATTCTCTAATTATGTATATGGAAGGGACAGGGGAGGTGAGGGATGATAGAAAATCCCTCCTAAATAAGTAATATGAGGCCTTCAAGCAAGGAAAGAAAGATTCCATAGCCGAATGCTATGAATAGTTTTTCAAAATTATGAATAGTCTGATCACCTATGGCAGACAGTTCACAAACTATGAGCTGAATGACAAGTTCTTGATATCCCTCAACAAATAATAGGACATCAAGATCTGTGCCATTAGGGAGATTGATAACCTAGCCAACACTCTGCCCAAAAACCTATTTGGGAAGCTGATGTCTCATGAGCTGCAGCTAAACTCCAGAAGAGCAGAAAAAGATGATGCCAGAACCCTCAACAGAGAGAAGACTGTGTCCTTCATAGCTGAAGCCATAAGGATGTGAAGGGAAAAGACTGAGTGCAGGAGTTGAGGGGGAGCCAGCTGATGCACAAGTGTCCACTGAGTCAGTGCCCTTGAGTGTTACTACAGATGCTCTAGTCAGTTCTGAGTAAGAGATTCCAGCTTTAGTTCTAGCTGCAGAGATTACAGTTTCAGTGATAGGTGATATTCTTACAGAGGTTGCTAAGATTGCTCATGTTGTTGTTGATGAGTTAGTGACTGATGTAGCTGAGGATGAGAATGTGGCTGAGGATGAGAAAGTTGTTGAGGACATTCCAGTTATTTCTAATGTTCTTGTTGATGTTCTTTCTACTGTTGATGGTTTGGATGGTGCTGCTGATGATGTGGATGAGCCAGTAAATGATACTGAGCTAGAAGTTATTGATTATGAGATTGATGAGGATGAGCTTGTTGTTGTTGATAATGTAAATGATTCCTCTGCGCTCAATATTCCAAACAATCTACTTCACCTCTCCCAGATGTCCTACCGGTAAGGTTTGATGGGGAGCAGAGCCATCCTTCATTCTCCATACAAACAGAGTTAGACAGATTTGTGAGAAAGCTTCAGATAAGGATTGCTGCAATCCCAGGTGGACCTCTAATGGAGGAGGTAGATGTTATTGACTTGTTTAATAAGGAAGGAGATGCTGAGATACACCCTCCTATCCTAGAAGCTATAACTCCTGAACTCCTATTTAAAGCTACTGTTACTCTCATGGAAGAGTCCTACAGTGACTCTGAAGGAAGTGTAGATCCCCCACCCCTCCAAGTGTTCAATCTATAGATATACCATCTACCAGTACAGAGGTATCTATTTTGAAGACCATAGAAAGCATGATGGCCAAACAGCAAGCACATTTTGATCGTTCTCTAAAGAAAGTACTGAAGAAGGTTAAAGAAACTGAGAAAGACTTGAATAACGGCCTTGTAGCTGTCAAGGTGTGTTTTGACAAATTGGATGCGAGGTTGGATTCTTGGTTTGTGCAGGGTCGCGAAGCGCTTGTTCATACGATGGCCGGATAGAAAATTAACCCGGAGGTGCTTCAGAATGTTGACACAAATGCTAAAACATTTATTATTGCCCAGAATGCAGGCATGAATTACTTTGATAACCAAATGGTTTATTAATCAAATTTCATAGCTAACGCGGTACTAGAAGAAGTCAAAAAGGGGGAGGATAAGCTGAAAGCTAAGGTGACAGCTCTTGAAGCTGCTATGATGGAAAACTTCAAGGGGGTCAATACTTACAATTAGGGGTGCAAGTTGAGTTGAGCCGGCTCGAGAGCTCGACGAGGTGGATCGAAAAAAATTTGACTCGAGCTCGACGAGCTCGAGCTTTCTTTCGAGTCGAGCTCGAGCCAAGTAATCATTGTTCATAGACTCGCGAGCTTATATATATATATAATATAATAATATTAATTAATATATATAATATAATAATATTAATAAATATATTATAATATAGTAATATACATTATATTAATTGTTGTCTGCTGCTGCAACCACAAATCAAGGCATCCTTTTTCACTGTATCATTTCAGGCTTCAGAGTTCAGCAGCCTTTAAATAATATATTAATATTTAATATATTAATTTTATCTTTGACCCTAGGATTTCACGCCATGATGCAAGTCACGCCATCATCTTCCTCGCGAGCAGTCGATGGCGATTGAGGAATGGATAGCAGCAAACGGTAGAGTGGTGGACGATGAGGCCGGGGCTAAACTGGCGGCTGACGAGTGGCGTAGGACGATAGATGAGGGCGGACGGTGAGCTCTGGCGAGCTCGTCGAGCTCTAGCATGCTCGTCGTGTAAGACCCCCCTCCTGGAACACAAGACACGGCACTAGAGGGGTCTTATGCCCAAAACAACTTCCTTGCGGTAGCACTAACACACGGGCTAGCCTGTACCACAAGACGCCTATTCTGCCAGCTATAACCAATATCATACATTGCCAACCCAACCAAAATATAACACAGAAGTCAAATCCACACAAAGCATATAGTCCATAATATCATAAATAAAGAAGCTACAACAAGCTTCTAATATCAGAGTACGTAAACAGTTGTTTGCCCAAAAAGGGCTACATCAAAAACCTCTCACACTCACATCTGTAATTGACGGTAGAGACGGTACCATCCCCTAAGGCCCTGATGTCTTGGCCTGGGTGTCCAGCTGCAAAAACTGCTGCTCCACCTGCGGGATTTTCTCCTAAAAAGGAAGACGTAGCAACTGTTAGTCATAAAGACTAAGTGGCTTCTCATCCACTCCCCGGTGACTCCTCGGCACTAGGCGGAGAAAGGAACAGGGTACAATATATATAAATTATAGGTACAAGCAGGTGGTATAATCTGAATAACACAATGTAAATAAAGCAGCGTAATAAATGAGCAACCACTTATTCTAACAACTCTACCATCTATAACAGTATGAGAGTATAATGTTATAACAGTGAGTAACTCAACTTATATGAATGCCCATACAAACATATAAGTTGAGGATCGTTCAGCAGTAAGTAACTCATCGTATAGGAGTGCCCATACAAACTTATACGATGAGAATCTTGTGTATGCAATGAATTGTAATGACATGTATGCAATGAAATGACTCACCCATGATCACGCACATGCAATCGCTATGTCGACATAGACTTGTAGTTCCCACTTTTCGAGCAGGTAGCTAACCTCTCAGGAGTCATCCATCGTGGCCAGACGGTGACAGTAGAGCATGCATCTCCACTACTAGGCTGGTATCAACACTACCTGGCCTAGGCCTTCATACGCCTCAATGCTAAAAACACAATAGCGGAGCTCACATATATACTAAGGCTCAGCGGGTGTCTCGGGTGGATGTGCACCGAGATCCTAGCCCCGAATTGGCCTAATGTGTGATACGGAAGGAGCCTCAGAAATTAGCACGAGGACCAAGCCTAACCGTTCACTTGACACAGAAGGAGCCTCGGGACGTGAACACCGAGGAACAAGCCCAACCGCCCAAGGTCTAGCTGTCAACTCACATCGGTGTGACGATTGGTGAGCCCGTAGACCTACCACACTATCCTTAACCCAGGATTATGTCACTGTGTGTCGACTCACACCGCATGCAATACAAACACATCGTGGTATGGAAGGAGCCTCGGAAACGAGCATGAGGACCAAGCCCAACCGACCACTTGGAACGGAAGGAGCCTCGGGATATGAACACCGAGGACCAAGCCCAACCGTCCATTTATGATTCTTCCCAACACTACCAACCAGTGCGATCAGATATCCGCACTCACCCTTTTCACAATCCGGTGCCCAAGGCACCTCAAGGGTTTACCACAAACACAGGTGGCGAACCACCACATACAATGGACCATTTTAGAATCCCTTATATGTCAAGCCTCAAGACCATGATTACATCTAATGCTAAGGTCACATAACTTTAACATCACCACTTGCATCTCCTTCACCAAAATCAATCATTTATGTACACATGAGTTAACCATCAATTTAACACCTCACATGTTCATACAACCAACACTGAACAATCACCCAAGCTCTAGTAAATCTTGTTATTAAATGAATAATTACCCTTCGTTCATTAACCCCCACCAAGTCGTTTCGTTAAACCACGTACCATTTCGCCATTTGTTTACGTGGAGTCTATCCACTAATTTCATCATGTGTTGAATCATCACAATTAGGCATATTATGAATCGCCTACAACTTAACGTCGGATTGTTATAAAACCTCTTCAGAGTCCAAACCCAACATTACACTTACCCAGGAATTTCAGGTGCAGAACACCTGCTGGGCAGCAACTTTGACCGTAGATTACCGTGGCTACAGGAATCCGGCGAGTGCATGTAACAACTCGATGGAAAGTTATTTCTGTGGGCTACAACTTTCATGTTCAGTCTATAACCCAGATCAGACTGTATCATACATGAAATTGGCTCCAAAGCCTGCTGCATACAGAATACAATTTCTGCACGCTTAGTTATACAGCCCTCTACTTCGATCAGACATTTCCGTGGCTACAGACTTCACCCGAAGGCGTGTAACCACTCGTCGGAAAGGTAATTCCAAGGTCTATGACTCCTGTGTTTAGTCAGAAGCCCATATCTTACCGTATCTTGCCTGAAAATAGCCAAGAAGGTCGTTGCGTACAGAACACAGATTTTTGCACGGATCTTGAGGCGAAATGAATGGCATTGGTTCATCTTCCTCCTCAAGCCGATCTTCTCAAATCACAACCAGAAGTTCCTCCACCCTTATTCACCCTCTTAAGGCTATTCCTATTCATGAAACCACCCCCATCATCACTTTGAAGGAAGGGGAGGTTAAAGATGACTAACCATTAGAACACAAGTTCTAGCATGGCCCTCCTAGAAACCTTCATCTAACACTTCAAGACTCATTTGAGTTGATTTCTCGCCTAATAATAACTATGGATCTAGCACCAAGGGAGAGGGGAGGAAGCTCACCGCATTTCCAGCGGTTCCACCATTTCCAACCATAGATCTTTTCCTTCTTCTAGTCGGCATCCCTTTTCCTTGGCGGCGGTGGCGATTCCTCACGGAGTTTGGTTGGCTCCAGCAAGCTTCCCTCCTCCAGAAGTTTTCTCCAGCAGATGTGGCTTGGAAGAGAATGAAAACGGCTAGGGTTTCATTTTGCCCTTTTTATTCAGAGGTGACACGGGTAGGGACACGCCTATGTCCTTACCCGTGTCCTTCTCTTGCGAAACATCGTCAACGGTTTGACTGCCATTTCATGCACATACACGGGTACTGACATGCCCATGTCTGTACTTGTGTCCACGTGACACGGAGGTTGTTATGGCCGTGTCGATACCTGTGTCCTGCTTGGGACACCTTTCGTCGACCTTGCCTCGATGCACACGGGTAGGGACACGCCAGTGTCTCTACCCGTGTCCTTCTCTGGAAAAACCACTCAACGTCATGCCACTCAAATCCATGGCACTCAAAGCCACGACACACGGCTAGGGACACGCCCGTGTCTCTACACGTGTCCTTCTCGGGACAAACCACTCAATGCCATGCCACTCAAAGCCATGGCACTTAAAGCCACGACACACGGGTAGGGAGACGCCCGTGTCTCTACCCGTGTCCTTCTCGGGACAAATCACTCAACTCCATGCCACTCAAAGCCATTGCACTCAGAGCCACGACACATGGGTTGGGACACGCCCGTGTCTCTACCCTTGTCCTTCTCGGGACAAACCACTCAATGCCATGCCACTCAAAGCCATGACACTCAAAGCCATTGCACTCAAAGCCCTGACACACAGGTAGGGACACGCCCGTGTCTCTACCCGTGTCCTACACAGGCCTAACTTCATTTTTCCCACGAGTGTGCGCCTGATCGACTACACTCTCTGAGCCTAAATCAGCTCTCCTAACTCAAAAGCGCGCACAAGGGGCCTAGCGCGATTCGGGACGTTACAAATCCTATAAACAAAATAAAAGATTTCGTCCCCGAAATCAGGTTAAGGCTACGGGGAGAGAAAAGCATAAAATAAACATGACATGACAAAAAATAAAATATGCTTTTAAAGGTTACCTTGATGGAATAGCTCCGGGTAGCGCTTTTGCATCAAGCCTACCGGCTCCCACGTATACTCCTCTTTCCCATTATTGGACCACGGCACTTTCACTAGAGGAACACTTTTGCGGCACAAGGTCCTCGTTTCGCTGTCCACTATCCGCACAGGCTCTAGTCGCACTGACCTATCAGTCTCAACTACTCCGTCAGTGGTTGGGACATATTGTTCGGGCCGCAACAACGCCTTTCAGAGTGACGACACATGGAACACGTCATGAAGATTCTCCAACTCCGGCGGTAACTCCAACCGATATGCCAATGGGCCAATCCTTTCAAATATGATGTAGGGCCCAACGTACCTTGGGCTGAGCTTCTTCACACCACGTACCCGAGATACTCCATGCATCGGCCTGATCTTTAAAAATACCTTGTCTCCCACTTTAAATTCCACCATCCGGTGCTTTGCATTATAGTATTTTGCTTGGCGACTTTGAGCCTCGAGCATGCGGTCCTGTATTATCCTCACAGCCACATCAGTATCATCTATGTATTCAACTCCCAAAGCCTTCGGATCTTCATCCTGCACCCAAGACAAGGGTGTTCTACACCTTCCGTAAAGGGCTTCATGGGGCGCCATCCCGATGCTAGCTTGATGGATGTTATTGTATGAGAATTCTACCAAGGGTCCGCCTTTCCCACGGATCTCCTCTATCCAACACACACAACCTCAATAAGTCTTCCAATGTCTGGATAGTCCTTTCAAATTTCCCGTCAGTCTGAGGGTGAAACGTTGTACTGAAGTTAAGGCGCGAACCCAAATATGCCTACACAACCTTCCATTCCCTAGAGGTAAATCGACCATCCCGGTCAGAAATGATTGTCTTTCGCACGCCATGATACTGTACGAATTGTTCCACAAAAAGGCGTACTAAACCATCCACGTGTTCTTCTTTATTCATAGGTATGAACCAGGCTACCTTTGTCAAGCAATCAACGATTACCCATATCGAATCATTCCCTGAGTGGGAGCGAGGTAAACCATGGACGAAGTCCATGGAGACGTCCTCGAACTTCCACTCGGGGATGGGCAATGACTGCAACAATCCACCGGGGCTCCTGCATTCTGCCTTCACCCTTTAACAGGCCTCGCAATGCATAACAAAATACCTAACGCCTTTCTTCATTCCCGACCAACACAGGGTCTTCCGCAAGTCGGCGTACATCTTAGCAATCCCAGGGTGCACAAAATACTGAGAGAAGTGTGCCTCTCTCAAGATATCTTCCCGAATTTTACCACCCTTGGGAATGTAAAGCTGGATACGAAAATGAACAAGGTCGTCCTTTAGAGAGTACTCTCTAGTTATCCCGTCTTCAATTGACTTTATTTCCGGGGCCAAAGCCTTATCCCTTCCTTGCCTCGCCCGGATCCGGTCTCGAACATCGCAAACTATGCTCATCGTGGCCAAGTATTTCGTATACCCATCCGGTTGATCCTTATACACCAAGGTGATCTCCATCTCCTCAAGCATCCGAGCTAACTCCATACGCATCAACCGGGACTCGAGGCTTGTTTATGGTACCTTCTTGCTCAAAGCATCAGCTACGGAATTTACTTTTCTGGGGTGGTAGTTCAGGGTGTATTCATAATCGCACAAAAACTCCAACCACCGCCGCTATCTTAGATTCAATTCCTTCTAGGTATGGACGTACTTTAAGTTCTTATGATCCGAGAAGATTTCACAGTTTACGCCGTATAGGTAGTGCCTCCAAATATTCAAGGCGAACACTACTGCTCCCAGCTCCAAATTATGTACTGGATAGTTGATTTCATGCTTATTCAGTTGTCTTGAAGCATAAGCGATCACATGCCCATGCTGTATCAATACCGTTCCCATTCCTTGATTTGATGCGTCCATGTAAACTTGAAATCCCTCCTTCCCGGATTGAAGGGCTAGGATGGGTGCGGATGTAAGTCTGTCCTTTAGTTCTTGGAACGTCGCTTCACATTGGGGTGTCCACTCATACGGAACACCTTTCTTTGTTAGGGAAGTAAGAGGAAGAGAGATCTTTGAGAATCCCTTTACGAACTTGCGGTAGTACCCGACAAGTCCAAGGAAACTCCGCACGTCGGCCGCCGACTTCAAAGGCAACCACTCCTTCACGGCACGCACTTTGGCCGGATCTACAGCTAGACCAGCCCCACTTATCACGTGACCCAAGAAAGAAACCTCCTTAAGCCAGAATTCAAACTTGCTGAACTTGGCGAACAGGGCATGCTCTTTTAACTTCTTCAGTACTAGGGCCAGATGCCCGGCATGTTCTTCCTCCGTCTTGGAGTAGACCAAGATGTCATCGATAAAAACAATGACGAAGACATCCAGATAGGGCTCAAACACTTTGTTCATCAAGCTCATGAAAGCTGATTGGGCATTTGTGAGCCCAAACGGCATCACTGTGAACTCATACAAGTTGTACCTTGAGCTGAAAGCCATTTTCTGAATATCATCCTCTTGTATTCTTAGTTGATAATACCCCGAGCGAAAATCTAGCTTGGAAAAACAATGCACTCCCACCAGTTGATCGAACAACTCATCGCTCCGAGGTAACGGATAGGTGTTCCGTATCGTCAGTCGGTTGAGCTCCCGATAGTCTATGCATAATCGCAAGGTTCCATCTTTCTTCTTAACGAATAGAACAGGAGCTACCCAAGGTGATGACCTGGGGCGAACAAACCCCTATTCTACCAACTCTTATAGTTGCACTCTAAACTCTGCGAGTTCCTTTGGGTCCATCCATTAAGGGGTCCTAGAGACAGGCTTGGCTCCTAGTACTAACTTGATTTGAAAATCTACTTCTCTATACGGGGGTAATCCTGGAAATTTCTCAGGAAATACCTCGGGAAAGTCCCGCACTACCCGCCCGTCCTTGATATCCAACGTTAACTCCTTCCACTCGAAATAAGTCATGAAAACTTCATCCCCCTTCATGTGGGCTTTTAAAGCCTGGACCGAGGATAACATCATACGGGGCGCGAAGTTAATACCTTAAAAAATGACCTCCAAGCCTCCATGTTTCAACGAGATCCACTTCTACTTGCAGTCAATCTTTGCATAGTGCCACTCCAGCTATGTCATGACCAGAATGAGGTCGAACTCTGGCATTCTCAAGACTATGGCAGGGGTGTCGAAGAGCTTTCCTTCAAGGAGAACCTCAAACTCGCACTTTGCGGTTGCCGTCATCTCCAATCCGTCTTGAAGGCGCACCCTTCGAGTAGTACCAGTAAAGTATTGCACTCCATCTGTATTGTTGGTACCCTAGTTTTGATTTGAGTTCAGTCTTCTCTTTTAGTCTCTTGACCCAAGATTTATCTATGGTCAAAGGTTAGTTGTTTAGTTAGTTTGCTCTAGTTTAGACTTGTCACTTTTCCAGATGAATATTTGGTTAAGTTGTTTTTTGTTCGACTATGGTCGAACGTCGCTCGACTAGCGTCGATCAGCCGATCGACGATCGTCTTCCTGATAGCTCGACTATCTACGTGATAGGTCGACTATCTGTTGTCTTTGATAGTTCGACTATCTGTTGATAGGTCGACTATCTGTTTTGGTTGATAACTCGACTATCTGTTAGATAGGTCGACTATCTATTTTCTTTGATAGTTCGACAATCTGTTTGATAGGTCGACTATCTGCTTTCTTTGATAGTTTGACTATCTGTTGATAGGTCGACTATCTGCTCTTCTTGATAGTTCAACTATCTGCTTGGATAGTTCAACTATCTGATAGTTCGACTATCTGTTTGATAGGTCAACTATCTGTTTTCTTTGATAGTTCGACTATCTGTTGATAGGTCGACTATCTGCTCTTCTTGATAGTTCAACTATCTGCTTGGATAGTTCAACTATCTGATAGTTTGACTATCTGTTTGATAGGTCGACTATCTGTTCTCTTTGATAGTTTGACTATCTGCTTGGATAGTTCAACTATCTGATAGTTCGACTATCTGTTGATAGGTCGACTATCTGTTTTGGTTGATAGCTCGACTATCTGTTTGATAGGTCGACTATCTGCTTTCTTTGATAGTTCGACTATCTGTTTGATAGGTCGACTATCTGTTTTCTTTGATAGTTCGACTATCTGTTTGATAGGTCGACTATCTGCTTTCTTTGATAGTTTGACTATCTGTTTGATAAGTCGACTATCTGTTTTCTTTGATAGTTCGACTATCTGTTTGATAGGTCGACTATCTGTTTTCTGTGATAGTTCGACTATCTGTTTGATAGGTCGACTATCTGCTTTCTTTGATAGTTCGACTATCTGTTTGATAGGTCGACTATCTGTTTTCTTTGATAGTTCGACTATCTGTCCTAATAGATCGACTATCTGATAGCTCGACTATCTGTCCTGATAGTTCGACTATCTGCTGTGGTAGTTCGACTATCTTCTTTGATAGTTCGACTATCTATATCGTTCGACTATCTGTCTGATAGGTCGACGATCTCTGTGCTTCGGTCGACGATCTCTGAGGGTCGTTCGACGTTTTGCTGTATGTCTTGAGTAATTTTGTCATCTTCTATGATGTGATTTATTTCATTTTTATTTTGGCATATTTTATAAAAGATTATTTGAATAAATTTATGATATTATTTCCATGCAATATCTGCTCCATCCCTTATGCATGAGCCAATCTTTTTCTGACAAAGTTGTTTGTCTTATTAGTTGAGATATGTTTTCTGCTTTATCTGTCAGGCTGTCCTTTATAGCCGTTAGACTCAAAAAGTCTTCCTTGGCCGTAAAGAGTCCTTTCTGATGTGATCTTTTTCTAGCCCCTTCTTATTTGATTGGTTATACAGCTTCTTAGAAAGCTTTATCCTCTTATAGTATGTCTGTTTGCAGGATTTGTTTTTGCTTTATGCTATTTGCAGCCCAGCTTGTAGATTTCAGTAGAAGACAAGATTCAAACTCAAATTAAAAGCCGTTGCAAAGGCTCATATAAAAAGAGCTTCTTTTTGAAAGAAGAAAACACAGTACCCAGATCATATACTCTCAGCAGCATAGAGAAATAGAAAAAGCAAGAAAGTTCTACTGCTCTCAGCTCGTTCACATCCAACTAAGAAGAAGTTTTTAGCTCTTCATTCTTCTTCATCCTGAGTTCATTCTGCTTACAGGAAGATTTTCACTCAGTGCTTTTTGAAGAAGAAGAAGAAGAAGAAGATAGCTGCCTGAAGAAGAATTTTCATTTCATATTTATTATCTTCTTGTAGCGTTTTCCTTCAGATTTTCTGAAGTGTTTTCTGCACTGAAGCAAGACTTCACCTGGACATTCTTGTAGCCAGGGGGAGCCTTGACTCTTTAGAGCTTTCTAGCTCAGTGCAAGTTCTTGAGCTTCTCTAATTCTATTTAAAATAGAGAAGACATTTTAACCTCCTTTCCCCCTCCTGTAAAGGGTTATTACTCCCTTCAAAAGTATACCTTGGTGGCAGGGCACCTGATCTAAAACCTGTGTTGGTTTTTAGACACCTGATCAAAAGTCTAAAGGGTTTCTAGATCTACCTGAAGCAGATCTTGTTAGTGGCAGGGCACCTGATCAAAAACCTGAGTGGATTCCTACCTTGTTGGTAAAAGAGTGGACGTACCCAAGTTGTTTGGGGAACCACTATAAATTCCCTTGTGTCGTCTGGTTGTTTGATTTATTACTTGTGTTGTTGGCTGTGATTAGTTTTAACTAGATTTGTTAGTTGCTGTTTAGGATTCCAAGCCTTAACTGTAATTATAGTTGGCTGCCTTTTGTGCACAACACTTGTGTTAGGCTTTAGGGTTACTTCTCAAATATCTATAACCTTCATTCCGCAATTAACTCCAAGGTATTTGAGTAGACAGTCAGCTTTGCTAGTGCAATTTTTGATTAATCTATTCACCCCCCCCCCCCCTCTAGAGTAGTATCTATCCCTTTTCTTTCAATTGGTATCAGAGCGAGATTGTCTGACTGTATAGGCTAACACCTAGTCACAAGATCCTGATAGATACCGAGGATTATAGATATTCACTTTCACTATCATGGACCAGTTAGGGGTTTCCCTAGCACCAGACCTCCAGCATGCAACTTAGCTAAGTTTAGCATCTGGAAGGCAAGGATTAAGTTATATATGAACTCTATTGATGAGAGTATTTTTGCTTCTATTTTGATAGGACCACCAAGAGCACCTGCTGCAGCTACTGCTTCATCATCAACTGATATGAGTGCAGTGCCTCCTCTAGATTACAATGATGAATACAAAAAGGCAAAGATAGTAGATGCTAAGGCAATGAACATTCTGGCTCAGACAATGTCTGATGAAGTATTCCAGAAGGTTGCTGACTGCTCCTCAGCAAAAGCAATGTGGGATACACTGAACCAGATTGTAGCTGGTTCAGTTGATGAAAGGAAGGACAGAAGGTCCAACCTTATCTCCCAGTATGAAAACTTCAAAAAAACTAATGTTGAATCAGTTGAAGCAATGTACACAAGGCTCAGCTCAATCATCAATGAGTTGAGGACTCTTGACAAGGATATATCATTGACAGAGGTCAATGATAAGATTCTTATGTGCTTCCCTAGCACATGGGATCTGAGGATCTGGCCTATCAAGGAGGCCAGAAGCACAACAAAAATCTCAACAGAAGCCCTTCTAGGCAAGCTCAAGTCCTTTGAGCAAGTGCTGAAGTCCAGGGAAGCTGAGGCTGAAGCAAAGACTCCAACTCCCACAAGAAAAGAGCAAACCCTTGCTCTCAAATCTGCTGATGCTTCTGAAGGAAGCCAGTCCAATGAGGAACTGATGGCATTATTTGCCAAAAGGTTTCTCAAGATGGGAAGGAAAGAATTCAGAAAGAAATCTTCAAAATATGAAGAAAAACCAAGGTATGATCGTACTCCTACTAAAGAAATAATTTGCTATGGTTGCAGGAAGCCTGGACATAATCTTCCAGACTGTCCAGAGAAAAAGAATAAAGAGAAAAGGAAAGACAAGGATCAGCATAGGAAGCATTCCAAGCCATCCTCCTACAAGAACAAAAAGAAGGAGAGAGGTTTTGTTGCTGAAACCTGGAGCGATTCTGATGAGGAATCTTCCTCCTCAAGCTACAGTGAGGATGAGGAAGAAAAGAAGGCAAAGGAAGTTTGCCTGATGGCAATTGATGCCTGCAGCGATTACTCAGCTGCAGAGAATTCAGATTCTGATGAAGAAATGCCAACAGAAGAGGAGGTATTGTCATCTTATGATTTTACATCTGCTGAATTTAAATTAGATTTTAAATCTTTATGTTTAGATTTAATTAGTTCTGAAAAGGAAATAAAAGAACTTAGAAATAAACTAGCTGAATCTGAATTAATTTCTATTGAAAACATTAGGTTAACAGCAGAACTCACTAATTCTAGTGAAGAAATAAAATTCCTTAAGAATGAATTAGCTAAGTCCAAAAGGTTAGAAGAATCTCTGAATGATAGAAGCCTTAAGTTGCTTGAAATAACCAGCATGTCTAACACTAGGTCAGGCAATACTAAATTAGGCTTAGGAGCATCTTCTAGTGAACCCCCAATCATTCTTAAAAACCATCTTTCAACTCCAGTGAATTTTATTTCAGCTAGTGGAATAAAAAACACTGAGCAAGTTAATCAGGTTAATAAAGCTTTAAATAAAGCTAAGAGAGAGAAAAGAAAACAAAAGTTTAAGGAAATACAAAGAGCGTCGAACGCTGCTCGACGATCGCATGCCCAGTGGTCGAATGGAGATCGACGATCTGGGCACCCATCGTCGAACGTTGATCGACGTTTTCAACATGAATTTCAAAACTTCAACCAGAACTTTAGAAACCCGAATGTAAATAGAAACCCTAGGTTCATTGACCCATCATCTGCATGGAGAATCCCACCCAGGAGATCTTACCCGTTAGGTTATCACCCTCAACCTGCTTATTCATTTATTTCCAGTTTTTCTTATGTGAAAAACAAGGGACCCAAGGTTACCTGGGTCCACAATGTTTAACTTATTTTTCTACAGGTAAAGACCTATCCTATCACTCAGAATAAGTGGTATTTGGATAGTGGTTGCTCCAAGCATATGACAGGAAATAAAGAACATCTGTCAAGGTTCAAGGCCAAGCTTGGCCCAAAGGTAATCTTTGGAGATTCAAGCTGTGGTCAAACTGAAGGCTATGGCAGGATGACAATTGGAGCTGTAACATTCAAGAGAGTTGCTTATGTAACTGGACTGAAGCACAATCTCATTTCAGTAAGTCAGTTATGTGATGCTGGATACCAGATATCATTTTCTAACTCTCTTTGTAATATTACTTTAAATAATAATGTTGTGTTAGTAGGTATTAGACAAGGTAATATTTACTTAGTAGATTTTAACTCAACTCACTCTGAAATCTGCTTATTTAATGAAGTAACAAATAACAATACTTTATGGCATAAAAGGCTTAGCCATGTTAACCTCAAGAATATATCTAGGTTATCTAAACACAACCTTGTTAGAGGTTTACCTTCTAGCCCCTACAAGAAGGAGAGCTTATGCAAGGCTTGTCAATTAGGCAAGCAAACCAAGAATTCATTTAAATCAGTAAATAAAAGTGATTCTCCTAGAATTCTGTATTTATTACATTTGGACCTATTTGGCCTAATAAATGTACAGAGTTTAGGAGGGAAGTATTACACCCTAGTCATTGTAGATGACTTCTCTAGGTTCAGTTGGGTGTTCTTTTTGAGAACTAAGGCTGATAACTTCAAAGCCCTTACAGATTTTCTATTATGTGTGCAGACTGAGTACTCTACTCATGTGGCCTTGATTAGAAGTGATCATGGTACTGAGTTTGACTCTCTTCTCATGCAAGAATTCTGTGAGAGAGAAGGTATCAAACATAGCTTCTCAGCTCCTAGAACTCCCTAACAAAATGGGGTAGTGGAAAGGAAAAACAGAACCCTGATTGAAGCTGCAGGAACATTATTGGCAGATGCTAATATGCCTCTTTCCTATTGGGCAGAAGCTGTTAGTACAGCCAACTATGTCTTGAATAGAAGTCTTATACACAAGCTTAAGTGTAAAACTCCTTATGAGTTACTTAAAGGAAAGAAATCTAAAATAAATTATTTTAGAGTATTTAGTTGTGTAGTTTATATTCATAATAATAATAAAGAATACCTTAGAAAGTTTGAAGCAAAAGCTTCAATGGGAATTTTTCTTGGATATTCCCAAGTAAGCAAAGCTTATAGGGTATTTAATAAATCAGCTTCTAAAATTGAAGAGTCTGTTCATGTGTCTTTTATGAATCTCAGATGTTTTACAAGGAGAACGAAACTTCCCCTTCCTCAAGTTCATTGTAGGTACCAGAATCTAGCAAAGATGTTACTCAAGAGATTCTCCATCTATCAACTCTTCATATCACTGAATTAGACAGTGATGAAGACCGTGCAGAAGCTGTTGTTGTTCCACCAATAGTAGATCAAATTCCTCCTGAGGAATTAATCCCAACTATTGCTGAAGATCACATCCCACCTGCTGATGTTGTCACACATATAGATCATCCTACATCTCAAGTGATAGGAGACATATCAGCTGGTGTTCAAACAACACATCAATTGAGACAGGATGTGATGCATGCTTGTTTCCTTTCACAGATTGAGCCCCTCACCATTAAAGATGCTGAGCTAGATCCCCACTGGATCATTGCTATGCAAGAGGAACTCAATCAGTTTGAAAGATGTAAAGTATGGACTTTGGTTCCAAGACCTAAAGGCCAACTGATCATAGGCACCAAGTGGGTGTATAGAAACAAGTTGGATGCAAATGGAATCATTGTAAGGAACAAAGCTAGGCTTGTAGCTCAGGGCTACAGACAGGAGGAAGGTATAGATTATGACCAAACCTTTGCTCCTATTGCAAGGCTAGAGGCAATAAGGATCTTTCTAGCCTATGCAGCCTATATGAAGTTTAAAGTTTTTCAGATGGATGTCAAAAGTGCCTTTCTAAATGATGAGCTAAAGGAAGAGGTATTTGTTGAACAACCACCTGGGTTTGTTTCTTCAACTCAGCCCTCACATGTTTTCAAGTTGTAAAAAGCTCTTTATGGACTCAAACAAGCACCCAGAGCCTGGTATGAGACTCTAGCTAGTTTCCTGTTAGAGCACAACTTTGTTAGGGGAGTAGTTGATAGAACCCTTTTCGTCAAGCACCACAAGGACACAATCCTGTTAGTTCAAGTGTATGTGGATGACATTATTTTTGGTTCCACTGATCCCAAACTGTGCAAAAAGTTCTATGACTTGATGCATTCTAAGTTTGAGATGAGTAGTATGGGTGAGCTGTCTTACTTTCTTGGTCTCCAAGTAAAGCAAGATGATGATGGCATCTTCATCTCCCAATCCAAATATGCCAAGGAATTGGTAAAGAAGTTTGGGATGGCTGATGCTTCAGCAATGCATACACCTATGGCTACTAATGTAGTTATAGATTCTGATGATCAGGGAAAGCCTGTTGATCAAAAGAATTATAGGGCCATTGTTGGTTCCCTATTGTATTTAACTGCAAGTAGGCCAGATATAATGTTTGCAACATGCCTTTGTGCTAGATTCCAGGTCAATCCCAAGGAATCTCATCTGATTCTTCTCAAGAGAATCTTGAGATACCTGAAGGGATGTCCAAATCTAGGACTTTGGTACCCAGCTGAATCAGAATTTGAGTTAATTGGATACTCTGATTCTGATTATGCTGGTTGTCGAGTTGATAGGAAAAGTACCTCAGGAACTTGTCAGTTCTTGGGAGAGAGATTGGTCTCTTGGTTCTGTAAGAAGCAGGCTTCTGTCTCAACTTCAACTGCAGAAGCTGAATATATAGCAGCTGCTAGTTGTTGTTCACAGATCCTGTGGATTCAAAACCAGCTTTTGGATTATGGGTACACACACAAGAACACAAAAATCATGTGTGATAGTACCAATGCTATATCTATTGCACAAAATCCTGTGCACCACTCTAGAACGAAACACATTGAGATCCAGCACCATTTCCTGAGAGATTGTGTGGAAAAGAACAAGATCAGTCTTGAGTTCATATCCACTGACCTTCAGAGAGGTGATATATTCACCAAGCCCTTAGATGAACAGAAGCATCTGTTCTTTTTGGTTCAACTAGGCATGATTAATGGAAGAGACTAAGTGTGACGTCTGCCTTGTTGAAACTTGTTTGAAGATCGTCGAACGACGCTCGAAGATAGTCGATCGGATCAAGCCTATCGTTGACCTATGGTTGATGATAGCTTATCTTCTTGAAGATCGTCGACCGACGTTCGAAGATCGTCGAACAGGTCGAGCCTATCGTCGATCTATGGTTGACGAAAGCTTGTTGTTTGTGAAGACAGAAATAGTCGAACGATGGATCGACTACTCTGCCTCAGGAACGATCGTCAAACGACCGTTCGACCATCGTCTCCAGTATCTTTTAAATAGATCGACGATCGTTGTTTTAATATAAAGCCGATGGTCGACCTAGGATAAGAGATCTTTCTTTTTATCGTCGACGGAGAGCGTCTTCTCGCATTCCGTCTTCCTACTTGCTCTTTGTCTCGCGATTTCTGTCATTTCGCATTCGCTGTCTCCCTCGTCTTCTCCAGCCCCTTCGATGGCGATAGCTCCAGCTCTCCTGACAGTGGTGAAGTTTGATGCTGGCTTCAGTGTGGATTTCGATTCCTTCAACTGCTGTGAATCTGCAATTGTGGAAATTCTCAACCTATGCAAAGATCAAGGTTTGGAAAAGCTCATGTCCTCCAGGATAAAGATAAACATTCCCGAGATCAAAGAATGGGCATTTACTTCGTCCTCCAATGACGAATCAATGACCAGAACAATTGGCGGAGAAGAGGTAACTTTGACTCCCGCCATTTTAACTGAAATTTTTGGATTGTTAAATGGGGAAGAAGATTACGAGCAAGATACCCCAGAGTTTGGGAGAATGCTGACAGAGTTAGGACATGCCGACGGCATTCCTACTAAGCTGCTAAAGGTAAATTTTCCGTTGAAGATTAAGTTCCTTGTTGAACTCGTCGGAAAAGTGCTACTGGGAAAGCACTCTGCCCATGACAATATTACAAGGCAACAGTTTGCCCTAATGTGTGCAATTGTGAACAAAATGAAGATTAACTGGGCAGGAGTATTGTTTGATTTAATAAGGAAAAAAGAACAGCAAGAAGGAAGTCACCCTAGGTAGGGTGCTTGGGATTTTTCTGATGGAAAAATATCCCCATTTGTTAGTTTCAGCTGCTACTTCCATCAATGTCAGCAAGAAGATGGACTCAACCTTGTTCGCCAAGTGGAAAAGGACTTTTTTGAAGCCCGCTCCAGCAGGGGTTACTCCAACTGCATCTGAGAGCACCAGGACTGCTTCAGTCACTCCACTCCTTCAAGAAGTTGGCTCAGCAAATCTCTCCCTTCCATCTTCTTCATCTGCATTACCGTCTACTTCAGTTGAAGTTCCATCAACTTCAATTGAAGTACGACCTTCTGCTTCTCATCTTCCTGATTCATCTACAATTCTCCATGCATCACCTCCTGCATCTCCTCTCCCTTCTCATCTTGCTAGGATATCTCATCCTAGTTTTGATTTGTTGGTTTCTGAGATATCCACTCCTCCTCAGTCACTAATTCCTTTTTCAGATCACATTGATCATCTTGCATCCACCCATCATTCTCCAGTTCACTCTTCATCTCCAGTTCACTCTCCAGTTCATCAAGAATACACCATTCCTGCTGATCATCAATCCACTGAGATTCCCCCATCATCATTTGAAATCACTCCAGCATTCATTTCTAGCATCTTGGAGTTAATTACTCCTTCAATCAAAATTATGATTGAAGAGGCAATTGCTCCCCTTGCATCCTCCATCTCTTCTTTGACTGCTGTCATCCAAGCTCTATCAAAATCTGCTGAGCCCTCTTCATCTAGGGGCCTGGTTTCAGTATCTACTGAAATCGGGCAGGGGGAGACGCTTTATGAAGATGCCTCTGAGCTGCCCTTGGCCTCCCCTCCTGCAGATCCTCCTGCAGTTGTAGAGAAAGAGATAGAAGAATTAGCTCCTCCTCCATTGTCTGAAACAGAGATTTCTGATGTTGTAATGAAGTCTGAATTTATTGTCAAAGTATGCCTAGAAGAATGCTCCACTCCCCTGGTCGCCCTATACCTAGAAGGAGTTATTACTTCCTTCCTAGATGAATTATGGGAGTTAGGACACTCAAAGGACAATTATGAAGGTATCCCTTTTACTCACTTTTTAGACTTGATAACTGATATGCTAGTATGGGAATACCTGGAAGGAATGATTCGATGTCATTTAGCAAATTTTTGTTCATAATACTACAGATAAAATGGAAGAAGTATTAGATGTTCAAGAGCTTGATCACCAACCAGCTCCAGAAGTTCAAACTGAACCAGAACCAGTTGTTCAAGTTTTTGAGGCTGCTCAGCCAGCTCTGCTAGCAGTGCAAGTAGAACTGGTCCCCATGACAGTTTCTGATCAACAAGAAAAGGCTTCAGATGTTCAAATTGAAAAGTCTACCATCTGGGATGACTCTCCTAGGTTAGATTTAGATACCATTCTGGCACAGGATGCCATGGAAGAAGAATTAGAAAAAGCTTCCCTAAAAGAGAAGGAAAGAGCTGTGCAAGAGGCAATTGATCCGTATAATCTTCCTATTTCTTCAAATTCTGAGGATGAGATTGATTCTGATGAATCTGATGAGTCTAAGAGAAAATGATCTGCTAAAAAGAAAAGGAAAGTTGTGGCTCCTCCTCCTCCAAATCCTGATAATGATACTCCCTATTATATCCTGAAAGGCATTGATCCTAAATCTAAAGAATTCCAACACTGGATGGCATTTTCTAAAAATCAGCAGAAGTAAAGAAAGAAGTCAAAGAGGTATGACAGTCCTGTCCCAAGATGGACTCCTAGAGGTCCTCCTCCTCCACCTCCCAGTGCAGGAGCCTCTGGAAACCTATCTGCAAATCCTTCTGCTCAGTCTGACAAATTCAACCCATCTCAGTCATCACAAAGGAAAAGTTCTCAAGGATATCAAGGTAGAACTCAATCTGGATATCAAAGACTTGATGCTGATGTTAAGGAATAAGTAAAGGAGGTGGTTTATCAAAGACCAACTTTTTCTCCTCCTCCTTCCAAAGAACTCAAGAGCTCAACCTCTCCAAAGCCAGATCATGCTGTGAAGGCTGTTTCAAAAGGTAAGCGAATTATTTTCTCTGAAAAATCTAGCAAGAAATTTGCTGAGTTTGTTCCTCCTTCTTATCTAGTTATTCAGGAAAAAGAGCCAGCTGAAAGTCTGCTAGATATGTCTATTAAGTTTAAAGCTGTGAAACCTGTTGATACAACCTCTGAAAATGTGTATGAAAGCCCAGAGCTTGATCCTGATTTCAGGATGGCTCGTTTTCTTGAACTTGTTGGTTCAGCCAAAATTAAGAAAGCTAAAGCTGAAGGCAAAGACACTGCATGATTAACCACTATGTCAAAATTCAGAATGAAGGAGCTTGATAAATTCTAGGTTAGACCTGAGGTATTTGACCCTTCAAAATACATGGAAAAGCATCCTGAAGCAGTTGTCCCAAGGGCGTCTGAAACTAAAATCATTGGAGAATAAGACCTGAAGTTGTCAAGGAAAGAAGCTCTAGATCCTTCTAGAAAAATTACTTTTGTTTCTAGTTCTTCTGAACCTAAACCTAATTCTGAAGCATCTTAAAATTTCATTGATTGACAGTTATTTGCTTATCTGATTGATTGATGTTATCTGCTTAGTTATTTCCCTTCATGCACTTCATTTATTTTCAGTAATTAGTTTTGTGTGTTTTTGTTGTTGAGAGACTTAACTCAAATAGGGGGAGATTGTTGGTACCCTAGTTTTGATTTGATTTCAGTCTTCTCTTTTAGTCTCTTGACCCAAGATTTATCGATGGTCAAAGGTTAGTTGTTTAGTTAATTTGCTCTAGTTTAGACTTGTCACTTTTCCAGATGAATATTTGGTTAAGTTGTTTTTTGTTCGACTATGGTCAAACGTCGCTCGACTATCGTCGATCAGCCGATCGACGATCGTCTTCCTGATAGCTCGACTATCTGCGTGATAGGTCGACTATCTATTGTCATTGATAGTTCGACTATCTGTTGATAGGTCGACGATCTGTTTTGGTTGATAGCTCGACTATCTGTTTGATAGGTCGACTATCTGTTTTCTTTGATAGTTTGACTATCTGTTTGATAGGTCGACTATCTGCTTTCTTTGATAGTTCGACTATCTGTTGATAGGTCGACTATCTGCTCTTCTTGATAGTTCCACTATCTGCTTGGATAGTTCAACTATCTGATAGTTCGACTATCTGTTTGATAGGTCGACTATCGGTTTTCTTTGATAGTTCGACTATCTGTTGATAGGTCGACTATCTGCTCTTCTTGATAGTTCAACTATCTGCTTGGATAGTTCAACAATCTGATAGTTCGACTATCTGTTTGATAGGTCGACTATCTGTTCTCTTTGATAGTTCGACTATCTGCTTGGATAGTTCAACTATCTGATAGTTCGACTATCTGTTGATAGGTTGACTATCTGTTTTGGTTGATAGCTCGACTATCTGTTTGATAGGTCGACTATCTGCTTTCTTTGATAGTTCGACTATCTGTTTGATAGGTCGACTATCTGTTTTCTTTGATAGTTCGACTATCTGTTTGATAGGTCGACTATCTGCTTTCTTTGATAGTTCGACTATCTGTTTTCTTTGATAGTTCGACTATCTGTTTGATAGGTCGACTATCTGTTTTCTGTGATAGTTCGACTATCTGTTTGATAGGTCGACTATCTGTTTTCTTTGATAGTTCGACTATCTGTTTGATAGGTCGACTATCTGTTTTCTTTGATAGTTCGACTATCTGTCCTAATAGATCGACTATCTGATAGCTCGACTATCTGTCCTGATAGTTCAACTATCTGTTGTGGTAGTTCGACTATCTTCTTTGATAGTTCGACTATCTATATCGTTCGACTATTTGTCTGATAGGTCGACGATCTCTGTGCTTCGGTCGACGATCTCCGAGGGTCGTTCGACGTTTTGCTGTATGTCTTGAGTAATTTTGTCATCTTCTATGATGTGATTTATTTCATATTTATTTTGGCATATTTTATAAAAGATTATTTGAATAAATTTATGATATTATTTCCATGCAATATCTGCTCCATCCCTTATGCATGAGCCAATCTTTTTCTGACAAAGTTGTTTGTCTTATTAGTTGAGATATGTTTTCTGCTTTATCTGCCAGGCTGTCCTTTATAGCCGTTAGACTCAAAAAGTCTTTCTTGGCCGTAAAGAGTCCTTTCTGATGTGATCTTTTTCTAGCCCCTTCTTATCTGATTGGTTATGCAGCTTCTTAGAAAGCTTTATCCTCTTATAGTATGTCTGTCTGCAGGATTTGTTTTTGCTTTATGCTATTTGCAGCCCAGCTTGCAGATTTCAGTAGAAGACAAGATTCAAACTCAAATTAAAAGCCGTTGCAAAGGCTCATATAAAAAGAGCTTCTTTTTGAAAGAAGAAAACACAGTACCCAGATCATATACTCTCAGCAGCATAGAGAAATAGAAAAAGCAAGAAAGATCTACTGCTCTCAGCTCGTTCACATCCAACTGAGAAGAAGTTTTTAGCTCTTCATTCTTCTTCATCCTGAGTTCATCCTGCTTACAGGAAGATTTTCACTCAGTGCTTTTTGAAGAAGAAGAAGAAGATAGCTGCCTGAAGAAGAATTTTCATTTCATATTTATTATCTTCTTGTAGCTTTTTCCTTCAGATTTTCTGAAGTGTTTTCTGCACTAAAGCAAGACTTCACCTGGACATTCTTGTAGCCAGGGGGAGCCTTGACTCTTTAGAGCTTTCTAGCTCAGTGCAAGTTCTTGAGCTTCTCTAATTCTATTTAAAATAGAGAAGACATTTTAACCTCCTTTCCCCCTCCTGTAAAGGGTTATTACTCCCTTCAAAAGTATACCTTGGTGGCAGGGCACCTGATCAAAAACCTGTGTTAGTTTTTAGACACCTGATCAAAAGTCTAAAGGGTTTCTAGATCTACCTGAAGCAGATCTTATTGGTGGCAGGGCACCTGATCAAAAACCTGAGTGGATTCCTACCTTGTTGGTAGAAGAGTGGACGTACCCAAGTTGTTTTGGGAACCACTATAAATTCCCTTGTGTCGTCTTGTTGTTTGATTTATTACTTGTGTTGTTGGCTGTGATTTGTTTTAACTAGGTTTGCTAGTTGATGTTTAGGATTCCAAGCCTTAACTGTAATTATAGTTGGCTGCCTTTTGTGCACAACACTTGTGTTAGGCTTTAGGGTTACTTCTCAAATATCTATAACCTTCGTTCCGCAATTAACTCCAAGGGAGTTGAGTAGACAGTCAGCTTTGCTAGTGCAATTTTTGATTACTCTATTCACCCCCCCCCCCTCTAGAGTAGTATCTATCCCTTTTCTTTCATGTATCTTTGATGAAGTCTTCAGACAAAAAAGAGTGCGAGGCACCGGTGTCGAATAATGTATAGGCCGATTTTTCGCCGACCATCACGGTGCCTAAGCGTCAATAATAATTCTCAAGCAAGGCGTCTAGTATATCTTAAGCAACTCGAGGGTATTAATGAAAATAAAATGACTAACTGTGATCATAACTGCAATCACCTCCTGAGGGTTCTGCTCTTGAGTCATGTCCAAGACATACATCTGATCCTGAGCGGGCCCGGGGTTTCCTCCTTGTGGTCCTCCTCCTCGACCACGCATGTGCCCCCACCCTCGAGGAGCTACTGGAGGGAAAGCGAGAGGCGCATTTTCCAAATTATTGTGGGCAGTAGCGTCGAATGTGGCCCGGTTTGTTGCATTTGAAGCATACTCGCTCCTGCCGCCCACCGGGTTGCTGAAATTGTTGAGGTGGAGGCAATACTAGCGGTTGCGGAATTGGGTGCTCCATCCTAAAATTCTAGGGGAAACGCCTGCCACCTCTTCGATATCCTCTTCCTCCTATATTATCAAATCTCCTTCTATTGCTGGGGCCGGATTCTATCATGCCCTTAGCTGGCCTCTTACTACTTACCAAGTGGTCTGCTTTCAACCTCTTCGCCATGTCAATAATCTAGGCTAGACTGGAGTCCGCTATAAACAAAAGAGCTTGCCTCAGGGGGTCTCGAAAGCCTTTGTAGAATCGTTTTGCGTATCCTCTATCATCCAACTCATAAGAGTCAGCAAATCTAGATAAGTGTTGAAACTCTCGTTGGTATTCTGTCACCGACTTGGACCCTTGCTTCAGTTGCAAAAATCTCTCTTCAAGATTATCCCGAGCGGCCGAGGGGATGAAATGCTCTAAAAAGGCTTCAGAGAATTCGCTCCAACTGATATTCGTGTACACCCATCCTTGAAAAGTGGAGCCTATAAGGGACTTCCACCACCTTTTGGCGTGCAGCTCTAAGAGTGTCACTACAAGGATCACTGCCATGTTGTTTGTGCACCTTATTCCTGCCAACAGTTCTTGTACAGTGTCGAGCCATTCTTCTGCACGCACTGCTGACTCCGTCCCAAGGTAAGCAGGAGGGGAGAGAGCTCGAAAAGTGCTTAACCAAGTGGATCTCGGACCCTGCTGTTGTACAGGGGCTTGCTGGGATTGGGACCTGAAGGTGTCCAGGATAGCTGTGAGCATCTGTCCCAGCTCTGATTGTTTGAATTGTATAGGTACGGACGGGGCAGGGGTCCCCCTCACTGGCTCAACATGTACTGGGATCTACACGTAAGGTACAAACTTAAGGTTAGGTCGGTTAATCTAAGGTCAAAGATGGACAAACATAGTGTGAATTATATATAGGCACACCACTATTTCCGCTAAGTCAGTTTGACCGCAAACTGACTAATTGAACGAGGGTGGCACCATTGTTAAATGACTTCTTCGATTTAGTATCGTAGCAAGCTGATACCATTTGTAAGACCCCCCCCCCCCTCCAGGAACACAAGAAACGACACTAGAGGGGTCTTATGCCCAGAAAAGCCGCCTTGCGGTAGCACTAACACACGGGCTAGCCTGTACCACAAGACGCCTATTCTACCGGCTATAACCAATATCATATATTGCCAACCCAACCAAAATATAACACAGAAGTCAAATCCACACAAAGCATATAGTCCATAATATCATAAATAAAGAATCTACAACAAGCTTCTAATATTAGAGTACGTAAACAGTTGTTTGCCCAAAAAGGGCTACATCAAAAACCTCTCACACTCACATCTGTAACTAACGGTAGCGACGGTACCGTCCCCGCAGGCCCTGTCGTCCAGGCCTGGATGTCCAGCTGCAAAACCTGCTACTCCACCTGCGGGATTTCCTCCTAAAAAGGAAAATGTAGCAACCATTAGTCATAAAGACTAAGTGGCTTCTCATTCACTCCTCGGTGACTCCTCGGCACCGGGCGGAGAAAGGAACAGGGTACAATATATATAAATCATAGGGACAAGCAGGTGGTATAATCTGAATAACACAATGTAAATAAAGCATCGTAATAAATGAGCAACCACTTATTCTAACAACTATACCATCTACAACAGCATGAGAGTATAATGTTATAACAGTGAGTAACTCAACTTATATGAATGGCCATACAAACATATAAGTTAAGGATCGTTCAACAGTAAGTAACTCATCGTATAGGAGTGCCCATACAAACTTATACAATGAGGATCTTGTGTATGTAAAGAATTGTAATGACATGTATGCAATGCAATGACTCACCCATAATCACGCACATACAATCGCTATGTCGACACAGACTTATAGTTCCCACTTTTCGAGAAGGTAGCTAACCTCTCAGGCGTCATCCATTGTGGACAGATAGTGATAGTAGAGCGGGCATCTCCATTACTAGGCTAGTCTCCACACTACCAGCCCTAGGCCTTCGTACGCCTCACCGCTAAGAATATAATAGCAGATCTCACATGCGTACTATGGCTCAGCGGGTGTCTCAATTGGATGTGCACCGAGATCCTAGCCCCGAACGGGCCTAATGTGTGATACGGAAGGAGCCTCAGAAATGAGCATGAGGACCAAGCCCAACCGTTCACTTGGCACGGAAGGAGCCTCGGGACGTGAACACCGAGGACCAAGCCCAACCGCACAAGGTCTAGCTGTCAACTCCCATCGGTGTGACGATTGGCAAGCCCGTAGACCTGCCACACTATCCTTAACCCGGGATTACGACACCGCGTATCGACTCACACCGCATGCAATACAACCACATCGTGACACAGAAGGAGCATCGGAAACGAGCACGAGGACCAAGCCCAACCTACCACTTGGCACGGAAGGAGCCTCGGGACATGAACACCGAGGACCAAGCCCAACCGTCCATTTATGATTCTTCCCAATGTTACCAACCAGTGCGATCAGATATCCGCACTCACCCTTTTCACAATCCGGTGCCCAAGGCACCTCAGGGGTTTACCACAAACACAGGTGACGAACCACCACATACAATGGACCATTTTAGACTCCCTTATATGACAAGCCTCAAGACCATGATTATGTCTAATGCTAAGGTCACATAACTTAAACTTCACCACTTGCATCTCCTTCACCAAAATCAATCATTTGTGTACACACGAGTTAACCATCTATTTAACACCTCACATGTTCATATAACCAACACTAAACAATCACCCAAGCTCTAGTAAATCTTGTTTTTAAACGACTAATTACCCTTCGTTCATTAACCCCCACCAAGTCATTTCGTTCAACCACATACCATTTCTCCATTTGTTTACGTGGGGGTCTTTCCAGTAATTTCATCATGTGTTGAATCATCACAATTAGGCATATTATGAATCGCCTACAACTTAATGTCGGATTGTTACAAAACCTCTTCCGAGTCCAAACCCAACATTACACTTACCCAGGAATTTCAGGTACAGAACACCTGCTGGGCAGTAACTTCGACCGAAGATTCTTGTGGCTACAGGAATCCGATGAGTGCATATAACCCCTCGATAGAAAGGTCTTTCAATGGGCTACAACTTTCATGTTCAGTCTGCAACCCAGATCAGACTGTATCATACATGAAATTGGCTCCAAAACCTGCTGCGTACAAAATACAATTTTTGCATGCATAGTCTGACAGCCCTCTACTTCGATAAGACATTCCAGTGGCTATAGACTTTAACCGAAGGCATGTAACCACTCGTCGGAAAGGTAATTCCAAGGTCTATGACTCTCGTGTTTTGTCGGAAGCCCAGATCTGACCGTATCTTGCCTGAAAATAGCCAAGAAGGTCGATGCGTACGAAACACGGATTTCTGCACGCATCTTAAGGTGAATTGAATGGCATCGGTTCATCTTCCTCCTCAAGCCGATCCTCCCAAATCACAACCAGAAGTTCCTCCACCCTTATTCACCCTTTTAAGGCCATTCCTCTTCACGAAACCACCCCCATCATCACGTTGAAGGAAGGGGAGGTTGAAGATGACTAACCATTAGAACACAAGTTCTAGCATGGCCCTCCTAGAAACCTTCATCTCACACATCAAGACTCATTTGAGTCGATTTCTCACCTAAGAATAACTATGGATCTAGAACCAAGGGAGAGGGGAGGAAGCTCAACTCATTTCCAGCGGTTCCACCATTTCCGGCCATAGATCTTGTCCTTCTTCTTGTCGGCATCCCTTTTCCTTGGCGGCGGTGGCGATTCCTCGCGAAGTTTGGTTGGCTCCAGCAGGCTTTCCCTTCTCCAAGAGTTTTCTCCAGCAGATGTGGCTTGGAAGAGAATGAAAACGGCTAGGGTTTCATTTTGCCCTTTTTATTCAGAGGTGACATGGGTAGGGACACGCCCGTGTCCTTACCCGTGTCCTCCTCTTGCGAAACGTCGTCAACGGTTTGACTGCCGTTTCGTGCACATACACGGGTACTGACACGCCCGTGTCTGTACCCGTGTACATGTGATACGACCGTGGTTCTTGCCGTGTCGATACCCGTGTCCTTCTCAGGACACCTTTCGTCGACCTTGCCTTGACGCACACGGGTAGGGACATGCCTGTGTCTCTACCAGTGTCCTTCTCTGGACAAACCACTCAATTCCATGCCACTCAAATCCATGGCACTCAAAGCCACGACACACGGGTAGGGACACGCCCGTGTCTCTACCCGTGTCCTTCTCGGGACAAACCACTCAACGCCATGCCACTCAAAGCTATGGCACTCAAAGCCACGGCACATGGGTAGGGACACGCCCGTATCTCTACCCGTGTCCTTCTCGGGACAAATCACTCAATGCCATGCCACTCAAAGCCATGGCACTCAAAGCCACGGCACACGGGTAGGGACACGCATGTTTCTCTACCCGTGTCCTTCTCGGGACAAACCACTCAATGTCATGCCACTCAAAGCCATGGCACTCAAAGCCACGGTACACGGGTAGGGACATGCCCGTGTCTCTACTCGTGTCCTACACAGGCCCAACTTCATTTTTCCCACGAGTGTGCGCCTGATCACCTGCACTCTCTGAGCCTAAATCAGCTCTCCTGACTCAAAAGCACGCACAAGGGGCCTAGCGTTAATCGGGAAATTACACGTCAAGCAATGGCGAGCTTGATCTCGATCCTGTTGAACACAGGCTCGTCGAGCTCGAGCTCGAGCTCGAGCTCGAGCTCAAACAAAATAGCTCGAGTTCGAGCTCGAGCCGGCTATTTTTGATGAGCTCGGCTCGATTGCAGCCCTACTTACAATTATGATAACTTTAGTTGGCTGTATAATGAGTTGTTTGGTGGGCAAGGTCAACCTCAAGTAAGATTTCCTAAACCTATAGTGCCTGCTCCAGTAGTTGCTCCTGTAAATCTTGCTCAGGATTATTCTCAATACTGGACAGACACTCAGGATTTTTCTTAGTCTAAACAAGATACTGTTGTTGTTGATGCCAATCCAAAAGTTTATATAGTTAAATACATACCTCAAGCTGCATAGAAAAGGAGAAAATATGATGAAGGCTTGTTTGCCGTCAGGTCTGAACCTAATTGAGAAATGGCTGAGGTATGGAGTCCGATCTCAAAAAGTATTATTTTGGACACTTTCAAGATTGTTGTTTTGGATAATGAGAAAAGGTGGGATTACTATAGCTCAGATGAACGGCAGAAGTATGAGGTTGTTTGCGTTAAAAGAAGACTGCATTTCAGAAAGTATAACTTTGATGATCCAAATGCGCCTCTAGCTCCACCAAGATATTATCCCAAGTCGAAAGATTATTTTGCCAGACAGAGTCAGAATATCAAGGGGAAACAGACTTGATTTTGCTTTTCTATTGATATGTAGATACTGTTTGCCCCAATTTAGAACTCCTTTATATATATATATCATTTAATGTTTTATCTGGGAATGCACTTTATTTCTTAATTTATGCGTAAATGTCTTGTTCTTTCTTTGAATTATTATTATTATGCGTAAATGTCTTGATTGTTGGGTATTTTATTCACAATAGCCCCGATTTGAAGAAGGGTCCCATTAAGCTAAGATGAATTTAGTTTGTATTTGATGCTCTTTTTTAGTTATGTACTTGCAGGACTATATTGCTAAATACAACCCAATGTCATGTTACGGTGGGTCAGTAAACACAGGACTACACAATATAATCTTTCATTGTGTAGGCCAATGTGTTGAATCACGTGTAATCTCTCTATTGGGGTGTACTTTTATCTCAAGTGCATGAGAAGGATCAAGGAAGAACAAGGAGTAGAATTCAACAGAATAGAAATTTTACCTAAGTAAAATTCGTCGAGTATCGTAAGGCATATTTGTCGAATTCGTCGAGTATACTCATTAATACTCGTCGAATTTGTCGTTTATACTTACAGGCACTCATCAAATTCATCATTTATACTTAGGGCAAAATCTCTATTAGTTGGAAAATCGTTGAGTATCATTGTGTATACTCGTCGAATTCGTCGAATGTATTTATCGATACTCACCAAATTCATCGAATATACAGGTCGATACATGTTGAATTCGTCGAATCATTTTGACGTTACTTCTCTGGATTTTCTAAGTCAGATTCGTCGAATATCACTTGGTTAGGCGTCGAATGCGTTGAGTATTTTAGCTGATACTCGTCGAATTCGTCAAGTATACTAACCGATATTCATTGAATTCGTCGAGTGATTCTTCTGCATGGCGTCGAGTGTTAATTTCTATTGGACTGAATTTTTTCAAGTAAAATTCGTCGAATTCCATTGTTGTTCGGCTAGTATCCTTAACGATACTCGACGAATATTACTTAGGGTTATTTCTTCTTCCCAATTTCAAAATTCTGTTCGCTCTTGCCGACAGCCATGTGCATTGACCCGCGAGTTTTCGGGTGTGCAATAACTATTCTAGCTATTGTAAATGAAGATCTCTATATATATTTAGGGTGATTTATTCTCAAACCCTATTCGTTCTAATCGAACTCTTTCCAAGAACTTCCCGATCAAGAAATCACTGTCAGCTTCCATACGTATCACGCGATAACTCTCGGCAGACGCAAGTTTGTTGCACGATTTGATCTTCCTCCACCGAATTGCCTGGATCATTGCTTTTTGAAGATTCCTATCCATTCAGATCTTGTCGTTCCATGAATTCAGATCCAAGTCTTAAAAGCTTTCAACGTTTTCGTGTTCTCTATATTTTTCAAGATCAACTTTTGAAGAATGAAGGACTGAAGACTTTAGATCTGAATATGTTTATTTGTAATCATTTTATTGTAAATCTTCTTTTACATTTGTAGGAGGTTTTTCCCTCTGAGTAGTAGATCTGTATTTGGATTGAGTTGTAGATCCGTCTGTGGATCGAGTTGTAGGAGAAGTTGTTCTCTGAGTGGTAGGAGTGTTGTATCTGAGTTATAGGAGTTGAAATCTGAGAAAGGTGAAGTAGCCGAATCTAGCCCTTCGTGGTAGATAGGCGAGACGGGACAGTGGACGTACCAACTCGGGGAACCACTATAGATCTCTATGTTTTGTGTGCTCTAATTTTTTAAGTTGTTTTTATTCCGTGAAAAGACACAGACATCACCTATTCACCCCCCTCTAGGTGATTTATGTAGACACTAAATACTTTCAATTGGTATCAGAGGATCGTTGTTCGGTATAAGGTTAATACATTAAACAAGACTCTCATCTAGTTGTCTAGAGATCCCCCTCAAATGCTATGGACAGAAGCAAGGATATGTCTTCTATGAAGCTACCTGTGTGCACAAAGAAGAACTTTCCCATGTGGAAAGAAAGAGTTAGGTTCTTCATGGAAGAGCTGATCCCAGAATATTTTAGATTGTCGAATAAGGGCCTCACATTCCTACACAACTGTCTACTATAAATCCGACTGTCATGATTCAAAAGAAGATGATGGATCTGACTAAGGATGAAATTGCCTTAGTCTCGCTAGATAAAAAGGAGAAGAATATTATAGCCAGCACAGTGGATGATTCGATGCTCCAAAATTTATTCCATTGTAAATCAGCCAAGGAGATGTGGGATTGTCTAGTTATTCTTATGGAAGGAACCGAAGAAGTTTGAGATGATCGCAGATCTTTGCTAAACCAGGATATGAAGCTTTCAAGGAGGGTGCAAATGAGACCATTGCTGATAGTTTCGAGAAATTCTTCAAGATTGTCAACGGGCTCGAGAACTACGATCGCACCTTCACTAATGGTGAACTAAACGACAAATTTCTCAGATCCTTGACAAAGGACTGGGATAAAAAAGTTGTAGCCATTAGGGAGTTTTGGAAGTGCCGGAGATTGACGCCCAAAACCTCTTCGTAAAGCTACTCTCCTACGAACTTCAGATGAACACTAGAAAGAAGGAGGAGCAAAGCAGCAGAACTTCCAGCAGAGAGAAGTTAGTAGCCTTGAAAGCTGAAGGTTCGAGAAAGTCTAAAGTCGTGTCACCAGTAAGGAAACGAGCTCCATATACTCCAAGAGACTCTGATCCAAGCACGTCAGGCTCTGAGCTATCTGATGGAGAGTTCTCACTCATCTCCAAGAAGTTCAAAATATTGCTCAATAGGAGGAGGCAAATGAAAAATTAGCCCTCCTCCTCTAATTTCAGAAGATCACATCGGGAAGGTGATCATTCCAAGAAGACCTACAACCGAGAGGACATTTATAAATTTAAACCGAATAAACATTCTTCCTCTGACGTTGTTTGCTACTATTGTAACAAGCTAGGACACATGATTGCGGAGTGTCCCTACAAGAAGAAGGAAGGTTCTAAGAAGGAAGAGAAGAGATCCTTCAAGGGTAAAAGAAAGGAAGAGAAAAACTTCGTCACCAAGAAGTCAAATACTCTTAGCGATAGTGACTTGAGTGAGTCAAGCTCAGAAAATGGGGAAGCCAACTTCGGGCTCATGGCTCAATCAGAACAGGAAGTAGGCGACTCTTAATACCATGGGAAGGTAAACTCTCACACAATCCTTTCCGAATCAAAAACTTCCACTAATGGTCATGAAGACTATTCTTCTAAGGAAGATGACTCTGACTAAATGGCTCAGCATCAAGAACTCTTGAAAGCTTTTGATAAATGCCACAAGATAGTCAAGAAGCAATTAAAAGAGATCGCTTCTCTCAAGGAAGTGGAATCAAGCCTGAGGGAGGAAATTGCTAAATTGATTCCTCTCAAAAGTGAAGTTCACTCCTTGCAAGAGGAATTGAAATGCTCTATTGAACTGTTAAGTCAGAAGGATAAATACCTAGATGAGCTTGAAGAAAAGCTTTTGGTGAAAAGGAAGCTGGTCGAAAGCTACTCGAAGCCAAAGACCATTCTTCCCCTCATCGATGAGTTTTCCGCTCTAAAGAAGGGTAGTGGTCTTGGTCACATAGTTGGAAAAGGTAAGGCTGCTAAGAGAGCCGGTACCAAATACAAAGGGAAGGCACCTCAAAGTCAACCCTCATTTAAGAAGGTTATCTTCCCCATGAATAAGTATGAATTTGAGACGTCCTATGACACTTTACTAGGCCTAACTATATGGAACCTAAAAAGCGCTATCAAGGATGGACCCATCCCTGAGATTTTGGTGCGAGTGTTTTTAAATCACCTTATGAAGAGATAAATCTCAAAGAGCACGGTCCTTATATTCATTGACCAAACTATAAGAAAACGTCGAAAGCCAAACCTACTGTACCCAAGGCTAAGGTGACTGAGAAGCCTTGTTCATGCTTCAATTAGGAGGCTTCAACTTCCAAGTCTGTATCCCCTGCTAGACCTCCCATATAAAAGGTAAAGTATAAGTACAAAAGAAGTAACAACAGGTTTGACTGTTGGTGCTGTAGAAACAATTGGTCATTTTGGCATAGATTGTTGGTTTAACCCTGCAAATTTTGAAACTCCACGAGTTAACAATATGATACCGACCACTCACACCATTAATATTCCTACTGATGTTTGGCTAACAAGGAACCAAGGACCCAAATTGATTTGGGTTCCTAAGGTAAAATGATTTATGATTACAGGTATGTCCAAAGTCCAATAAAACTCCAATCTGGTATTTGGACAGTGGATGCTCTCGGCATATGATCGGGACAAGAAGCCTACTACGAGAATTTACCCCAGTTGAAGACGAACCAAAAGTTATCTTTGGAGGGTCTGATAAGGGAATAACTAAAGGCTACGGTATGATTTCCAACAGTATAATCCCTTTCACAGACTGACTTATGTTGAAGGATTACAACATAATCTGATAAGCATAAGTCAATTATGTGACAAAGGCTATATTGTTGAGTTCTACAAGGACAAGTGTCTGATAAAATCGTCTGCAAATATGGAGACAATCTTAACAGGAACTCGGAGTAGAAATATTTTCTGTTTAAATTTTCTATGTTTAGACAATTCTACACCAGTGTGCTTTTTGGCAAAAGATAGTGTATCTCTCTGTGATCAATGGCATAAGATATTAGAACATATTAATTTCAAACCAATATACATGCTATTTTCTCACAACTTAGTGTGTGATGCCCCCAACATTAAGTGCATTACAGAGAGTCCATGTCACGCATGTCAGATGGGTAAGCAGATAAGATCTACCTTCAAGGGCATTTCTGAAAAGGATTCTTCGAGAAGTTTATACTTACTTCATATGGACTTATTCGGTACTATGTCAATTCACAGCTTAAGAGGTAAAGTCTATACATTGGTAATTGTTGACGACTACTCTCGTTTTACTTGGGTGTTATTTCTAAAACACAAGTCAGACACCTTTAAAGCTTTCACTAATTTTGTTAGGCAAATTAAGAACGAATTAAACTTCTCCATGGTCAAAATAAGAAGTGATCACGGAACAGAGTTTGAGTCTGGTGCCATGACAAAATTCAGTGGAAGTCAATGTATCTTTCATGAGTTTTGAAAGTCCACCTAGTGTCAACTACCTTCACCTATGGGAGGGAATAGGTGTCTTGCAGCATTTTTGCGAAATTAAAACTATACCTGCACAAATAAACAAAACAACACAGCACAGAAAGACACAGGCAATTTATAGTGGTTCCCCGATTTGGGTACGTCCACTTTCCCCCTTCGACCTATCTCCCAACAAGGGACGACTCGGTCATTTCACCAACCGGATTGAAATCCAATCCACACACTAACGGAAGGAACCCTTCCAAGCGAAGGAGTCACCACTCCTCCACCACGGGTTGCACCCAACCCTTACAACGAGGAACCTACGTTCCTTTACAACAAAAATAAAATGGAATGTATAAAATATACAAACTTCTTATGGAGGCTAGGTGTCCCTCTTCGTTCGATGACGCGTTCTTGACGAAGACGAAGAGTCCACGACCTTAGCTCTCACTTAGAATAAATCTCCACGAAACCGGCGGCGGCAAGAAGAACGGCGACTTGGCATTCGGGATCGGCGGGGGCAATAAGTGCGGCGGCTGAGCTTTAGAGATCCAACCTTCGTAGCTATGCTAGCAAGGTATACCAACGGTCTTCCTTGGATCAATCGTCTCGATCGATTCGGAAAGGGAAGGTATTCCCGATCTATAAACCAAGAGACAAAGGATCTCAAGAAGGACACGTGAGACGTGTTGCTTGGCAAAGCTTCTGTCGCAGGGGGATCAGGAGGTATCCACGATCAATGGCGGCGACTACTTCCCGAGCGGCGATGGCGGCGGCGGAAGAGAAATCCGCGATCTAGGTCACGTCGGCGGCTCTGTTTTCTTTCTTGTGTATTCGTACTATTGCGTGTCTGTAAAGATCGAAATACAACAGTATTTATACTGTAGGTCATACATTATGACCGTTGTGGGCCCCACCAAGGAAACCCAAGCTCCGGTTCAAAACAGCGCCTGAATATTTGGTCCAGTCCATCGAGCAGAAGAAATTCGCCCAAGGCAAATTCGGCGAGAATCATTGGTGATTCTTGACAAATCGGCGAGAATCACTTATGATTCTCGCCGAATTTTACTTGGCAGAATTTTGGCTGAAGATCTAGCCATCCGAAAAGAATCGGCGAGAATCAACATTCATTCTCTACAAATCGGCGAGAATGCAAAGTAATTCTTGTCGATTCGGCGAGAATCAACTAGTGATTCTCGACGATTCTGCCTTAAGCATATATCAAGACGGCGTAGAGACAGACGGCTGCAATCGGCAAGAATCAGCGAGTGATTCTCGACAATTCGGCGAGAATCACTAGAGATTCTCGTCGAATCGGCGAGAATCACTTAGTGATTCTCGACGATTTCTACTTAGACGATTTTTCGTCTTTCCACCCGTGAGCTGCTCTTTGGCCCATCCTTGCTCCTTGACTGCTCTTGATCTATCACAGCCCTGTACTTGTAAATAAGTATACTCTAATAGAGAGAGTACACGTAAGCCAACACACTGATCTGCTCAACGAGGGATTACGTTGCGCAGACCCGTGTATATTGACCTACTGCACCCTGACATTGGTGTGTACTTGAAGATAAATGATCAAATACAATGTCAATTCACCTTAGCTGGTCCAGGGGCTTCTTCAAATTAGGTACATTATGGATACAATACCCAACAAGTTTTCCACCTCGCGTACTCCACAACAAAATGGTGTTGCTGAGAGAAGGAATAGAACCCTCATTGAAGCATGAATGACTATGTTGAATGACGCTTCACTAGCAAAGTACTTCTGGGCCGAAGCAATCAACACAGCTTTTCACGTGCAAAACAGAACACTAATCAACAAAAACCATCGTATGACTCCCTATGAACTGTTGAAAGGCAGAAAACCGACTATGTCCTACTTTAGGATCTTTGACAGTAAAAGCTTCGTACTTAATAATGGGAAGTACTATCGCACAAAGGTTAGTGACAAATGTTTTGTAGGTATTTTGTAGGTTATAGTAGTCATAGTAAGGCATATAGGATATGATTTTTAATCAGAAAACCCTGGTGGTAGAAGAATCTATAAATGTTATATTTGATGAGACAAGAATACTTCATAGCAGCTCGTCTAGTGTTGTTGGTGTAGATGCAAGTACCAGGTTCAAGGATCTAAGCTTGGAGGAAGCAGTCAGGGAATATGACCCAAGCTCGATCAAGGTCATCGATCCATGTATGGTGGATGAAGAGTGACTAGATGAAGAACTACCTCAACCTGTAGGAGATGTAGTGGACACAACATAACCTGCTGGTGGGAGAGGAAGAAATCTAGTATTCAGACACTTGAGAGAGAACCCAGTTGATATAATTATTGGAGAGCCAGGCGATAGTGTCAGAACCAGAAGAGGTACTGCTAATGAGATTCTACATCTTAGTTTTCTGTCTCAGGTTGAGCCGAAGAAGTTTGATGAAGCAAACAAGGATGCCTTTTGGATTATGACCACGCAAGAGGAGCTCAATTAGTTTGAAAGATGCAAAGTCTGGGAGTTGGTCCCCAGGCCCAAGGGACAGAACGTGATCGGTACCAAGTGGGTATTCAGAAACAAGTTGGATGAAGATGGCGTAATCATAACGAACAAAGCCAGGCTTGTAGCGCAAGTATACAGACAAGAAGAATGGATCGACTTCGATCAGAAATTTGCTCTGGTGGCTCAACTCGAAGCAATCAGGTTGTTTCTGGTGTATACTGCTCACAAAGGCTTCGAAGTCTATCAAATGGATGTGAAGTCGGCATTTCTCAACGGAGATCTGAAAGAGGAAGTATACGTAGCACAGCCCCTAGGTTTTGTCAACTCTACTTTCCCTAACTATGTTTATTTTCTCAATAAAGCTCTTTATGGCTTAAAACAAACTCCCCGAGCATGGTATGAGACGTTTTATAGCTTTCTTCTTGAGAACAAGTTCACAAGAGGAAAGATAGAAAATACATTTTTTTTCTTAGGGAAGTAAAAGGCAAGATTTTTCTAGTGCAAATCTATGTCGACGACATTATCTTTGGCTCTATGGAAGACAACTTTTGCAAGAAGTTTTCTAAACTTATGCAAGGGAAGTTTGAAATGAACAATATGGGAGAGCTGAACTATTTCATAGGACTTCAGGTGAAATAATCTGACGATGGAATTTTCACCTCCCAAACGAAGTTCACCAAGGAGTTGCTTAAGAAATTTGGAATGAAGAATACAACCTCGATGAGGACTCCAATGGGTTCAACTATGTCTCTAGACAAGGATAAGAAAGGGAAACCTTTTGATGAAACCAAGTACATAAGCATAATTGGATCATTGCTTTATCTTACTGCCAGTAGACCTGACATAATGTTTCGACATGTGTGTGCACTAAATTTCAGGTGAACTCTAAGGAATCTCACTACGTCATTGTAAAACGAATCTTAAGATACCTTAAGGGTACACCGAATCTTGTCTTATGGTACCCAAGAAGTAATGATGTCGAGCTAATTGGTTTTTCAGATGCAGACTTTGTAAGTAGCATGTATGATAGGAAAAGCACTTTCGGGACGCGCCAATTCCTCGGAAGAAGGCTTATTTCCTGGAGCAGTAAGAAGCAGAATTGTGTGGCAACCTCCACTATCGAGTTAGAGTATATCTCTACTGGTAGCTGTTGCACACAACTTCTTTGGATCAGGAATCATCTCGATGATTACAACCTGAAGTTTAAAGAGATTCTGATGTTTTGCGACTCCTCTAGTGCTATAGCGATCACGAATAATCCAGTCTCTTACAGCCGAACAAATTACATCGAAGTACGATATCACTTCATCAGGGAGCACGTGGAAAACAAGGATATAGACCTCAGCTATGTCTCAACGGATAAGCAGGTAACAAATATATTCACAAAGCCACTGGACAAGGCCAAGTTCTCGTTTTTTAAAATGGAACTAGGTATGCTGAACAAAGACTCGTGAAGATGGCTAAGAAGACAGGAAGTCACTCGGGAAGTATTTCAAAGAAGAAAAATTGACCAAGGAAAATTAATTGAATATAACTCAGCGGATCTCGGCGATTCGTCAACATACGTCTAGTATACACTATAACATTCGATGAATCTGGCTTTGCTTCCGGCGAAACTCACCGAATTTCTCTTAGGTCAAAACTTTTCTTTCTTATATTGTATCCGAAGAGTCATGGTTTTCAGATACGCGTGTTTCCCTCTTTAAACTTTAAATATATATATATATAGTTCTTAGGGGCAAACCGAACCATTTTGATGAAAAGAAACTTTCTGATTCTACCAAACTCTTCATCCCGACGATTCGGATTTCGCGCACTGTTCAACATCTTCTTCCCATCAAGTTAACTCCACTCCTCGGCGATTCTTCCAGAAATTTGATTCTGACAACTTGTTCCCGACGATTCATCTAGAGAAAGTCATCCGGTTATATAGCCAACATTCCTCCAACGCCGACTCTTTAATCCCTCAGCTATCAGATTCTCTATGGCTCCTAGAAGCACCAACGGTTTGCTTGGTCGTGGTGAACTAGTTTGAACAAGGTTTGGCTCTGCTTTAGACGAGTTCAGGAATGCGATCCTAATGTTTGAAATTGTCGTCCTCTCATTTTTCCTTGAACACCCATGCAAGATATTGGATAAGGATGTTCTTGAATTCTTTCAGAACGCCAAGCTTTGCAGGGAAGATACTGTCAACAAAAGCAAAGTTCGTCAAACTAAAGTTAAGGTGAAGGCTTCTCTCTTAACCCTGCTTCTGAGCCTTTCAGCTTATGAAGAAGTCGATCACCTAGAAGAGGAGGACTTCATAAGAGCTCTATTGTTCTATGGACTGCCAGAGGTACCAAAGCAGTTAAGAGAAAAGGCATGAACGAGGAAAGCAAGCTCCAGTCAAATATTATTGGTAAAGTGCTGCTCTGCAAGACCGGTTCTCATGACTACCTCTCTTCAGAAATTTTCAAGATCCTAGTGGCGATCATCTACAAGAAGAGAGTGTATTGGGGTGCTATCCTTTTTGCTCGAATCAAAGATTGCTTGCGCACCCCTAACTTTGGAAGGATTCTAAGTCTGTACTTGAATCAAGTGGATAGAGATACATTTGATATGTCTAAAGGTGTGCTTATCCACCACCTAAAAAAGATCGATGCTTCCATCTTCTCGAGGTGGGATAGGAGGATCCAAAGGCCAGGCGGAGTCAGAGATGTGCCAGAGGTAGTGTAAGACCCCTTTTTTTGCTACGCTACCGGGTCTTACGCCCAGAATCACCATTTTTCGGTGACACAAACACTCGAATCGAGGTCGTCACTACAAAACGTCGATCATGCCAGCATTAGTAATCACCAAAGAAGTAGAAGTACATGAAAGGAGACAATTAATTCAAGTCCATAAATCACAATAGATATATAAATGAGCATGAAAATTTCAGCAAAGTCCACATGATATAGAAGCAATATAACAACGATAGAAGTATTAAAACCGAACGGAAACGTAGAAATATAAACGGGCTCATGCCTGGTACATCATGACCTCACTATAACACTCTCGTGGAATCTAAGTAAAACTAACACTCACGGAGCCAGAAGTTGGTGATCCTATACAAGAATGGCCCACCTTCATGTGCACCGCACTCCGCTGGTGCTACATCTCCTGTTGCTGCTCCCTGTCTCCCATCCGGAGCCCCTGAAATGTTTTGTCCACCGACCGTTAGTCAAAAAGACTAAGCCTGATCTCCCCCACCCCTCCCCCAGTGGCTCCTAGGCACCGTGCGGGAGGAATGATAGGAAAGCTATGATGGTGGAGAGTATACAAGAGCGAGTGACGGTGATCCTAATCTAACATATTATATAGTATAAAATATACAAGAGTCTAAACTAATAGTTCTATAACAAGAAGAGTAGTAATAAAGGAAAAGTAAAGAGAACAAGCTATATTTAAAGGTAACCTTAATTTATAAGAATGCACATACAAACTTATAAATTAAGGGGTCGTTTTGCAGGGCCTATCGTATAAAAATTCCCATACCAATTTATACGATAGGGGTAGGGGTTTAAATGCAATAATGACATGTTATGATATGTTATGCAGATTTAATGTTATGTTTATACAAGTGCAACACACACACGACTCTATGCACACAGACTTTTAGTTTCCCAATTTTGGAAGCTGGCTTCACTCCCAGGAGCCTCTGTAGTGGCAAACGGAGACAGTGGATTGGGCCAGCCCACTCTTAGGCGAGTATCCACACTACCAGGCCTAGCTCTTACGAACGCCTCTGAAGGGCACACTAGAGTCACCACGTACTAGTGCTAATAAACCCGCCAGTCTTTTCCTTAGCTAAGTGTAAACCACACTCGCCGAGTCATCGTATCAAAGTCGGTGTGAATGACCGTCAAATACCAAAGACCCACCACCTTATGCACATGCATCCATGAATTCCCAAGCCATTGGCTCCCTAGACTAACCTGTCCGTTACAACTACCATCCGATCCTTCGACTCGCTGGGCTAACTTGCCCATTTCCACAACCACTGAGCCTACCGATCTAATAACCTAACCAAGTTAACTTCCCGAGTAATTGGGGTGAGTGAAGGTGAACCCTTAATTTTATTAATTGTTCTTTAACATTTTAGTCTTACGGTTTAAGGTTAACCTTAGACTGCCCAGGGCATTCCCTGTGAAGGGCTCTCGAGGGCACTAGGAACTACGATGGGCTGAAGCCCAAAGCTCCCTTTCGTAAGGTACTTATTATTATTGGTATCTACCCATGTCCCAATTTGTTATCATTACTCCTGAACTAGCTCTAATCATATTTAGACTTTCCCTCTCCTAGGAAGGACGGTCCACCATCGATCCCGAGCACAACTCTATCCTTGCACAACTGGGCTCACACAACCTACCTTCTTTTGGTGACCTCATTCATACTCAACCAGACTAGGTACACCAACTACCCCATATCAAGGTTCACATATTTCCCTAATCCTACAGTTTTACTGTGTGCAAACCTAATATACTATATGATGTGCAAAAATGTTGACCTTCTAAATATTCATCCAAATGACCTAAGATTATTATTGGGGTCTATCAAGATATTTTAGGAATAAATCCAGAAGAGTATGATTTTTCTACTTTATTTAGTATTTATTTAATTTACTGCAAAATCGGGCCCACTATGCTTTTGAACATCAAGTATACTTGTATGACCTTTTATGGCCTCATAAAAATTATGATAAGTATATATCATGAAAATAATAGTAGATACTGAACTTTACAATTTTCCAGAAAGGTTTTGACCTCCAAACTAATTATCGACTAAATAACCACAATGATAGGGCAAAACAGGAAATAATAGAATTATTCATCCAAAAATTATAGGGAAATTACCAGATGACAAACAAAAGCAGAAGAAGCTACTGACCAAGAATTATTATTTTCAAAGCTTATTTGGTCACATTATTAATTCATTTAATAATCCTCTACATAAGGCACTTTGCGGAACAACTTGTATAAAAAGGCTTCCAATAATGTTATAAAAATTCACAGAGCTCAAGGATGTCCTAAAAAGTCCTCTGACCAATTTTCATAAGTTTTTAATGAATAAATAGCTCATAATAAATTCTTTAATGATTAGAGCAACTACTAGGATTGTGAACAAAGTACCATAAATACTAACCCAAAATTCACACTAAAATTTCCAGAGCTTAATGACAACAATATATGATCAGTGCCTAATCTTCAAGACCATTCAAAGTCATATGATGAAGTAATAAAATCATGAGAAAAATTGCCCTAACTGGTCCTAAGTTATTTCAAGAGGGATGTAAGCTCATAAAGTCCTAGCATCACTTCTTAGGGTTAAATTTGATCTTAGACACACTACTAACATGTTACAAGGCATTCCAAGGACATGTGGTCCCATGTCCTTCATTGAGCTCAAACCCCATTCCTAGAGCTTACACTAGGGTCTTAGAGCTCAAACCACTTAAAATCTCTTAAAGGGGTGCTTTAGAAGACTTTGAGGCAGTGGCCAAAGTTTTAACCCCTTTGGATGAGGATTGTCCACTCAACCCACCAATCATACTCTTGCCCTAATTTACCCCTAAGGGGCCAAGTATTTGGTTACACCATACCTACTCAAACCAACCCCAAATGGACTGAGATTTTTACCAGAGTCATGACATGACCCTAATGGTCACCCACCAAAATATTGGGTGGTTTTGAGGTTATTAGACTCCTTAATTAAATCATACATGATTTATTAAATGTTTTCTAAAACTATAAAAAAATGTATTCCAAAAATTCCCATTTTTGATATGTCTGGGGTATACATGAGACTAACTTATGATCCAAATTTCAAGGCATTTGGATGAGTAGTTTAGTGGAGGCACACAAATTTGTGTCTGGTTAACCCTAGGTATAACTTGCACCATTTGGTGTGTTGTGGTCAGACTAGTGACCCAAATTGATTGAAACCAATTTTAAAATAAACTATACTCAAAATGCTACAATTTTGATGTTAACCATTTTTTCAGAAAAAACCTCTAAGTATCTTAATAATTAAATCTAACTACTACAATTTATGTGGCAGAAATGAAATAAAATGAATAAATATAAATCATCAGCGACACGAATCTTAGTGCGGAATGGACAGAATCTTGTCGTCTTCTTCCTGGAGCCAATTGCCAGGATTGGCTAGTCCAGGGTGAAAGTCTCTAGTGTCAACTAAATCCACCTATGGGGGGATAGGCGTCGTGCAGTATTTTGCGGAATTTAAATTACCTGCACAAATAAACAAACACAGCACAGAAAAGCACACAAGCAATTATAGTGGTTCCCTGATTTGGGTACGTCCACTCTCCCCCTTCGACCTATCTCCCAACAAGGGACGACTCGGTCACTTCACCAACCGGATTGAAATCTAATCCTCACACTACGGAAGGAACCCTTCCAACCAAAGGAGTCACTACTCCTCCACCACGGGTTGCACCCAACCCTTACAAATAGGAATAAAAATTCTTTTACAACAAAACAAAAATTGAATGTATAAGAAATACAAACAATGCTTATGGAGAATCTGATGTCCCTCTTCGTTCGTTGAAGTTTTCTTGAAAGAGACGAAGAGTCCACGACCGGAGTACTCTCTTGGAGAGGATCTTGTCAAGATCGGCGGCGGCAAGTGATTGCGGCGGCGATACTTTGTAGATCCAAACTTCTTGACGAAGCAAGCAAGGTCTACCAACGATCTTAATCAAATCAGTCATCTCAATCGATTTGGAATGAATAACTAACCTCGTTCAACAAATCGAGAGACAAGAGATCTCAAGAGAGAAGCGTGAGACGCTAGGCTTGCCTCGATACTGTCGTCGGAAGATCAGAGATGATCGGAGAAGATGTCGACGACGAACTGTGAGCGGCGATCGGCGATCGGCAGTTTCCGCGATCTGCTAGGGCACGCTCGGCTGCTTTTTTTCGTGAATCAATTCCTCGGTATGTTCAAATACATGAGTATATATACTGGAAGCCAACCCTAAATGAATGTTGTGGGGCCCACAAGGAGAAGCCCTAGTCCCGGTCAAAACGGCGCACAACGAACTTGGTTCGGTCCAGCGAACGGGAATTTTGCCTAAGGCAAAATCGGCGAGAATCGCTGGTGATTACCGTCGAAGTCGGTGGGAATCACTCACGATTCCCGTCGAATTTACCTTGGCAGAATTCCAGTTGGAAATCTGGTCATCCGAAGGGAATCGGCGGGAATGCAAGGTGATTCTCGTCGAATCGGCGAGAATCACTTGGTGATTCCCGTCGATTCTTCCTTAGCAGAATTCTTGTAGGAGGACAGTCAGCCGGATGAAGTCGGCGGGAATCACTGACTGATTCTCGACGATTCGGCGAGAATCACTAATGATTCCCGTCGAATCGGAGAGAATCACTTAGTGATTCCCGTCGATTTTGACTTTGATGATTTTTCTCTTCCTTCTTATGAACTTGGTCTTTGACCTATCTTTGCTCCTCTTCTACTCTTGATCTATCTTGACCCTATACTTGAAAATAAGTACACTCCAATAGAGAGAGCACACGTGAGTCAACACACTGATCTGCTCAACGAGGGATGATGGCCGCGGAACAGAGACCTACTGTGGTTGGTTCGAAATGGTTAGATTCCGCGGGCCGGTTAGAAGATCGAGTTTTCTAACGAAAGGAGGCAAGCGCACCTATCGCAAGTAGTACTCGGTATTCGGGAAAATACCGAGGTCGTATTATTCTCGGGGACGCGTTGATTATATCTACTCTTCCAGGAACACTATTATCTTACTAACAGTAAGGTGGGATTTTTTTAGTTTAATTAAAACGGAAAGAAAGAAAGCAGAATTTTGCTAAGCTAGTTCGACGACGGGTTAACGCTCGGCATCGAATCGGATTAAGACTAAAATAATTCTTAACAATTATTAAACTTTGTTTTTAATTTAATAAAAGGCACTTGGCCGTGGGGGTTCCAGAAATATGAGCGCACTTATCTCTAGGAATATTGCTCACCTAAACATTAAGACTATTCGACCGATCGTTAGACCGACGAAGGATTCCTCTTAATGCCCGCTTTACGCTAAGAACCCCGCTATTGGGTGGGGAACCCAATCCGGCAGAACTACGTTTCTCCTCTTTCGAGGGGGCGTACGCAGTTCTCTTTACCCAAGGGGGATCGGTCCATATGTGCAGCCTCTCGGCGTCGCATATGGATAACGGAAATAGAGCCCACACATCGATTATGTGGTCCTATGCGTCGTTAACCCGGGGTAAACCTTAAGTCCTTAAATTAAAATAAAAATAAAGTTTTTTTAATTATTTCAAATCATTTTTTATGTCCCAATGCTCTTCGATGCTGAAGGCTAAAAGAGATTAGCCACTCATCGGTATGAGGACGGCTTTATGTTTTTAGGTGAAGCGTGAGTGTTAAATTAAGCACTGAACAATTATAAGAGAAAACACGAAAAATAGGACAATTAGATAAATTGAAAGCTAATTGATGCAGGCACTCACGCACACTTCAAAACCATAAAGAAAATTAAATAAAGCAAGCCCTACTCGAATGAGTAGGCGGAAATAAATGCACACACGCACACACTCTTCTTAATTGAAGAAAGCGATAAATAAAGCGGTAAAATTATCTCCTACACGCACGCACTCTACATAATTGAGAAAGCGATAAAATTGCAAGTCCCGGCTCAAATGAGTGGGCGGGAGTAAATCTATCTCATACACGCACGCACTCTACTTGAAATTAAAACACACACACGCACTCTACAAAAATGAAAACACACGCACCCACACAAAGTTTTCCTACTCAAGTGAGTAGGAAGAAAATGAAAGCAGTAAAAAGACAAGTCCCACTCAAACGAGTGGGCGGGAAATGAAAGCAGAGCGCCATTTAACTCTTAACGAGTAGGCGGAAATAAATGCATACGCACACACGCACTCTACAGAAATGAAATAAAGCAGTAAAACGTAACTCAGACACGCACACACTTGCAAAAATAAGAAAAACAAAGTGCAAAGAAAATTAAAATGACTGCATTTCTACCGCTAGAATGCGGTAGAAATGCATAAAAAGTAAAAATAAAAATTAACCGGAGCGAAAAGTTTTGCAAATAAACGCAAAATGGAAGTACTCGAAAAATTAATACAACTGCATTTCTACCGCTAGAATGCGGTAGAAATGCATAAAAAGATGAAATAAAAATTAACCGGACTAAAAGTTTTGAAATTAAAAAGCTAAAATGAAGTGAGCGAAAAATTATAATGACTACATTTTTATTCATAAGTTTTTATAAAACCTCCAAAAAAGTGAGAATAAAACTAAAAAGGAACGAGAAGTTTTACATTCCTAAGAGCCTAAGTTAAAGAAAATAAAAACGAACACTTTTAGGGGGGGGGGGGGTTTATAAAACCTATATGAATGAAAATGATAAAGATGAAAAAGCTAAAGTTAAAAAGTGCGGAAAATGAAAACTAGACGGATGGCATAACGGCTAGAAATGCCGATAAATCCTAAATCTAACTAAGTTATGAAAGCTAAAAAGATGAAAACATAAAAGAAATACAAAAAGATGAACGAAAAATTGCTTAAGTAGGCGCATTCAAATGGAGTATTCATACAAATTAAGAGAGAAAAATTCATATTTTATTAAAGTAAAAACCCTAATACAAACTAAGAGAGAGAGAGGGGGGAGAAATTCTCCTTACATAAGTATGGAATCCAATTGGGCAGCACCTCCCCTAAGCAAAGTGGTCAAAAAAGTGGACAAAATAAGCTTCCTGGAAGCTCTTATTTATAGGCAAAATTTCGGGTGGGTCACGCCCGTGACTAGGGCGTGACAGGGGGGCGTGTCGACACTATTCATGAGCTGATCGGTGACTTGACTAGAAAGTTGACTTTGGCTGAAAACATGGCGGTCACGCCCTAGGTCACGGGCGTGACATGTGTCAGTCACGGGCGTGACTGGGGCATGTCGGGGAGGTCGATCTGGGCGCGGTCCGGCCGCAAAGTCGCGCGCGTCACGTCGGGCCAGGTGGCAAGGTCACGCCCATGTCATACCTTGACACGGGCGTGATAGGGGGCGTGTCGACACTATTTGATGATCGCCGATCGTCGAGCTGGCACCTGTGGCCGGCGATCGTCGGGGGGGCGTGACACGGGCGTGTCGGTCAATTGACACGGGCGTGTCAGTCAATTTTTGTCTTTTTGGAATTTTCTGGAACTTTTCTGCAAATAAAAATAAAGCTAAGTTAGAAATAATATTTACAAAAATAAGCTATTTATTGGATAAAACAGATAAAAAAAAACAAAAAACAAACAAAATTGACTTAAATAAAATACGAAAATATAGGTAATTTACAACTCATCAAACACCCTCATACTTAAGCTTTTGCTATTCCAGAGCAAAAGTTTGAGGTGAACTTATAAGGAATAATAAAAAACTCTAAGTTCTGCTACCGCTAAATTAATTATAAGAGAGATCAAATAAAAATATACGGGGTATAAGAGTTAAGTCCTAAAATTATTTAGATGATTTAAACAGGGCAAAAGTTTTGGCCAAAAGACTTCTTGATGTAATCAAATAGAAAGCAATAATTTGTATTGGTTAGAATAACAGAAAATAGTTTGGATTTATACGAACTTTAGCTTATAGGAGTGTTATCGGAAATAATGCAATTTACGAATTATGCTCTCAAAAAGATTTTTGAATTAATTCTAGAGTCATGAAATTGGCTAAGGGGGGTTGATGTTAGTTTATGAAGATGCTTGGGTTTTGAGGCGAGGTTATTTTTTTTCTCGAACCTCCAATTTTTTTTGATTTGGATGTTAAAGGAAAACGAAATCTTATTTTCCTTAACATAAATTTTTTTTTTTCTTCTTCATAAAAAATAACCCAATGTATATGTGTTGGAGTAATGAATTTTATCCTCTTACTCCGTAACGTATAATCTTTTAAATTATTGGGTGCCTATGTTTACGGAATGAAATCTTATTCCCATTAACATAAGATCTTTTTGAGGAAATATTTTTATCATACCGAGTAAGTTATGATAGGTAAGGGGAGAAAAGAGAACTAGATTTTTAATTGAAAAATAATTGAGAGCAGCCTTTATAAATTGTACGTTCCAATTTTTCAGAAAGCTAAAAGCAAGCATAATTGAATTCTATAGTCGTTATTTTCTAACATGGTACACATGCTCCTATCTATGAAAAATTAGAAGTAGTGCCTAAAGCGAGTCCCCTATTTTTAACAAAGTATAATAAATTCTTTAAAACTTAACCCCGGCTATTTAGATTTTTCAATCTATAATTAACAAACGAATAGTGAACAAAGAATTGATCAAATTCGCATATAAATAAACTCAAAACGAAAGTTTTGGATAACAAGAAACTTAAGAATGAAATGTTTGATTTATTTGTTTCAAAACTTACATAACAAATTTTTTTTTGTTTTTTTTGAAGTTATGCTCTTTTTTTTTGTAGTTTTGTATTTATTTTTTTAATATATACATACTAAAAAGAAAGAAAAAAAACGAAAATGAAAATTTTTTTGGGATTTTTAAGTTTTGTGAATTTTTTTATATTTTTAATGAAATTTTCATTCTATTTACAAAAATTTCGGAAAAAGAAAAAATATTTACAAGGATGAGAGGGAAAAAGGGAGAGGGGAAAGAGAAAGAATATTTACAAAAAGTATTTACAAAAATTATTTACAAAAATATTTACAAGAATATTTACAAAAATATAAACTAGGTAGCCGCGAGATGACTCGTTATGTGGATGGCTCGATGAGCCGGATCTCGCGGACCGAGTTAAAATAAGTCAAAGTTTCAAAAAATAAACTTCAAAAATTTTTAATTAAAATCATTTTTTTTTTGAAGTATATATTTTTTTTGAAGTTTTGTTTTTTGTTTTTTTTGTTTTTGTTTTTTTTTTGTTTTTTTTTGTTTTTTTTTAAATTAATTTTTTTTTTTAAACTTTTTTTTTTTGTAAGCGAAAAAGAAAGTACGAAAATACGAAAACACCCCCATACTTAGATCCAACATTGTCCCCAATGTTGTATGCTAAGCATGAGGAACAATACAGCAGATATATGTACAAAAAAGGAAAAAGAGGGGGGCAGAAAACGTCCCTGATCCGCGCTCGGGGAAGCACATTAGAAACCCTGCATTTATTAGAAAAATAGAAAACATAATAAATAAAGACGTAAAAAAGATAGACGTGGGGTGCCTCCCAGGAGCGCTTTGTTTATAGTCGCGTAGCTTGACTATAGTGGCGGGTTTATAAGTCGAGGAGGGATAAGGTTTCGCTATACTCGATCACAGGGTCGCCCGCTATGTAAGTCTTTAATCGATGACCGTTTACTTTAAACGAGCCTTTTTCCGGGTGGGAGACGAGTACGGTCCCATATGGAAAAACTTCTTCAACTAAGAAGGGACCGGACCAACGGGATTTGAGTTTGCCAGGAAAAAGTTTAAGACGAGAATTATAAAGAAGGACTAGATCGCCCGGAGAAAAAATTTTGGAGTTTTTAATTTTTCGATCGTGATAAAACTTAGAACGCTCTTTATAGAACTTATTGCTCTCGTAAGCGTTCGCACGCCACTCATCGAGCTCATTTAGTTGCAGTTTTCTATTCTGAGCGGCTAAGTTAGAGTCGAGGTTTAAGAGTTTTAATGCCCAAAGTGCGCGGTGCTCCAGTTCTACGGGTAAATGGCACGCTTTGCCATAGACTAATCGAAATGGGGTACAACCGGTAGCGGTTTTGTACGCCGTACGATACGCCCATAATGCGTCGTCGAGCTTAGCGGACCAATCTTTCCTATTAAGTGAAACGGTTTTTTCTAATATGCGTTTTATCTCTCGATTTACTACCTCAACTTGGCCACTTGTTTGCGGGTGGTAGGGGGTGGCAAGCTTGTGCGTGACTCCATATTTAGCTAACGTCTTAGCCATTAGAGCGTTACAGAAATGCGTTCCCCTATCACTAACAATAGCGCGAGGCGTGCCGAAGCGAGAAAATAATTTTTTTAGAAATGTAACGATGACTCGCGCATCGTTGGTGGGGAGAGCTTGCGCTTCCGCCCACCGTGATACGTAGTCGACCGCCACTAGAATATACATATTTTTATAAGAAGGAGGTAGGGGGCCAACAAAATCTATGCCCCATAAATCGAAAACTTCGCATTCTAAAAACATATTTTGGGGCATCTCGTCGCGACGTGAGATGTTACCCGACCGCTGACAGCTATCGCATGCGCGCACAAAATTGTGCGCATCTTTGAAGAGAGTGGGCCAAAAGTAGCCCGCCTCTAGCACCTTCCTAGCGGTCCGGTTGGCTTAATAGTGCCCCCCCGGCTGGACCCTCGTGGCAGTGCCTCAATATCTGTGTGCACTCCACTCCTGCGACACATCTTCGAACCGCTTGGTCCGCGCAGATACGGAAAAGAAATGGGTCATCCCAAAAGAAATTTTTCAAGTCGGAAAAGAATTTCTTCTTTTGATGACTTGAAAAATCTTTTGGAAGTACCCGCGCGACTAAGTAGTTCGCAAAATCTGCGAACCAAGGCGAAGATGACGAAGACGAATGAATGGCGAGAAGGCGTTCCTCGGGGAATCTATCATTTATTTCAGATTCGACGAGCGCTTCCGCACCCGGATTTTCTAAACGGGAGAGGTGGTCTGCCGCTAGATTCTCCGCGCACTTCTTATCTCGGATCTCCAAGTCAAACTCTTGTAGGAGGAGAATCCATCGAAGAAGGCGGGGCTTCGCGTCGGCTTTAGCTAATAGATATTTAAGGGCGGAGTGATCGGTGAAAACGATAACTTTAGATAGCGTAAGGTACGAGCGAAACTTATCGAAAGCAAAAACGACGGCTAAGAGTTCCTTTTCCGTCGTCGTGTAATTCACTTGTGCGGAAGTGAGCGTTTTGCTAGCATAATAAATAGGATGAAAATGTTTTTCTACGCGTTGACCAAGAACGGCGCCTAAGGCAATATCACTAGCGTCGCACATGATTTCGAACGGAAGGGACCAATTAGGGGTCACTAGAATCGGAGAATTGATAAGTTTTTGTTTTATAAAATTAAAAGCAGACTCGCAATCGCTACTAAAGACAAAAGGTGATTCCTTTTCCAAGAGGTGAGTAAGCGGCTTTGTTATTTTTGAAAAATCTTGAATGAAACGCCTATAAAAGCCCGCGTGGCCTAAGAAATTTCTAATGGATTTTATGTTTGTCGGCTGAGGAAGTTTTTCTATGATTTCAACTTTGGCCTTATCGACCTCTATCCCCTTAATCGAAATCTTATGGCCGAGGACCAAACCTCCTCGAACCATAAAGTTACACTTTTCCCAATTTAAAACAAGATTCGTGTCCTCGCATCGCTGGAGGACACGATCAAGATTACGAAGACAATCCGGGAATGAGCATCCGAATACAGAAAAGTCATCCATAAATATTTCCATAATATCTTCTACTAGCTCACCAAAAATTGCTAGCATACATCTTTGGAATGTAGCCGGCGCATTGTAGAGGCCAAATGGCATTCTTCGATAGGTGAAGGTGCCAAAGGGGCAAGTAAAAGTTGTTTTCTCTTGGTCTTCGGGGGAAATGGGGATTTGGAAAAACCCCGATAAACCGTCGAGAAAACAATAAAAAGGATGACCGGAAAGACGCTCAAGAATTTGGTCAAGGAACGGTAGTGGAAAATGGTCTTTGCGGGTGGCATCATTAAGTTTGCGATAATCGATGACCACACGCCAACCCGTAACAGTACGAGTTGGGACGAGCTCGTTGTGCTCATTCGCCACTACGGTTAGACCGCCCTTTTTGGGCACGACATGAATGGGACTAACCCATGCACTATCAGAAATGGGATAGATAATCCCCGCATCTAATAATTTAATTATCTCAGCTTTCACGACGTCTTTCATGTTTGGGTTAAGACGCCGCTGCGGCTGAATGGTTTTGCGGCAATTATCGTTTAAGAAAATTTTGTGAGTGCAGAATGAAGGGTTAATCCCCTTTAGGTCAGAAATTTGCCACGCAATTGCGTGGCGATGTTTAGGCAAAACCTCCAATAAATCGGAGGTCTCCGAATCGCTTAAATACGAAGAAATGATTACCGGGAGTGTATCATTTTTCCCCAAAAAGGCGTATTTTAGGGATTCGGGTAATGGTTTGAGTTCTAGGATGGGCGGTTCTTCTAGTGAGGTTTTAGTGCTAATGTCTTTTGAACCAATTGGTTCAAAAGGCACATTCGCAGATACGTCCTCATCGCAATAAAAATTTTTGAGCGAAAAAATATTTTCGTTTAAAAATTCAGACTCGAAAACCGGAGAAGAACAATCTCCATAAAAAGAATCTAAAGAATAGCAGAAATCATCGCTCGGCGACGAGTCTTCCATAGAGGAGTTAATAGAAAAAGTAACTTGGTCGTCTCCTACCCGAAGGAGAAGCTGACCATTACTTACATCAATTAACGCACGTGAGGTCGCGAGGAAAGGGCGACCAAGTATTATTGGTACGTTGGCGTCTTCCTCGATGTCCAAGATGACGAAGTCCACCGGGAAGGTGAACTTGTCTACTCGGACAAGGACATCCTCAACAACCCCGATGGGGAACCTAACCGAGCGATCCGCTAGTTGGATGCGCATATTGGTAGGAGCAGGAGTACCCAAACCTAAACGCAGGAAGAGCGAGAACGGCATCAAATTAATGCTCGCGCCTAAGTCTGCCAAGGCGTATTTTACTAATACATCGCCAAAAAGGCACGGGATGGAGAACCTTCCCGGGTCGTTTTGTTTTAAGGGCAATTTACTAGTAAGAGCCGCCGAGCAGACAGCGTTGAGAGATATATGCGAAATATCCTCGAGTTTGCGTTTATTAGAAAGTAGTTCTTTTAAAAATTTCGCATATTTAGGCATTTGCGAGATAGCCTCACAAAAAGGAACATTAATATGAATTTGTTTAAGTAATAAAATAAATTTTTCATATTGCGCGTTTACTCGCTCATTATCTAACTTATGCGGGTAGGGCAACGCCTTGTTTAAAATAGTTTTATCGTTAAAAATCGGTAAGGGTTGCGTAGTCGAAGAAGAGGGAAGAGGGGTCGGAGGTGAAATATGTACCTGAGGATCGATCCGTTTTGGATCAACCACCTCCTTACCGCTACGGAGGGTTATAGCATTGGCGGTTTCCCTTAGATTGGGCTCCGTGTTCCCTGGCAGTGCCCCCATGGCGCGTTCTAACATGAGTCGCGCCAGCTGTCCAACCTGGAGTTCTAAATTTTTTAGTGATCCGGTGATGTTCCGGATATTAGACTCGTTGGACGCGACATAACGATTAAAATTTTCCTCCACCGGGGATGGCTTCATAGGAGGGGGAGGAGGAAACGTTGGCGCAAAAGGAGGGGGAGGGGGACGCTGCGCGTTGTTCGGGTTGCTCCAGGAGAAATTCGGATGGTTCCTCCAACCCAGATTATAGTGGCTACTATAAGGGTTGTTTTGAAATGAGGGACGCACCGGATTTCCCATGTAGTCCACGAATTTGTCGACTACGCAGACGTTGGAGGGGGGGAGAAAACAAGGCGGAGTGGAGGAGGCAACAGACATCTCCGCCACCTGCTTAGTTAGCCTTTCCACTTGGAGGGCTAGCTGAGCAGTGGCATCCACTTCAAAAATGCCCGCCTGCTTAGGGCGTGCCCGCGGGACATTCCACTGGTAGGCGTTCACCGCCATTTACTCGAAAAGGGCCTGGGCGGCCTCGGGGGTCTTATTGTTCAGAGTGCCCCCGGCAGCCGCGTCAATCATTTGACGCGTCTGACTATTCAGTCCATTAGAAAAAATTTGTACCTGCAACCACATTGGCAGAGCGTGGTGCGGGCACCGGCGGAGGAACTCCTTAAAGCATTCCCAAGTCTCGTAAAGAGACTCGGAGTCGTTTTGGACGAACGAAGATATGTCCTCCCGCAGTCTTGCAGTTTTCGCGGGCGGAAAATACTTTGTAAGGAATTTCTCGGCCAACTCCGCCCAGGACGTGATGGATCCCCGCGGGAGGGAGAGTAACCACGCCTTAGCCTTGGACTTAAGAGAGAAGGGAAAAAGGCGCAAACGAATGGCGTCATCAGTGACGCCATTAATTTTAAAAGTATCGCAAATTTCAAGAAAATTAGACAAGTGATTGTTGGGGTCCTCATCCGGCAGTCCGTCGAACTGCACGGCATTTTGGATCATTTGAATCACACTTGACTTAATTTCAAAATTATTGTTGGCCACAGCGGGCCGAACAATACTCGACCCCGTATCATCCAAGTTAGGCCGAGCGTAATAAGACATAGTACGCTCGGCCGGTTGGGCATTATTCGGGTCGGCCATAGAAGAAGAAGAGGGTTCTCCGATAGATTCTGCGGGGTCTAAAAAGGGAATTCGACGAAGAGATCGGATACGCGCAAGAGAGCGGTCGATCTCGGGGTCGAATTCAAGATTTTTCAGAACTCGAAGGTTGTCCACGGGTCATGCACCCTTAAAAAAACGAAAGGGGGAAGGATTTTTTTTTTGTATAAAATTTTTTATTTGAAAATAAAGTAAAAGTAATAGAGTTCCGGATTCAATATAACAACCGTGACTCCCCGGCAACGGCGCCAAAAACTTGATGGCCGCGGAACAGAGACCTATTATGGTTGGTTCGAAATGGTCAGATTCCGCGGGCCGGTTAGAAGATCGAGTTTTCTAACGAGAGGAGGCAAGCGCACCTATCGCAAGTAGTACTCGGTATTCGGGAAAATACCGAGGTCGTATTATTCTCGGGGACGCGTTGATTATATCTACTCTTCCAGGAACATTATTATCTTACTAACAGTAAGGTGGATTTTTTTAGTTTAATTAAAACGGAAAGAAAGAAAGCAGAATTTTGCTAAGCTAGTTCGACGACGGGTTAACGCTCGGCATCGAATCGGATTAAGACTAAAATAATTCTTAACAATTATTAAACTTTGTTTTTAATTTAATAAAAGGCACTTGGCCGTGGGGGTTCCAGAAATATGAGCGCACTTATCTCTAGGAATATTGCTCACCTAAACATTAAGACTATTCGACCGATCGTTAGACCGACGAAGGATTCCTCTTAATGCCCGCTTTACGCTAAGAACCCCGCTATTGGGTGGGGAACCCAATCCGGCAGAACTACGTTTCTCCTCTTTCGAGGGGGCGTACGCAGTTCTCTTTACCCAAGGGGGATCGGTCCATATGTGCAGCCTCTCGGCGTCGCGTATGGATAACGGAAATAGAGCCCACACATCAATTATGTGGTCCTATGCGTCGTTAACTCGGGGTAAACCTTAAGTCCTTAAATTAAAATTAAAATAAAGTTTTTTTAATTATTTCAAATCATTTTTTATGTCCCAATGCTCTTCGATTCCGAAGGCTAAAAGAGATTAGCCACTCATCGGTATGGGGACGGCTTTATGTTTTTAGGTGAAGCGTGAGTGTTAAATTAAGCACTGAACAATTATAAGAGAAAACACGAAAAATAGGACAATTAGATAAATTGAAAGCTAATTGATGCAGGCACTCACGCACACTTCAAAACCATAAAGAAAATTAAATAAAGCAAGCCCTACTCGAATGAGTAGGCGGAAATAAATGCACACACGCACACACTCTTCTTAATTGAAGAAAGCAATAAATAAAGCGGTAAAATTATCTCCTACACGCACGCACTCTACATAATTGAGAAAGCGATAAAATTGCAAGTCCCGGCTCAAATGAGTGGGCGGGAGTAAATCTATCTCATACACGCACGCACTCTACTTGAAATTAAAACACACACACGCACTCTACAGAAATGAAAACACACGCACCCACAAAAAGTTTTCCTACTCAAGTGAGTAGGAAGAAAATGAAAGCAGTAAAAAGACAAGTCCCACTCAAACGAGTGGGCGGGAAATGAAAGCAGAGCGCCATTTAACTCTTAATGAGTAGGCGGAAATAAATGCATACGCGCACACGCACTCTACAGAAATGAAATAAAGCAGTAAAACCTAACTCATACACGCACACACTTGCAAAAATAAGAAAAACAAAGTGCTCAGAAAATTAAAACGACTGCATTTCTACCGCTAGAATGCGGTAGAAATGCATAAAAAGTAAAAATAAAAATTAACCGGAGCGAAAAGTTTTGCAAATAAACGCAAAATGGAAGTACTCGAAAAATTAATACAACTGCATTTCTACCGCTAGAATGCAGTAGAAATGCATAAAAAGATGAAATAAAAATTAACCGGACTAAAAGTTTTGAAATTAAAAAGCTAAAATGAAGTGAGCGAAAAATTATAACGACTACATTTTTATTCATAAGTTTTTATAAAACCTCCAAAAAAGTGAGAATAAAACTAAAAAGGAACGAGAAGTTTTACATTCCTAAGAGTCTAAGTTAAAGAAAATAAAACCGAACACTTTTAGGGGGGGGGTTTATAAAACCTATATGAATGAAAATGATAAAGAAGAAAAAGCTAAAGTTAAAAAGTGCGGAAAATGAAAACTAGACGGACGGCACAACGGCTAGAAATGCCGATAAATCCTAAATCTAACTAAGTTATGAAAGCTAAAAAGATGAAAACATAAAAGAAATACAAAAAGATGAACGAAAAATTGCTTAAGTAGGCGCATTCAAATGGAGTATTCATACAAATTAAGAGAGAAAAATTCATATTTTATTAAAGTAAAAAACCCTAATACAAACTAAGAGAGAGAGGAGGTGGGAGAAATTCTCCTTACATAAGTATGGAATCCAATTGGGCAGCACCTCCCCTAAGCAAAGTGGTCAAAAAAGTGGACAAAATAAGCTTCCTGGAAGCTCTTATTTATAGGCAAAATTTCGGGTGGGTCACGCCCGTGACTAGGGCGTGATAGGGGGGCGTGTCGACACTATTCATGAGCTGATCGGTGACTTGACTGGAAAGTTGACTTCGGCTGAAAACGTGGCGGTCACGCCCTAGGTCACGGGCGTGACATGTGTTAGTCACGGGCGTGACTGGGGCGTGTCGGGGAGGTCGATCTGGGCGCGGTCCGGCCGCAAAGTCGCGCGCATCACGTCGGGCCAGGTGGCAAGGTCACGCCCGTGTCACACCTTGACACGGGCGTGACAGGGGGAGTGTCGACACTATTTGATGATCGCCGATCGTCGAGCTGGCACCTGTGGCCGGCGATCGTCGGCGGGGCGTGACACGGGCGTGTCGGTCAATTGACACGGGCGTGTCAGTCAATTTTTGACTTTTTGGAATTTTTCTGGAACTTTTCTGCAAATAAAAATAAAGCTAAGTTAGAAATAATATTTACAAAAATAAGCTATTTATTGGATAAAACAGATAAAAAAAACAAAAAACAAAAAAAATTGACTTAAATAAAATACGAAAATATAGGTAATTTACAACTCATCAAGGGATTACGTTGCGCAGACCCATGTTTATTGACCCACTGCACCCTGACATTGGTGTGTACTTAGCATGGAATAGCTGCAAGCACAACTTGATAGAAAATCATCAAATACATTATCAATTCAACTTAGCTTGTTCAGGGGCTTCTTCAAATCAGGTACATTGTGGATACAATACCCAACAATCTCCCCCTATTTTAAGAAGCCTAAACCCTACAAGCTAAGGTGAATAGAACAGATGGGAAAGAAAATCATAAAATGAAAATTCAGTTGAGAGTGAAATTCATTACCATTTTCCTTAGAGCATACTAAACATTTGCAGCCACCTTAGCCTTAGCCGAGACCGAGAGGATAATCTCCTCCTTTTTTGCTTCTGCAAATATGGGACTTCACTTGGAGCCAAATGCTCCCCCTTAGTTCTTCCATCCGTACTCGATCTTGAGTTCCTTTCTGATGCTACCCCTTGATCCAAGAGCCATGAGCCCTACAGTCTTCAATCTTCATAGTTAAGCATGCTGAGTTCAGTTTTGAAGAGACTGAACATGGCCTCGTCTAGGGGCTTTATGAAGATATCTGCAATCTGCTCATCCATGGGGACATGGAGGAGAGAGATATCTTTGTTTTCCACATGCTCCCGAATGAAGTGGTAGAGCACTTCAATGTGCTTTGTTCTGCTGTGCGACACAGGATTGTTCGCAATTGCTATTGCGCTCGAGGAGTCGCAATACATAGGAACTTCTCTGAACTGCAAGTCATAATCTTCGAGTTGATTTCTGATCCATAGAAGTTGTGCGCAATAGCTGCCTTCTGAGATGTACTCAGATTCAACCGTGGAGGTTGCGACACAGTTCTGCTTTTTACTATTCCATGAAATAAGCCTTCTTCCGAGGAATTGGCACGTCCCAGAAGTGCTTTTCCTATCATCCCTGCTTCCTGCAAAGTAAGCATCTGAAAAGCCTATCAGCTCAACATCATTGTTTCTTGGGTACCACAAGCAAAGATTTGGTGTACCTTTAAGGTATCTAAGAATTCACTTTGCAGCGACATAATGAGATTCCTTAGTGTTCACCTGATATCTGGCACAAACGCATGTGGAAAACATAATATCTGGTCTACTAGCAGTAAGGTAGAGCAGGGATCCAATTATTCTTCTGTATTTGGTTTCATCAAAAGGTTTCCCTTTCTCATCCTTGTCCAAAGACACAGTGGATCCCATTGGAGTCCTCATAGAGGTTGCATTCTCCATTATGAATTTCTTGAGGAGTTCATTTGTGAACTTCGACTGAGAAATGAAAATTCCATCCTAAGACTGTTTCACTTGAAGTCCCAAGAAATACTTTAGCTCTCCCATGCTGCTCATTTCAAACTTTCATTGCATAAGTTTAGAAAACTTTTTGCAAAGATTGTTGTCCATTGAGCCGAATATTATGTCATCGACATAGATTTGCACCAGCAAGATCTTGCCTTTGACTTCCCTAAGAAACAATGTCTTATCTATTTTTCCTCTAGAGAACTTGTTCTCAAGAAGAAAACTAGACAGAGTCTCATACCAAGCTCGAGGAGCTTGTTTTAAGCCATATAATGTTTTATTAAGAAAATAAACATGATTAGGGAATATAGGATTAACAAAACCTCGGGGTTGCACGACATATACTTCCTCTTTCAAATTTCCATTTAGGAACGCAGATTTCACGTCCATATGATAGACAGTGAATCCTTTGTGAGAAGCATACGCCAGGAACCATCTGATCGCCTCGAGCCTTGCAACTGGTGCAAAGGTTTGGTCGAAGTCAATCCCCTCCTCTTATTTGTAATCTTGAGCCACCAGTCTGGCCTTGTTCTTGATGATGACACCGTGTTCATCCCGTTTGTTTCTGAAGATCCACTTGGTGCCGATCACATTCTGGTTCTTTGGTCTGGGAACAAGCGTCCAGATGTTGCATCATTCGAATTGATGCAGTTCATCTTGCATGGCCAATATCCATGACGCATCTTTGTTCGCTTCATCGAACTTCTTTGGCTCAACCCTTGACAGAAAACTAAGGTGCAGAATCTTGTTAATTGTACCTCTCCGAGTTCTGACACCGTCACGAGGATCTCCTATGATCTGATATCTGGGATGATCCCTCACATGTCGGAGCTCTGGGAGTCTGGCATCTGGAGCTCTGACAGCTTCTCAGGCTTCTCCTTCTTCTAGGAGATTTTCTCCATCCTGATCATCAACTTTTCCAGTTGGCGTTGAGGTGGAAACCATGACGTACTTGGGAGTTGCACCTTTTGCAGTCTCATCGAGACTTAGCTGTTCAAGCCTTGCACCTGCATCTTCAAGAATGCCATTGGAAGAATTGCTATGACTCAAGCTTCCTTCATCAAAAACAACATTAATGGACTCCTCTACCACTAGGGTTTTCTTATTGAAGACCCTATATGCCCGACAATGGATATTATAGCCCATGAAGATGCCTTCGAAGCATTTTTCTCCGAATTTAGTATGTGGGTACTTCCAATTATTGAGTACATAGCATCTGCAGCCAAAAATCCTTAAATAGGACATGGTCGATTTCCTGCCTTTCAGTAGCTCATAAGGCGTCTTACGATGATTCTTGTTGATCAATACCCGGTTCTGCACATGACAAGCAACATTGACAGCCTCTGCCCAGAAGTACTCTGGAAGAGAAGCATCATTCAACATTGTCGTACATGCTTCAATGAGCATTCTATTTCTCCTCTCCGCAACTCCGTTTTGCTGAGGAGTACGCGGGGAGTAAAACTCATGAAAGATACCATGTTCTTCACAGAATTTTGTCATGGCACCAGACTCAAATTCTGTTCCATGGTCACTTCTGATTTTGACCACGAAGCAGTCAAGTTCATTCTGAATCTACTTGACAAAATTTGTGAAGATGTCAAACGTATCTGACTTTTGTTTCAAGAAGAACACCCACGTAAACCGAGAGTGATCATCAATAATCACTAGCGTATACGATTTGCCTCCTAAGCTATGAACTTGCACTGGACCAAACAAGTCCATATGCAGAAGATAAAGACATCTGGAGGAGTCTTTGTATGCAATGCCCTTAAAGGTAGCCTGAGTCTGTTTGCCCTTCTAGCATGCAGGACAGGGGCTATCTTTATTGCACTTAATAGTAGGGGCATCCCTTACTAAATTCATAGAAAACAACATATTAATAGTCTTGAAATTAATATGTGCTAATCTCTTGTGTCATTGCTCACAAAGAGATGCACTGCCTTTTGCTACTAGGCACACGGGGGTAGAAGAGTCTAAGCTAAGAAAATCTAAGCAAAATATATTTTTGCTCCTAATGTCAGTTAATACCGTCTCCGAAGAGGCACACGATATTATCAAGCACTTATCCTTGCAAGACTTAATGTCGTATCCTTTATCACACAACTGGCTTACACTGATCAGGTTATGGTTTAACCCTTCAACATAGGCCACGTCAGTGATAGAGAATACACCGTTGGAAATCATACAATAACCCCTGGTGACTCCTCGATTAGATCCTCCAAAGATGACTTTGGGTCCATTTTCGACTGGGGAGTAATCACGCAACAGGCTTCTTGTCCCGGTCATATGCCGGGTGCATCCACTGTCCAAGTACCAGATTGGCATTTTGGTGGCCTTTGGACATACCTGCAAAACAGAATTAGTTTCCCATAGGAACCCAATCGAACTTGGGTCCTAGATTCCTTGTTAGCACACTCCCCCTCGGGTGGTTAAACCTACGAGTGGTCAGCCTCGCATTGCTAACATGAGGAGTCTCGTTGAATCTTGGATTAAACAAGCAATCCACGGCAAAGTGACCAACTTTTCCACAGCACCAACAGTCAAACCTGTTGTACCGCTTCCTAGGCTCCAGCTTCACCCTTGGAACGATGGGTCCAGCCGGGGCCTGGGATCTGAAGGTGGAGGCATCATGATGATAGCAGTCACACAATTTTTTCACTTCCTGTTCCTTCAGTATAACAGGCTTGGCCTTTGGTGCCTGCTTCCTATTATGGCCGCTAGAGAAGTGGCCATAATTATCCACTTGGATTTCCCTATAAGTTGCCTTGAAGACACTCTCACCGTAGTTACGGGGGAAGGCTCAGCCATCATACCGACACTTGGGCTTTTCAACCGAGGGCCAGAAGAAGTGGTCATAGGTTGACTCAAAGTCCTGCTCATTGCAAGGAAAGCCAGGCTTTTTGAATAAAACAGGATCGAGTGGGGCCTTTCCCTTTTCTGTAGTAGAGGCCTTCTTAGCAGCCTTATTTTTCCTCTGTTTTCTGTTTCTCCTGGATGATTTACCAGGCACACCCACATGCCCTAAGCCAACCCCTTTAGCCTGAGTAGAGAATTCATCAACCAGAGGAAGAACGGTCTCGGGCATGGAGAAGCTTTTGACAATCTTCCTTTCTGCCGCAAGCTGTTCTTCCAACTTGTTGATTTCTTCCTGTTTTTTGTCAAGGAGCCTTAGAGACTCTGAGTGCTCAGAAGTCAGGTCCAGGTGTTCCTGTCGGAGACAGATCAAGCTAGTGATCTCTTCTCTTAGAGACACACCCTCAGCCTTAAGGAATTTGACTTCCTTTTTCTGAGCCCTCAACCTCTTACAGCATTCCTCGAAGGTATTGAGCAGAAGCTCATACTTTTCGAGGAGCTCAGCCTCACGGGCAGATGGGTTGTCCTCGAGATCATCATCAGGACACTCAGAGTCAGATTCAGAGAGGGGGGTACCATATTTTACCCCCCCAATAAATGGGGGGCAGTCTCCTTCTGAGTCGGAGCGACCCATTAGCTCGAAGTAGGCTTCCTCATCATCATTGGAGTCTGAAGAATCAGATTCACTCAGTGTTTTTGGCTTTTTAGCAATGTAGCTCCTCTCCTTCTTCTTATCTCTAGAGGACCTGTGCTCCTCTCCCTTCCCCTTATCTCTCTTTCTTTGGTGGCAGTCAGCAACGACGTGGCCTGGCTTATTGCATCCAAAGCAAATAATGTCATCAGAGCGATGTTTGTTCTGTTTGGATTCATACCTGTCAGAAGAATAATTCTTCTTCTGATGTTTGGAGGAGGAGCCGTCTCTCTTTCTTTGATTCCTCAACTTGAGGAACTTCTTGAACTCTCGAGTGATGAGGGAGAAGTCTTCTTCAGATAGCTCTGAGCCAGAAGAGCATGGCTCAGAGTCTTCTTCCTCATCCTTTTTTCGAGAGCGGGACGAAGCTGCACCCTTGCCTTTCCTTGAGTGATTGGCTTTTAGGGCCACAGTCTTTTCTCTGGCAGCGGCTTTATCGGCTTCTTCTTCAGCTTTTCTTGTGTTCAGCTGAAGCTCATAGGGCAGAAGTTTCCCAAATAGAATCTGGGGATCAGTTTCTGCCAGCTTGCCAAATTCTCTGATGGCGCAGATCTTGGTGTCCCATTCCTTAGTAAGGGATCTAAGGAATTTGTCATTTAGTTCACCATTGGTGAACACTCTGCCATAACCCTTCAGGGAATTGACGATCTTCAGGAAGTTCTCGAATGTCACTCCGATTTATTCCTTGGGACCTTGCCTGAAGGCCTCGTACTTCTGGTTCAGAAGGGATCTACGATCATCCCTTACTTCATCTATGCCTTCCATCAGGATGATCAGGCAGTGCCATATGTCCTTGGCAGTCCTGTAGTTGCAGAAGATCTGCATCATGGAATCATTGACGGCGCTTACTAGAATGTTCTGAGCTTTCTTGTCAAGTCTGACAAGCACCATCTCATCCTTATCAATTTCGGAGAGTTTCTTGGGCACTTTCTTGGTTGGATCAATGGTGGAGGCCTTAGTGGGGATATAAGGTCCCTCCTCTACTATCATGAAGAGTCGGGGGTCGACTGCTTCCATGTAATACCTGATCCTTTCCTTCCAGATAGGAAAGTTCAGCTCGGTACACACTGGGATCTTCCCTGAATACTTGAGTTCGTCCATTTCAGAGATCTTCTTTCTTATTGACACTAGACAAGGGATCTTACTCAAGGTGTTAACCTTATTGATGAGTAACCTCCCTCTGATACCACTTGAAAGTCTCTAGTGTCAACTAAATCCACCTATGGGGAGGATAGGTGTCGTGCAGTCTTTTGCGGAATTTAAATTACCTACACAAATAAACAAACACAGCACAGAAAATCACACAAGCAATTATAGTGGTTCCCCGATTTGGGTACGTCAACTCTCCCCCTTCGATATATCTCCCAATAAGGGACGACTCGGTCACTTCACCAACCGGATTGAAATCCAATCCTCACACTACGGAAGGAACCCTTCTAACCAAAAGAGTCACTACTCCTCCACCATGGGTTGCACCCAACCCTTACAACTAGGAATAAAAATTCCTTTACAACAAAACAAAAAATGAATATACAAGAAATACAAACAACGCTTATGGAGAATCCGATGTCCCTCTTCATTCGTTGAAGCTTTCTTGAAAGAGACGAAGAGTCCACGACCAGAGTACTCTCTTGGATAGGATCTTGTCAAGATCGGCGGCGGCAAGTGATTGCAGCGGCGATGCTTTGTAGATCCAAACTTCTTGACGAAGCAAGCAAGATCTACCAACGATCTCAATCGGATCAGTCGTCTCAATCGATTCGGAATGAAAAACTAACCTCGTTCAACAAATTGAGAGACAAGAGATCTCAAAAGAAAAGCGTGAGACGCTAGGCTTGCCTCGGTACTGTCGTCGGAAGATCAGAGATAATCAGAGAAGATGTCGACAACGAACTGTGAGCGGCGATCGGTGGTTTCCGCGATCTGCTAGGGCACGCTCGGCTGCTTTTTCTTTTTCGTAAATCGATTCCTCGGTATGCCCAAATATGCGAGTATATATACTAGAAGCCAACCCTAAATGAACGTTGTGGGGCCCACAAGGAGCAGCCCTAGTCCCGGTCAAAATGGCGCACAGCGAACTTGGTTCGGTCCAGTGAACGGGAATTTTGCCTAAGGCAAAATCGGAGAGAATCGCTGGTGATTCCCGTCGAAGTCGGCGGGAATCACTCACGATTCCCGTCGAATTTGCCTTGGCAGAATTACAGTTGGAAATCTGGTCATCCGGAGGGAATCGTCGGGAATGCAAGGTGATTCTCGTCGAATCGGCGAGAATCACTTGGTGATTCCCGTCGATTCTGCCTTAGCAGAATTCTTGTAGGAGGACAGTCAGCCGGATGAAGTCGGCGGGAATCACTGACTAATTCTCGACGATTCGGCGAGAATCACTAATGATTCCCGTCGAATCGGCGAGAATCACTTAGTGATTCCCGTCGATTTTGACTTAGACGATTTTTCTCTTCCTTCTTATGAACTTGGTCTTTGACCCATCTTTGCTCCTCTTCTGCTCTTGATCTATCTTGACCCTGTACTTGAAAATAAGTACACTCAAATAGAGAGAGCACACGTGAGTCAACACACTGATCTGCTTAACGAGGGATTACATTGCGCAGACCCGTGTATATTGACCCACTGCACCCTGACATTGGTGTGTACTTAGCATGGAATAACTGCAAGCACAACTTGATAGAAAATCATCAAATACATTGTCAATTCAAATTAGCTTGTTCATGGGCTTCTTCAAATCAGGTACATTGTGGATACAATACCCAACACAGGGCGATGTTTGCCTGTGAATTCTCGGCCACCTACGTCTCCTCCCGGCCAGCCACCGCCACCACCACCTTCGTTGAGGTGGTGGCTGGCGATTCACGGTGGTTGGTCGGCTGGAGGTGGACGGAATAGTAAAATGTGGGTGGAAGAAAAAGCTTGAAAACCAAGCTCTCGGCCAGCTTGATCTAGGGCCAATTGGCCCCAAACCTTATGACCAGTAGATGTGGATCCATCCACTAAGAAAGAGGAAGAGGATGGGACCTTCTAGGAGGGCTGGAGCCTAGCCGAACGTCGGGTTGCCATTTTCGGTGGTGGCGCCATTCAGTGCTCTGCAATTATACAGCTAGAGGGCTCATCTCCTTCAAAGAAATGGTGGAAACAACTGCTCTAAGCCTGGGGAAGCTTTTAAAAGAATCAGAAGTGGAAGGGGAGGGGTTAAACATCAAAGGCCATTAATGGCCATGGGGGGAGAGTTTTCGTCCAACTTTAACTTCTAAATACAGCCATCAATAAGGCTGGCCGTGGCTATTGATCTCCTCAAAACTGAAGGGTGAATGAATCTATAGCAATTGGAATTGAAGAGAGGAGGCCCTTGGCCTCCCTTGGCTATGAATGGCCTCTTCTTCACTTTCTCTCTCTTCCATTAAAGGGGAAGTGGAGCTTTCTCTCTCCCGGTCACTATTTCTAGAAAATGATTGGCATTTAAGGTAATTTCCTGCCTCCTAAAGCTAATGGGCCACTCAAATTAGGCTTAGCCCAAATGGATTGGGCTAGGTTAGGTCAACTTGAGTTAATTTGACCTAAACTAGGGTTAAGTTAACTTTGGTCAAATTAACCTTTTGGGTTGACCCCAATGGGTCCTTGGTGACCCATTGGCCTCCCCTAAGGTCTAGGAAGGGTTGGATAGGGTTGTTTTGGCACCTTGGAGGACACTTGACCCTTAATAGGGCACTTTGACCATTTTAGGGCTAGAGTTGACTTTGGACAACTTGACCTCTTTAGTTGACCCCAATGGGTCTTTGGTGACCCATTAACCTCCCTTAAGGGTTAGGAAGGTCTAGGTGGGGTCAATTTGGCTAAGGTAAGATCAATTGACCCTATGTAGGTTAGTTTGACCCATTTAGGGTTAGGGTTGACTTTGATCAACTTGACCATTTTGGTTGACCCTAATCGGTCCTTAGTGACCCTATGGACCTCCTAAAGGGTTAGGTGTGTTGTGGTGGGGTCCTGAAGTCAAGTTGAGGCCTTAAAGTCAAACCCTAGGGTGGGGTAATTGGAAATTATTATTTACAGACCAAGGTGGCTTTCACCTTCATGTCTAAGTTCACTTGGTCTCTTGAGCTTCCTAGGGTTTTGCCATGAACTAGTAATGACAAAACCACTCTTAGGGGTATAGTTGTTTGAGGGATATTATAGGTAGAGGAAGAGAAAGTACCTGAGGACAGGATTACTACTTCCACCCCCAAGGAAACACCTGATAGACTGAGTGCAGGAGTTAAGGGGTAGCCAGCTTATACACAAGTGGCCACTAAATTATTGCCCTTGAGTGTTACTACAGTTGCTCTAGTCAGTTCTGAGTTAGAGATTCCAGCTCCAGTTCCAGCTGCAGAGACTACAATTCCAGTGATATGTGATATTCATACAGAGGTTGTTGAGATTGCTCATGCTATTGTTGATGAGTTAGTGATCAATGTGGCTGAGGATGAGAATGTGGCTGAGGATGAGAATGTTGCTGAGGACATTCTAGTTACTTCTGATGTTCTTGTTGATGATGTTCTGCCTGCTGCTGATGGTTTGGATGGTGCTGCTGATGATGTGGATGAGCCAGTAAATGATACTGAGCTAGATGTTGCTAATTATGAGATTGATGAGGATGAGCTTGTTGCTATTGATAATGTAAATGATTCCTCTGCGCTCACTATTCCAGAGAATCTACTTACACCACTCCCAGATGTCCTACCGATAAGGTCTGAGGGGGAGAAAAGCCATCCTTCTGTCTCCATACAAACAGAGTTAGACAGATTCGTGAGAAAGCTTCAGAGAAGGATTGTTGCAATCCCAGGTGGACCTCTAATGGAGGAGGTAGATGTTATTGACTTGTTTGATGAGGAAGGAGATGCTAAGAAGCACCCTCCATTCCTAGAAGTTACTGCTCTTGAACTCCTTTCTAAACCTATTGTTACACCCATGGAAGATTCCTCCAGTGATTCTGAGGGAAGTGCAGATCCCCACACCCCTCCCAGTGTTCAAGCTGCTGATATACCGTCTACTAGTGCAGAGGTATCTATTCTAAAGACCATAGAAGGCATGATGGCCAAACAGCAAGCACATTTTGATCATTCTCTAAAGAAAGTACTGAAGAAGGTTAAAGAAACTGAGAAAGACTTGAATAAAGACCTTGCAGCTGTCAAGGTGAGTTTTGACAAATTGGATGTGAGGTTGGATTCCTGGTTTGTGCAGGGTCACGAAGCAGTTGTTCATATGATGGTCGGACTGAAAAGTAACCTGGAGGTGCTTCAGAACGTTGACACAAATGATAAAATAGTTATAACTGCCCAGAATGCAGGCATGGATTACTTTGATAACCAAATGGTTTACTATTCAAATATCATAGCTAACGTGATATTGGAAGAAGTCAAAAAGGGGAAGGATAAGCTGAAAGCTAAGGTGACAGCCCTTGAAGCTGCTATGGTGGCAAACTTCAAGGGGGTCAATACCTATATTTATGATAACTTTAGTTGGTTGCATAATGAGTTGTTTGGTGGGCAAGGTCAACCTCAAGCAAGATTTCCTAAACCTGTAGTGCCTGCTCCAGTAGATGCTCCTATAAATCCTACTCAGGATTATTCTCAATATTGGATAGACACTCAGGATTTTTCTCGGTCTGAACAAGATATTGATGTTGCTGCTGCCAATCCAGAAGTTGATATAGTTGAAGACATACCTCAACCTACACAGAAAAGGAGAAAATATGGTGAAGGCCCATCTGCCGTCAGGTCTGAACCTAATCGAGAAATGGCTGAGGTGTGGAGTCCGATCTCAAAAAGTATTATTTTGGACACTTTCAAGATCGTGGATTTGGCTAATGAAAATATGTGGGATTACTACTATTTAGATGAACGGAAGAAGTATGAGGTTGCTTGCGTTAAAAGAAGATTGCATTTCAGAAAGTATAACTTTGATGATCCAAATGCGCCTCCAGCTCCGCCAAGATATTATCCCAAGCTGAAAGCTTATTTTGTCAGACAGTGTCAGAAAGCAAGGGGAAATAGACTTGATTTTGCTTTTCTATTGATATCTAGATACGGTTTACCCCAATATAAAACTCATATATATATATATATATATATATATATATATATATATATATATATATATATATCATTTAATCTTTTATCTGGGAATGCACTTTATTTCTTAATTTATGCTTTAATCTCTTGTTCTTTCTTTGATTTATTATTATTATGTGAGCAATTCACCTTAACTAGTAGGATTTTGACGTCTTCAAATAGGGGAAGATTTTGGGTATTGTATCCACAATAATCCTGATTTGAAGAATGGTCCCATTAAGCTATGATGAATTGACTTTGTATTTGATGCTCTGTTTTAGTTATGTACTTACAGGACTATATTGCTAAGTACAACCCAATGTTAAGTTACGGTGAGTCAGTAAACACAAGACTACACAATGTAATCCTTCATTGTGTAGGACAATGTGTTGACTCACGTGTAATGTCTCTATTGGGGTGTACTTCTATCTCAAGTGCATGAGAAGGATCAAGGAAGAACAGGGAGGAAAATTCAGCAGAACAGAAATTTTACCTAAGTAAAATTCGTCGAGTATCGTAAGGCATATTCGTCGAATTCGTCAAGTATACTCGTCGAATTTGTCGTATATACTTACAGGCACTCGTCAAATTCATCATTTGTACTTAGGGTAAAATCACTATTAGTTGGAAAATCGGTCAAGTAAAAATCGTCGAGTATCATCGCCGAATTCGTTGAATGTATCTATCGATACTCGTCGAACTCGTCAAATATATAGGTCGATACATGCCGAATTTATCGAATCATTTCGATGGTACTTCTCTGGATTTTCTAAGTCAGATTCGTCGAATATTACTTGGTTAAGCGTCGAATGCGTCGAGTATTCTAGCCGATTCTCGTCGAATTCATCGAGTATACTAACTGATATTCATCGAATTCGTTGAGTGATTCTTTTGCATGGCGTCGAGTGTTAGTTTCTACTGGACTGAATTTCTCCAAGTAAAATTTGTCGAATTTCATTGCTGTTCGGCGAGTATCCTTAACGATACTCGATGAATATTACTTAGGGTTATTTCATCTTCCCAATTTCAAAATCTGGTTCGCTCTTGCCGATAGCCATGTACAGTGACCCACGAGTTTTCCGACGTGCAATAACTATTCTAACCATTTCAAATAGAGCTCACTTAAAACCAAAAACTGCAAACCGAATCGGAACCGGGTCGGAACCGCAAAGAACCAGACCGAACCGTTCACAAATTATTCGGGTTTCGGTTTCAATTTTGGAACCGTGAACAATATTGGTAAGGGTGAGGTTCTTACATTTTATTATCCGGACCAGAATTGGAACTGGAATCGCAACATACAAGTCTCAAGCGGTTTCAAGATTTTTAGACTCGATCTGAACCGGACCGAAGTATAACCAAACCGCAACCCGTTTATTATTATTATTTTATAATTTATCTATAATATTTATACTTGCTATCACGAGTGAAGTTGATGCAATTTGAACTCAAACCGCAATCACACGAAAGGGGGTCAATTTTGAACCGAATAATACTTCATCGCATAAAAACCGTGTGGTATGGTTTGACATTGGTGCGGTTCGGAGTCAATTTTTGCAGTACACTTTTGATTTTTATATAATTATATAATATAATTTCAATTTTACTTACATATTTTTTTGAAATATTTTATTTAAAAAATATAGAAGATGTACAACAACTATTTATTAGTAATCATAAAAGACAACTAATTGTAGCTGGTTCTTACGATTGAGCATACCGACGAGACATGCGCAAGCCAACTAGAAGTCATGGCAAGTCTACACGCGTAGGAAGGCGATTGATACTATCCCACCGATCGTTGAAAAGACCGTCGAGAAGTTCGCAACATAATTATTTCTATTTCGATGTTATTTTGAGTTTTACTATTTGCAACCCGCTTTTATTTCATTTGGCCAAGTTTGATTTTGGTTTTAGTTGGAACCGATTAGAACCGGGTCGAACTGTATGGAACCGGACTGAACCGTTAGTTGTCGGTTTAGTTTTGGTTCATATTGAACCATAACCGGAACCGTTGACACGACGGTTTCAAAAATTAAGCTTGAACCGGAACTAGAACCGGTCAAACCAAATAAGGTTTTGATTCTAATTTGAAGAACGGTTACCTTAGTAGTTCGGTTTATGGTTTTAGTAGAACCAAACTGGAACCATGACATCTCTAGTTGCAAATGAAGATCTTTATATATATTTAGGGTGATTTATTCTCAAAGCCTAATTGTGTTAATCGAACTCTTTCCAAGAACTTCCCGATCAAGAAATCACTATCAGCTTCCGTACGTATCGCGCGATAACTCTCGGCCGACACAAGTTTGTTGCACGATTCGATCTTCCTCCACTGAATCGACTAGATCGTTGCTTTCTGAAGATTCCTATCCATTCTGTTCTAGTTGTTCCGTGAATTCAGATTCAAGTTTTTAAAGCTTTCAACGTTGTCGTGTTCTCCAAGTTTTTCATGATCAACTTTTTAGAGAACGAAGGACTGAAGACTTTAGATCTGAATAGGTTTATTTGTAATCATTTTATTATAAATCTTCTTTTACATTTGTAGGAGGTTTTTCCCTCCGAGTAGTAGATCCGTATTTGGATCGATTTGTAGATCCATCTATGGATCAAGTTGTAGGAGAGGTTGTTCTCCGAGTGGTAGGAGCGTTGTCTCCGAGTTATAGGAGTTGAGGCTCCAAGGTGTAAGATTTGTTGAAATCTGAGAAAGGTGAAGTAGCCAAATCTAGCCCTTCGTGGTAGATAGGCGAGGTGGGACAGTGGACGTACCCAACTCGGGGAACCACTATAGATCTTTGTGTTCTGTGTTCTCTAATTTTTAAGTTGTTTTTTTTCGTGAAAAGAGGCAGACATCGCCTATTCACCCCCCTCTAGGTGCTTTAGATAGACACTAGATACTTTCAGTTGTTTACTATTGTTATAATAGATCTGGACATGTTATTGTTGACTGTCCAATCAAGAGGAAGGAGAACAAGAAATCAGATGACAAGAAACATCACAAGGACAAAAAGGTTGAAAGGAGCTTCTTGGCCAAGAAGAAAATCAGCTTTTCAGATAGTGATTTCGAGTCTTCAGAATCAGAAGAAGATGATGCCTACATTGGTCTCATTTTTCTTGAAGAGAAGACTGATCTTCCTGCTACCATAATTGGCATCAGGGCACCACTATTCTCTATTGACAGTGATTATGAAGATAATGAAGAATACAGCCTCCTGGCCTTAATTGAAAACAATCAGGACAATTATGTTCCTGATGAGGTACACTCTCTTCCCAACTCTCCTTCTGTCTATGAGACTGGATCAGATTCTGAGGCATCCACTTCATCCAGTGGGGATGATGGATCAGTATCTATTGAGGATGTCAATCAATTGATTGACAAGTATAGTGTTATCCTGGAAGCTTTGAACAAGATCAAGAAGCTTGTCAAGACATGAGCTGAGGAGATTACCTGTCTTTAGTAAGCTACTTCCTTGCAATCTGAGTTAGCTCCTATGCTAGCCCAGATGAGGAGGAAAGTCAGCCATCTAAAGACAATCTCAATCATTCTAATAGGCACCATTAGCCAAAAGAATAAGATCATCAAGGATCTTAAAGAGAAGCTCCTCAAAGAGAGGATGCTAGTGACTGAGATTTCTAAGCCCAAGACAGTGCTGCCACTAATTGACTCTTTCTCCTCTCAAAATAATAAGAGGGGAATGGGGTTCAAGTGGAATACTAGAGTTTCTTATTCCAATTGGAAAGATAAGGCTCCAGTTGTGTCTCAGACCACCTTTCAAAAGATTATTCTCCCTTGTAACAGGTATGATCATGATAGTATGTATGGTTACTTGAAGAATGGAAATTCTTCCTCCAAGAGCTTTGATGATACTTTCAATGGAAGAAGAAAGGGTATGAGATTGAGTGCACTGAAGGCTCTCCATGAGGAAATTCAAATGACCCATCATGGACCATTTGTGTTTGGTGCTCCAGCACCTACTCTTAAGGGCAAGGTAGTGGCCAACCCCCAAGTTCCTACTGCAAAGAGTAAGACTATTATAAAGATAATTAGTAATCCACACTTGGCTATTTCTAATGATATCAACATCATGTCAGCTGCAAAGAAGACATCTGTTGGTATAAATCAGAATAAACCATGTAAACCTACTAGGAGACTTACTTTCAGTCAAATTTTTGCTAAAAGGAGAAGGAAGAAGGTTGTTGCTCTCCCTTCTGAACAAATAAAGATTGATGCCTCACACACATCATTGGTTGTTCAAAAGAGCAGATACAATATCCATGAGTTTTGGTGTTGTGGTAAGATTGTTCACAACGCCATTGACTATTGGCACAACCCAAGTGTGCCAAGGGAAAATATGAGCCTTCTTGTCAGGGTTGTTGCTAGTAGATTTAGTAATTTTCAAGCTAATATGAACTAAGGACCAAAACCTTTTTGGGTTCCTAAGGTAAATTAATCTGGTGGTTGCAGGTAGGTCCAAGTACCCATAAAATGCTAGTATGGTACTTGGTAAGTGGTTGTTCCAGACATATGATTGGGATAAGGAGCCATCTAATGGATTATACTCTGCTGAGGAATGGACCTAAAGTAATCTTTGGAGGTTCAGACAGAGGAGTTACCAAAGGCTATGGTATGATTACCAATGGCATAGTCTCCATTACAAAAGTAGCTTATGCGGAAGGATTGCAACACAATCTGATTATCATAATCCAACTCTGTGATATTGGTTATGTCATTGTCTTCCACAAGGATAAGTGTCTAATCAAAAGGTCAAGTGACCAAGAGGTCATTTTGACAGGCACTAAGAGTGAAAATATTTACTGTTTAAATTTCCTATGTACAAATATAGACTCTCCAGTGTATCTTGTTGCAAATAAGAAATACTCTTATTGTGTGTGATGGTACAGGAGACTTGCTCACTTGAATTATAAGGCAATCAACAAGCTCTTCAGTGAAGAGCTAATCAGAAATGGACCCAATCTGAAATGCACCAAAGAGGGCATTTGTTCTGCATGCCAAAATGGCATACAAACAAAGTCCTCTTTTAAGAGCATTGGGACCAAGGATTTTGAGAGGTATCTTTACCTCCTATATATGGACTTATTTGTTCCTATGTCAGTTCATATTCTAGGTAGAAAAGTCTACACTCTTGTGATAGTTAATAACTTTTTCATATTTACATGGGTATTTTTTCTTTAGAAAAAGTCTGAAACCCTTGATAGCTTTGTGACCTTTATTAGGCAAATTTAGAATGAAAAGAACTATTATGTGGTATAAATCAGAAGTGACCATGGAACAGAATTTCAATCTAAAGGCATGACAAGGTTCTATGAAGAGCAAGGTATATTTCAGGAGTTTTCTTCTCTAAGAACACTCCAGCAAAATGGGATAGCTGAGAGGAAAAATAGGACTCTTATAGAGGTTGGCAGGACATTGCTCAGTGACACTTCTCTCCCAGAATATTTTTGGGCTGAGATAGTAAATATTGCTTATAATGTCCTGAATAGAGCCACTATCAACAAGTACTGCAAGAAGACTCCCTATGAGATTATGAAAGGCAGAAAACCAAATCTTGCCTATTTTAGAATCTTTGGAAGCAAATGCTTTGTACTTAATAATGGGAAGTCCTACTTGACAAAGAATGATGTCAAGTCCTATGAGGGAATTTTTGTTGGGTACAGTAACCACATCAAAGCCTATGGAGTTTACATCTTAAAGAATCAAGTTGTAGAAGAGTCTGTCAATGTAGTATTTGTTGAGTCAATTATAATTCACAGTGAGCTGTCAAGCTCCTCTAGATCTGTAGATGTAGAACTAAAGTTGGACAAGCTAAGCATCTATGATATACCTCCTGCTGAACAAGCTGAGGATGAGGGTGTGGTCATTCTATAGTAAGGTCTAGATGACTTGGACATAAATGAATACCATCAAGCACCAAAAATTGAGCTTCAAGATGTTATAGAAGGAATGTCAGCTGCAGTTAGACATCTAAGAGATCATCCCAGAAACTTGATCATTGGGGATGCAAGCCAAGGTGTTACAATAAGGAGTAAAAGTCTCAACACAGTAATGTATTCAAGATTTTTGTCCTTAATTGAACCAAAAAAGTTTCAAGATGCTAACATAGATCCATTTTGGATTGTGGCTATGCAAGAAAAACTGAACCAGTTCAAGAGATGCAATGTCTGAAAGCTAGTTCCCAGACCCAATGGACATAACATCACAGAAACCAAATGGATTTATAGAAATAAGCTTGATAAGAATGGTGTTATCATCAATAATAAAGCTAGACTGGTTGTCAAAGGATACATGAAAGAGGAAGGTGTTGATTTTTATCAAACCTTTGCACCAGTTCCTAGACTAGAAGCTCAAAAACTATTTCTTGCCTATGATGCATATAAAGGATTTAAGGTCTACCAAATGGATGTTAAGTCAGCTTTCCTGAATGGTGACCTGAAAGAGGAGTTCTATGTTAAGCAACCCTCATGTTTTGTTAACTCTAACTTTCTTGACTATGTATTTAAGTTAAAGCTTTGTATAGGTTAAAACAAGCCCGTAGGGCATGGTATGAAACTCTGTCTAGCTTTCTTATTGAGAACAAATTCTCAAGGGGAAAGATAGACAATATATTATTCCTAAGGAAAGTCAAGGGCAAGATAATCTTAGTCCAAATTTATGTAGATGACATAATTTTTGGTTCTACTGATGATGGCCTTTACAAGAAGTTTTCCAAACTTATGCAATGGCAGTTTGAGATAAGTAGCATGGGTGAACTCAAGTATTTCTTGGGCCTCCAAGTTAGACAGACAGAGGATGGATTATTCATCTCTCAGTATAAGTTCACCGAGGATTTGATCAAAAAGTTTGGAATGGAGAGTGCCTCCATAATGAAAACTCATATGGGGTTAAGTATGTCAATAGACAAGGATGAGACTAGGAAACCTATTGATGAAACCTTGTATAGGGGCATAATTGGCTCCCTTCTCTACTTAATTGCTAGTAGGCCAGACATTATATATGCTACATGTGTTTGTGCTAGGTACCAGGCATGCCCTAAAAAGTAACATTATTCTGCTGCTAAAAAAATTCTAAGATATCTTAAGGGCACATCTAATCGTAGTCTGTGGTACCCTAGGAATAATGATTTTGAACTAATATGGTATTAAGATGTAGATTTTGCACTTTGTAGAGAAGACTGGAAAAACACATCTGACACCTATCAGTTTTTAGGAAGAAGACTGGTTTCATAGAGCAGCAGAAAATAGACTAGTGTTGCCATCTCTACTATAGAATCAGAATACATTTTAGTTGGTAGTTGTTATGCACAACTACTGTAGATCCAGCATCAACTCCAGGATTATAATCTTCAACTAAATAAAACGCTCATGTATCGTGATTCATCTAGTGTAACATCCTCCACACTTTTAGGCCCCCTAAAATTAGGGTCAGAGCTTGAGTGGTGCATGGAGGCCCTAGTGTGACCATAGCTCAGCTTGAACTTAGGGAAATTGCTAAGTGCACCCCCAATATGCATAAGTCAACCTAGGCCTATTCACACCCACAGGAACTCACCACCACAATTTAAGCTCACTAACACTTCCCTAACCCTAAGAGAGAGGCAATTAATCATTGGGCTCAAGGCTAGGTCAATCAAGTGGGCCAAATTGACCAGAGTCAAATTTACATCAATATAGGTCAAACCTTCACCTAAAAGGTTCTATTGGCCTCGAACTCTAAAATTGACCCCACCCCTAGCCTTGTAATGTCATTAGGGGCTAAGTGGACCCAAAAGCTCCATCATGGATTCACCAAGTTGACCAATTCGACCAAAGTCAAACTTGGCGATATTTAGGTAAAAATCACATTGTTTGGCAAAGTGGTCCCAATTGGGGCATCACCATGATCCAATCAACATTGGGTGATGTCAAGGGGCTCAAGACACACCCATTGGACCAGTCAACCCATCAAGCTGATCAAAGTCAACCCTAAGGTCAACCATGGTGAAATTAACCATAAAGGCTAAATGAGAGCTCAAACCAATTCAAGTGGGTTAAGGCCTTGCCCAAGGCCCACTAAATTTTCAGATTTATTTAATTTGATTTATGAATTTAATTAGGGGTGTAATGGGGGTAATTAAGAGAGAAGTTTCATTTGGAGGGGGAGTAATGGAGGGAGGCCAGGTGGCACTCCCTTCTTCTTCCCCAACTCCTCCTTTCATCTCCCCTGATGAAGAGGAGGTTTTTAACTGTTATAGGTCGGCCAACATCAATGATGGACTTTAATGGTCATGACCATAACCCCTATAGCTTGTATCTCTTATATAGAGACACCCAAAGCTCAATTTGATCCTTTCATCACCTTTAGAAGCTCCTTGGCATTCCAAATTGACTCTTGGATCACTACAAACGGTGAAGAATTGAGATCGGGAGAGGTTCGCCGGAAAATACCAAAATCCATGGCCACTCGCTGGAGTAGCCGCATCCAAGCCCGAAATCAGGCATGTTTCTCCCCCCTCTCCCTCTTTGTTAGATCTCTAGCTCGTTATGCAGATAATTCAGACTCAAACAAGCCCCATCAAGTGAGCAAAATTTCATATTTTTCCATGAAAATGTAGGTGGCGGGTTCGCCGGAAAACACCCCTCCGACGGCCGTGCCGCCGCCCGGCAAATGCCACTGCCTGAATAGAGGTGGTGGGGGCGGTGGACGGACATGGATGGGGCTGGATTGCCAGAAAATGGCACTAGAAAGGGCTCCAGGTCAGGTAAATCTCTTCCATGGGCTGGAGGTTGAAGATGAAATCATCACCATTGATGATTTGATAATATTATTTATTATATAATTTAGTGTATTAGTTATCCTTTACTATACACCTTTTTGAACCAGAAAAATGAGGCCCTTGGGGGAAGAACCATAAAAAGTGCCCAACATAAAAATGGTAGCACTTTGCATTTTCTTTAATTTGATATGAAATCAGGTCATTTGGATCACTGTAGCTCCTTGTTGGTCAATTCTTGTGGTACTTGTCCTTAGGGTAGGACAGTCACTATTTTATTAATAACTTTTAATTGGCTAAGGGGATTTACTTGAAATTTAAGTCATGTAAGAATATACCATAGATGCACCTACAGTCCAAAACTAGGAATTTTTGGACAATATTTTCTTATAGTTTTAGATAAAATATGATTTTCCATAAAAGTGCAAATATTTTGTGAAAACTAAATATAATGACCTCAAATTTATCTCAGAGGCTCATTAGGTCAGTACAAATCCCTGGTAAAAATCTCAGGCCCATTAGACCTCAGTAAGTTGGTGAATCTACTTTGCATGTGGTTGTGCTATATGAGATTTGGGGTGTGATTAGCTAAAAAGGGAAAAAGAGGGATTGAGGCCCATCAGACTTGTGGGATATCCCTCGGAGCTTGGGAATGGACTTATGATGGTGGAATACACCATCTAAATTGAGATTAGGGTTTTTGGAAGAAAAACCAGGTATTTGAATTATTTTAGTTTTGGCACCATTTTAACTTAAGGGAATAAAAGTGAGCAAATCAACTTAGAAAATTCTAAAACTCTGCCACTAGGGTTGTGTTGACGTAATACACCACAAGTTTTTATTTGGGAATTTTTAAGAATTTCTATCTTGTCTGTTTAGCTAAAAGTACGATTATGCCCTTTTGATAGTTCTATTTAAACAATGATCAATAATGCTTGGAAAATTATGAGAATTTTACATGACCATTGTAATAGTGATAAAAGGCTTTGTGAATTATCTTAGAATTTTTGGAGTCATAAATATGAAGTTTTATTGAATAGTGGCAATTTGGTAATTTGTGAATCTTAATTTTATTGGTGGTTAAATTTATCTAGAAAATTATCATTCTCTTTAATTGTGCTTTATTTGTCATTTAATACCTTAGAAAATTTTATGGGATTTATTTACCTAGTTTTCAATTATTTCCTTGAATTATGACCTAAAAGTCTTATTTTTAGGAAATTCATAATTTTCACTAAATGTCACTGAAAAATTATGGAACTTTGTCCAGATCTGTTATTCCTCAAAATGATAATAGGATAATTTTATTTTTCTGGTTTCATAGCAAAAAGTGATACTTTATGTTCAAAATCACATATTGCAATAATTTGGGAAAATTATAGTAAATTCTGAATAATTTAGGAAAATTATAAATCTCTGGATTTAGGTCTAAAATGTCATGATAGACCTTAGGAAATAATCTTAGGTCCTAGGATCATATATTTGGAGGATTCCTATTCATACACACATACAAAATCATATGGTCAACATTTAGCAATTTTAGAAAATGAGTGTTTTTAGCAATTGTAGTTTTGGAGAGGTCACGCACTTAGTAACCCTAGGAGTGCGTTTGGTTAAGGGTAGCATAACATTACTAAGTGACTTGCGAAAGGGAACGATGAGCTTCAACCCATCATAGTTCCTAGTACTACTGCGAGCCCTTCACAGGGTAGACCTCGAGAAGTCCAAGGTTAACCATAAATCGCTAAGTAATCCGGAAGTTAGATAAGAATAGTCTGATAGGATTAAGGAATGTTATAGCGATCTCACCCATGTGTGGGTTGGAGGCTCGAGAGGGTATTTTTATATCTAGTTTGTACTTGTGCGGTGGGTCACTCGGTACTGGTTCAATCGGCACACCGACGGAAGTACGATGACTCTGGTGTCGAGTGTAGACCTTTGGGGAGACCGGTAGGATGTTTATACCGAGGTCTGGAAGATTGTGTCCCCTAAGAGCGCACCCGACCATGGAAGACTGGTAATCGCCAGCAAGAGTACGCAGGTGCTCCGTTGTAGTGTTCTTAGTGTTGAGGCATATGAGAGGTCTAGTCCTGGTAGTGTGCCTACCCGCCTAGGAGTGGAGACACCCACTCCACTACCACTGTGAACCACGGTGGTTGGTACCTGGGTGGTTGGTCACCTCCAAAAAGTGGGGATGCATGAAAGATCTGTGCACAGAGTCATGTGTGTGAGTTACATAATCATTGTATTACATAGCATACACACTACAGATCCTCATCATATAAATTAGTATGGGCTCTTTTATCTGATGAGTTACTATTTCAGAAACCTTAACTTATATATTTGTATGGGCATTCATATAAGTTAGGGTATGCTTCTATGATGGTAGTGTAGCTACTTTACTTTACTAGTTTTACTTCGCTCCTCTGACTGTACTTTTATACTTTTGTTATTGCTCATACTAATATGGAATTGCTAGAGAATTATCTATTTATACCACTATCACATGCTTGTACATTCTGCTATTCTTGGTCCTCAACTTTCTCCCTCCTGCGCAGTGCCTAGGAGTCGTGGGGGTAAGGCAGGGATGAAGTAGTTGAGTCTAGTTTGACTGACGGTCATTTGATTACATTATTTTAGGGACGCGTGGAGACGTCACCGCAATTCGACCAAGCGAAGCCAGAGATTGTGACACCAGGATCTGAGGAGCTAGAGCCATACACTACCACTACTACTACCCGACATCAGGTTGATTATCATATGGTTTAGATTTCGCATTATTAGTCGAGAGAGAGTGATATTCTATGATGCTTATGTATTGGTCATAAGCCTTATTACTCATACTTTTATTTATTTCATGTGGACCTTTTGATTGGATATTTATTATATGTATATTGTGATATGTGGACTTACTTACCTCTTATTTCATTGGCTGTGTGAATGATCGTGCTTTCCGACAGGGTCGTCATCTTGTGGTTGAAACTAACTCGTAGTTGGATTCATAATAAGGCGATAGTCCTGGGCATAAAATCTCTCCTCAGTCGTGCCCAATTCCCGGGAGGAGGGATTTTACATCTAGGGTTATCTCAATTGCTAAGAATCCTGTCTCTCATAGCAGGACCAAACACATTGAGAATAGATATCATTTCATTAGAGAGCATGTTTAGAAGGAAGACATCTGTCTTGAGTTTGTCCCCACAAAAAGACAAGTGGCTGATATCTTCAATAAGCCTCTAGATGAAGCCATGTTCAACACCTTCAAATTTGAATTGGGTATGCTGAACTTGGAGTAGTTTTATTTGTTTATATATATATGCTCATTTGGAGGATTAACCTTTTGTAGGTAATCAAGAAAGAAATGGACTAACTGTCCAGACATCGAGTGCGGTGAGACAACTCAAAGCGTCGAGAGCGTTGAGATAACTCCAAGCGTCGAGAGCGTCGAGTGTATTGAGTGCACTCAACGCATTCAATGTGGCGGATCAGGTTACGGCTAATTCTAGTTTTTAATCTCAGTCATTGATCAAATCGTATATTTCATGACAGTTACGCGCTTCTCCACATTCTCGAATATAGGTAACTATAAATAGAAATGTGTGTCTAGGATAAAATACATAGTCCCTTGCCCTATTCGACTCTTTGCATCAGTGACAGAGTTATTCTCAAACAAGCTCTTCAACTCTCCAGTAACTTAAAGATTCAAGGTACCCAAAGGAGTAGATTTCCTTTTCGATGGCTCTGAACTCGTTAGGAATGGTTCAAGTATGGTCTTAAAGAAGTATAGCTAGTTCTTCATCTGTTGAATTTCGTCGACCAAGATTTTTTGCTGTCAAAACCATGTTCAATTTGGAAAAAAGAAGTGTTTGAACTATACACAAATGCCAAAGTGGATTCTTCTTCCAATAAGATTAAGAATTCTATTAGTGGAAATATAATTAAGATTTCCTCAAGGAGGTTGAGCAAGGCTCTGAACCTAACCATGTTTGGGCCAACAGATGAAGCGGATGAACTTTTTCTTGAGGATGTGAAGTCAGCTCTTAAATGGTGTGGCCTGTCAAAGCACACCACATGTTCTATACTGAGAAAAGAGATGAATATAAAAGGGAAGTTCTTGGTAGATGTCATAGGCAAGGCCTTAATCTACAAGACAGGTTCACATAACAAGATCTCTAGGAAGATGTTTGAGATGATGACAAGAGTGATATTGTCCAAGAAGACTGACTGGGGAAGGATTCTCTTTGAAAGGATAGTGGAATGCATTCCAGAACCCAACATGGGTAGAATACTGTCATTATTCTTGCTGAGGTCAGCTCCAGGGATCCTTAATGTGAGGCTAGGAGCTAAGATACACCATATGAGAAAAATGGACTCCAGAATGTTTGACAAATGGGATAGATTGTTGCTCTCACACCAACTGCTAGCTGATAGGAAGAAAAAGAAAGTAGTCACAATAACTAAAGAGAGCTCTAAAAGCAACTCTTCTGAGAGCAGAGGTGAAGAACCTCATCACCCATAGTTATCTGAATCAACTGCTGAGACAAGGAGAGATGTAAGTGCTCAGGTGTCTATGTCAGGTAGTTTGTTTTGATTCAAGATTTTTGAACATGCGAGTGATTTGGTTAACGGTTTTGAAGAAAAAAATCAAACCAAACTGAACTGTTACATGTCTGCAACAAATATGTTCATGATGATTTAGTTTAAGATAGAAAAGTTTCGCATGATTGGATCTCAATTTTGTCAAAGTGAAAAGCAGACTTTAGGAAGGTTCCCTAATTGTTTTTTAAGCTTGAAGGGAGGAGGCTCCATTGTTGGTCATTGAAGGTCAATGGGACCATATGGGGGTTGTTCATGGGGTCCTAGTCTTTTATCAATATAACTAGGTCTTAACTCTTGTTACAACTTACATAGAAGTCACAGTTTTTGGTTTCATAATAGGTCACGGGTGACAATAATCTAAATGTTACAGGTTTTACTAATACTTCCTGCCTCTTTCCAATATTAAATATTGCATGTTGTGGTTATGTTAATACTAGTTATATACAAATACATAATGGTATTTTGTTTTTCTTATTATCCCAAATTTTTATTTATATATTTTTTAAATCAGTCAAACCAAACTGAATCAAACGGTTTGGTTTGGATATTATTTTGTTCTACCTGAGGCTCTTGGTAGACCGAACTAACTAAACCATCTTAGCCTATTGAGCGGTAGAACATGCAAACAGTCTTAAAAGCACAGAACAGAGAAACTATTCTGCTAACGTGGAAAACTTGTGAATAGGGTGAAAAACCATGTGGTATATTCTTTGTCGACCAATATTCCACTAAAAAGTGTTTTATAGGGCTTTTAGAAGAAGACAAGGGCAACATGCCTCTCCTCATTACAGCATGGAAGATGAGAAAGTGGAGGAACTTCGAGCACAACAATGCTCTGCACACGAAACTGCAACCCTGCTTCTGCACGTGGTAGTGGGCCAAAAAAACTTGGGAGTATCAGCGAGAATGGACTTCCTATACGGTGAATGCTTGCGGTTTGCCCGTACAAGAAGTATTTTGGTGGATAATTTGTGGAGAGAGGAGTGAAAGAGAAAGAGATAGAGAGAGAAAATGGTGGAAAATCCGGAGTGGAAAAAGATGGAAATGAAGAGGAAAATGGGCTATTTATAGATTTTTCGAGAGATGGGCCAATAATTTTATCGAGTAACCATCAGACGAATAGTAAAGCCCAAATTCGAGCACGCGGATCGCAAATTTTTGGTAAATAATGATTCTACCCTACGATCCAAAACAAGCATGCCCAGAGAAGTGGGCAGCCCGGCGAGGCCGACGGCCAAGGCCACGAACACACTTGCGTCGGGTAACACCAGGGCGATCGGCCTCGCAGGGCCCGGTCGAGTCCACCCGGGCGTCGGGCCTCCATGGGTAGGTCGGCCTCACGGATGATGACCGAGGATGCTTGGGCGCCGGCCGTCCATAGGGCTTCTAGCCTCACGGAGGCCGGCTGAAGCCTCCCGGGCCCCGAGCCACCCCGAGGTGGACGGCCTTGTAGAGGCCGGCCGAGGCCGCCGGGCACTCAACGACCTCATGGCGGCAAGCCTCGCAGAGGCCAACTAATACTCCAGGGCGCCGGGTGGCCCAAGGTGGACGGCCTCGTGGGGTCCAACCAAGGCTACCTTGACATTTGGCATCTGCGGGGCGGCTGGCCTCGCGGAGGCTAAACGAGGTTGTTCGGGTTCCCGGCGGACTCGTAGAGGCCGACCAAGGCCTCCTGGACGCTGGGCTGTCCCGATGCGGACAACCATATGGGAGCCAGCCGAGGCTTCCCAAACGCTGGGAGGCTATGGGGAAGTCATCGCAAAGGCCAGTCGAGGCCTCCCGGACTCCGGACGGCCACAGGGAGTATGGCATCATAGAAGCCGACCAAGACCTCCCTGGCGGTCAGCATCGCGAGGGCCGACCAAGGAAGCATGGGTGTTGGGTGGTCGAGGCCTGGCCGGCCCTACGGGGACCAACAAGGGAATTCGGGGCACTATGTAGCCTAAGGTGTGACCACATACGGGATCCCATGTGGCAGTTTGGGTCTGGTATGCGGTAGTTGGGATCCCATATGGAGCAGTTGGGATCTCGTGCATTGTTGTTATCGCATAGATAGGGCAGGGAACGAGCGGGCGGATCACGTGTGAGGTAGTTCTGACCATAACTCCCCACTTAGTTAGTGGAGAACAGGGGAATCCTGGTTATTTACAGCTCAGTATTCCTATAAATTTGAGACGACCCCGTTATTGCCCCCCAAAGTCATCGGAGTCAAGAGCAGGAGCGTTAGGAATTTGGTGGCTTTTGTGGAGTGTCATTTTTGGCGATCATGGTGTAAGAGAATGAAGGAGCACATGTAGAAATAGGGAGAATCGAAAAGGTGTGGTGCAGAGCGAGAAGGGTGGCGGGTGAGGGAGCCACTCGAAGGTGCGCCCGTTTTGGGCTCCTGAGAGCAAGCATACACGGGGCGTGCGCACGCACGTGCGCGCGACCTGCACGCCTGCATGTACGTTCGCACACGTACGTGCCCGCCCTTTTGCACAGTTCCTATGGGGTCACATGCTCATGCATGCTCGCACGCGCAGTTCCTACAGGGTATCGTGCTCGCGCACACTAGCGCGTGCGCGTCGGGTGCATTCCCATGCGGGATGTGTCTGCACGCAGAGCGCGCATGCCTGGGCGCATTTCGCGTACATGCCAAGCCCGACATGTGTGGGGTGCATGTCTGCTGGCGGGGATTCCTTCCTTTCCTATGCATGTGGGAGAGATTTGTGGAATTTTGGTCCGCCAATTTGGCTTGCGGGAATTCTACTGTCCCTTCCCCTTTCTTTCTTTGTAATAGTGAATGTTGACATGTATTTTTTTTCAAGGCTCTAAGATGTGTTGAACAAGGTTGGCCAATCCATATGTGTTCTTCACTTACAACGAAGCAGGTTGTTGTTTGGAGGGAGCAATACAATATCCCTACCGGGTTGGAGATCAGGATAATTCATACTGAGGAGCGGGTGCAAAATCCTCCAACTGGATGGATGATGTTATGTGAATCGTCGCTGAGAGCCAGGTTTTGGTTACCCCGGTGCGAGGAGGTGGTTAAGATATTGAAGCATTGCGGGGTTCCAGCGTCGTAGTTCACTCCTCTCGTTATGACGCGCATTATGGGGTTGATAGTCTTCTTTCGGGAGTAGGATTCAAAATTCTTGCTAGACCTTTTCAGAGACTGATGCGAGGTGCACACTAATTGTGGTTGTCGTGTTGAGGTTCATAATAACAACTGCTGGCCGGAGTTTGAGGGTCGGGTGGATAGGCGCCATGGAAACATTGTGTATGGGTATGTCCAGAACTGTTAGGATTTCTCGGAAATCTGGAATACTCTGCCTGATTGCTATCGTCGAGTGAATGGGTGTGAGCGCGAGTTAATGTCGGTGTTGTGATTTTTCGAGCCTCATGAGTTGGTGAATCCTAATTTCAGTATCCCCTTGTTTGTGTAGGAGAAATGCCTATTGATATGTGGTCTTTTCACCGATCTGGGTCATGTTGTCGTAATGTCATTGGGTTTGGACCGAAAGAGGAAGCTGGTATTCGAGGATCATGGCGAAACGGCTCCTGAACATCATCCTCCAACTAAGCCGAGAGCATGCTTGGGATCAGCTCTGTATAGTTCAAAAGTTGATGAAGTTGTACCACAAGATCAAGACCTTAAGGTTTTGGGCTCTTCATCCCCCCCCCCCCCAGGTCCCTTACGATGGGGTTCTTGCTCTGCCTTTGTTGAAGGAGAAACACATATCTTCCTCCTTGGCAGCGATGAACAATGCGTTAAGCGTTGTCTCTTACCCTATTTTGCTTTGTTGTTGTTTAACCATTCCTGATTTATTGGTGTTTTGTGTTGCAGATTGGTGTATAGGTGTATATTGCTCTTATATGGAACGATTATTATGTGGGCTTGAAGGATGAGTATTTGTCCCTTCAGAACAAGCTTTAGAGGGCTGAGAGTTCTCTTTTTATTTAAGAGGAAGGCGTAACTGTGACGTGTCTCATTTTATCCAGATTGAGTCAGAGCTAAAGGTTGAGGCTACTCGAATGCTGGAGGAGCTTCAGACTGAGAAGTTCATGGTAGAAAAGATGGTGTAGCTTTTGGAGAGCGTGCAATGTGACGTCGCTTTCTTGGAGTCTAAGGTGAATCACCTTTCCTTTCAGGATCGTCTTGTCGAATTTAAGGCGGCTAGAGTGGCCGAGTACAAGGATTCTATTGATTTTATATGGGATTGTTGTTTGCTTTCTGAAGAGATCTGCAAGGAAGCCTGGACGAGAGAGGTAGAGACGAGATGGCAGAAGTACGTGAAGTGGCTTTTTGGTGTGGGATGGCGAAGACCCTACAGATGGTGGTTCGCAAGCGTAAGCATGATGTAGCCGATCTTAGCTTTGATGATCTGTCTAAGGATGAGTGTGTCGACTTTGATGTTGATGGCGAGGAGTAGACCTCTATTTTTCTTTTTTATTGTACTGATTGTACTCTAATGGCATTGGTGATGCATCTGTACTTTCACTTTGTACTCTCGTTTTATTGAAGTTGTGTGCATTGTCTTTCTTTATCGCTTGTTGATTGATGTTTGCTTGTGATATCTGTGATGTTGGTACCAATGTACCATTGTGTTGTGTGAATAACTTGGATAGGCTCCTTTGAGATTGGTGGTTGGAGGATGAGACCTAGACGGTACTGCAACCTATTACTAGGGCGAAGGGTGGACACTTCTAGATGGGTAGTGAGATGTCTGCCTTATTGAGCTAGGGAATTTCACTGAGCGGAGTGGTGAAGGGCTTACCATCGAACCTGGGCGACTGTGAGGGGGGTGGGCCCTAGTGGTGCCGCGACCTCCTGTGGAGGAGAAGGGTTGACCTTCGATCGGTGGTAGTGATAGGTAATAGGGTGTGTCCCCAAAGAGATGGTGAAGTTCGAGCACTTCGAACCGCTGGAAGGCACGAGGGGGCAGGCCCTGGCAATGTCGCGACCTACTGCGACGTAGAAGGGAAAACCTTCGGTCGGTCATAGTGGGAGTTCGCTGGGGCAGGGGGCCCCAGGTAGACAGTGATGTATGGGCACTTTGAACCACTGGTGAGCGCAAGAGGGGCAGGCCCTGGCGACGGCGTGACCTACTGCAGTGGAGAAGGGCAGACCTTAGATCGGCGGCAGTGGGAGGTCGCTGAGATGTGGTCCCTGAAGAGCGAATCTTCGATCCTCCTGGTAGAAGTGTGAGTAGGACAATGCTGATAACATGCGTCCACTTGCGAGTGAGAGGGGCGGACCTTTGATGCTGCTGTAGGAGGCGTCCAGGGACCCATCCTACAATTCCCGGTGGAGGACAAGCGCTCGATCCTATTGGTATAAGTGAGGGGTCCAACATTGGTGGCCTTCTCCCACATGTGGGGGAGAAGGACGGACCTTCGATTCGCGATAATTGGAGGTGCCCAGGGACCCATCCCGAGATCCCCAATGGGGGATGAGCCTTCTGGTCCATTGATAGCAGCGAGGGGGCGAACACTGGTGGCATTTGCCCACTTGTAGGAGAGAAGGGTGGTCCTTCAGTCCTAGGGCTGAGCATATTATTTGAAACTCGAAAGTCACTCCAAAATCGCTTGAATATTTAACTGAATCAGAATCGGTTAAAATTGATTCGATTTAATTTGAGTCTATTCAATTTGATTCAAATCTGATTTTGAGTTGATTTCTATCCAGCCCTGAATTGCTTGAAATATGATTCGAATCAGCTCGAATTGTTTAAAAATATTACGTATTTATTAATATATTCTTATTTTAAAATTAAAAACACTAAAATTTAAACTTAAATAAAAAAAGTGAAGGCTTAAAGTGTTTTATTTGCTAAATTTAGAGGTTGCCTTATTTAATTTTGAGCCAACAATGAATAAAGAGTAAATTACTTAATTTCGAGGCGACACGATTTGATTTCAAGTCAACTTGGAATCGAGTCATTTTGAGTCGCGCATAATCAACTCGAAATTGATTTTGAGTTTGAGTCAATTTCGAGTTGTGTTCGACTCAAAAAATTTGATTTTGAACCGAGCCCAAATCGCTCAACTCGACTCGATATCAACCCTATTCAGTTTGTTGCAGTGGGAGGCGTTCTGGGGCCAATCTTGCATCTATCAACGGGGGACATGCATTTGGCGCAAGGACCGGTGTCTTTCCCCAAATTTTGCTACGATGGAGAAGTTAGGGAAATGTAACACAAATAATGTTCATATAAAGTTTGACATACTCAGAGAAGCAGGTGATGGTAGCTTGCGCGGATGTGTAAACTCGCAACTTTCTAGAGTTAGAGAGTGTTTTTAGATACAAATGAATAGTTAAAAAGATAAAGGTAGGTACTCGATAAGACAGAATATAGCAAGGCCCTAAGGCCCGATTCTAGGCTTTTCTCCTGCTTGCTTTTCCTAGTGTCCTCCTGACCCAGTTGTGCTCCTTCTCCCGATCGTTCATGGATTTGTCGCATGCCCAGGCCGCATTTATTGTAGATAGCATGTTCTTCCTACCTCTTGATTTCTTCGTGCGAACATTATCCCTATTGGGGTGACAAACTTCATGGCGAGGTGAGGGATGGAGAGAATTGCTCTAAATGTTGTTTGGAGCGGGTGCCCAAAGATCGCGTTATACGGTGATTCTGAATTGACTTCCACGAACTAAATCTAGTGCGTAGCCTGATTTAGGAACTCTTCCAAAGTCATTGGGAGAGTGATTGTTCCTTAACCGGGATCAACCCTTAATTAAAATCATAAATTGGTTCTACGCCCGGCTGAAGTATTTTCTTCAGAATCTACATCTCGTGGAGAGCCAGCATGAATAGGACATTTACCGAGCTGTCATTATCCACTAGTATCTACTAAATGCGGAAGCTGGAATCTCAAATTTTTGCGGTGATGAATAACGGGTCCTGGTGTGGTACGAGTAGCCCCTTCAAGTCCTCGTCTCCAAAGATGATCTTCTTAGCGGCCGGTGTGCCCTGTCCTTGTTGGGTGATGGAGTTTATGATGGCAAAAGGGGAACCAATGATGTTTTCTACCATCCCCACTACTTCCTTGTCCCCTACACCTCCTGATGTGTAAGGGGCTGCTCCCTACTTTGTTGGGCCTACTGATTCCTAGTCTGATCCTACAGGAATCTCCCGAGGGTGCCTTGCCGAATGAGGCGCTCAATTTTGTCCTTCAACCTTACACATTCTTCAGTGGAATGGCTCGTTCCACTGTGAAACTCGCAGTACTTGTTCTGATCTCCTTTTCTCGTGGGGACCTCTCATTTTCTTCGCAGTGCTAGGTCATCTCGAATCGCGTAAATCACATTTATGCGCAAAGTGTTGAGTGGTGTATACTCTTGGTAGGACTTTAGAGGTCGGTCCCCCAGACAGTACTATTGGCGAGGATTTCCTTTGCGCTATGGCACTGGTTCTTCTCTCTTCCTCTTGCCCATCCCTTCAAACTATCGACGGTGGGCCTTGATGACTTCATTGGTCGCGATCCGAGCCTCGACTCTATGCACCATATCGGGGTAGGTGGGAACTGTCTCCCTCATCAGGGTTGAGTAGAATCTGCTAGGTCAAAGTCCTCCAAGGAAGACACCTCTTAGGAGCTCCGGGTCTACTCTTGGGATTTGCTTTGCTTCTATTGTAAAAAGACGGATGAACTCTTTGAGGGTTTCCTCACTCTTCTGGATCCCTGAGAGTGGGATGGATCCTTTATTATCCTTCGATTATCAATGAACTGATAGAGGAATAGCTGAGTTAGTTCTGCGAAGTTTCGGATAGTTCCCTCTCGGAGGGAATGGAACCATGTCTGAGCTTGTCCCTTAAGCATAGTTGGGAACACCTGGCATAGCTGGGAAGCTTAAATCCATGCGAGATTAGGTGAGCCAGGACTTCTGGTGCCAATGGGGAAACAGCTCCGGTGGGGCGGTGCAAATACATAGCTCTCTGACCCACCTGGCCATACTCTTCTGCGAGCAATTCTCTGAGCTCTTCTCTTGTTGTTCTTCCAGTTGGGTGGTCGGGAGCTCCCGCCCGCAAGCACTGATGTTGATGGCCAACCTCGGAGACCCTGGCCAAGCGGGTGGGATGAGTGGTGCTTATGGCATCTGAGAGCTCCTTGGAGTCTTCTTCTTCTTCATGACAATGATCTACAACAGGAACTAAAGGTGGGGCGGTAGATTGAATGGTACGGGTGGCGCGACATGAGTCTGGGAAGCCACAAAGTTTCTGAGGAGGGATAGTACCTTAGTATGATGCTCTTCCATGCGGGTGACTCATTCTTCTAGGGTAGTGTCCGGCACGACGACAGTCTATTCTTGCCGCGACACATTATAAGGGAGTGGGATTGATCAGGATCAACACTGTTGGGTCCGGCATTCCTTTACTTGACCCGTGGCGCTCTGCTACTTATATAAAAAATTAAGTTGCGCCCTCTCCAATAGTCTGGGTTTTTGGTGCAGTTGGGTATGCGCTTGATCCTTCAATTGGTATCAGAGGAGGTCACGGGTTCAAGACCAGGGGGCGCTATTAAATCCTGATTTTTTCCCTTCTACCTGTATGGGTCCGGTGGGTCAGGCAACCGTGGACATGTGGTAACCCTACCTCTGAGCCGTGTGGGCCATGTGGTAACCCCACCTCTGAGCGGACGGGTTGTGCTTGATGTCGGGGGGGATTGTTGGGTCTGGCGTTCCTTCACTTGACCCGTGACGTTCTGCTACTTATAAAAAAAATTAAGTAGCGCCCTCTCCAATAGTCCGGGCTTTTGGTGCAGTTGGGTATGTGCTTGATCCTTCAAACGCCCCCCTCCCGGGCGGATCCTTGATTCGTTCGGGCGCTCTTCCTTACCATAACTCCTTCTAGGCACTGCTGAGTAGTGGGTACCACCTTTTGTGTTCTCTTCAAACTATGGGAACCTCATTCCAACATACGACGCCAAACTATTGTGGTCTACTCAAGGCACTGTGTAGACCGAACTATCTAAACCGTTTTAGCATGTTGAGCAGTCAAACGTGCAAACAGTCAAAAAACACAGAACAGAGAAATCTTTTGTTGGCGTGGAAAACCCGTGAATAGGTTAAAAAATCACGTGGTCGATTCTGTGTCGACCAATCTTCCACTAAACAATGTTTTTTTATAGGGCTTACAGAAGAAGGCAAGGGTGACAGGTCGCTACTCGTTACAGCATGAATGATAAAAGAGGGCGGGCACTTGGAGTGCGGCAATGCTCTCCACACGAAACTGCAACCCTACTTCTAGAAGCGGTGGTGGGCACATGAACTTGGGAGCGTCTGCAAGTTTGGACTTCTCGTGAGGAGAATGCTTTCGGTTTGCCCAAACGTCATGCAGGTGGCCAAAGGCAGAAGGCGGTTTAAATTTGTCTTGAGTCCTTCAAAGTATTCCAAGGAATTTGAGTACGGCTTCGGCGGACGAGAAGTATTTTGGTGGAGAATTTACGAAGAGAGGAGTGAAAGAGAGATACACACACACACAGAGAGAGAGAGAGGGAGAGAGAAAACAGTGGTAAATCTGGAGTGGAAAAAGATGGAAATCAAGAGGAAAAGGGGCGATTTATAGATTTTTGGAGGGACGGTCCAAAATTTTTACCGAATAACTACCGGATGGGCGAATAGAAAACCCCGGATGAGAGCACGTAGATCGCCAAATTTTGGGAAGTGATGGTCCTGCCCTCCTGGCCAAAAAAGCCTGCCCGGAGAAGCGGGCGGCGTGGCGAGGCCGGCGGCCAAGGCAAGGACCGCCCTTGCGTCAGGCAAACCCTGGGCGGCCGACATCGCGGGGGTCGGCTGAGGCCACTTAGGCACCAGCCGTCCATGGGATGCCCGACCTCGCAGGTGCCCGCCAAGGCCGCCCGGGCGCAAGGGGGCCACGGGGCGGTTCCGAGGATTCCCCGGCACCGGACGGCCCTGACGCGGCCGACCTAGCGGAGTCCGATCGAGGACGTTGAGTGTTGATCGCCTAGGAGCTCGGCAACCTCGGGGCATCTGGCCTCGCAGAGGCCGACCGAGGCTTCCCGGACGCCGGGCGGCCCCGAGGCGGACATCCCCGAGGTGGACGACCTCGTAGGGGACCCGCCGAGGCCGCCTAGACGTCGGGCGGCCACGGGGCAGCCTATCACGCGGAGGCCGACCGAGGCCACCCAAGCGCTCAGCGGCCTCGGGGCGTCCGCCTTGCGGAGTCTTACCGAGGCCTCTAGGGCGTCGACCAGCCTCGAGGTGGACGACCACGCGGGGGCGGCCGAGTCTACCCGGACATGGGGCGGTCGCAGGGCGGCCCGCCTTGTGGAGGCCAGCTGAGGTCGCCCAGGCGTCTACGGGGCGGTCGCCCTTGCGGAGGCTGGCCGAGGCCACCCAAGCGTCGAGCGGCCATGGGACGACCGATGCCGCGAGGGCCGGCTGGAGTCGCTGGGGCGCCGGGCGGCCTAGGTGGAGACCGCGGACAGGATCCCATGCGGCGGTTGGGATCCTGCATGCGTAGGTTGAGATCTCATGCACGACATTGGGATCTAACGCGCGGTGGTTATCGCGAAGTTCGGGCAGAGATCGGGAGTGCGGATCGCGCGCTAGGTGTTTCTGACCGTAACTCCCCACTTTGTAGTGGGGAACTAGGGAATCACGGTTATTTACAACGAAATATTCATATAAATTGGAGGCGACCCCATCAATTATAATGGTGTTGACGATTCGGCTTGATTTCAGATTTTTGGAACCGCATGCGGATGATTCAGGTAACGATCTTGATAAAAAAAACAAACAAAACCATTACATTCCTACAACAAATATGTTCATGATGATTTAGTTTAAGAGTTGAAAGTTATGCATGATTGTATCTCAATTTTGTCGAAGTGAAAAGAACACTTTAGGAAGGTTTCCTAATTGTTTTTTAAGCTTGAAGGGAGGAGGCTCCATTGTAGGTCATTGAAGGTAGATGGGACCACGTGGGCGTTGTCCATGGGTCACTCCATTGTCCGTCTTTGGAGGTCGATCGTACCTAGTGATGGTTGGCAATGGGATCAGTCGATCAACTCCGGGGACGTGAACTGTTGGTCGCAGGGGCGGATTCAAAGGGGGGCCCGAGGGACACTGCCTTCCCCCCCCCCATTATTTTTCAAAATATTTAGTGTATTTGGATTCCTCTCATCGAGGCAATGAATTTTTATTATTTATACGTCAAAAAAGGTTGCCAAATGAGGGAGAAACGGCTCCGATAAGATGGAAATGTTCAAAAAAAAATTTTAAGGAAGTTGATGACTAGTCCCCATGTTAAAATTTTTATAACCCAGTGACATTCAAAAAAAAATTTTTGCACCCTCATTAACAATTTGTTCATCCCATTATTAATTTTCTGAATCGGACACTGGTTGGTCGGCCACCCTTGATAGAGTCACACGAACAAACAACCGCGTGATTATGTGAGTCTGGGTGAGAGAATTTTCTGTGCGTGCAACGCATGAGAGAATTGTGGGGAACCTTTTTTTAGTTCAGAAATACAGTTGAATTTTCATTGATTGTAAAATCCAGTTGAATTTTAGTTCGAAAAATGAATTTGATTTTTAATTCAAAAAAGATTTTTTTACAGTTGAATTTTCACCCCAAAATATAGTCATATGAGTACTTAAAATGAACATAAAAATACATAGTTCAACATTTCGTGATTTATTTTGTGAAGAAATAGAAGACATAGGAGGATTTTGTATTTCCCTCATATTCCTCCTGTGGCTAACGCACACAAAATTTTTCCCTTAGGCACCAAGCCAGACATTGCAGATCAACTTGGTGGGCCATGGACTTCTCTACTCGAAGTAACTTGCCTCAAACCTCAAGTTTTGGGCAAAATTAGTTCAAATACGAGCCTTTATGGTAATGATTAAAATGCCTCAGCAATGTACCGAGATTGCCACACTTTGAATTTGATTCAATAAAAAAATTCTTTAACACACTCAAATAAGAGCATTTTTATATTGCTTAAATGTCTCAGCTATGTTTGCTAGGTAAGAATTAGAGCTTTAAAATTGAAATTCAATTGTCATTTCCAATTTCATTATTGGATATCCAATTTCATTATTCGGAAATCCAAAAAATTCACGGGAATCGGATTTCATTTCAATTCCAATAGGTATTGAACAAAGGGGAAATACACCCCCTCCATTTCCGACCTCGGGAGGTTAGATTTGGCGATTCCAGCCCGCCCCTTTCTTCCACGAGCGACCACCTTCGACCTCAACATTTTTCTTTTGTCTCAACGAGAAGATGAATTGCGTCCAGCGATCTGCCTCCTCCATCCTCCACCATTTTCTCAGGCGACGGCGACGCGGCCTATGTGGCTTACCCCTGCCGGATCTCGTGGCTCAAGGACTCGACATATCCCATGTCACTCATGTCGCCAATTTTGACCTCCCGACGACATAGACGACTACATCCATCAGATTGGAAGGACGGGGCGGGCCACCGCCTTCTTAAGCCTTATTCAAATGCTTACAGTGGACTGTTATTTCTGCCCTCCTATTGGAAGTCGTGAGATTTCCAGAAGGATGGCTCTTTCAGCAGGTATGGTGGTGGAGACGGCAATTATTATGGTGGAGGTGTGGGTGTTGGTGGCCGGCTGGGATCCTCTCCATTTCACGCGAAATGGAGAGGTCCATTTTGCGGCTATGATTGCATCTCTCAAATCGAACGGCGGGATGTAACTTAACTGCACTCGCGGGGCCCACTCGCCAGTTCAGCCGCTCTCGTCTGCCCGCCATCCGATTTAGGAGATGCAATCATAGCCGTGAAATGAATTCCCTCCATTTCGCGTGAAATGGAGAGGATCCTGATCCGTTGGTGGCCGGGGATATGGAGGAGGCTCTTCTGGCTACAAAGGAGGTTCGGGCATGTTTACCACTGCTTGGGACTGAGCTCATGAGTGGCTTTTGCTGCTCATAATTTAGCTGATAGGTGCATAGTGTTTCTGTCGGGAGCTCATCTCAGTCATCAAATCATTTGCATCTCTCTGTAAGCATTTGCATCTATTGATTTATTGTTGTCCCATTCTCTCTTTTTTTGTTCTTTCTATTCTTTCTTCCTGGGTATTCTTTTGCCTTTGTAGTCCCTTGGTTATTGTTTGATCTATTGAGTGTGTTTAGTAATTTTGTGGATCGACCTTTTGTTTGTTCAAATCATTGATTTGTTTGTGTATGTGTGATTGTTGGTATGTATTTTAATTCTGTCGTTTTAAATTTTACCTTTCAATTCTATTAATTGAAAAATAACATGGTTCCGCACATAGAAATTACTAATATCAATTCATGTGATGCAATTTCTGTATTCAGCCAAATATCAGTATTGAAATTGACTTCAATTACAGTTTTTGTGGAAATCAGAATTTAGTCAATTCGAATTCGCATCTCATTTCCTGTCAAACGAACAAAGTCGTAGAGAAAGTAATTGGATAAAAGTTTGTTTCACCATAAAATAAAAGTTTGTTTCACCAATTACCCAAATAACCCAAATGTAAAAACGTAACATACCATCAGAGCAATCACAATTATTTATTGCACTAATTTAGGCTTACGCGTCATTTGGGGGACTTATTTTCACCGGTCAAGCGGTCATAACCGCTTGACCGGTGAAAATAAGTCCTCCCAAACGAAGCCTTGGTTTGGCGCTGCCTATTATCATAGAATGTATGTCTGGCAAAACAAAGATTATGACCGCAAGTCAACCAAGAAAATAAAGTAGTTTTGAACATAAAATGCATGAATTTTTTTAGGTGAAGTTGGGCATTCACGAACGGCGGGTTGTTGGACGGCCGCCGGTCTTCCTTTGATGAGAAGTGATTCATTTAAGCGCTCATACGGAAACTTTCCAGGAAATCACTCATCTCAGAACTACTCTTATTTGAGCACGCTTAACAATAAAGTTCTTTCACTTCTCATCACCAATTGAGCTGTCGTTCATGACCACCGCATTCGCAATAGCCACCACCGCGCCAAACAAAACCTTAATCTGAGCAATTTGCAAATCTTGCTTAGCCTCCCTAATATCAAAATCATATATCGGGCTCACACTATGCTTTCAATTTCAAGGCACATTTAATATTGTTGATCCTTTATTTTGAACAACGAAAATGGATTGCTCACTAAAATTGTAAAGGATCAATTCCCTCTCTTCGTTTTACTGTTCATTTTTCCGGGTTTTTTTGGAGAAAGAAAATGGAATCGAAGTCTCTCAGTTTGTCGTGTCCAAAAGGCCCGATCGGGCCGGCCCAGACCGGGCCCGATCGGGCCCGGGCTTTTGCAAACCGGGCCGAGCCCGGGCCTTTCCTTTATCGGACTCGGGCCGGGCTCGGGCTTTGACCCCGGGAAGGGGCCCGAGCCAGCTCCCCGGGCCAGGCCGGGCCAGCCCGGGCCCTTATTATTTTAAGAGAAATTAATTTATTTAATTTATTAAACATTTAAATAAAAAATTAAATAAATTTTTTTATTAATATTGAAATTTAAAACATCAAAATTATACTTTTACAAAATAAAATTAGGAAAAAAATGAAATTTATTAGTTTTAATAATATTAAAAAAGAAAATTACACTTTTACAAATTAAGGTTGTCCATCTTCTCTTCAATTTCCTCTGAGTTCTCCTCTAATGCTGAAATATGTTGTTTCCTATTCGTAGCATCCAAATAATCCTTGTAGCAGATGCATAGTTCCAGTGATTCTTCATTTAGTTGGCTGCTCCGCTTGTTCAAAATCCTGCCACTAAGAGAAAAAACGGACTCCGAAGCTACTGTACTAGCTTGAATTGTTAGTAAATCACGGGCCGTTAGTAGTACCAACGTCGTCAACGTTATCGAAACTTAAATTTATGTCTAAGTTAACGTTAATTTCATCTATCAAATTTTCTACGCCATCTACAGCGAATAACAGGTTTAAAGCGGCGGCGCATGAAAATGCAGGAGACATTTCTCTATAATATTTTAAAAAAATTTCTTTTATTACTTCAATTAAAGGAAGCCATCCGGAGTGTTACTTAAAATATTTAAGTTTTTGTGCGATATTTACAAAATTTTCAACTACTAACGAACTAGTTGGATAATATACACCTGATAAAAAAACAGTCGCCCTATAAAAATATTTTAATAAATCCATATAATGTAATAATACATCCCAATCGTTATCAGTTAAATCATGATTATTTGTGGCAGTGTAATATTCTATAAGAAGTGTTTTATGTTGAAACACTATTTTTAACATTTTATATGTTGAATTTCATCTTACAGACATATCAAATTGAGCTTTCAAATATTTTTGACCTTGTGCGATCACAAATTTTCGAAAATTTAAACTTCGTTGTTTGGTACAATAAATAAATCTAAGCATAGTCATAATTTTTTCAACATATGGTTCCATAGCTTCTAAACTATCTTGTACCACTAAATTAAAAACGTGGCAGACACATCGAGTGTGGAAAAACGCACTGTTGAGCATTGGTTTTAATTCACGTTTTAACCACTCTATTGCGGTGTTGTTATTACTAGCGTTATCAAAAGAAAGACTCATTATTTTATCTTTTATTTTAAATTCACGCAAACATTTAATAATTACCGAATATATAGCTTTACCGATGTGCGGAAATTCAAAACCTTCTAAATATATTACGCGCTTATTTAACTCCAATGAAACGGGATCGATCCAATGAGCCGTGATACAAATATAAGATAATCTTACCTTTACGATACTACTCCAAACGTTGCTCGTTAAGTTCACACGTCCCTCGAAAGTTTCAAAAAAATTTATTAAATCTTATTTTGCATCAAAATATAATTTAAGTGTGTCGCATCTAATAGTGGATCTACTTACCTGTTGATGTGGGTTGAAGCCTTTCGTGTATGTATTTTGTCGTATCGTAGTGACTGAATGACAACCCACGTCTGATGACGTTTTTCACTTGTAAGTCTCATTGTCTTGCTTAATCGTATGTCCAAATTTGTCCTGATGCTGATATTTGTCTCTGACTGAACTCCTGAATTTGCTTCGCAAAACACGACTTAATGTGTCGCGCTAGTGTTGAGTTGCCGGTAAGAGATAGCAACTTTGAGCATAACTTGCACCATGTCTTGAATTTGTCGCCGACTTTAACCTTGTCGAAATGCTCCCAAACGGGCTCCCTTCGATTAAGCTCCACCACTTTGGTCGTGCTTTGAGTCGACGACGCCGGCGTTGAGGACGATGCCAAGCAGCAAGAGAGAGTAAGAGAGGGAGAGAGTAAGTGAGAGAGAGAGGGAAAGTGAGTGGAAGAGAGAGAGTAAGTGAGAGAGAGAGAGCAAAGGGGAGAGAGAGAAAGTGAGAGAGAGAGAGAGAGTGAAGGAGAGAGGGGCCGGTCGGGTAGGGGGGTGGGGGTGTTTTTATAGTTTTTTTTAATTAAAAAATTTTTTTTATTAAAAAATTAAACTTTTTTTTTTAAAATAATTTTTTAAAATGGCCTAGGGCCTAGGCTGTTGCCTAGGCCCTAGGCAACAGCAGCCAGCAGCAGCTGCTGCTGACAGCCGACAGGGCTGTCAGCAGCAGCTGCTGCTGCTGATAGCCGACAGGGCTGTCAGCAGCAGCCCTGCTAGCTGCTTCCAACGGCTCTAAGAGTCGTTGGATTTCCAACGGCTCTTAGAGGCGTTGAAGCCTTGAAGGCAGCAAGGGTCGGGCCGGCCTGTTGACCTGGGCCAGGGCCGACCCGAATTTTGGGCTTTGCTAAGCCCGGCCTGGGTCGGGTATCGGGCCGGGCTAGCCCCCAAAATCAGGGCCCTGAGCCCGACCTCGGCCCGTACCGGGCTTTTTCCAGGTCGGGCCGAATCAGGCTTTCGCCGGGCCGGCCCACCAGACCTGGGCCGTTTGGACACGACTAATCTCAGTTTCGATTCTTGTGTTCATTTGACTGTTTATTGGGTCAAAATTGGAATTCATGCAAAACAGCCGTTTTTTATTCTTTGAAAATTGGGGCGAACGAAAACGAAAAACTCGTCTCCTTCGATTGATTTCTACGGTTTCTCATGGCTGGGTATCGGAGTTGGAAATAAAGCATTGTTCCGCTTCTCCTTCTACTCTTGCTTCTTCTCGCCTCCTCCTTATCCTCCTCCTCCTTACTCTTTTTTTTCACACTCATTCTTCCCCAACTTCATGATCTTCTTCTCACAGACTTCATGATCTTCTCACAGGGTGTCGGAGATGGGAGGCTTTATGGACAGAGAGACAACTCCACATACTAGGGTTACCCAAGCTCTCGTGCTTATGATATGATCCAAAATAATCTCGAGCTCAAATGTAGAAATTAATGGATCATAACTTGTAATACATTGATTCAAAAGGAAAAACAAAGTACATGATAACAGATCTCTCCTAAGAGCCAAGCTCGGAACAGATTGATCGTCCGGCGAGGGGAGCAGTTCTCGTTCAGCCGCGCAGAACAACAAGAACATACCAAATCATTCAACATATCTAAAAAAACATAACAACTATATATAAAGATACATATATATGATATTACCAAACTACCCCCGAATATAAAAAAGGGACGCATCATTACTCCCTCCTACAAAACGAGCTTGTCTTCAAGCTCGAACGTCGCGTTGGAGATCGAGTCGTCTGGCATCTTGAATTTGCGCCAGAACAACTCCCGATAACGAGCCGCGACCGCTGGAGCTTCGGCTAGCAGCTGTGGCAGCACCGTCCAAAAAAATGCATCGAAGGAACGGGATCCAGCTGTGTTGGCGAAGCAGTAAGTGGCAACATTAGTAAAACAGTCGAAGGAACAATGTCTCATGGCAAGAATGGGTCTGGCGATGTGGCGGTGAGGCATCGTAGTATGGCGGCCGGGCAGATTATGGTTAGCGGAACTACGACCGGCAGGAGCGGCAAGTGTGGCGGAGCACGGGCCGGCGGCACTGATGCCGGCATGATGGTCGTAGCAAGCGGCGTCGGGGTAAGCAGAGTAATGATAGGCCGCAGTGGTGGAGACAGTAACGGTGGTGAAATTTGCTGAGGGGGGGGGGGGGGGAATTGGCGGTGGCCCGCGACAAGAGTGAAATTAGCAAAGTTGCGGCTGGTTGCGGATGCGGTGGCGGAATTGAAAGTGTTCAGTTGTCTACCTAAATCACCTAGAGGGGGGGTGAATAGGTGAGTTGTGCGTCTATTTGGGGAATAAAAATTTAGCGATCTTTGCACAAAAACCCAACAAGCAAACACAGACAACAAACAGATTTATAGTAGTTCCCCAACCTTGGGTACGTCCACTTTCCCTCACCGATCTAGTAAACCACTAGACTCGGCTACTCCACTATCTTTGATTGAAAACCAATCCTACGTCTCGGAACCAAGTTCCTACAATCTCGATCCAAATGGATCTACACTCGGAAGATAAAACTTCCTACAACTCGGAGAAAAATCTCCTACAAGAATTGATAATCAAAAATTGAAAATACAAACAAATGATCTTCGAATCTTGAGATGTTCTGGCTGGATCTTCTTCTTTGAGAGTTGCGGCTTTATCAAATTTGTTGAAGAAGAACTCATGGCTAGAACTAGATCTGAAGATTTTCTTTTGACTTCACCCGATCGGAACATTGATGGAGAAAGAGAAACTATCATGATCAGGAAATTAACCTTTTTTTGAATCCTTTGAATTGGAAACCCTAACTCTTGCATGAAGATGACCGGCGGCAGCAGCGGGTCTCGTTTTGGAAAGAAAGAGAGAGAGGATTCAGCAACTTGAGAAAAATATATGACGGCGTGTAGATCCTTCGTATTCTTGGTATTAGGGTTAGTCGATTGAGATGACTTTATATAGGATCTCTTTAATAGTCATAATTAGTCTTAATGACGTACACGTGGACCAGTTACATCAAGTGATTTGAAAATCCCGTCATTCTGGACTTAACAGAAATTTTGCAGAAAAAGACTTACATTTCTCGAGAAGAATGATATTTCTCGAGAAGTAATGTTTATTACTCGAGAAGAAGACAGAGGATTACTCGAGACAACATTTATGCTAAACAGAACTTCAGTTCTCGAGAAAGAAGAATACTACTCGAGAACTAAGAATTGCTTCTCGAGAAAAAGGCAGCCAATGGCGTTGAGTCAGGTCTTAGCACTCAACGCTCTCAACGCTTTTACTGTTGAGTACTGTATGAATTTCCCTAGAACAAAGAAATGGATTACTCGAGAACGAGAATTGATTTTTCGAGAGAAAGAAAGTTTCTCGAGAACTAGGAATAGCATTTCTCGAGAACTATACTCAGAAAATTTTCTGATATAATAAATCAGTACTCGAGAAGTAGAGAAGGAGTCTACTTGAGAACTAAACTTAGTTTCTCGAGAACTAAGTTAGCACTAATCGAGAACTAAGGATAATACTCGAATAATGTTACTGACTACTCGAGAACTTTCAAATATACTACTCTAGAACTAAACTTCTATTTCTCGAGAACTAAAGGACCACTCGATTAAAGAACTTAGAGAATTTCTGTTTTTAAGAAAACTTTTCTTCTGACTAAGCTCAACACCAACATCTCATCTCTTGATCCAAGTGCTTGAAAATGAAGTGTATCCCAATAGAGAGGCTACGGATGAGTCAACACCTTGGATCACACAATGAGGAATTACATTGTATGGTCATGTGTTGATGACCCACTGCAGACTGACATTGGTCTACACTTTAGCAATAAAGTCTTGCAAACACAAAACTAAAATAAAAGATCAAATACAACTTAATTTATCTTAGTTCAAGAGCGACTTCATGCAAATCTGGGTTATTGTGGATGCAATACACAACAATCTCTCCCTATTTGTAGAAGTCAGAACCCTCTATACTAAGGTGAATTATATCACAATAAAAAGAATTGGAGATTAAAAGTTAAGAATACAAAGAAATGCAAGAAATAAAGATAGACACGTAATTATCAAAACTAGAGTTTATATAATCAGAATAGTTTCATATTTAAAGTCTACATTCATTCAATCCATATTCTTAACATCCAAAAATACAGTCCTACCTCTGATGTTATTGATGATGTAGCTTTTCAGACTTCTCTTGTTGCCTCCTGAAATAGCTGAATGGCTTTGGGTAGTACTTAGGTGGTCTTGGGGATGCCTTGAGATTATTTCTGTCATACTCTCTGTCATAGATCCTTCTCTTTGTCATGGATTTATCATAGAGGTCCCATTCAGTAGAACTGTAATGGGTAGATCTGCTTTCATTGTAATCCATTACCAGCTTCAAAGTATCTAAAATCAAAGTCTTGGAAGTGAGGCTCCAGATTTCAGCATATTCTTGGGCTTTCCTCTTCTCTGTCTTTGGATTAGGAACTGATTTAGAGGCAGAGGGACCTTCACCATATTTTCTTTTCTTAGGAATGTGAACTTCAGGTAAGTCCTGGGGAAAAATATCATCCCACACTTGAGTGTAAGAATCTGGAGGAATAGTCTCATCAGAAGGTCTAGGAGAGAATGTAGGCATAGGAGCAGGAACAGACATCTGAGCAGATTGAGCAGACTGAGTTTCAGCAAGAGGATTGAGATGATGAGGAATAATATTTGGATCTGCTTGAAACTCTGGAAATATCTGATTGTGCATCCAGACTGCTGTATCATATGTATGAAATTTGATAGACTGGATTTGGGCAAGCACATCCTTTTTGATTTCTGTTAACTTTTCAGGCCAAAGAGCATGAGCATTTTTAGTGAATTCATCTACAAGTTTGGCTACATGTTCTTTTACTAGAGTCTCCCCCTTTCTGATTTCTACACAGAGAGAGCTTATTGTGTCATCTTTAAAGGTACCAACTTCCTCACATACCTTCATAACATTTTCTTGGTCTTTCTTCTCAAGAAAAATCTGATTGTTTGTCAGAGTTATGCATTGATTCATCACTTCACCAACACTTATAATAGTGTGGTCTAAGGCTTTCCCACCAATCTGAAGTAGATGTTTTAGTTGATCAGTGTTATGTTGAATTTCTGCAAATCCACTGCTCATCTCCTTTTCAAGAGCAGTGACTTGAGCTTACACTGATAGCAAGGAATCATCAAAATGCTTTATTTGGTCAACCAACATCTGTTCAATTTTACTTAAAATATCAGAAGAACTTGTAGAAGCAGAAGCAGTAACAGTAACAGTAGCAGTGGCAGCAGCAGGAGGAGCAGGAACTTTCCATGAAGGAATTTCTTCAATTACCACAGAGCTTGGAGCTCTCTTGGTGTGATTAGGAACAGTTTCTTCTTCTACATCAGTAAAGACAGGAAGAGAGAGATTTAAGTTCCTCAAAGCTGGTTCAATTGGTTCTAGAGAACCTTGGTCATCATCAGAGAGGAGGATAATGTCTTGCTTGTCTTGATCAGCAAGTTCTGAGGCAGCAAGAGGTGACTTTGAAGACTGTACTGGTGAAGCAGCAGGGGCTAGAGATGGAGTTTTATCTAGAGTTTGGACCTGAGGTGGCTCCTTTTTCAGTAAGTTCCTCTATCATTCTATCAATATCTTTTGATGTGGATAATAGAGTATCCTGAACTTGTTCATCTGTATGTAGTGCTGTAGAAATGTCTGGATGAGGAGATCTGACTAGAGAGGAGGAAGGAATTCTGACAGCAAGAGAAGCGGAGACAGGCTCCCCCTCAATTGCTACACCATCAGTGTGAGTAATCTCAGGATGAGAGGGAGATGAGGTCATGTCCTCTAAGGCAGGGGCTTCTGAAATCTTAGCAGCCTGAGATGGATTCTGTAATCTGACTTCCCATCTTTGAATGGAAGCAATAGAAATTTTCTTCATACAGTGGATGAGAGTACCCTTTGAGGTGTTAAAAACTTAAGGATTTATCTCATGAAGCATTAGAGATATAATCCTTGCAAAGTTTGGAGTCTTTATGCTCTCCCTTATTTTATCCAGAATCATCATTCCAAACTGAAACCTCTTCCTGCAGACTATGGCTGTGAGAACTGTAAATAAATCATAAGAAATAAATCCTATAGATCCTGTCTTGCACCATAGTATCTTCCCAATGATGTCTACCAACAGCTTACTTTAAGGAGTTAGGTCAGGCCTTTTGACAGAAGAAGCTTCAGAGGAAATGCCACAAAAACAGCAGGCTCTGTCATTGTCTTCTGCAGTTAGGTCTTCTTCTTCATCTACCACTGACATCTTTAGCAGTTGAGAGACAATAGTCTTATTCAACTTAATCTTGATACCTCTGACCTTAAACTTTAGGACTTTCCCATTTCGCTTTACCTTGATATTCTTGAAAAATTCTTCAACCTCAGAAAATAGAATTCGGCAGGGTTCTTGAAGTACAAATGACAAACCTGCGCTTTCGAGAAGCAGCAACACGTTCTTGAAATCATCTGACAGTTCTGCTATCCCGTCAACGACTAATTCACTTCCAACACCGATTTTTGATTGCGGCGCCATGGATATTTTAGAATTAGAGAGAGCGGCAGGGAGAAAACGACGGCTCTGGTTCAGCGGCGGAAGATGAAGCGACTTTGCGAGAAATGGATTTTGAAATCGTGTAGACTTAATGAAATCTAAATTTTCTATATATATAATTATAGTAATGATAATTAGGTCTAAAATTAGCTTTAGATTAGGGCGGAAAGCAGTCTTAGAGCGAAATAGAAGAATTCGGAAAATTTTGAAAATTGAAGAGTCATTTCTCGAGTGGAGACTTAGTTCTCGAGAAATGAATGACTGCTTCTCGAGAAGTCAGAACCTATTTCTCGAGTGATGATTTTACTTCTCGGAAACAAAGTTATTACTCGAGTAATGATATTCGAGTGAGATACTTCTGTTTCTCGAGAAGAAGAAAAGTACTCGAGTAATTATAGTGCACTTCCCGAGAAGTCATTCTGTTTCCCGAGAAATCAAGTCCACTTAGAGAAACTTCTAACCTTTTTGGCTTGTTCTAAAATTTTGAGCCTTGAGATGATCGCACCTTGTCTATTCTTCCTTGTTGAGCATGCCAAGTTCAGTTTTGAAGAAGTTGAACTTGGTCTCGTCCAGCGGCTTGGTGAAAATATCTGTAACTTGCCTATCTGTAGGAACATATTGCAGATCCACATCCCCTTGCTCCACATGCTCCCGGATGAAGTGATATCTTAGCTCGATGTGCTTTGTTCGGCTGTGCGAGACTAGGTTGTTGGCAATTGCTATTGCGCTGGAGGAGTCGCAAAACATTGGAATGTTTTTGACCTTCATCTTGTAGTCTTACAGTTGATTCTTCAGCCAAAGCAACTGTGCACAACAACTGCCTGCAGAAATGTATTCTGACTCGGCCGTTGAGATTGCAACACAGTTTTGTTTTTTGCTGCCCCAGGAGATAAGTCTTCTTCCAAGGAATTGACATGTCTCGGAAGTGCTTTTCCTATCATCCTTACTACCTGCAAAATCAGTATCTGAAAAATCAATTAGCTCAGTCATTACTTCTTGGGTACCATAAGCCAAGATTTGGTGTACCTTTAAGGTATCTCAAAATCCGCTTTGCAGCAGCGTAGTGAGATTCCTTACAGTTCACTTGAAATCTAGCACAGACACATGTAGAGAACATTATATCTGGTCTACTAGCAATAATGTAGAGCAAAGATCCAACTATGCTTCTGTACTTGGTTTCATCAAAAGGCTTCCCTTTCGCATCCTTGTCCAGAGACATGGTTGAACCCATTGGAGTCCTCATGGAGGTTGCGTTCTCTATTCTGAATTTCTTAATTAGCTCTTTGGTGAACTTGATCTGGCAAATGAAAATTTCACCTTCAGATTGTTTCACCTGAAGCCCTAAGAAATACTTCAGCTCTCCCATGTTACTCATTCCAAACTTTCCTTGCATAAGTTTTGAGAACTTTTTGCAAAGGTTGTCGATAGTAGAGCCAAATATAATATCGTCGACATAGATCTGTACTAGCAAAATCTTGCTGTTTATTTCCCTAAGAAATAATGTCTTATCTATCTTTCCCCTTGTGAACTTGTTCTCAAGGAGAAAACTAGATAGCGTTTCATACCAAGCTCGAGGAGCTTGTTTCAAACCGAACAGCTCTTTAAATAATAAATAAACGTAGTCAAGAAAGTTTGGATCAACAAAACCTGGGGGTTGTTCTACGTACACTTCTTCCTTTATGTCACCATTAAGGAATGCGTACTTCACGTCCATTTGATAGACTGTGAAGTCTTTTAGTGCAGCATAAGCTAAGAACAACCGGATTACCTCCAGCCTAGCCACTGGAGCATAGGTCTCGTCAAAGTCGATTCCTTCTTCTTGACGATATACTTTGGCAACGAGTCTGGCTTTGTTCTTTACGATTGTTCCATCTTCGTCCATCTTGTTCCTGTAGACCCATTTTGTCCCGATGACATTCTTACTTTTGGGTCGGGGAACAAGTTTCCAGACTTTGCAGTGCGTGAACTAGTTCAGTTCCTCTTCCATGGCCAAGATCCATGATGCGTCCGAGCTTGCTTCCTCGAACTTCTTTGGTTCAACTTGTGAGAGGAAACTTAAATATAAATTTTCATTAGTTGTACCTCTACGAGTTCTGACACCATCCAGGAGATCTTCTATGATTTGGTCAATTGGGTGATCCTTCAGATGTCTGAGCTCTAAGTTCCTTGTATCTGGAAGTTCAACAACTGGAAAGACTTCATCAACTTGCACTACTAGAAAACTGACTTTTAGCCACGGCAGATTGCCGTGGCTAAAAGTCCAAAACCGTGGCTAAAGACTTTTAGCCACGGTCTGCCCACGGAAAATGGGCGTGGGCAATACGAGCGTGGCTAAAAGTCCAAACCGTGGCTAAAAGTCCAAAACCGTGGCTAATACTGGACTTTTAGCCACGGTTCATTGTCGTGGCTAATAGTGGACTTTTAGCCACGGTTTAATTGCCGTGGTTAAAAGGTCACTCATAACATAAAAAATTCAGGCCGCCGCCGTCGTCGCCGCCGCCGCCGCCGCCGCCACCCCGGCCACCGCCGCCGCCGCCCGGCCGCCGCCGCCGCCATATTTATTTCAAAGGCTAATTGAAATAAATACCTTATAAACCCAAAAATCTCATTTTGTTTTGGCGGTGTGGGACTAAACGATGCCACGACCTTTTGTCACGGTTCAGGCAAACCGTGGCTAATACTAGACTTTTAGCCACGGTTCAGGCAAACCGTGGCTAAAAGTCCAGTATTAGCCACAGAATAAAACCGTGGCTAATACTCACTATTAGCCACGATTTTTCCCCGTGGCAAAAGAAACCGTGGCTAAAAGCCATTTTTCTAGTAGTGTTGGACTACTTCTTCAACTTGATCATCTACCTCTCTGATAGGAGTTGGAGTGGTGATCTTGATGAATTTTTCACCTTCGCTTTTATTAGGTTCATCCAAGCTAACTTCTTTCAACTTTGTACATGCCTCTTCAACAAGCACATTAGAAGAGTTGATTTGCAGCAACTCGTCTCATCAAATACAACATGTATTGATTCCTCTACAACTAGAGTTTTTCTATTAAATATCCTATATGTCTTACTATGTCTGTTATATCCTACAAAAAATACCTTCAAAACCCTTCTCACTAAACTAAGTAGTGTGATTCTTACCATTGTTAAGCACGAAGCATTTACAACCAAAGATTCTAAAGTATGAAACAGTTGGTTTCCTGCCCTTTAAAAGTTCGTAAGGTGTCTTATCATGATTCTTATTTATGAGTGCTCGATTTTGCATATGGCATGCAGTGTTGACGGCTTCTGCCCAGAAGTACTCCGGTAGTGAAGCATCACTCAACATAGTCATGCAGACCTCTATGAGTGTTCTGTTCCTTCTCTCAGCTACTCCATTTTGTTGTGGAGTACGAGGAGAAAAAAACTCATAAAAGATACATAGGCTTCCACAAAATTCTGTCATGGCCCCAGATTTGAATTTAGTTTCATTGTCACTTCTGATCTTGACTACGAAACAATTGTATTCATTCTGGATCTGCCTAACAAAATTAGTAAAGACATCAAAGGTATCTGACTTGTGTTTCAGAAAGAACACTCACACAAAACGCGAGTAGTCATCAACAATAACCAATATATATTCCTTGTCTCCCAAACTTCTAATTTGCAGTGGACCGAACAAGTCCATATAAAGTAAATATAGACATCTATTTGAATCTTTGCCAATAATGTTTTTAAAAGTAGCTCTCGTTTGCTTGTCTTTCACACAAGCATGATAAGGTCTATGTTTGACGTGCTTAACCTTTGGGGCATCACGTACCAGGTTTAGTGAAAATAATTTATTAATAGTTTTAAAATTAATATCTGATAATCTCTTGTGTCATTGATCAATAAGAGACACACTATCTTTTGTTAAAAAGCACACTAGTGTACAAGAATCTATACAAATGAAATTTAAACAAAATATATTCATGCTTCGAGTGCCGGATAGAATTGTTTCCATATTGTCCACGGACTTTATCAAGCACTTGTCAGCATGGAACTCAACTATGTATCCTTTGTCGCATAGTTGGCTTATGCTTATGAGATTGTGTTCCAATCCCTCAACAAAAGCTACATCCAAAAAGGATACACTACCGTTAGTGATCATACTGTAGCCTTTAGTTGTTCCTCAGTCTGAACCTCCAAAGATGACCTTTGGTCCGTTCAACACTAGAGAATAGTTTTGAAGTAGGCTTCTTGTCCCGGTCATGTGCCGAGAGCATTCACTGCCCAAATACCAGATTGGCATTTTGGGGGCCTTTGAACATTCTGCAATCATAATCAGTTTGCCTTAGGAACCCAAACACGTTTGAATCCTTGGTCTCGTGTTAGAACACTCCCCCTACGAGAATTAGCAGTATGAGTGGTCATTCTCATGTTGCAAACCTGAGGAGTAGCAACCTTCCTTGGATTGAACCAACAATCGATGGCAAAATGACAAATTTTGCCACAACACCAACAGTCGAACCTGTTGTATCTTTGCCTTAAGTACTCCTGCTTGACCTTCTGAGATGGTGGTCTAGCAGGGGTTGCATTCTTGGAATAGGAGGCTTCATGATGATGGCAATCACATGATCTCTCCTCCTTTGCAGGCTTTTCTACAATGGGTTTTTCTTTTGGTGCTTCCTTGAAGTTGTGACCATGATTATAAGGACTATAGCCCTGAAGAATAACTTCTTCATAAGGTGCCTTAAAAACACTCTCACCAAAGTTTCTAGGGCGAGTCCATCCTTAGTAACGAGACTTTGGCTCTACATAAGTAGGCCTGGTCAAGTGGCCGAAGGATGAGTCCAGATCAAACTTATTCGTTGGAAAAATGACTTTCTTAATGATAGTCTGATCTAGAGGGGCCTTCCTTTTTTCTTTGGCTGAGTCCTTCTTGACGGTCTTATTCTTTCTCTGAGCCTTATTCCTCCTAGAAGATTTACTAGGAGGTTCCACATGGCCTAGCCCAACACCCTTGGCCTTAGCTGAGAATTCAGCAATGAGAGCAAGGACAGTCTTAGGCTTTGAGAAACTTTAAACAAGTTTCTTTTCAGAAAGTGAGGTATGATAATTTACCTTCCCAGTGAACTGGGGCTCTTCTTCATCGTCTGTCTGAGTCATAAGCCCAAAGTAGGCTTCCTCCTCTTCACTCGACTCAGATGAGTCAGAGTCACTAAGAGTCTTGCCCTTCTTGGCTATGCGGCTCTTCTCTATCCTCTTCTTGTTGTAGGACTTCTTTTCTTCTCTCTTGTCACCCTCCTTCTTCTTGTGGGGGCAATAAGCAATGACGTGACCTGACTTGTTACAACAATAACAAACTATGTCAGTCGAAATATGTTTGTTCTGTTTAGAACCATACCTGTCGTGGCTGCTTGAGCCTTTTCTGTACCGATCACCGTCATGTTGTGATCTTCTGTGAGAGGAATCCTTGCATTTCCATTTCTTCTTCTTGTTCAAGAATTTCTTGAACTGTCTTGAGAGTAGAGAGAACTCTCCTTCAGATAACTCTGAGCCTGAAGAGCTTGGCTCAGATGATTCCACTTCACTCTCTTCTGGAGCAGGTGCAGGTGAGGCAAGTTTGCCCTTTCTTGAACTGTTTGCCTTTAATGCAACCGACTTTTCTTTTGAAGAGAAATGACTTTTCTCTTCTTCAGCCTTTTTGGAGTTGATCTGCAGTTCATAGGACATTAGCTTGCCAAAGAGATTTTGTGGGTCTGTCTCAGCTAGTTTGCCGAACTCCTGGATGTCACAGACTTTGTTGTCTCATTCTTTTGTGAGAGACCTCAGGAACTTATCATTCAGCTCCCCATTAGTGAAGACCCGGCCATACACTCTTAGGTCGTTAACTATCTTGAAGAAATTTTCAAAAGTGTCTGCAATGGTATCTTTTGGCCCTTGTCGGAAGGCTTCATACTTCTGATTCAGGATGGACCTTCTATCATCCCTTACCTCTTATGTTCCTTCCATTAAGGTGACAAGAGACTGCCACATTTCCTTAGCAGATTGGCAATGAATCAGATTCTGCAGCATTGAGTCATCGACTGCACTTGCTATTATATTTTTAGCTTTCTTATCCAGTGAGACAAGTGCAATCTCATCCTTGTCTAGATCCATTAATTTCTTAGGTACTTGCTTAGTTGGATCTATAGTGGAGATGGTCATGAGAACGTGAAGACCTTCTTCAACAATCATGAAGATTCGGGGATCCACAGCTTCCATGAAAAATTTAATCTTTTCTTTCCACATGGGAAAGTTGTTCTTGGTGCACAGAGGAAGTTTAGCAAAATCTTTACCCTTGTCTATGCTTGACAAATTCTCAAGAGACAACTAAAGAGGAAATTGATCAAGGTGTAAACCTTTTAATGATAAACCTCCCTTTGATACCAATTGAAAGTGTTCAGTTGTCTACCTAAATAACCTAGAGGATGAGTGAATATGTGAGTTGTGCGTCTATTTGCGGAGTAAAAATTTAGCGATCTTTGCACAAAAACCAAACAAGCAAACACAGATAACAAACAGATTTATAGTGGTTCCTCAACCTTGGGTACGTCAGCTTTCCCTCACCGATCTAGTAAACCACTAGACTCGGCTACTCCACTATCTCGGATTGAAAACCAATCCTACGTCTCGGAACAAAGTTCCTACAATCTCGATCCAAATGGATCTACACTCGGAAGATAAAACTTTCTATACCTCAGAGAAAAATCTCCTACAAAAATTGATAATCAAAAATTGAAAATACAAACAAATGATCTTCAAATCTTGAGATGTTCTGGCTGGATCTTCTTCTTTGAGAGTTGCGGCTTTATGAGATTTGTTGAGGAAGAACTCATAGCTAGAACTAGATCTGAAGATTTTCTTTTGACTTCACCCGATCGGAACGTTGATGGAGAAAGAGAAACTATCACGATCAGGAAATCAACCTTTTTCTGAATCCTTTGAATTGGAAACCCTAACTCTTGCACGAAGATGACCGACGGCGGCGGGTCTCGTTTTGGAAAGAAAGAGAGAGAGGATTCAGCGACTTGAGAAAAATATATGACGGCCTGTAGATCCTTCATATTCTTGGTATTAAGTTTAGTCGATTGAGATGGCTTTATATAGGATCTCTTTAACAGTCATAATTAGTCTTAATGACGTACACGTGGACCAGTTACATCAAGTGATTTGAAAATCCCGTCATTCGTGACTTAACAGAAATTTTGCAGAAAAAGACTTACGTTTCTCGAGAAGAATGATATTTCTCGAGAAGTAATGTTTATTACTCGAGAAGAAGAAAAAGGATTACTCGAGACAACATTTCTGCTAAACGGAACTTCAGTTCTCGAGAAAGAAGAATACTACTCGAGAACTAAGAATTGCTTCTCGAGAAAAAGGCAGCCAATGGCGTTGAATCAGGTCTTAGCACTCAACGCTCTCAACGCTTTTACTGTTGAGTACTGTCTGAATTTTCCGAGAACGAAAATTGATTTGTCGAGAGAAAGAAAGTTTCTCGAGTAGTGCTAACTTAGTTCTCGAGAACTATACTTAGAAAATTTTCTAATATAACAAATCAGTACTCGAGAAGTAGAGAAGGAGTGTACTCGAGAACTAAACTTAGTTTCTCGAGAACTAAGTTAGCACTACTCGAGAACTAAGGATTCGAATAATGTTACTGACTACTCGAGCTCTCAAATATACTACTCGATAACTAAACTTCTATTTCTCGAGAACTAAAGGACCACTCGAGTAAAGGACTTAGAGAATTTCTGTTTTTAAGAAAACTTTTCTTCTGACTAAGCTCAACACCAACATCTCATCTCTTGATCCAAGTGCTTGAAAATGAAGTGTATCTCAATAGAGAGACTACACATGAGTCAACACCATGGATCACACAATGAGAAATTACATTGTATGATCCTGTGTTTATGACCCACTGCAGACTGACATTGGTCAACACTTTAGCAATAAAGTTCTGCAACCACAAAACTAAAATAGAGGATCAAATACAACTTAATTCATCTTAGTTCAATGGTAACTTCATGCAAATCTGGGTTATTGTAGATACAATAACCAACAGGAATACTAGGGGAGCCAACCGCAGTTGGAGAATGTGTCCCCGAAAAGTGGGAAGAATCGCCGACGGAGCGTAGAGGAAGCTCAAGAGCCTCGATCAAAGCGCCATTGCACGCGACCTGGGCTTTAATATTGATGTGCAGAGTGAGGTTGAAGATAGGATTATAACTAATTAATTAGGAGAATTAATTAATTCTGATTTCTGACAAAGAAGGAGATGGCGTGACAATTCAATTGGAGCAATGAGTGAAAAGAGGTAGTTAAAAGTCAAATGAGTGGTGGGGTGGCGGTAGATAAGAGAACAATAAAAACAACGATGTCATTTATTATGGAGAGAAATAATAAACAAAAAATAAAGGGAATTGTTATGAGCATCGCAGTTTTGGCTAGTCGCACCGCATTCTCCAAATTTCTCGCGTCTTTTGAAAATACGTCTTGTACATGCATTTTTAGGAAAATTGTTCAACAAGAAAATTGTAGATCTCAACTATATCTACAACTTTTGTGTTGAATATTTTTCCTAAAAATGCATGTACAATACGTGCTTTGAAAATACGCCCACGTTTCACGCCTTTTAAAATACATCTTGTATATGCATTTTTAGAAAAAGTGTTCAACACGAAAGTTACAACTTTCTTGTTAAACATTTTTTCTAAAAATGCATGTACAAGACGTATTTTCAAAAAGTGCGAAAAATTAGGAAAAAGTGTGATGCGTCTTGCAAAAACTATGGTGCCCTTAAGAACTCCCAAAATAAAAAAGGAGGTTAAAGATTGGAGGGCAACGGGCTAGGAGTGAAGGATGGCGTTAGATAGTGAATTGACAGGAAAATATGCAGAAAAAGACAAAACAAAACGGGGGCGGATGACTATCAAAATAATAAAATAGAGGGAAATGGGAGGAGCTCGAAGACGGCAGGTTCACGCGAAGGAGACACGGAAGAACAAAGAAGGTGGTGCGGCTTGAGCAGGGTTCTACTCACCGTGCGAAAAGGAGAAGATGGGCCGAAGCACGCGGAAGGGAGCGACGAGGGCATTTTGGAGGAGGACGATTGGTGGAAGACCGGTCAGCTGGGATGGAGTTGCGAGGCGAGGAGTTGGCGGCCAGTGAGGGATAGGCGGTGGGAGTTGAGCGGGATGTGCGGCCGAATGACAGAGGAGGGGGCGGATGCTGCAGATGTGGTCGAGGGTGGAGGTAGAGGGAACAACTTGCACAGGAGAGAGGATGGAATGGCTTTGATACCTTTGATATGATCCAAAATAATCTCAGGCGCAAATGTAGAAATTAATAGATAATAACTTGTAATACATTGATTCAAAAGGGAAAACAAAGTATATGATAACTGAAATCTCCTAAGAGCCGAGCTCTGAACAGATTGATCGTCCGGCGAGGAGAAGAGTTCCACTTCAGCCGCGCAGAACCACAAGAACACACCAAATCATTCTAACATATCTAATAAGACATAACAACCGCTATATATAGAGATACTATGATATTATCAAACTATCCCTCGATATAAAATAGGGACACATCAGCTTACCAGCCTCCGTATGATCTCAAAGTTTTCCTCGATGCTGAGTATTTTCGGATCGGATGTCCAAGGGCCGAAGGCATCACAATTTTTTGCCAACTACAAATTTATACAGCAGTCATTCAAGCCCATATTCAACCAAAAATTTTAAACTCATCATATAAATTTTGCATTAACATATCTAATTTCTGAATCAGTATTGTAGCGTGGAAGGCTATTTCTAAAAAAACAAGCGATTGGAAACCTGAGAAATCGTACAAATTTAATGAAGAGAGGGGGATTCAATCAGTTCCTCCCAAGCCCACACAAAAAAAGGCAAACAATATCAAAATCTAGGATTTGCGATGAAATTAACTTGACAGAGGCAATGACGATCCACAAACATTCAAACACTTGACAAATTCATGAACAAGTTCAAAGAACATTATCTCTATCCAGTGTAGATGTGAACGCCTATGGCGATGAGGAAGATGGTAACAAGGGCGAAATAGATGATGGTGTGGATGAAGATGGAGATGCCGCTCGTCCTCATGTTGACGAACTCCACCACTCTTCCGTTGCCCGGCAGCTGAAACAGCAATCCTGGTGTCAGCAGCACGAAGAGCAGTACCGCGATCACCACCGGCCCCCAATCCGCCATTTCTCCTCGCCTCTCTGTCTCGCTTTCGCGCCCTTCCAGGAAGTGCTAGGGTTTACTAATAAAGCAAAAGGGGCAGGGGATTAATAAATTGGAGGATGGCGGTGCATCCAAAGCGCATGATGTGTGCGAGTCGGCCACGGGGCATGAAATCGCGTGCTAGAACTGCTGATCCGCGATCCATTGTGTTTATCCGGCTCTATGTGATATTAATTATTTGTATGATTTGGGGTTTTGCGAGGGCTGTATTTTTTCTGGCCTGCAGTTCTACGCCCGTGACACGGCACTTTGTTTTTCTCTCGTCTTTACTTTCGGAACTATACACCAGTGATAAGATACGGCCTCTCATACCATAGCAATAATACTCTTAACATTGTTAGTGTTATCATGCAACGTTTGTTTTTGGGCTTGCAGTCTCATGCATGAGATGCCTCTCTTGTTTTTCTTTCCCTCATTTCAAAATCATGTTTATCATGCAACGTTTTTTTGGGCTTGCAGTCTCATGCATGAGATGCCTCTCTTGTTTTCTTTCCCTCGTTTCAAAATCATGTTTATTTAGTTAATTTGGCAGTCATGATTAGATAATATTGTTGCAGGCCGCTCGATTTTCCTCCGATTCAGAGGATTGGAGCGTCTTACCTTCAAGTGGATCAAACATGCAAACCGTCAAAAGAAATTCAAAAAACAATGACACAGAGACATTTTAGCGTGAAATACTCGAAAGAGTGAAAAATCACGTGGTCGAATCAGTGTCGGGCCAAAATCAATAATTTTTCATGATATTAAAAGTGTTTTAATTTTCTTAATGGTGACAGGTCACATCTCCGTTTACAAGCTTAAAGAATGAAAAATTGAAGAAAATGATTAATCCACAGTCTTGAAGCTAGCATCTATTGGAACTTCCACGAGTGAGTGCTTTCAAGCACTCACTGATAAGCTCACGAGAGCATTGAGCATGAGTGGAATAGAAAGGGAACATAGTGAATTCCGAGTGAAGGAACGATCTAATTCTCACATTCTCGCCGGAAAATCTCAGAGTTCTTTCTAGACGCTTGAGTTACTTGTTTTCAAATGAAGGCTTGGGGTCTTTGTAAAGCTTTCATGAAAGAACGTGTTTGCAATTGCATTTGGTTAAATCCTGAGTTGGCGAATGACGTTTCATTTTTGTTACCTGGATCACCAATTTTTTTTCGAAATGACGAACATGTTCCTCAGGCGGGCTGAGCGGCCCTGGTAAGTTGCCTTGTGACAGTGGTGGCAGAGGCAGTCAGAGGAGGAGGCGGCGCGCCGGAGGCCGAGTGCGCACGCGAGCGTTTGGCGCGCACAGGGGTCGTGTGTGCACAAGCCGACCGTGTGCGCGGGGGCTGGGTGCGCGCGGACTGGCCTCGCATGTTGCCAGTGTGTGATTGGTTTCGTCCCCTCTTTTGGGGTGTCTTTGGACCCTTCGAGTGGGCGCGGCTCGCGCGCGACATTCACTCTGCCCAGTCAGCTTGCTCAAACATTTTGATCATGTTTGACTCGAAAATATTTTGTGGGAATCCGAACAAATGCCTTCAAATTTTCTTGGGTCATGATCCGCAAAACGACGAGCGCTGAAATATTTACTTACGTTTGTGACTACTTTGAGTTGTAGACTTTGAGCATGATTACAAATGCACGCTACGAATATTTTTTGCCTTCGGTGCAAAGTGGCGAGTATCATTCTGATTGATCCAAAGATTTGATGTGATCAGGAGCAGATATTTCATGTCCTTTTTGTGAGGTATTTGATTAGAATATAATTAGCTCTGTTTTCTCTTTAAGGAGAAGATGATATGATAAGATATTTTCTAACCTTAACGAAGCCTTTCAATATAGGGATCAGACATTTATAAATTGGAGAGCATTCTTGCCCGGAGCACAAAGTGGTTCGCCGCCACTATGTCATAACAAAAGAAGGTCTGTGTCTTGTTTGTTTTTTTGTGAAAGACAGACAATTTGGGCCTGAAAAAAGAAAAGGGGTGAAAGGAGAAAGGCGCAAACACGTCGGTCGCCGCATGGGCATGAGGTGTCTCGCGGTGTGCGTGCGGTTCGGGTTGCGTGGTCGGCCGAGGGCTCCAGCACGGCCCCCCAAGGCTACGCGGCGCCCCCAGGGCTGCGCGGCAACCGACTAGGCACGATGTTGTAGGCAGCTGCTCGGCCCTCACGCACATTGTCTGTGCAAACATGTTGTTCAAATCCATTCAGGTGTGGTGTGGCCACAAGCACTATTGCTCGAGTTGTAGGTTGGTTCTTTTCATCTTGGAATGTTTTCGTTACTATTTTTATGATGACCCTTTGCTTTCCTTCAGGCCCCGAAGCGCAACATTCCATCGAAGTCGATGTGTCTCCCCTTCACTTTAAGTGAGGATCGGGTGGGTGCGTTGCGAAAGCGCATCGGTATCCTGTAGGAAGTTGAAGTGAGGATTCCACTTCCAAAGGAGCACGTTCAGAATTCTCCACCAGGCTATGTCGCGATCTTGGAGGCGTGTTTGAAGGATGGCTTTTGGATCCCTCCTGTTGAGGAGGCTCTGTAGATTTTCCAGTTTTGCAGGATTTCGATCACATTTTCCTCGGTCGGGATGATAAAGAGTATGAGACTGGTCTACTTTTTTCAGGAGCATGGTTTGTAATTGTCCGTACAACCTTTTCGAGAGTGGTGCGAAGTCTGTCTGGGCACTAGTGACTGAATCGAGGTGAGGAGCAAGAAGAAATGGCGTGCATTTGAGGACAAGACCGACTACCGTCATAGGGGAACGCTTTTTGGGTTCGTCAAGAATCCTTGGAGATTACCTAAGGTTTCACTTGGGCTTCCAAGGAATTGTTGTCGTCTTGAGGGACAGGAGTACGACTTATCTTCTATACTTGGCTTCGAGGATCTGCGCGAGTTGGCAAGCATGCTCCTAGGGATTGACATGTTTGTAGGTGAGAAGAGGCTAGTCCTTGCCGGTGTTGAAGTATGAGACCGGGCGGTCTGGCGGTTTGAGCCTGGCGGGTTGTAGACTTGCTGTTGCTGTTTGAAGTCCGACGGTCTGGCGGCTTGTCTCCGGTGGCTTGGAGACCGGGCAGTCTAGCGGTCTCCTCCTGCATCTCGCTCTTTCTCTGGTATTGGCGAGCGGTTAACCCATTGTCTAACCGCGCGGCTTGTCAGGCCTGTTTTTAATCCCACATTGTTAGTTTGTACTCTCTCCCCTCTCCTCCATTCTATAAAAGGGAGGTCATACCTTTGTAAATGATATCTTTTTGGATAATAAAACTTTCAATTATTCAAAGTTCTGGCTTGTTTTCTAGTCGTTTTTTCGCTACTTTCCCATGGTATCAGAGGACTCGATTTTCTCCTCCTGAGTCTGTGCCCATCTCTGACCGCGCGACCTGTCCTCGCGACTTGTTTCTTCATCTCGCGACCTGTTTTCGCGGTCTGTCTCTTCCGCCTGGTTGTCTGCGCCCTGTTCGCGCGGCCTGTTTGTTTGCTTGCGCCCTGTTCGCGCGGCTTGGTCCTTTTGCTTGCGCCCTGTTCCCGCGACCTGTTTTCGCGGCCTATTTGCTTGCTTCTTACTCGCGACCTCTTCTAGTCGCCGCGACCTGTTTTGTCCTTCTTTGCCTTTCTCCTCCCAGTAAATCCCTCTTCTGTTCGCGCGGTCTGTCTTCTAGCCGCCCGACTTCTCTCCCTCTGCTTGGTTCTGCGGTTTGGTCGTGGCTTTCCTGGCCACTGGTGTCTGACATAGTGACCGCTGCAGTTCTCCTTCTTCCTTTCCCGCGGCTTGTTTTCTAACCGCGCGGGTTCCTGTTGCCTTCTTCTATGGTTGTTTCTGAGAATTCAACTGCCACCACTCATGTAGCCAATTCGGCTCCGCCTCCTCCTTCTACTCCTTCCGGAAACCTTAGAACGGTTTCAAAACTAGTTGGTTCTAACTATCCGGATTGGAGCATTTCTTTCACCTTTCTCCTTCGCTCTTAGCGCAAACGTCATCACCTCACCGATGACCCTCCTCCTTCCGATTCTGCTCAATTTGATGATTGGGATGCGAGTGATGCCCTTGTCCGTACTTGGCTGGCTAACAACCTCTCAGATGAATGCCTTCCCATCATACGCCATGATGAGACGGTCAAGGCCGCATGGCTTCACCTTGATGCTCTTTACTCGAAGGGGACCCAGACGTCCTGTATCTATACTCTCTATGCGGACCTCTTTGCTCGTCCTTCCATGACTCCTGCTGCGGCTTATCAGCAAGTTCAGGCCCTTGGCGCTGAGATCCTCCAGAATCGTCCCTTCTCTGCGGACTTGGCCGAGCAACACAAACACTTCCAGGAACTCCTGGTTGTTTGTTATCTTCTGCGACTCCCCGAGTCTTTTGATATGATCCTCCAGCAGATCTTGGGCGAAGTAGAGTATCCCACCTTGGATGCAACCGCGGCTCGCATCGCCGCAGTTACTTAACTGCTCCAGCGCCCTTTGTTGTCCTCCCCTTCTTTGTAGAACGCCTATGCTCACCAAACTCAGCGGGGCGGCACTAGTGGCCGCAGCCAGTCAGGCGCGTGCGGTCCGTCTAGGTTCCTTTGCTCTCACTGTGGTCGTACCGGTCATTCTATTGATCGTTGCTGGCAGAAACATCCTCATCTTTGCCCCTCTGGTGATGCTTCTTCCTCGACATCCGCCTCCTCGCGGCCTTCTGCCTCTGTGGCCACGAACTCAGGTAGCGCTCATGTCGTTACCCAAGGTAAATGGTTGATTGACTCTGGTGCTACAAATCACATCACCGACAATCCTCAATGTTTCTCTCTCCTCGAAACGCATGATCGGTTACCCCCGGTTCTTGTTGTGGATGGTTCTCCTTCCCCGGTTCATGTCACGGGCACGGTTCAAGTTACCCCATCGCTTCGCTTAGCGGACACCCTCTATGTCCCGAAGTTCCCTTGCAATTTACTATCCATTACTACCTTATGCAAGCAACTTCAGTTCTCTGTCTTATTCACTCCTACTTCTTGTTGTTTTCAGGACCCGAGGACCCAACGGACAATTACTACTGGGACTGAGAGCGGCGGCCTCTACTTCCTCGACAACGTTTCCGCTCTGTCCACCTTCTCTTCCTCGTCTACCGATCTGCTTCAATGGCATCTTCGCCTTGGACATCCCCCTGCTCGGATTCTTCATCAACTTCTGCCCCACTTACCTCAGACCAGTGCTCCTCTCAACTGTGATACGTGTCAGCTGGGCAAACATCACCGCTCCTCCTTCCCGCCAAAGCAAGGTTATGGTTCCTCTCGCCCGTTTGATCTCACTCATTCTGATGTCTGGGGTCCTGCTCTTACTCTCACCATTGGTCGGGGTAGTTCTTATTTTGTAACCTGCATTGATGATTTCTCTGGATGTACCTTGGTGTATCTATTAAAAGATCGCTCTGAACTCTTTTCTGTATGGCAATCGTTTTATAATATGATTAAAACTCAGTTTGATATTTCTATAAAAATTCTTCGCTCTGATAATGCTAAAGAATATCTTAGTCATGAGTTTTCATCTTTTTGTATGCAACATGGTCTTGTTCATCAAACCAGCTGTGTTTACACCTCCAACCAAAACGGGGTGGCGGAACGTAAAAACCGCCATCTCCTCAATGTCGCTCGCACTCTCATGAAGCAGATGCACGTGCCTCGCTCCTATTGGGGCTATGCCATTCTCCTCGCCTGCTATCTCATCAATCGCATTCCCTCTACTGTTCTTCATGGCAAGACCCCCTTCTCCATTCTCTACCCGGGCAAGGAACCCTTTCCTCTCCCTCTTCGTATCTTTGGGTGTACGGCATTTGTGCACGCTCTGTCCGCTACTTATGACAAGCTTTCCCCCCGTTCCACAAAATGTGTCTTTTTGGGTTACTCGACCACTCAAAAAGGCTATTGTTGCTTTGACCCCGTTCTGTGCAAACAGTTTGTTTCCGCGGACGTCACCTTCTTTGAAAATGCTTCCTACTTCTCATCTCCATCCCCACTTCCTCCTGATGTCTCTGACTCCCACCATCACTTTGGGTTCCTTCCACACATATCGACGTCTCCCCTACAACATCCGCTCCTCCTCCGTCTCCTCCTCTCCCTGTTATACCCCTTTCCCCTTGTCCCTCTTCTCCGCAACCGTCTCTCTCTAGTCCTGGGCCAGCTCTCTCCTCCACGGATGCTCCGGTCTCTGAGGCCCAAGACGACCTGAATCTTCCCGTTGCTCTTCGCAAAGGGGTGCGGGCGTGCATTCAACACCCGCTTGCGGCTGTTGTCTCCTATGATCGGCTTACTCCTTCTCGCAGGAATTTTTCTTTGGCTATCTCGGCTACCACTACTCCCCGCACCTACTAGGAGGCTCTTGCTATTCCTCATTGGAAATCTGCTATGGATGAGGAACTCGCCACTCTCACTGAAAGGGGTACCTGGACCCTTGTTTCTCCACTAGTGGGTACTGATGTGGTTGGCTGTCGCTGGGTGTTTGTTGTGATGTTTCGCCCAGACGGCACTGTGGAACGCTACAAGGACCGACTAGTGGTCAAAGGCTTTACTCAGAATTATGGGTTTGACTACTTTTATACCTTCTCCCCAGTTGCTTGCCTCATCACCATCTGAGTTCTTCTCTCTGTGGCCGTCAACCGGGATTTGGCTATTTCCCAGCTTGATGTCAAAAATGCCTTTCTCTATGGGGATCTTCACGAAGACGTTTACATGGAGCAACCTCCGGGGTATGTTGCTCAGGGGGAGACACGTGTATGCCAGTTGAAGAAGACCATCTATGACCTAAAATAGAGTCCTCGGGCATGGTTCGACAAGTTCAGTGGCATTGTGGCTGCCATCGGTTTTGCAAGAAGTTCGGCTGATCACTCGTTGTTTATTCGCAAAACCGCATCGGGCCTTGTGGTTTTGGCGGTGTGTGTTGGTACCCTAGTTTGATTTGAGTTCAGTCCTCTCCTTTGTGCCCCTTGACCCAAGAAATATCTATGGTCAATGGTTAGGAGTCTAGCTGTAGAGTCCTCGCTTTTCCAAATTGAGAATTTGGTTAAGTAGGTTTTTCGTTCGACTATAGTCGAACGCCGTTCGACTATCGTCTATCGGCTGATCGACGATCGTCTATCAGTTGGTCGACGCTTTGTCTGCGCTGATAGTTCGACTATCTGTTGATAGTTCGACTATCTGTTCTGCGCTGATAGTTCGACTATCTGTTGATAGTTCGACTATCTGTTCTGCGCTGATAGTTCGACTATCTGTTGATAGTTCGACTATCTGTTCTGCGCTGATAGTTCGACTATCTGTTGATAGGTCGACTATCTGTTCTGCGCTGGTAGTTCGACTATCTGTTGATAGTTCGACTATCTAGTTTGTTTTGATAGTTCGACTATCTTTTGATAGATCGACTATCTGTTTTCTGAGGTAGGTCGACTATCTGCTTGATAGTTCGACTATCTCTGTGCGCTTGATAGTTCGACTATCTGTCCTAGATAGATCGACTATCTGATAGTTCGACTATCTGTCCTGATAGTTCGACTATCTGCTGCGGTAGCTCGACTATCTATTTGATAGCTCGACTATCTGGATCGTTCGACTATCTGCCCGATAGTTCGACGATCTCCTGGCGTCGTTCGACGATCTTCGAAGGTCGTTCGACGTTTTCTGTCTGCCTTTGTATTTTGTATTTATTTATTATATTTAATTATTTAATACATTTTCTGGCACAGTATTTTAAGCTGTATGATAAAGTTTCCAGGCATTATTTGCTCTATTTTTATTGCCTGAGTTAAAATCTTTTAAGATAAAGTTGTTTGTCTTATTAGCTGTCTATTTAAATTACTTTATCTGCTGTCAGCCCCTTTATAGCCGTTAGACTGAAAAGTCTTCTTTTGCTATAAAGAGATAGTTTCTGATGTGACTTTATTTAGTCTATCTGTTTATTTGATTTAAGCCTGCAGCTTCTTAGAAAGAGGTTTATTCCTTTTTATAGAATGTTTTGCTGCAGAGATATTTCTGTCTTCTTGATATTTACAGCCCAGGTCTCAAGGCTCAGAAGAAGACAAATTAATTCAAATGGAAGAGAGCCGTTGCTTGCTGATGATTATATAAAGAACCCTTTGCAGAAGGATTCAAGCTAGTTAACAGGAGTTAATAGAAGAGAGTGTTACACACATATTCAAAAGCACTCAAGCCTTCATCAAGCTCAAGCTTCCTGCTCTCAGCAAACTCCATCTAACTGAGAAGTGTTAAGATCTTCATCTCTTCTTCACCTGAGTTCTCCTGCTTTCAGGAAGTTCAACTCAGAGTTCCTTTGAAGAAGAAGAAGAAGAAGATTGCTGCTTGAAGACTGTTTCTTCTTATTGTTTACTTTCTTCCTGTAGCTCTTTCCTTCAGAACTTTCTGAAGAGTTTTCTCTGCACTGAAGCAAGACTTCACCTGGACATCTTTGAGCCAGGGGGAGCCTTGATTCTTCAGAGCATTCTAGCTCAGTGCAAGCTTTTTGTACTTCTCTAATCTATTGCAAAATAGAGAAGACATCTTAACCTTCTTCCCCCTCCTGTACAGGGTTATTACTCCCTTCAAAAGTATCCCTTGGTGGCAGGGCACCTGATCAAAAACCTGTGCTTGGTTTTTAGACACCTGATCAAAAGTCTAAAGGGTCTCTGGATCTACCTGAAGAAGATCCTGTTGGTGGCAGGGCACCTGATCAAAAACCTGTAGTGGATTCCTACCGTTTGGGTAGAAGAGTGGACGTACCCAAGTTGTTTGGGGAACCACTATAAAATTCCTTGTGTCGTCTGGCTTGTTTATTATTTTTCCTGTACTGTGGCTGTGAATAGATATAACTAGGCTGCTAGTTGCTGTTTAGGTTTTTCCAAGCTTAACTGTAATTACAGTTAGCTTGTGTTTGTACACAACACTTGTGTTAGGCTTTAAGGTTAAACCAATATCTATAATCTCTTCATTCCGCACTTCACTCCAAGGGAGTTGGGTAGACAGTTAAGTTTTGTATTGTGTGCAAAATTTGATTACTCTATTCACCCCCCCTCTAGAGTAGTATCTATCCCTTCACTTTCAATTGGTATCAGAGGGAGGTTGACTGACTGTATAGGCTAACACCTAAGTCACAAGATCCTGATAGATACCAAGAGTTTATAGATATTCACTATCATGGCCCAGTCTAAGGATTATTCTAGCACCAGACCTCCAGCATGCAACTTAGCAAAGTTTGGCATCTGGAAGGCAAGGATCAAACTTTATATGAACTCTATTGATGAGAGTATTTTTGCTTCTATTTTGTCAGGTCCCCCAAGAGCACCTGCTGCTGCCACTGCCTCATCATCTGACATGAGTGCAGTGCCTCCTCCAGATTATAATGATGAGTACAAGAAGGCCAAAATTGCTGATGCCAAAGCAATGAACATACTGGCTCAGACTATGTCTGATGAGGTGTTCCAGAAGGTGGCTGACTGCTCCTCAGCTAAGGCCATGTGGGACACACTGAACCAGATTGTAGCTGGTTCAGCTGATGAAAGGAAGGACAAGAGGTCCAACCTTATTTCACAGTATGAGAACTTCAAGAAGACTGATGCTGAATCAGTTGAAGCGATGTACACCAGGCTCAGCTCAATCATCAATGAGCTGAGGACCCTTGACAAGGATATCTCATTGACAGAGGTCAATGATAAGATCCTTATGTGCTTTCCTAGCACATGGGATTTGAGGATCTGGCCAATCAAGGAAGCCAGAAGCACCAATGAGATATCAACTGAAGCCCTTCTCGGCAAGCTCAAATCTTTTGAGCAAGTGCTGAAGACAAGGGAAGCTGAAGCAGAAGCCAAGAACCCCACTCCAACAAGAAAAGAGCAATCTCTAGCTCTTAAAGCTGCTGAAGTCTCAGAAGGCAGCCAATCAAATGAGGAGCTCATGGCATTGTTTGCCAAGAGATTTCTCAAAATGGGGAGAAAAGAGTTCAGAAGAAAATCTTCAAAGTATGAAGAAAAGCCAAGGTATGATCGTACTCCAACTAAAGAAATTATTTGTTATGGGTGCAGGAAGCCTGGACACATCTTGCCAGAGTGTCCAGAGGAGAAAAACAAAGAAAAGAGAAAAGATAAAGAACAACACAGGAAGCACTCCAAGCCATCCTCCTACAAAAACAAGAAGAAGGAGAGAGGTTTCATTGCTGAAACCTGGAGTGATTCTGATGAAGAATCCTCATCCTCAAGCTCTAGTGAGGATGAAGAAGAAAAGAAGGCAAAAGAAGTTTGCCTCATGGCAATAGATGCCTGCAGCAACCACTCTGCTGCAGAGAGTTCTGACTCAGATGAAGAAATGCCTACTGAAGATGAGGTACTTTCATCTTATGATTTTACTTCAGAAGAGTTTAAGTTAGATTTTAAATCTCTATGTTTAGATCTAATTAGTTCAGAAAAAGAGATAAAAGAACTTAGAAATAGGCTAGCTGACTCTGAATCAATAGCCTCTGAAAATGTTAGGTTAAAGGAAGAACTCACTACTTGTAGTGAAGAAATCAAATTTCTTAAAATGGAATTAGCTAAGTCTAAGAGACTAGAAGAGTCACTTAATGGTAGAAGCCTTAAGCTGTTAGAAATTACCAGCATGACTAACACTAGGTCAGGTAATGATAAATTAGGCTTAGGAGCTTCTCCCAGTGAACCCCCAGTCTTGCTTAAAAATAATCTTTCAACTCCAGTGAACTTCATTTCAGCTAGTGGAAAGAAGAACACTGAGCAAGTAAACCTTGTAAATAAAACATTAAATAAGGCTAAGAGAGAAAAGAGAAAGAAGTTTTTCAAAGAAATGCAAAAAGCGTCGAACGCAGCTCGACGATCGGATGCTCCATGGTCGAACGAAGCTCGACGATCTGAGCGCCCATCGTCGAACGTTGATCGACGATTTCAACATGATTTTCAAAATCATAATCCATTCCATAGAAACCTAAATGAAAATAGAAACCCTAGGTTTGTTGACCCATCATCTGCATGGAGAATCCCACCTAGGAGATCTCACCCTCTAGGTTATCACCCTCAGCCTGCATTTTCTTATATCTCCAGTTTTTCTTATGTGAAAAACAAGGGACCCAAGGTTACCTGGGTCCACTCTGTCTAAATAGTTGTTTTGCAGGTGAAGGCCTATCCAATCACTCAAAATAAGTGGTATTTGGATAGTGGATGCTCTAAGCATATGACAGGAAACAAAGAGCTACTGTCAAAGTACAAAGCAAAGCTCGGCCCAAAGGTTATCTTTGGAGACTCTAGCTGTGGTCAGACAGAAGGATATGGCAAGATCACAATTGGAGCTGTTACATTCAAGAGAGTTGCTTATGTCAGTGGACTGAAGCACAACCTGATTTCAGTTAGCCAGCTATGTGATGCTGGCTACCAGGTTTCTTTTTCTAACTCCTCTTGCAATATTACTTTAAATAATAATGTTGTTTTAATAGGTAATAGAATAGGCAATATATATTTAGTAGATTTTAATTCATCTCATTCTGAAATCTGCCTGTTTAATGAATTAACCCTTAATAATAATTCTTTATGGCATAAAAGGCTTAGTCATGTAAACCTCAAGAACATATCTAGGTTATCTAAGCACAACCTTGTTAGAGGTTTACCTTCTTGCCCCTACAAGAAGGAGAGCCTATGCAAGGCTTGTCAGCTAGGCAAGCAAACCAAGAATTCATTTAAATCTGTTAATAAAAGTGATTCTCCTAGAATCCTGTATTTATTACACTTGGACCTTTTTGGCCCAATAAATGTACAGAGTTTAGGAGGGAAGTATTACACATTAGTAATTGTAGATGACTTCTCTAGGTTCAGTTGGGTTTTCTTTTTGAGAACTAAGTCTGATAACTTCAAAGCCCTTACAGACTTTCTACTTTGTGTGCAGACTGAGTACTCTACTCATGTGGCCTTGATCAGAAGTGATCATGGTACTGAGTTTGACTCTCTTCTCATGCAAGAATTCTGTGAGAGAGAAGGTATCAAACATAGCTTCTCAGCTCCTAGAACTCCCCAACAAAATGGGGTAGTTGAAAGGAAGAATAGAACACTAATTGAAGCTGCTAGCACATTGTTGGCAGATGCTAACATGCCTCTATCCTATTGGGCAGAAGCTGTTAGTACAGCTAATTATGTCTTGAATAGAAGTTTGATACACAAACTTAAGTGTAAAACTCCTTATGAGTTGCTTAAAGGAAAGAAACCAAAAATTAATTACTTTAGAATTTTTGGCTGTACTGTTTATATTCATAACAATAATAAAGAATATATTAGAAAATTTGAAGCAAAAGCTTCAATGGGAATTATGCTTGGATATTCCCAAGTAAGCAAAGCTTATAGGGTTTATAACAAATCAACCTGTAAGATAGAGGAATCTGTGCATGTGACTTTTGATGAGTCTCAGATGTTTTACAAGGAGAAAGAAAATTCTTCTTCCTCCAGTTCTTTGCAGGTACATGATGCCCCTCAAGAAATCCTTCAACTTTCAACTCTTCAGATCACTAAATCAGACAGTGATGAAGACATTGCTGAAGCTGTTGAAGCTGTTGTTGTTCCACCAACAGTAGATCAAATTCCTCCTAAGGAATTAATCCCAACTGTTGCTGAAGATCACATCCCACCTGCTGATATTGTCACACTTAGAGATCATCCCACATCTCAAGTGATTGGAGACATATCAGCTGGTGTGCAAACATGACATCAATTAAGACAGGATGTGATGCATGCTTGTTTCCTCTCACAGGTTGAGCCCCTCACCTTTAAAGATGCAGAGCTAGATCCCCACTGGATCATTGCAATGCAAGAGGAGCTCAATCAGTTTGAGAGATGTAAAGTTTGGACTTTGGTTCCAAGACCTAAAGGCCAACTGATCATAGGCACCAAGTGGGTGTATAGAAACAAGTTAGATGCAAATGGAATAATAGTAAGGAATAAAGCTAGGCTTGTAGCTCAGGGCTACAGACAGGAGGAAGGTATAGACTATGACCAAACCTTTGCTCCTGTTGCAAGGCTAGAAGCAATAAGGATCTTCTTGGCCTATGCAGCCTACATGAAGTTTAAGGTGTTCCAAATGGATGTCAAAAGTGCATTCCTAAATGGTGAGCTTAAGGAAGAGGTGTTTGTTGAACAACCACCAGGGTTTGTTTCTTCAACTCAGCCTTCTCATGTTTTTAAGTTGCAGAAAGCTCTTTATGGACTAAAGCAAGCTCCTAGGGCCTGGTATGAGACTCTAGCTAGTTTCCTGTTAGAGCACAACTTCACTAGGGGAGTAGTTGATAGAACCCTCTTCGTCAAGCATCACAAGGACACAATCCTGTTAGTTCAGGTGTATGTAGATGATATTATCTTTGGCTCCACTGATCCCAAACTTTGCAAAAAGTTTTCCAACTTGATGCACTCTAAGTTTGAGATGAGTAGCATGGGTGTGCTGTCTTACTTCCTTGGTCTCCAAGTTAAGCAAGATGCTGATGGTATCTTCATCTCCCAATCCAAATATGCCAAGGAATTGGTAAAGAAATTTGGGATGGCTGATGCTTCAGCAATGCCTACACCCATGGCTACTAATGTAGTTATTGATTCTGATGATCACGGCAAGCCAGTTGATCAAAAGAATTATAGGGCCATTGTTGGTTCCCTATTATATCTAACTGCAAGTAGGCCAGATATAATGTTTGCTACATGCCTTTGTGCTAGATTCCAGGTTAACCCCAAGGAATCTCATCTGATTCTTCTAAAGAGAATCCTGAGATACCTGAAAGGATGTCCAAATCTAGGACTTTGGTACCCAGCTGAGTCAGAGTTTGAATTAATTGGATATTCTGATTCTGACTATGCTGGTTGCAGAGTTGACAGGAAGAGCACCTCAGGAACTTGCCAGTTCCTGGGAGAGAGATTGGTCTCTTGGTTCTGTAAGAAGCAGGCTTCTGTCTCAACTTCAACTGCAGAGGCTGAATATATAGCTGCTGCTAGTTGTTGTTCACAGATCCTGTGGATTCAAAACCAGCTTGTGGATTATGGTTACTCACACAAGAACACCAAGATCATGTGTGATAGTACCAGTGCTATTTCAATTGCACAAAATCCAGTGCACCACTCTAGAACCAAGCACATTGAGATTAGGCACCATTTCCTGAGAGATTGTGTGGAAAAGAACAAGATCTGTCTTGAGTTCATATCCACTGAGTTTCAGAGAGGTGATATATTCACCAAGCCTTTAGATGAACAGAAGCATCTGTTCTTTTTAGTCCAACTAGGCATGATAAATGGACGAGACTAAGTGTGACGATATCTGCCTATGTTGAGGTCTGCTTGAAGATCGTCGAACGATGATCGAAGATCGTCGAACGGATTGAGCCTATCGTCGACCTCTGGTTAATGATAACTTATCTGTTTGAAGATCGTCGATCGACGTTCGACCATCGTCGAACAGGCTGAGCTTATCGTCGATCTCTACTCGACGACAGCTTGGTGCTTGTGAAGCCAGAATTAGCCGAACTATGGTTCGACTATTCTGCTTCTGAGCCGATCGTCGAACGGCCGTTCGACTATCGGTTCAAGATCTTTTTAATAGATCGACTATTTCCGGTCCAATATAAAGCCGATAGTCGACCTAGGTTAAAAGATCGTGTGCTTTATCGTCGACGGAGCGTGCCCTTTCGCATTCTGCTTTCCCGCTTGCGATTTTCTGGCGCTTCGTCTTTCTCGTTCCCTCTCCAGCTTTCTCGTGTTTTCTCCGGCGAATCCATGGCGATTTCTCCAGCTGTTCTAGCCGTAGTAAAGTTTGACGCCGGATTCAGTGTGGATTTCGAAGCTTTCAGCAGTTGCGATGCCGGAATCGTGGAAGTTCTCCAGCTCTGCAGAGATCAAGGTCTAGAGAAGCTGATGTCTGAAAGGATCAAGATCAATATTCCAGAGATAAAAGAATGGGCGTTCACGTCGTCTTCCACAGACGAATCAATGATCGGTACCATCGGCGGAGTAGAAGTTATCCTGACTCCGGCCGTTCTCTCTGATGTTTTTGGTTTGGTTATTGGTGATGAAGATTATGAGCAAGACGCTCAGGAGTTCGGAAGGATGCTCGTCGAGCTGGGACATGCTGAAGGCATTCCCTCCAAGTTGCTCAAGGTAAATTTCCCTTTCAAGATCAAGTTCCTCGCTGAGGTTGTCGGAAAAGTGCTCCTTGGGAAGCATTCTGCCCATGATAACATAACAAGACAGCAATTCGCACTTATGTGTGCAATTGTTAATCGAAAGAGAATCGATTGGGCAGCTGTTCTGTTTGATTTGATCAGGAAGAAGACAGGAAAGAAGGAAGTCACCCTGGGAAGGGTTATTGGAATTTTTCTTAAGGAGAAATTCCCCCAGCTGCTAAGTTCTGCCGCAACTACCATCAACGCCAGCAAGAAGATGGATCCCCATCTGTTCTCAAAGTGGAAGAGGACGTTCGTGAAATCTGCTCCAGCACAATCTGAGGACACTAGGACTGCATCAGTCGCTCCTCAACCTATTGAAGCTGGCTCAGCTATCCCCTCCTCCTCCTCTGTTTTGCCGTCTACCTCAGTTGAAGTACCATCAACTTCTGCTGAGGTACGACCCTCTTCTTCTGCTGCACCTGAAACAACCGTGGTTGTTCCTCTGTCTCCTCCAGCCTCTCCTCTACCTGCATATCTGGCTAGGATATCTGCTCCTAGCTTCGATTTGTTAGGTTCAGAGAGAATTCTTACTCCTCATGCATCTCCCGTTAATTCCCCAGTTCATTCCCCATCCCCTGCTCCCTCTCCTGCTGTATCTCCAGTTCGATCCCCTGTTCACACCACCCTCCATCCCAGCACATCTACCATCTCTGCTGCTGATCCATCCACCTCTCATCCATCTTCTTTTGATATCTCTCCAGAGATTATCATCCGCATCGTGGAGCTGATTACCCCGTCAATCAAAACAATGATTGACGAGGCAATCGCTCCCCTTGCTGCCTCCATTGACCGTCTTACTGCCTCCATCCAATCCATTTCTAAATCAGCTGAGCCATCTTCCTCTAGGGGCCTGGTTTCAGTAGCTACTGAAATCAGGCAGGGGGAGATGTTCAATGAAGATGTCTCAGACCTTCCTGCCTCTACTCCAGCTGAAATAGAAATAGCTCCAGATGTTGTCTTGTCTGCCCAGCCAGAATCTGCTCAAGTTGAGCCAGAAGAAGTTCCAGATGTTGTTATGACTGATCAGGAAGAGACAGCTCCTGCTGAGGAAGAGATTGTTCCAGCTGAGAAAGTGGTAACTCCAGCTGAGGAAGTGGTTGCTCCAGCTGAGGAAGAAATTGTTCCAGCTGAGGAAGAGATTGCTCCTGCTAAGAAAGTTTTAGCTCCAGTCTTGACTGAGAAGGAAATATCAGATGGAATCCTGCTATCAGAAATTGCAGTGAAAGTATGCTTAGAAGATCTAACCTCTCCTATGATTGCCAGATTCCTGGAAGGAATCATAACTAAATATCTGAATGACTGCTGGGAGATGGTTAAATATGAAGGTAATTCCCTAATCCGGTTTATTGATGAGTCAATTTATTTGCTTGCTGGTGAATACCTTGAAGGGATGATTCAAGCTTATTTAGCAGATCTGTGTTCTTGATTCTACAGATATTATTAAAGAAGATTCAACTGCCCAGAAAATAGTAGTTGTTTCTGTGGCTGCTCCAAGTGATTCTGATACTCAATTAGATCCAGAATTGGATGTGTTTTTAGATGATAAAGAGGATGAAAATCAAGAGGAAATCAAAGTTGATTCTCCTGTTTTAAATTTGGAAGAAATTCAAGCAAGGGCTGCTTGGGACTTAAGAGTAAAATCTTTAAAAGAAAAAGAGAAAGATTTGCAATTTGAGAAGTCATCCATCTGGGATGACTCTCCTGGTTTAGATTTAGACTCCCTTCTGGCTATGGATGCCCTGGAAGAAGAAAGGGAGAAATCTGTCTCAAAGCTTAAAGAAAAGGCTGTCTCAGAAGCCTATGATCCCTATGAGAACCCTCCATCATCCCATTCTGATGATGATGATGATTCAGATGTGTCTGAAAAGTCAAAGAAAAAGAAATCTGCTGCTAAGAAAAGAAAAGCTGCTCCTCCACCACCTCCAAATAAGGATAATGACATTCCCTACTATATTCTGAAGGGCATTGACCCCAAATCAAAAGATTTTAAGCATTGGATGTGGTTTTCGAAAAATCAGCAAAAAGAAAGGAAGAGAACTAAGAGGTATGACAGTCCAGTCTCCAGATGGACTCCCAAAGGTCCTCCTCCACCTCCAGGTGCAGGAGCCTCTGGGAATCTACCTGCTAATCAATCTGCCGCATATGGAAAATCTGCGTCTGCTCAGCCTCAATCAAGACAAGGTCATCAAAGTTCTCAAGGCAGATCATCCTATGGTTCTCAAAGACCAGTGAAGGAGGTTGTGGCCCAAAGACCAACCTTTTCCCCACCTCCTTCTCCAGTTCAATCTGAGAAAAGTGTTTCGAAAGGTAAATAGTTTACAGTGTTTTAAAAACCTTCTAGCAAGTCGCTTTTGCTAAGATTAATCTAATGTCTTATCTAGATAAAATAGCTGATGCTGCTTCTCCAGAGCCCGTATATGAAAATCCTGAGCTCGATCCTAATTTTAGGATGGCTCGCTTTCAAGAGCTTGTAGGAGCAGCCCAAATAAGAAAAGCAAGAGCCGAAGGCAAAGATACAACTGGCTTTACTACGATGTCAGCATATAGAAAGAAAGAATTTGAAAAATTCCAAGTCAATCCTGAGATATTTGACCCAGCAAAGTACATGGAAAAACATCCTGAAGCTGTTGTCCCCAGAGCTACAGAGCTGAAGATTCTTGGAATGCAGGATCTGAAGATGTCAAAGAAGGAATCAGATGACCCGCTTAGAAAAATTTCTTTTGTCTCTAGTTCTTCTGATCCATTACCTGATCCTAAAGATTCTTAATAGTTTGATTAACTGCTGTGATATTTTTGATTATTTATTTATCTGATTGATAATCTGTCAGTTTATTGTTAACTATCTGCTGAATTTATTTTTAGTATTCTATTGCTAGCTGTTTTAGTTTTTGAGAGACTTAACTCAAATAGGGGGAGATTGTTGGTACCCTAGTTTGATTTGAGTTCAGTCCTCTCCTTTGTGCCCCTTGACCCAAGAAATATCTATGGTCAATGGTTAGGAGTCTAGCTGTAGAGTCCTCGCTTTTCCAAATTGAGAATTTGGTTAAGTAGGTTTTTCGTTCGACTATAGTCGAACGCCGTTCGACTATCGTCTATCGGCTGATCGACGATCGTCTATCAGTTGGTCGACGCTTTGTCTGCGCTGATAGTTCGACTATCTGTTGATAGTTCGACTATCTGTTCTGCGCTGATAGTTCGACTATCTGTTGATAGTTCGACTATCTGTTCTGCGCTGATAGTTCGACTATCTGTTGATAGTTCGACTATCTGTTGATAGTTCGACTATCTGTTCTGCGCTGATAGTTCGACTATCTGTTGATAGGTCGACTATCTGTTCTGCGCTGGTAGTTCGACTATCTGTTGATAGTTCGACTATCTAGTTTGTTTTGATAGTTCGACTATCTTTTGATAGATCGACTATCTGTTTTCTGAGGTAGGTCGACTATCTGCTTGATAGTTCGACTATCTCTGTGCGCTTGATAGTTCGACTATCTGTCCTAGATAGATCGACTATCTGATAGTTCGACTATCTGTCCTGATAGTTCGACTATCTGCTGCGGTAGCTCGACTATCTATTTGATAGCTCGACTATCTGGATCGTTCGACTATCTGCCCGATAGTTCGACGATCTCCTGGCGTCGTTCGACGATCTTCGAAGGTCGCTCGACGTTTTCTGTCTGCCTTTGTATTTTGTATTTATTTATTATATTTAATTATTTAATACATTTTCTGGCACAGTATTTTAAGCTGTATGATAAAGTTTCCAGGCATTATTTGCTCTATTTTTATTGCCTGAGTTAAAATCTTTTAAGATAAAGTTGTTTGTCTTATTAGCTGTCTATTTAAATTACTTTATCTGCTGTCAGCCCCTTTATAGCCGTTAGACTGAAAAGTCTTCTTTTGCTATAAAGAGATAGTTTCTGATGTGACTTTATTTAGTCTATCTGTTTATTTGATTTAAGCCTGCAGCTTCTTAGAAAGAGGTTTATTTCTTTTTATAGAATGTTTTGCTGCAGAGATATTTCTGTCTTCTTGATATTTACAGCCCAGGTCTCAAGGCTCAGAAGAAGACAAATTAATTCAAATGGAAGAGAGCCGTTGCTTGCTGATGATTATATAAAGAACCCTTTGCAGAAGGATTCAAGCTAGTTAACAGGAGTTAATAGAAGAGAGTGTTACACACATATTCAAAAGCACTCAAGCCTTCATCAAGCTCAAGCTTCCTGCTCTCAGCAAACTCCATCTAACTGAGAAGTGTTAAGATCTTCATCTCTTCTTCACCTGAGTTCTCCTGCTTTCAGGAAGTTCAACTCAGAGTTCCTTTGAAGAAGAAGAAGAAGAAGATTGCTGCTTGAAGACTGTTTCTTCTTATTGTTTACTTTCTTCCTGTAGCTCTTTCCTTCAGAACTTTCTGAAGAGTTTTCTCTGCACTGAAGCAAGACTTCACCTGGACATCTTTGAGCCAGGGGGAGCCTTGATTCTTCAGAGCATTCTAGCTCAGTGCAAGCTTTTTGTACTTCTCTAATCTATTGCAAAATAGAGAAGACATCTTAACCTTCTTCCCCCTCCTGTACAGGGTTATTACTCCCTTCAAAAGTATCCCTTGGTGGCAGGGCACCTGATCAAAAACCTGTGCTTGGTTTTTAGACACCTGATCAAAAGTCTAAAGGGTCTCTGGATCTACCTGAAGAAGATCCTGTTGGTGGCAGGGCACCTGATCAAAAACCTGTAGTGGATTCCTACCGTTTGGGTAGAAGAGTGGACGTACCCAAGTTGTTTGGGGAACCACTATAAAATTCCTTGTGTCGTCTGGCTTGTTTATTATTTTTCCTGTACTGTGGCTGTGAATAAATATAACTAGGCTGCTAGTTGCTGTTTAGGTTTTTCCAAGCTTAACTGTAATTACAGTTAGCTTGTGTTTGTACACAACACTTGTGTTAGGCTTTAAGGTTAAACCAATATCTATAATCTCTTCATTCCGCACTTCACTCCAAGGGAGTTGGGTAGACAGTTAAGTTTTGTATTGTGTGCAAAATTTGATTACTCTATTCACCCCCCCTCTAGAGTAGTATCTATCCCTTCACTTTCAGTGTGTGTAGATGATATTCTTCTTACATGCAATGACAAGGCTGGGGTTGACTTGACAAAGAAACACCTCTGTCAACACCTTGTCACGAAGGATATGGGCTCTCCGAAATACTTTCTAGGGATAGAAATCTCTCGGAAACCCGACTCGCTGGTTCTCTCCCAACGGAAGTATGCTCTTGATCTTCTAAGGGAGGCAGGATTGACTAGTGCCAAACAAGCGCGGTATCCCATGGCTACTGGAGAAGACAAAACGTGGACAGATGACTCTCCTCTTATATCTGATGCCACGAGGTATAGACGTCTTGTAAGCAAACTCATTTATCTCACGGTGACCATACCCGACATCGCCTATGCTGTAGACAAGGTTAGTCAGTTCATGCAAGCCCCCAAGGAATGTCATCTTCGGTCTGCCTTGAAGATATTAGAGTATGTCAAAGAAGCACCGGGAAAAGGGCTACTCTTTCAGAAGCATGGTCATCTGAGAGTTGAAGCCTACTCAAACTCAAGCTAAAGGTGACCGTAAATCTACATCTAGTTTTTGCACATTTATTGGAGGTAATCTTGTGAGCTGGAAGAGCAAGAAACAATCTGTTGTCTCAAGGTACAGTGCAGAAGCTGAATATCGGAGTATGGCGATAACCACGTGTGAACTAAAATGGTTGCGGGCTCTCATGCTTGACCTAGGAGAGGTCTACGAATATCCTCTTCCTATGTTCTGTGACAACAAGGCCGCTATATATATATATATATCCAAAAATCCGATCTTCCATGAGAGAACGAAACATATAGAAGTCGACTGCCATTTCATCCGAGAAGAGGTTTTGAAGAAACAGATTTGCACTCCGTTCGTCACCTCCGACAAAGAGTTGGCGGATATCCTCACCAAGCCGGTTTCTACTTCCTTCTTCCACATTTGTGACAAGCTGGGCATGATTGATATCTATGCTCCAGCTTGAGGGGGAGTGTTGAAGTATGAGACCGGGCGGTCTAGCGGTTTGAGCCTGGCGGGTTGTAGACTGCCTGTTGCTATTTGAAGTCCGACGGTCTGGCGGCTTGGAGACCGAGCGGTCTAGCGGTCTCCTCCTGCATCTCGCTCTCTCTCTGGTATTGCCGAGCGGTTAGCCCATTGTCTAACCGCGCGGCTTGTCTGGCCTATTTTTAATCCCACATTATTAGTTTGTACTCTCTCCCCTCTCCTCCATTCTATAAAAGGGAGGCCATACCTTTATAAATGATATCTTTTTGGATAATAAAACTTTCAATTATTCAAAGTTCTACTTTCACAGCCGGCCTATCTGAAAGTCTTTGATTTCAAGAATAGCTAAATCACCTAGAGGGGGGGGGGTGAATAGGTTTTATAGTCCTTAGTGACTATCTTTTGTTTTCTTTACTTTGGGTGCTTTATTAATTGATTAGTTATGCTTTAAAGACATGCAACCTGCAAAAAGAAAACAATACAGAAAAGCACACACTGATTTATAGTGGTTCCCCTAACAAGGGTACATCCACTTTCCCTCTCACCTATCCAACTATCTTGTTGGACTAGGCACTTCTCCAAAACTTGCTCCAAAGACCATACACCTCAGATCCCTCAGGATCTCTAAGTCTTCTTCAAGACTTACTTCTCAGGCCTAAGGCCCTACAACTCAGTGATCCTAAGATCACCTACCTCAAGCTGTTAAGCCCTACACTCAGGTTGGGAGGACAGCCCTACCTCAGATCCAAAGGATCCTACAGCTCAGGCACAAGTGCCCTACCACACAGTGAGAATGACTCACCTACAATCTCCGGCTAAAAATCCCTACAGCTCAGATCCATTGGATCCTACCTCAGAGCAACTTTGCTCCTATCACTCAGATCCAAAAGGATCCTACAAGGTGGAAGTGGGTTGGTGAGTCTTGATTGGACACAAGAGAAATTTCTCTGTGCCAATATACTTTGAATGAGTTAGACTCAGCCCAACTTTGACTACCGGAATTTATTTCCTGAGTCTACCATTACTGAACTAAGAAATACTTAGTCCTAACTTCTTCTTCACTGCACCAAAGATATTTCCTGATGGAGCTGTGAAGTTACTGCAACAATACTAGCTATAACTGAGCTCAAGGTTTCTCAGATCAACTTATTTACAACAATAAGGTGTTGAAATTTGATATAGAGAAAGACGGGAAACCAGGCGCAGGAACACTCAACCTATCCAAGCCCAAATAAACTAGATGCAAACTAGAAGAGCAAGAATCTTGTACTAAATAATCTTTATAAGGCGAGACATGATTTTGCCAAGTACAAAGGAGAAGCAAAAAAGCAAACAAGAGCTTTAAGCCAGGAGGACTGCCTCAAAGACCTCCGAGTATGTCGAGTCCGCTGAGACCGCCAAGCCGCTACTGCACCACTGATCTACGGAGTCCGCGAAGGCCGCCTAGTCGCCAAGCCGCAACCAATCCGCACAGACGGCCCGTTATTCCAATGCTGAACTCTAACTGCTGATCTGCAAGCCGCCTAACCGCAAGATCGCCTAGCTGTGAGACCGCACGAGCTGCTGCCGAACTGAATAGGCCGCCAGAAGCGGACAGCTTATTTAACCGGGAAACTAGTTGCAGAAGAGAGACCGCCTAGCCGCAACCCGCGACCTATTGTTAACCGCTGGTTGCTATCCACAGAGTCCGCACTGTCCCTGACCATAGTCAGAACCAAGTCCCGGCCTTCCAGCGCTATCCGCACAACCTGCACAGCACAACCTTATCAATCCTCTTAAACCACGCGGATACAAAAATCCAATCCACAACAACTATCCACAAGTTCACTTACTGTTTATTTACTTATAATTGATGTGGTAGGGGGTCCTATTTATAGGCACGGTGAGGAGTGTGGTCACCGCCCTAGACGATAGGATAACCGACCCATCCCGCAGCAAGAACCAAGTGTATCTGTAAGCCGTGGATACACAGCCAGTCTGTCGCAACCTGTCCCGGATAGCCAACCTGCCAATACATCACCAAGGCCAGACAATAACTCTATCCTCCTTGTCGCCAAAGGGCCAAGAAAGAATTGAACAACCAAACTCTGCAACAATACCTTGTCCGCCTATCAACGGACCCCGCTCCAGTCTGCGCGCCCTGCGATAGAGCCTTCAAGAAGATGTCTGAAACATAGTCACCGCCCTGCATATCCAGGACCATGAGGGATCCCTCCAGCATCTCCTAAAGGGAGCCATGCTTCCCTCTGCCTTCTTCTTCAGCCTTGACCTCCACTTGTGCGTCACAAGAGTATCACCAGCGATCTTGGGCACAAGGCCCCAAGCCTCGTCTCCTCTGAGGGTAGTCACCTCCTGAGCCTTGGCGTCATTCACCTCCTTGACTCCAGTGGTATTGTCACAGCTAGAAGACCCTTGCTCGATCTGAGGGCCTACGAGAAAACATGAGACCAAGATCACCGTGTTTCCTCCGCAATATCGAGCTGGTAGGTTGATGACCCTCTTCGACCTCCGAAGAGTTTGATCATGGATAACTACCTCCGCTGCTCCTTCTGAACCAACTCCATTCCCGGGCAAACTCGGAACAATGCTCGCTTTGCTTCCAGAATAAGAAGCCACCGTACTGGAACTAGAAGCACCTGAAGCAACGCTGCCCCTGTTACCTGAACCAGAAACCTCCGCTCTTGAACAAGAATTGCTCGGAACATCACTCCCCTTGCTACCTGAACAAGAAGCACCTGGAGTAACGCTCCCCCTGCTTCTTGAACCAGAAACAACCGTCTTTGATCCAGAAGCACCTGGAGCATCGCTCCCCTTGCTTTCTGACCCAGAAGCCTCTGCCCCGGAGCTAAAACAACCTTGAGCTCCTAGTGACATAGGCAGCTCTATCTGAACCTTAGCAGCAGCCTCCTCCAGCCCACCATCTGACATGCTCACCTCTATCTCTATATCTGAGCTACCCCAATACGATGTTAGCTCATTGAAGACAACATCTCTCAACACGATGAACTTATTCATCGCAGGATCCATATACATCCATCTCCTCTTCTGTTCATCATACCCAACAAATACTAGCTTCGTCTTTAGAGCATCCGAAGTGTGTACAACGCAGGTAGATCCAAACACCCGAAGGTGCTTCACGCTAGGCTTTATCTTAAACATCAGCTCATACTGAGTCTTTGTGTTGATCGGACTCAGAGGCATTAGATTGATGATATGAGCCGCGCAGGCTATCCCTTCCGCCCAAAAGGCCTTAGGAATGCCTTTACAATGAAGCCAACACTTGCAGGTCTCCGTCAATAGACGGATCTTCTGATTTGCTACTCCACTTTGTTTTGGAGTATGTCCACAAGAGAGCTCCCTTTGGATTCCATGCTTCCTGCAAAGTTCGCGAACACGGTTGAGCCGAACTCATCTCTATTTTTTGTTCTCAACTTCTTGATCCGCAAACCAAGCTGGCCCTCAACAAGCTTCTTGAACTCCACAAACAATCGGAACGCATTCAACTTCTCCTTCATGAAGTACACCCAAGTATACCTCGAGTAGTCATCAACCAATATCATCATGTACCTGCTGCCTCCAAGAATGATGGTGATGGTAGGTCCCACCAGATCACCATGGACAACCTCCATTAGTGTCTTACACCTGGACTGTGCCTTATCAAACATAAAGCGATAAGATTCATCGTGTTGACATCCCGCGCAAGCTTGACCATCGCCAAAGGATGACATCTTAGGCAAGCCACTCACAAGGCTTCTTACCGCCATTGCTTTCAGCTTGACCATCCCCATGTGAACCAGTTTTTCATGCCAGATAGTTGCACTATCATTGGCCTTCAACCGATCAGCATCAAAACTTGTTGACGACTCAACCAAGTCCTTCCCTTTACTCCAAACATGAGCAATATTTACCGAGTGCAAGAAAACCTTACACTCTTTCTTGAGGTGACCATGCTGCTTGCATTTATAACACCTTGGTCCTTCCTTCCTCTTCCCATCACGCCTAGGAGAAACACTCCTCTCTTGATGATCAGAAGTAGAAGGACAAACCTCCGCAGCCAACTTCACCTCCTTGATGAACAACCCATCGAGGGAAGTCCAAATCTCCGCAGTTGACCGACATCCGCCGATGTGGTCCAAGAGTTCCGATGAGATCACCTACTTGAGAACAACCTCCACTTTCGCGTTTGTCTTCTTCCAAGCTCTCATCACTTCAGCATTGCCAGCAGTAACCTCTTGCCTTTCGCTTCCGCAAACCACCTCCCAAAGGTCCTCGCCAAGAAGATAGTTTTCCACACATGACTTCCACTTTCCAAAGTTAGTCCATGTAAGAAGCTCTATTCCAAGATCCCTGCTAAATCACCTTCCATTGCACTTAACAGTTCACTTAGACTCACAGAAGCACTGAAGCAAACTACCGGTTGATCCACTGTACAAGCCTCTCTTCCCTCTAATACAATGCTGAAATTTGATAAGTGGAAGATGGAAAATCAGGTGCAGTAACACTCAACCTATCCAAGCCCAAATAAACTAGATGCAAACCAGAAGATCAAGAATCTTGTATTAAACAATCTTTACAAGGCGATACATACATGACAAGACATGATTTCGCCAAGTACAAAGGAGAAGCAAAAAAAGCAAACAAGAGCTTTAAGATGGGCGGACTGCCTTAGATACCGCCGAGTCCGTCGAGTTCACTGAGACTGCCAAGCCACTACTACACCACTAATCTACGGAGTCCGTGAAGGCCGCGTAGTCGCCAGACCGCAACCAAGTTGCACAGACGGCCCGTTATTCCAATGCTGAACTCTAACCGCTGATCTACAAGCCGCCTAATAGCGAGGTCCCCTAGCTGCCAGACCGCGCGAGCTGCTGCCGAACTGAACAGGCCGTTATAAGGGGACAACTTATTGAACCGGGAAACTAGTTGCAGAAGAGATACCGTCTAGCCGCAACCCGCGACCTGCTGTTAACCACTGGTTGCTATCCGCAGAGTCCGTACTATACCTGACCGCAGTCAGAACCAAGTCCTGGCCTTCCAAAGCTATCCGCACAACCTACACAGCACAACCCAGTCAATCCTCTCAAACTGCACAGATACAAAAATCCAGTCCGCAGCAACTATCCGCGAGTTCACTTACTGTTCATTCGCTTATAATTGATGTGATAGGGGGTCCTATTTATAGGCACGGTGAGGAGTGTGGTCACCACCCTAGCCGATAGGATAAACGCCTAATCCCGTAGAAAGAACCAAGTGTATCCGCAAGTCGCGGATACACAACCAGTCTGCCGCGACGTGTCCCAGATAGCCAACCCACTAATACATCACCAAGGCCAGACAACAACTCCATCCGCCTTGTCTCCAAAGGGCCAAGCCAGACTTGAATAGCCGAACTCTGTAGCAACACCTTGTCTGCCTATCAGCGGACACCGCTCCAGTCCGTACGCCCTGCGGACTCACCTCTAGTCTGCGTACCACGAGCCAGCAGCCAAGGCACTGTCAACTGTCAGACTCGGCGGACAAGGAGAATAGTTCGCAATCCCAGGCAGACACAACACCAGTCCGCTTTCACCAAGCTTGCAACCAAACCACGGCAACTGTTACCGAGCTTGGCGGACCCGGCTCCAGTCCGCACGCCTTGTGGACTCAACTCCAGTCCGCATTCCCCAAGCTCGCAACCAAGGCACATAGCACTGCTGCTGAGCTTAGTGGACTAAGAAGTAGTCCACACTTAACTATGTGATCTCGCCGGACTGAGCCAAACCTGGACTTGGTTCAGAACCAACCAAGTCCACACCACTGGCCACAAGGTTCAGTCCGCGCTTACTAGCAGACACTGGAAATAGTCAGCCAATCCCGATGACCTCCGGTTTTAGTCCGCTCTAACTGGCAATCCTTGCGGCTTCCACTAGCCGCACCACCCGAGCTAGACCAAGGCATCTGCCATGCTAGTCTGTCAAGCTCTAGTCCAGTCCGCATCTTACCGGACTCCGCGGATAGAGAAGCTATCTTCCCGGTTACCTTCTGGGAACAAACCGCCTGCTGAGCATAAGCCAGCCTAGTTGGTCTCCACCTCTGTTTGCATAGCTCGCGCGATCAGACAGCCCAGACTGCCAAAGAACAAGCCGTCTACAATAGCTCTACCGACCTGGCTAACTGCCAATCCTGTCCACATAGGCCACGCGGACAGGTCGCTCAATCACCCACTTTCACTTCACCATTTTCAACACGAGGATACTTATGCTGGAAGCAACTTGCAGAAGCTCGCTTCTCCTTTCTTTTCTGGACTGAACTTATAAGCCCAGTCCAAACTTATTCTCTACAGCCTCCAATAAATGTTTTTCAAGACTTGTATAGCTAGAACTGTGAAGAACCTGCAACAAGGGTTGGCCCTTGGCTGCTTCCTCTTTCCTCAGAGAAATACTCTGAACTTGCTGAAGTCGATGAAGAAGACAACAACTAACTTACTCTTCGTTTTGCTTACTTGAGCTTCCTATTCTTTAGCACAACAATAATGATGGTTAAGAAGAACTCACTTCAACTCTCAAAGCCATCTTCCACTGTAAGAGCCTTTGCTTTTATTGTTTACGTCCTAACGGCTCTTTAAGTAGTGGGCCCCACATATTTAATGCCAGCTTCAACTTTGTTTTAACGTCTAACTGTCGTACAGTAGGTCTGCGATGCCTTTTGTCATGTACTGTAGCTTTGCCGCTAACAATTTGAATAAGGTTGACTTGTGGACTTACTGACGTCAGCACCTGTGGACTTAGTCAAAAATCAACCAACATTAGTATAGACGTTGAGTGAGTGAGCCTCACTCAACGCCAAAACACTTTGTTGGAACCCTAGTTTGGATTTGGGTAAGGATCACTATTAGGGTTTATTAGATTGATCCAAAATGTATAGTCATGGGTCATAGGATTCTCCAGGTATGCCTCAAAAGTATTTCAGAAGAAGTGAAGGCAGAATTCTTTGAACGAAGAATGCAAAATTCTCTGAACGCAGAATTCTCTAAACGAAGAATTCTCTGAACGCATATTCTCTGAATGAAGAATGCAAAATTCTCTGAACGCAGAATTCTCTGAACGAAGAATTCTCTGAACGCAGATTCTCTGAACAAAGAACGCAGAATGCAGAATTCTCTGAACGAAGAATGCAGAATTCTCTGAACGAAGAATACAGAATGAAGAAGCTTTAAAATAAAGTTTGGCGATTTCCTGTGCAGTTTCTCAGACAGTTTTATTTACAGCTGGCAGAATTTATTAAGGCTTAATTACATGCATTTATATCTATCAGAATTAATGCTATATACTCTTAAGAATATAGCCGTTTGGAGGCTGCATTAATTATGAATTAAATCAGAGATTAAATGACAGTTGATTTCCAAAGAAATTACCATTCTCGGGAATAGGCTTCAGCCATTTCAAGACAAGAATTCAAATGTTTGAATTAGTCCAAGGGATATATATATATATATATATATATATATATATATATATATATATATATATGATATACAGAAGATTGGATATATATAATATAGATCATAAAGTGATAGAGAAATAGAAGCAGAGAGAGAAAGAGAAATATACAGATCATCTTCATCTTCTTCATTTGCTCCAGGCTTTTCAAGAGACAATCAATCAATATCAGTCTAAAACTTGTTGGAGAGCAACACCAATTTGAAGGCCTACACCCTGAAGCAAAGCTCTCATCTTCTTGAACCATTCAACTTCTCAGGGGGAGATTTGACAACATCACTGAATCCACAGTCTTCTCAGTTGTACTTTGAGAAAGAGAAGGCAAAATCAATCTCTCATCCCCACCTCTATACAGGGTTTTAAATCCCTTCAAAATTATTCCTGGTTGCAAGTCTCCTAACTAAAAGACTTGAGGTTTGGTTTTTGAGCACTTGATCAAAAGTTCTTTGGTGTCAGACACCTGATAAAAAATCTGAGTGGATTCCTACCAGGGTGGTAGAAGAGTGGATGTACCCAGGTTGGGGAACCACTTTAAAATCCTTGTGTTGTCTGGATTGCTTGCTTTCTTTCTTTTTATTTGTGCTGTGACTTTTTATTTCTTAACTCTAATTTAGAATAAATTAAGATTTAACCCTCTCTTTCAATTGGTATCAGAGGGTCGTTCTTTGGTTGTATAGGCTAACACTTGAACCAAAACGATCTGATAGATCTTAAATTTCTTAAGAGTTTTTCATGGCACAAAATGAAGAATGTTCAAGTACTGGACCTCCTAAGTGCAATCTGGATAAGCTTGTACTATGGAAGGCAAGGATTAGGCTTTTTATGAACTCTATTGATGAAGCCATTTTCAATTCTATTTTGGCATATCCTTATTAACCATTGGAAACAACAAGCATGAATGTTGTTTCATCACCTCAATGGACAGAAGCCCAAAAATTGCTAAAGATTGCTAATGCAAGAGCAATGGACATCCTTGCTCAATCAATGTCTGATAACATTTTTGATGGAGTTGCTGAATGTACTTCAGCAAAAGACATCTGGGACTCCCTCACAGTAATGGCTGCTGGATCAACAAAAGAAAAAACATTAAATGCTGAATCTTGGAGTGACTCTGAAGCTTCATCCTGTGCAACTGAAGATGAAGAAGAGTCAAGAGAAAGAGAGTTTTGCCTAATGGCAATAAATGCTTCATGCAGCAGGCATGATGAAGAATCAGTCTCTGATGAAGAATCAGAATATGAATCAGAAGAGGATCAGGTTATCTCTTTCCTTGATTTTGACAACATAACTGAATTTTTACCAAAACAAATTAAAAAATTTCAGAAAATTTATGTTCAACATAGTTCGTCGAACGGAGCTCGACGAAAACTACACTCTTCGTCGAACTCAGGTCGACGATCTCTGAACAGAGATTTCTGGTCAGAAAATCTTGATCGACGAAATAAATACCCTTTGTCGAACCGAGAACGACGAACGTCGAAATCAAATCGACGAAAATATTTTTCGTTGAACTCAGAATTTCAAAACAGAAATTTATATTCTTTTATTTCAAATTATTATTGTGAAAGAAAAATAGGACCCAAGGTAATCTAGTGTAAGACCCCTTTTTTTAAACACCGGGGTCTTAGGCCCAGAACCGCAGCTTTGCGGTGACACCTTCACGCCCGGGAAGGTTGTCACTATAAAACGCCGATCCTGCCGACCAAATCCATCGCAGAACAATAATATAAGTAAATATAAAACAAGTCCACCAGAGATCACATATATAGAAATAAAAGTCTCCACGAGGGGAGAGTCCACAGAATATGAATGTACTGAAAATAAGGGCTTAAGCCCGATACATCAAATCCTCACTACAGAGTCACTCAAGCGGAAGCAAAATAAAACACTACTAAGGTCAGGGACTCAAAGTCCCAGCTGTCTGAACTCCTGAGCTAGACTACCCTGTCTCCAAACGGGTCGACCTCCGGGGCTGCTCCTCAATGCTGGGCTCCACGATCCCCTAAATAATGTGTTCCGAAAACCGTTAGTCTATAAGACTAAGCCCTATCATACCCCACCCCTTCCCCCATGGCCCCTAGGCACCGAGCAAAGAGGAAGAAAGGGGGGACTTGAAGGTGGAGAGTAATCAATAAATAGATGACAACGGACCTATACTAGCAATTTTATAGTACATGTGGCAATAAAGTAAAGTATGAAAAATAACCTTAACTAATGTGCGGAAACGCATAAGCCAAATGATCTTTTGCAGGGATCCCATCGTATAAAGAGTCCCATACCAATTTATACGTTGGGGTGTCAGTTATTATCAGCAATATATATATAAAGAATTTGACCTTAATTTATAAACTTGCCCACACAAGCTTATAGACCAAGGAGTCGTTTTGCAAGTCCTATTGTGTAAGCATCCCATACCACTTACACAATAGGTGACAGGGGTTATATGCGATGATTATTTTATGACATGCAAGTGGGTATGATGTGATCATGCAAGTGCAACTCACCCACCCGACTCTGTGTACACAGATCTTTAGTTCCCCCTTTCTGGAGTCTCACCTCCCAAGAAGATGATGTTTTGGCCTGGGATGAAGACGGACATTACGTACTTCGTGACTCACTTCGAGGCATGCCAGTTGGTGAAGGCGGAGTGCAGGAACCCCGCTGGATTGCTATAGCCACTCCCGGTGCCGGAGTGGAAATTTGAGGACATCGCGATGGATTTTATTCATGGACTCCCTCGATCACGAACGGGAAACGACTCGATTTGGGTCATCATCGATCGGTTGATGAAGGTGGCCAGATTCATTCCGATCAGGAAGGATGACTCTGTGGGAGTACTAGTGAGGAGATTTGTGGAGCAGTTTGTTCGATACCACGGGGTGCCCAAGACGATCGTGTCGGATCGGGATGGTCGGTTCACTTCTAGGGAGTGGAGATCCGTGCAGGCTTACTTAGACACGCGATTGACCTTCAGTACAGCCTTCCACCCTCAGAAGGACGGGCAGACAGAGAGCACCAATAGGACGTTGGAGGATCTACTATGACTGTGTATACTGGACCGAGGGGAGCCATGGGAGAAGATGTTGCCGTTGGTTGAGTTCTCCTATAACAACAGCTACCAGTCCAGCATCAGGATGGCGTCTTATGAAGCCTTGTATGGAAGGAAATGCAGGACCCCGCTTTCATGGGTTCAAGACGAGGATCCGAAGGTGTTGGGATCAGATTTTGTTGAAGACACCGAGGCTCAGGTGAGACTGATCAGAGATAGAATGTTAGAGGCGCAGAGCAGACAGGCTAAGTACTATGACGCCCGTCATCGTCAAGTGGAGTTTCAGGTGGGGGACTGAGTGTTTTTGAAGATCCGACCCATGCATAGAGTTTCACGGGTGCGTGGTCGGAAGAAGAAGCTCAGCCCTAGGTATATGGGCCCTTACCGGATACTGGAGCGGATCAGGCCCCTAGCCTACAGGCTGGAATTGCCACCGGAGCTGGCAGCTCTGCACGACATCTTCCACATTTCTTCACTGAGGAGGGCTCTACTACGCCCGGAGCAGCAGATCTTGACCACAGATTGGCCGGTAGCTTCAGACCGGTTTGTTCACTTTGAGATGGTTCGAATCGAAGACAGAGGAGTACGGGTCCTGCGTCGCAAGAAGGTTCCGTTAGTCAAAGTTCTGTGGAGGAACCACGGCCAGGAGGAGCATACCTGGGAACCCCAGGACCTATGCGACAAAAGTATCCAGAGCTGTTCAGTCAGGTATACCCCACAACCTCTCAGAACGTTCAATTTTCTTTCGTATTTTAAACTAGTAGGACAGGAATTTCAAGAATATGGGCTAATCTTTTTTTTATTGGGGTCTAAACGTTGTCAATTGGGCGAATTAGTAATAGATGTGAGTTTTCCCCTTTAAACCACACTTAGCAAACGTGGCGTCGTGATGTGATCTATCACTTTTCATGGGATTTTACAAGTTTCTTTCTCTTCAATACGTGTCCCCGTAGGCTTAACCTCGATTTCGGGGACGAAATCTTTGTTTTGTTTATTGGGATTTGTAACATCCCATTTTCAACTAGACCCCTAAGAGTGGTTTTGGTCATGACCAAGTCATGACAAAGCCCTAGGGAGCTAAAAAGGGGCCAAGTAATCAAAGGCCAAGGTGAGATTCACCTTGGTCTGCCTATGGCACAACCTCATCACCAGATCTAAGGTTTTACTTTAGGGCTTCACCATAACTCCATGACCCCACCACAACACCACTGACCTATTATAGGATCCACTAGAGCCCTAAACGTCCATGCAAGTCAACCGAAAGTGACCAATTTGACCTAGGACCACCACAGGCCAAAAATTGGACAAGGTGCCCTAACTAAGGGCAATTGGCCTCTAATGTGCTCAAGGGACCCCACCATGCCTTCCTAACCTTAAAGTGAGGTCAATGGGTCACCAAGGACCCATTGGATTCAAACCTAGTGGCTAAGTTGACCCAAGTAACCTCTAGATACAGATTGGTCAAAGTTCCCTAACCAAGGGGCAGGTGACCTCCAATGGGCCAAGTCTACCCAACCCAACCTTTCCTAGACCTCCAGGGAAGTCAATGGGTCACTAAGGACCCCTAGGGGGTCAACCCAAGGGCCACATAGACACAAGTCAACCCTAACCTAAGCCAAGTCAAACCTAGCTCATGTAGGCTAACCCAAGCCCAAGCCCTCCTCCCATTTGGGTTAACATCATTCCAGAAAAATATGTGAGTGAATGGGCAACCAATTGGATAGAATGGTCAGCATGGTCAACATGGGTGACTAGGAGAGAGAAAGCTTCTTCTCCATGTTAATGGAGGAGAGAGAAAATGGGGGGAAGAGGAATTGGTGTGGGAACCGGCCAAAGGAGGCCAACAGCCATCCATTATGGCTGCAATCAACTCCTCTAGGGGAGAGGAGTTGATTCCAGTCATTTCCCGGCCACCAAGGGGCAGTTTCATCCCCCCTCCTCTCAACCCGAGCCACCACCTTTAATGGCTTTAATGGCCATTGAAGCTACAGCCCGTCCCCTCCCCAATCCAGCATTTAAACTCCATCAGTGGGTCAAGGGGAAGATTTCCCACCACTTACCCGAAGGAGCCGAGCCAGTGCATAGTGTTGTTGCAGAAGCCGAGCGCCGCTGCCGTCGACCATGGCATCCCGTCGTTCCTCCCGTATTCAGGCCGCCTGAAAGGTCCTCCTCCACTCCTTGCTTCATGGATAGATCCTAGGAATGTTTAGGTTTGATGTTCGGGCTCAATTGAGCCTGATCCAACTTCTCATTTTCATGGTTTCGGCCAAAAAATCGGCTTGGTAGAATCGCCGGGATAGGTGTCTCCGGCTCCCGTGCCGCCGGCTGGGGGTAGCCCCCACCTCCCCGAAGGTGGTGGTGGCGGTGGCCGGCCGGGGAAGTGGCCGGGTGGCCGGGGAATCAGCCCGCAAGCCGCTCCAGGACGGGGCAATCTGGGCTGTCGGCATAAGGAAGGGGATAACCCGATGCCGTCCATATGGAGGCTTTAAGATTCGTGCAGAATGATTTAAAATTTATTTTATTTGATTTAATACAATTCTGTCACACTATATGCAGTATTTGGTTTTAATTTTTAAAAATACTTAGGCTCATCTAATGGAAAAGTAATCAACATAAAATGTGTAGCCCTAAGGGTCTATTTTAATCCAAAATTAATTCGGACAAGTTTGGACCACTGGTTGGGCCAGGGCATCCATTTTGGTGGGACCTATACCTAGGGCTATCCTGAAATTCAAATGGGTGCCCACCTCTCATTCCTTGTCCAAATGAGCTGAAATTTGGGCAGAGAGTCTAACCTAGCTATATTTAGGGCCTGTCCAAAAATGGAAATTTTTGGAGAATATTTTTCTATAGGTTTTAGAAAAATTTAATAAACCATGTATAAATTAAATAGGTGTCATAAACACATCCAAATCCCCCCAAATTTGGGTGGGTAGTCTTAAAGGGCATGCTAAGTCTCTGGTAAAAATTTCATCTCATTTGGAGATGTTTTAATTAGGTTTTTATCCAACCCTAGGTCACCCTCATAGGGGTAATTAGGTCAAAACACCCCATTAGGGTTTGAGTGGTCAAATCACCTCAACAGAGGTTTAAAGTTTGGTCACTTACTTTTTATGGTATGACACACCTTCCAATGGAATTTGGAGTGGTTTGGGGGCAGGGTATCCCTAGGACTCTAGGGTAGACCCATTTTGGGATTTTTAGGGTTTGATGGTCATTGGGTCAAATGACTTTGGAATGACTTGAAATTTGGTGGGGAAGATCATAGAGTGTATATGGTCCTATGGATGAAGTTTCATTGAATTTAAAAGCCTTGAACCCCCTCAAAACTCTAACCCTAGTTTAGGGAACCAACCTTATTTTGAATTATTATGCTGTCAAATGAACTTCTCATAAAATAAAAATTTGGACAGGGTAATGTTATGGTCTAAATGACCATAATATAATTTTGTTGAGATTTTTAGGTTAATTTATACAGTACTTCATTCACAACCCTAGTTGTGCCCTAGATATTTATTTTGATGATTCTTGAATTTATATTAACTGGAATGTTATGAAATCTTGGATTAGGGCATCATATAGCATGTTATACCTTCTGTATTTTTCTTTGGAGTTTTATCTGATTATTTTAGGTACTTCATTCATAAAATTATGAACTAGGAATTTTGATCAAAAATAGATGTGGAGCTTAGTATTATTATGAAAATTATGAAATCTGGTCAATGGGTGTTTTATATTAATATGTAAGTTCTGGAATTTTCTCATAATTTTTAGGTAATTATTTACAGTACTTACTTCAATAACCCAAGAGCTTGGAATTAACAATGTAAAATTAAATTAGGAGTTATTGTTCACTGGAAAATTGTGAGAATCCTTCTAGAGTGTTTTTAGGCCATGATGATCTTTTTGGATTTTTTCTATAATTTTTGAAACAATATTTCTGACCTTTGATTCTTAGAATAGGTATTAATAACCTTATAGTCTAAATTGTGATTTTGGGGCCTAAACCATTTCAAAAATTCACACATCTTAGATTTACTGTTGATTTGCTATTTAGAATTTATCATGATTTTATGAAGTTTTATACTTACTTGAAAAGTGCACTTCATGACCAAATGGTAGCTCTCGGAACCCTTAAGAAAATTAATTAAAATATCAGAATATTTAGGAAAATTATAATTTTTTGGATTTAGTCTATTTGTGTCATGATAAGCCTCCAGTAAATAAATTAGGGTACTTGGATGATTGTTTGGATTATCCCCTATGCGGTTCGACATATAGCCTAGGTTGGTATGCATGTAGCAAATTGTTAAATAGCAGCAGGACATGATCCAGGATAGTTGTTGGAGTTTGTCGTTTTGGCTTGGTGCACTGGTGTGGATGATTTAACTATAGAGGGATAGGAAGAGTAGTGAGAAGTAGTTTGGTTAGATTCTAGGGGTATTCGGGTTCGACGAAAGATCGTCTTCCCGAGGAAAGGAAGAGTAAAAATCACACTAGGTTAGTATATCGTAACACGAGAAGGAAATGGGTAAGGGATTCAACCAATAATAATAAGTGCCTTGCGAAAGGGAACGATGGGTTTCAGCTACCATCATAGTTCCTAGTGCCCTTTGAGAGCCCTTCACAGGGAATACCGGGGGCAGTACTGGGTTAACGTAAACTGTAATAATAAACTGAAAAGAATAACATAGTAATTAGGATTTCACATTTCACAAACACTGTTTGTACGGGGAGATTGGTGGGAGCTTCGACTCGATTGGCTAAGAGACGAACGTTTTGGTCCGGGGAGCTTCGGCTCGGTTTTTATTTGATTACAGTTTAACTTGCATGTGCATAAAGGAAAGAAAATTAAGGTGGTGGGCCTTCGGTATTGGAGGGTCGATGCACCGACGCCAATACGCTGACTCGGCAAGTGTGGTTAGCACTTCGCCAACAGAAGTCCGGTGCGCCAGCCGGCAAGAGTACGCAGGAGTCCGCTTAGTGCACCAAGCGTTGAGGCATACGATAGGTCTGACCGGTAGTGCTTTACTGGTTTAGAGGTAGGCGAGGCCCAACCCACCGCTTCCGTCTGCCACTACAGAGGTATCCTGGGAGGTAACAGCTCCGAAAGGGGGAACTAAAGGTCTGTGTGCACAGAGTCGGGTGTGTGAGTTGCACATGCATGTTCCATCATACCCACTTACATGTCATAGCATAATCGATTCATTTAACCCCTGACACCTAAAGTATAAGTGGAATGGGACGCTTATACATTAGGACTTGCAAAACGACCCCTTGGTCTGTAAGCTTGTGTGGGCAAGTTTTTAAATTAAGGTTAAATTCAATATAAATATATGCTGTTGTTTGATAACCGACACCCAACGTATAAGTGGTATGAGACACTTTATACGATGGGAGCTTTGCAGAAGATCCCTTGGCTTATGCGTTTCCGCTCATAAGTCAAGGTTATATTTCATACTTTACCTTACTGCTATTTATATTATAAACTGCTAGTATAGGTCTGTCGCCACCTGCTTTGATTTATTCTCCACCTTCATGTCCTTCCCTCTAATCCTCTCCGCTCGGTGCCTAATGGCCACGGGGGAAGGGGTGGGGGATGATAGGACTTAGTCTTATAGACTAACAGTTTTTGAACCACATCATTCAGGGGATCGTGGAGCCCAACACAGAGCAGCAGCCCCGGAGGTCGGCTCGCTTGGAGATGGGACAGTCTAGCTCAGGATTTCAGTCAGCTGGGACTGTGAGTCCTGACTTATATTAGATGATATAGTTTGCTTCCGCATGAGTGATCTGTAGTGAGGATTATGATGTATCAGGCCAAAGCCCTTACTTTTAGTACCTTTTATATTATTTTTGTGGACTCTCCCTTCGTGGAGATTTTATTACTATATATGTGATTTATCAGTGGACTTGCTTCTATTTCATTTATTGTGCTACCTTTTCTGTGATCAATTTGGCCGGCAGAATCGGCGCCTTGTGGTGATGACCCTTTAGGACGTGAAGGTGTCTCCGCAAAGCGGCGATCCTGGGCCTAAGACCCCGGTGGATTAAAAAGAAAAAAAGGGGGTCTTACAAGTGGTATCAGAGGGAAACATCGATCTGAAAAAGGTAGTAGTCCCTTAATCCTGGGTCACCCCCGCTCGAGTTTAGTTTGGGGACAAACTAAGTAGCGAAAGCAGTGGTGTGCCCATAAGGGAAATCACATGTAGAAGTCCACTTCTTCATTAATTGGAATTCTTCTTTATAGCCTACGACAAACCCTGCCCCCAACAGGAAGCACCTCCGGCTGCAAAGAACATATCACATAATTATCTAGTCAACGAGTTAGACCCAGCCCACTAGGACTCACTACTAACCATGACGACTTATAGTATGTCCTAGTCCGAAATAGACCATGGGTATGGACTTGGTTAAGGTAAGGAGATACCCAATGAGAATAAATGAGATGTTCAACATGAGAATGACAACCTAATAGATAACTCAGGTAACCCTACGGTCCCTATTAAGGATTACTCAAAGCGGTAGACTGGTTTAAGGAGAATTGAGACTAATAATACATTAACAGAATGGTAGAAGACAAGTAGTCTTAACCCTCATACCAGTAATAAGATTACTCGGGGACAACCCCAAGACAAACACCGATGGTTGGATAGGAATTCAAGTTCAGAAGATACCCATTTGGGATTGGGAACATTTTGACCCGGATAAGGTTGTCGTAAATGTGACTCAGAGAGTTTAAAGTATGGAGTATATTAATGAGTTTCAGGGTGGAACCCCAAGTCGAAGATTGATGCCCTAGGGATTGTGCATCCAGCTAGGACAGACGTAACAGGATAATATCAAAGATACTTAGCCCAAGATTGGTAGGGGCTTATCTTTTGTTTATTGGGGGATAAACTTTTGTTTATTGGGCAAATTAGAATTGTCTTGGGTTCCCTTGGACCTAGTTTAGGGAAAGTGGCGTAACAAACATAGTGAGATTAAAGTCGATATAATTCGACGTTATTCGGGCAAAGATAAGATTTTGTAAAAACATGTTTGGAATGATGACTCGTAGCATTACCAAGACAATGACATGGTAATAAGACGGAGTAATTATGAGAATTAACTATTATCACATGAAATTAGATGACGGGTAACAAGATTTAGGATATCTGAGAAGGTCAAAATTTAATCGTTATGTTGTATCATCAGAAGGATGGTATATCTCAGAACATGTACCCCCGGAGTTGAAGTTTGAGGACATCGCGATGGATTTTATTCATGGACTTCCCCGATCACGGACGGGAAATGACTCGATTTGGGTCATCGTCGATCGGTTGACGAAGGTGGCCAGATTCATCCCGATCAGGAAGGATGACTCTGTGGGAGTAGTAGTGCGGAGATTTATGGAGCAGTTCGTTCGATATCACGGGGTGCCCAAGACGATCGTGTCGGATCAGGATGGCCAGTTCACTTCTAGGGAGTGGAGATCTGTGCATACTTTCTTAGGCATGCGATTGACCTTCAGCACCGCATTCCGTCCCCAGACGGATGGGCAGACAGAACGCACCAATCAGACACTAGAAGATCTTTTGAGGCTATGCATGTTGGGATCAGATTTTGTTGAATACACCGAGGCTCAGGTGAGACTGATCAGAGATAGGATGTTAGAAGCGCAGAGCAGACAAGCTAAGTACTATGACGCCCGACATCATCAGATGGAGTTTCAGGTGGGGGACCGAGTATTTTTGAAGATCCGGCCCATGCATGGAGTTTCACGGGTGCGTGGTCGGAAGAAGAAGCTCAGCCCTAGGTATATGTGCCCTTACCGGATCCTGGAGCGGATCGGGCCTCTAGCCTACAGGCTGGAATTGCCATCGGAGCTGGCAGCTCTACACGACGTCTTCCACATTTCTTCACTGAGGAGGGCTCTACTACGCCCGGAGAAGCAGGTCTTGACCACAGATGGGCCGGTAGCTTCAGACTGGTCTGTTCACTTAGAGCCGGTTTGAATCGACGACAGAGGAGTACGGGTCCTGCGTCGCAAGAAGGTTCCATTAGTCAAAGTTCTGTGGAGGAACCATGGCCAGGAGGAGCATACCTGGGAACCCCAGGACCTGATGCGAGAAAAGTATCCAGAGCTGTTCAGTCAGGTATACCCCACAACCTCTCAGGACGTTCAATTTTCTTTCCTATTTTAAACTAGTAGGACTGGAATTTCAAGAACAGGGGCTAATCTTTTGTTTATTGGGGTCTAAACGTTATCAATTGGGCGAATTAGTCATAGATGTGAGTTTTCCCCTTTAAACCACACTTAGCAAACGCGGCGTCGTGATGTGATCTATCACTTTAATGGGATGTTACAAGTTTCTTTCTCTTCGATACGTGTCCCCGTAGGCTTAACCTCGATTTCAGGGACGAAATCTTTGTTTTGTTTATTGGGATTTGTAACATCCCATTTTCAACTAGACCCCTAAGAGTGGTTTTGGTCATGACCAAGTCATGACAAAGCCCTAGGGAGCTAAAAAGGGGCCAAGTAATCAAAGGCCAAGGTGAGATTCACCTTGGTCTGCCTATGGCACAACCTCATCACCAGATCTAAGGTTTGACTTTAGGGCTTCACCATGACTCCATGACCCCACCACAACACCACTAACCTATTAGAGGATCCACTAGAGCACTAAGGGCCCATGTAAGTCAACCCAAAGTGACCAATTTGACCTAGGATCACCATATGCCAAAAATTGGACAAGGTGCCCTAACTAAGGGCAATTGGCCTCTAATGTGCTCAAGGGACCCCACCATGCCTTCCTAACCTTAAAGTGAGGTCAATGGGTCACCAAGGACCCATTGGAGTCAAACCTAGTGGCTAAGTTGACCCAAGTCAACTCTATACCCAGATTGGTCAAAGTGCCCTAACCAAGGGGCATGTGACTTCCAATGGGCCAAGTCTACCCTACACAACCTTTCCTAGACCTCTAGGGAAGTCAATCGGTCACTAAGGACCCCTTGGGGGTCAACCCAAGGGCCACATAGACCCAAGTCAACCCTAACCTAAGCCAAGTCAAACCTAGCTCATGTAGGCTAACCCAAGCCCATGCCCTCCTCCCATTTGGGCTAACATCATTCCATAAAAATATGTGAGTGAATGGGCTGCCAATTGGCTGGAATGGTCAGCATGGTAAACATGGGTTACTAGGAGAGAGAAAGCTTCTTCTCCATGTTAATGGAGGAGAGATAAAATAAGGGAAGAGGAATTGGTGTGGGAACCGGCCAAAGGAGGCCAACAACCATCCATTATGGCTGCAATCAACTCCTCTAGGGGAGAGGAGTTGATTCCAGCCATTTCCCGGCCACTAAGGGGCAGTTTCAGCTCCCCTCCTCTCAACCCGAGCCACCACCTTTAATGGCTTTAATGGCCATTGAAGCTACAGCCCCTCCCCTCCCCAATCCAGCATTTAAACTCCATCAGTGGGTCAAGGGGAAGATTTCCCACCACTTACCCGAAGGAGTCGAGCCAGTGCATAGTGTTGTTGTAGAAGCCGAGCGCCGCCGCCGTCGACCATGGCATCCCGTCATTCCTCCCGCATTCAGGCCGCCGGAAAGGTCCTCCTCCACTCCTTGCTTCATGGATAGATCCTAGGAATGTTTAGGTTTGAGGTTCGGGCTCAATTGAGCCCGATCCAAATTCTCATTTTCATGGTTTCGGCCGAAAAATCGGCTTGGTAGAATCGCCGGGATAGGTGTCTCCAGCGACTGTGCCGCCGGCTTGGGGTATCCCCCACCTCCCCGAAGGTGGTGGCGGCGATGGCCAGCCGGGGAAGTGGGCGGGTGGCCGGGGAATCAGCCCGCAAGCCTCTCCAGGATGGGGCAACTTGGGCCGTCGGCTGGAGGAAGGGGATAATCCGATTTCGTCCATATGGAGGCTTTAAGATTCGTGCAGAATGATTTAAAATTTATTTTATTTGATTTAATACAATTCTATCACACTATATGCAGTATTTGGTTTTAATTTTTAAAAATACTTAGGCTCATCTAATGGAAAAGTAATCAACATGAAATGTGTATCCCTAAGGGTCTACTTTAATCTAAAATTGATTTGGACAAGTTTGGACCACTGGTTGGGCCAGGGCATCCATTTTGGTGGGACCTATACCTAGGGCTATCCTGAAATTCAAATGGGTGCCCACCTCTCATTCCTTGTCCAAATGAGCTGAAATTTGGGCAGGGAGTCTACCCTAGCTATATTTAGGGCCTGTCCAAAATGGAAATTTTTGGAGAATAGTTTTATATAGTTTTTAGAAAAATTTAATAAACCATGTATAAATTAAATAGGTATCATAAACACCTCAAAATCCCCCCAAATTTGGGTGGGTAGTCTTAAAGGGAATGCTAAGTCTCTGGTAAAAATTTCATCTCATTTGGAAATGTTTTGATTAGGTTTTTATCCAACCCTAGGTTGACCCTCATAGGGGTAATTAGGTCAAAACACCCCATTGGGGTTTGAGTGGTCAAATCACCTCAAAAGAGGCTGAAACTTTGGTCACTGACTTTTTATGGTATGACACCCTCCAATGGAATTTGGAGTGGTTTGGGGCAGGGTATCCCTAGGACTCTAGGGTAGACCCTTTTATGGGATTTTTAGGGTTTGATGGTCATTGGGTCAAATGACTTTGGAATGACCTGAAATTTGGTGGGAAAAATCATAGAGTGTATATGGTCCTATGGATGAAGTTTCATTGAATTTGAAAGCCTTGAACCCCCTTAAAACTCTAACCCTTGTTTAGGGAACCAACCTTATTTTGAATTATTATGCTGTCAAATGAACTTCTCATCAAATAAAAATTTGGGTAGGGTTATGTTCTGGTCTAACTGGCCATAATATAATTTTTTTGAGATTTTTGGGTTAATTTATACAGTACTTCATTCACAACCCTAGTTGTGCCCTAGATATTTATTTTGATGATTCTGGAATTTCTGTTAACTAGAATGTTATGAAATCTTGGATTAGGGTATCGTATAACATGTTATACCTTCTATATTTTTCTTGAGAGTTTTATCTGATTATTTTAGGCACTTCATTCATAAAATTATGAACTAGGAATTTTGATCAAAAATAGATGTGGAGCTTAGTATTATTATGAAAATTATGAAATCTGGTCAATGGGTGTTTTATATTAATATGTAAGTCCTGGAATTTTTTCATAAATTTTAGGTAATTATTTACAGTACTTGCTTCAATAACTCAAGAGCTTGTAATTAACAATGTAAAATTAAATTAGGAGTTATTGTTCACTGGAAAATTGTGATAATCCTTCTAGAGTGTTTTTAGGCCATGATGATCTTACTGGATTTTTTCTATAATTTTTGGAATAATATTTCTGACCTTTGATTCTTAGAATAGGTATTAATAACCTTATAGTCTAAATTGTGATTTTGGGGCCTAAACCATTTCAAAAATTCATATATCTTGGATTTACTATTGATTTGCTCTTTAGAATTTATCATGATTTTATGAAGTTTTATACTTACTTGAAAAGTGCACTTCATGACCAAATGGTAGCTCTTGGAACCCTTAAGAAAATTAATTAAAATATCAGAATATTTAGGAAAATTATAATTTTTTGGATTTAGTCTATTTGTGTCATGATAAGCCTCTAGTAAATAACTTTGGGCACTTGGATGATTGTTTGGATTATCCCCTATGCGGTTCGACATATAGCCTAGGTTGGTCTGCATGTATCAAATTGTTAAATAGCAGTAGGACATGATCCAGGATAGTTGTTGGAGTTTTCATTTTGTCTTGGTGGACTGGTGTGGATGATTTAACTATAGAGGGATAGGAAGAGTAGTGAGAAGTGGTTTGGTTAGATTCCAGGGGTATTCGGGTTCGACGAAAGATCGTCTTCCCGAGGAAAGGAAGAGTAAAAATCACACTAGGTTAGTATATCGTTGCACGAGAAGGTAATGGGTAAGGGATTCAACCCATAATAATAAGTGCCTTGCGAAAGGGAACGATGGGCTTCAGCTACCATCATAGTTCCTAGTGCCCTTTGAGAGCCCTTCACAGGGAATACCGGGGGCAGTCTTGGGTTAACGTAAACTGTAATAACAAACTGAAAAGAATAACATAGTAATTAGGATTTCACATTTCACAAACACTATTTGCACGGGGAGATTGTTGGGATCTTCGGCTCGATTGGCTAAGAGACGGACGTTTTGGTCCGGGGAGCTTCGGCTCGGTTTTTGTTTGATTACGGTTTAACTTGCATGTGCATAAAGGAAAGAAAATTAAGGTGGTGGGTCTTCGATATTGGAGGTTCAATGCACCGACACCAATACGCTGACTCGGCAAGTGTAGTTAGCACTTCGCCATCAGAAGTCCGATGCGCCAGCCGGTAAGAGTACGCAGGCATCCGCTTAGTGCACCAAGCATTGAGGCGTACGATAGGTCTGACCGGTAGTGCTTTACTGGTTTAGAGGTGGGCAAGGCCCAACCCACCGCTTCCGTCTGCCACTACGAAGGTATCCTGGGAGGTAACGGCTCCGAAAGGGGGAACTAAAGGTCTGTGTGCACAGAGTCGAGTCTGTTAGTTGCACATGTATGTTCCATCATACCCACTTGCATGTCATAGAATAATCGATTCATTTAACCCCTGACACCTAAAGTATAAGTGGAATGGGATGCTTATACATTAGGACTTGAAAAACGACCCCTTGGTCTATAAGCTTGTGTGGGTAAGTTTATAAATTAAGGTTAAATTCAATATAAATATATGCTGTTGTTTGATACCGACACCCCAACGTATAAGTGTTATGAGACACTTTATACGATGGGAGCTTTGCAGAAGATCCCTTGGCTTATGCATTTCTGCTCATAAGTCAAGGTTATATTTCATACTTTACCTTACTGCTATTTATATTATAAGCTGCTAGTATAGGTCCGCCGCCACCTGCTTTGATTTATTCTCCACCTTCATGTCCTTCCCTCTCATCCTCTCCGCTCGGTGCCTAAGTGCCATGGGGGAAGGGGTGGGGGATGATAGGACTTAGTCTTATAGACTAATGGTTTTCGAACCACATCATTCAGGGGATCGTGGAGCCCAACACGGACCAGCAGCCCCGGAGGTTGGCTCGCTTGGAGATGGGACAGTCTAGCTCAGGAGTTCAGTCAGCTGGGACTGTGAGTCCTGACTTATATTAGATGATATAGTTGTCTTCCGCATGAGTGATCTGTAATGAGGATTATGATGTATCAGGCCAAAGCCCTTACTTTCAGTACCTTTTATATTATTTCTGTGGACTCTCCCTTCGTGGAGATTTTATTACTATATATGTGATTTATTAGTGGACTTGCTTCTATTTCATTTATTGTGCTACCTTTTCTGTGATCAATTTGGCCGACAGAATCTGCGCCTTATGGTGATGACCCTTCAGGACGTGAAGGTGTCTCCGCAAAGCGGCGATCCTGGGCCTAAGACCCCGGTGGTTTAAAAAGAAAAAAAGGGGGGGTCTTACATTTGTAGTGGCAGACGGAAGCGGTGGGTTTGGCCTCACCCACCTCTAAACTAGTAAAGCACTACCTGTCAGACCTATCGTACGCCTCAATGCTTGGTGCATGAAGCGGACTTCTGCGTACTCTTGCTGGCTGGCGCACCGAACTTCTGTTGGCGAAGTGCTAACCACACTTACGGAGTCAGCGTATTGGGGAGGTGCATCGATCCTCCAATACTGAAGACCCACCAATTTTTTCTTTCCTTTTTATGCACATATAATATTTAACGTATCAAACCAATTGCGCCAAAGCTCCCCGGACCATTCCGTCCATCTCTTAACTATCCGAGCTGAAGCTCCCAACAATCTTCCTGTGCTAACAGTGTCTGTATAATGTGAGACCCTAATTACAAGGTTACTCTTTTCAGTTTGTTAGTACAGTTTATGTTAACCCAGGACTGCCCCCGGCATACCCCGTGAAGGGCTCTCAAAGGGCACTAGGAACTATGATGGTAGTTGAAACCCATCGTTTCCTTTCACAAGGCACTTATTGTTATTGGTTGATTCCCCTTACCCATTTCCGTTTCATATTACGCTAGATCTATCCTAGGGTGATTTTGACTCTTCCTCTTCTCGGGGAAGACGATCTTTCGTCGAATCCGAGCACCTCTAAACTCTAGCCAAACCACTTCTCACTACTCTTCCTATCTTTCTATGGTGAAATCATCCACATCTATCCAACCCAGCAAATGACTAACTCCAACAGCTATCCCAAATCATATCCTATTGCAAATTTAACAATTTGCTAAATGCAGACTAACCTAGGCTATATGTCGAACCGGATAGGAGATAATCTAAAAAATCATCCAAATGCCTTAAATTATTTACCGGAGACTTATCATGACACAGATAGTCTAAATCAAGAAAATTGTAACTTTCCTAATTTATCTGGCATTTAATTATTTTCCTTAAAGCTTCCTAGGGCTACCAATTGAACATGAAGTGCACTTTTCAGGTATGTATAAAGCTTCATAAAATCATGATAAATTCTAAACAACAATCTAACAGTAAATCCAAGATATAACAATTTTTTCTAGTATTTTGAGTACTCTAATTTAATTTTGATAATAAATCCTATTTCCTTTCATTAATGAAGTAAGTGCAATAGATAATCATCCAAAAATTCTTTATTAAGCTTCTAGAGCAGATACTGTCCTAAAAACATCAGTGGCCAAATTTCATAATTCTTCAATGGGGATTGAGCTCTAGAATAAATAATTACCAAAATCTAAAAAAGCTATATTTGTAAAGCAAGTACTGTAAATATTCTTATAAAAATCATGAATAAAACCCTACAAATAGATATTGATCTGAAAACATTAGTGGCCAGGTTTCATAATTTTTCAGTAGGTAGTTTGCTCTGAATGATTTATTGACCATAATTGCTCTTTTAGAACTTGTGAAGGAAGTACTAAATATAATCAACTAAAAATTTGTAACAAAATTCAGAGATAAACATTTAGACCTAAAACATCTCCTGACCAAGTTTCATCAGATTGAAATGAACAGAATAATCAAATTAATTAAAACACTAATTTGAGCAAATTGATACCTAACAAATAAAGCACAAAAAATATAATCCATAAAATTCTAATAAAATTGCTAAGGGTTCTACCTTGTCTAAAACTTACTCTAACAAAGTTTCACAACTTTTAACTAAGGTTTAGTGACTGTGTTTTCATAATTGATCTTCTACCCTAAAACTAGGGTTAGGGTTTTGAGATGTCTACCTACCTCCAAATCCTCTAAGATTCCTACCAGAGAACTTAGGTTTCACTACCTTCAACTTTACTGAGTTACAAGGTCACACAAGGGCATTTTCCCCTATGCCCTTCACAACACTCAAAAACCCTTCCTTAGGGATTGAGTTTGAATCCTAGAGTAAATCAACCCTAAATCACACCATTTTCCTTAATGGGGGGTGACATTGGCCATTCCAAGTCAGTGTCCAGAACCCCAACCTCTGTTGAGGTGAATAGTCCACTCAAACCCAAAATACACTTTTTACTCAAAAACCCTTCTTTAAGGTAGAACTAAGGCTTGACCATTTCCTAACTAAAATGCCTCCAAATGATGTGAAATTAAAAACAAAGCTTTATCATGATGCCAGGGACCACTCACCAACATTTGGGAGGGTTTGGAGGCCTTTTGACCACTTAATTAATTTACCCTAGTTTTATTAAATTAAAACAAAAACTATAGGCCAAATGACTCCAAAAATTCTCTATTTTGGATAGGCCCTAGAGACGGATAAGATCTATCTCCTGTCCAAATTTCAGTCCATTTGGACAAGGGATGAAGGGTGGGGGGTTTTCTTGAAGTTCAGGTTAGCCCTAGGTATAGGTCCCACCAAAACGGGTGTTGTGGTCAAACCACTTACCCAAATGAGTTGAAACTAATTTTAAATTAATCTAGACTCGAAGGGCTATAACTTTCGTGACTGGCCAATTTTCATAAATCGGTTTCTATGGGCCTCATTTGGCAGAATCAAAATGTGCATGTTTAAATGTAACTATTCCTTATATATTATACATATAATTTTTATAATATAAAAAGCTGGCAGTGTTCATCTTCTCATTACCCGAACAGAACCAGGAAACTCTAAAACGCATGCTTCTTATAGCTTTTCCATGAGCCACCGCCGGCCATCCGACCACCTCCCTGGCCAGCCATTGCCACCACCACCTCTGTCAAGGTGGTGGCTAATGTCCGGCGGTGGTTTGGCCGCCGAAGGTGGTGGTTTTTGTCGAACCCGAAAATGTTTTTTTCATGGTTTTTTTTGTTTTTCATGAAAACGTGAGGTAGATTCGGCTCGGTTGAGCACAAACTTCATTTCTAGAAACCTTAGATCTACCCATAGAAGAAGAAGTAGAGGAGAACCTTATTTGCGGCTTGGAGGCGCGATGAACATTGGGTTGTCATTTGCGCTGTGGTGGCGTCGCCGGATCTCTTCAAAACCAAGGCATAAGCTTCAATCCGTCAAGTAGGGGTGAAAACTTCTCCTCTAAGTCTAAGGAGCCTTTTATAGAGAAGAAATGGGGCTGTGAGTTTGCATGGATTGTAATGGCCATAAAAGCTCCCTTAACGTATGGCTTTTCGGTTATGGTGGAGGAAAAGGAAATGCTGGAATAAGAAGAGGTGTTTGCTAGGTGGAGAAAAACTATTGGGCCAACAACTCCTCCTTTAATTATATTTTGAATGAAGAAACGTCTAATTAACACTCCTTGTGTAATTTCCCAAACCAGAATTCATTATAACGCGTGTTAGAATAATTTCGGGCCCGAACCGACGTTTCGGCCTCTATTACGGGCGTGACATGTCGGTCACGGGAGTGACATGCCCGTGTTGAAAATTCTGAGTTCTCTGATCGTCTTCCTGAGGTCGACGATCGTCGAAGGGGGTCACACCCTAGGTTACGGGCGTGACGGGTCGGTTACGGGTGTGACAAGCCCGTGTTGAAAATTCTGAGTTTGCCGATCATCTTCCTGAAGTCGACGATCGTCGAAGGGGGTCATGCCCTAGGTCACGGGCGTGACGGGTTGGTCACGGGCGTGATAGGCCCGTGTTGAAAATTCTGAGTTCGTCGATCGTCTTCCTGAGGTCAACGATCATCGAAGTGGGTCATGCCCTAGGTCACGGGCGTGACGGGTCAGTCACGGGCGTGACGGGTCGGTAACGGGCATGACCAACCCGTGACTCGAAACCTTGGTCGATCGACTTCAATTCATGGGTTTCCTAGGATTCTGTCATGACAAAACCACTCCTAGGGGTCTAGTTGGAAATGGAATGTTACATCTGGGTCCAGAACTCCTAACCTCTCTTTTCAGGAAATACAGAGGATACAATAGTAGCTGTATATGGGGAGATTGTCTATTTTATTTGTAAAGAAAATTGCTTATTAGGATTCTCCAGTAGATTTTTTTTCATGTATTTTATTTCTCAAAGTACCCTTGTACATCTGCTGAAAAACTTTTAATTCAGGCAGATTATTTTTGCTTTGTGTTTTATTTTATGTGAATAGTGTCCTCACCCAAATAGGGGGTGATTGTTGGAACCCTAGTTTGGATTTGGGTAAGGATCACAATTAAGGTTTATTAGATTGATCCAAAGTATATAGTCATGGATCATAGGATTCTCCAGGTATGCCTCAAAAGTATTTCAGAAGAAGTGAATGCAGAATTCTTTGAACGAAGAATGCAGAATTCTCTGAACACAGAATTCTCTGAACGAAGAATTCTCTGAACGCAGATTCTCTGAACGAAGAATGCAGAATTCTCTGAACGAAGAATTCTCTGAACACAGATTCTCTGAACGAAGAACACATAATGCAAAATTCTCTGAACGTAGAATGCAGAATTCTCTGAACGAAGAATGCAGAATGAAGAAGCTTTAAAATAAAGTTTGGCGATTTCCTGTGCAGTTTCTCAGACAGTTTTATTTACAGCTGGCAGAATTTATTAAGGCTTAATTGCAGGCATTTATAGCTATCAGAATTAATGCTATATACTCATAAGAATATAGCTGTTTGGAGGCTGCATTAATTATGAATTAAATCAGAGATTAAATGCCAATTGATTCCCAAAGAAATTACCATTCTCGGGAATAGGCTTCATCCATTTCAAGACAAGAATTCAAATGTTTGAATTAGTCCAAGGGATATATATATGATATACAGAAGATTGGATATTCATAATATAGATCATAAAGTGACAGATAAATAGAAGCAGAGAGAGAAAGAGAAATATACAGATCATCTTCATCTTCTTCATCTGCTCCAGGCTTTTCAAGAGACAATTAATCAATATCAGTCTAAAAGCTTGTTGGAGAGCAACATCAATTTGAAGGCCTACACCCTGAAGCAAAGCTCTCATCTTCCTGAACCATTCAACTTCTCAGGGGGAGCTTTGACAACATCACTGAATCCACAGTCTTCTCAGTTGTACTTTGAGAAAGAGAAGACAAAATCAATCTCTCATCCCCACCTCTGTACAGGGTTTAAAATCCCTTCAAAATAATTCCTGGTTGCAAGTCTCCTAACCAAAAGACTTGAGGTTTGGTTTTTGAGCACCTGATCAAAAGCTCTTTGGTGTCAGGCATCTGATAAAAAATCTGAGTGGATTCTTACTAGGGTGGTAGAAGAGTGGATGTTCCCAGGTTGGGGAACCACTATAAAGTCATTGTGTTGTCTGGATTGCTTGCTTTCTTTCTTTTTATTTATGCTGTGACTTTTTATTTATTAACTCTAATTTAGAATAAAATAAGATCTAACCCTCTCTTTCACACTTAGATAGATCTCTGTCTATCTAGGCATTGAGAGTGTTGAGTGAACAAGCCTCACTCAATGCTTTTTGCCTTAGCAAAGTCTTCATGCTTCTTTGGCGTTGAGAGCATTGAGTGTGTCTTCATCAATCAACGTTTTTTCCTTAGAAAAGCTTTCTGCATCTTAGGCGTTGAAAGCGTTGAGTGAGCATACCTCACTCAACGCTTTTTGGCTTAGCTAATTTTACTGCTTCTTGGCGTTGAGTGAGTAAGCTCCACTCAACGCCAAAAATCTTAACAGACACTTCTGTTATCTGGCGTTGAGTGAGTGATTTATACTCAACGCATTTGGACTTCGACAAATTTCTGTGTTTAAAAACACTGGCTTTGACTGACTAAGTGTTACTAAATACTTATGAGGGTATGACGTTAAGTGAATGATCTTCATTCAACGCCTGTGGACTTAGCCACTTTTCTACCTCTTATTCCTTAGGCTTTGACTGTCTCATCCTGTCTCACTCAACTCTGAACGCAGTTCGACGAATTTTGAACTGAGTTCGATGAACTCTGAACTTAGATCGACTAACTCAGATTCTCAAACTTTGGGCTTAGTTCGATGAAAGATGAGCTCATCTAGATGAACTCTGAACTCAGTTCGACTAACTCAAATTCTCAAACTCTGAGCTCAGTTCGACGAACGATGAGTTCAGCTCGACGAACTCTGAACTTAGTTCGACTAACTCAGATTCTTGTTGTATGGCGTTGAGTGTGTCAACTCAACTCAACGCCTGTGGACTTAGCCTAATTCTCAGTTTGCCAGTTCTTTGGCTTTGAATATAATAGATGTACTCATAGCTTTTAGCCATTTTGCGTTGAGTGACTTGACCTCACTCAATGCCTGTGGACTTAAATAGTTTACTGTCTTTCCATAACTTGCCTGTCCAATTTCTATTTTGGCCATATAGGCAACCTGTCAAATAAGTGCATATTTAGAAATCCTGCAACCATGGAACTTATAACACAAGTTAGATCACTACATGTGTATACATTATTTGCTATGCCTTCTTCAAATCTAGGACATTGGGATTAATGGACCCAACAATCTCCTCCTATTTGAAGAAGTCAAAACCTAAAGCAATGTATACACTAACACACCTATGCAATATATAGAATAAATAATTTAAAGTGCATAACACAGAAGACACAATGATCATAAGCATATCATATGGAATTTCATTTATCAAATCTGAAACTATAAAGTTTGTGCATGAAACAAAATATCATATTCCTTTAGCCCTATAAGCAGAACCTGAAACTTTTCAAGTTTCAGGTTCCCTTATCACAGTTCTACTACCCTAGGGTTTCTTGGCCAGCTTGTCTTCTGCTCCAGCTTTCTTCTTTCCCTTCTTAACAACCTTATCTGCTTCATCAACTGAAAGTTATTACTTCAAGGCTAGCTAGTCACCTAGAGGGGGGGGGGGTGGTGAATAGGTCTTTTAAACTTTCTTAGATATTTATGTTGTTTATAAATTTTATGATCTAGAGCTTGTCCTAATTACCTTCAATATAAGAAAGATACAAGCAACACAACAAGCACACAAATATTTATAGTGGTTCTCTAATTGAGTACATCCACTTTACCTCCCACCTATCCAACTGATTTGTTGGACTAGGCACAAACTCCACCAATATGCTCCTCAGAGCTTACACCTCAGGCCCTCAGCCTTACACATAGATTTTTTTTCAGAATCCACACTCAGAACCACAAGGGTTCCTACCTCAGAGCCCTGCAGTGCTCTTATAGCTCATTATTCCATTGACCACCTACCTCAGCCTTATTTCTAAGACCTACAGCTCAGTCTTCTCAGCCCTATAACTTCAGGCACACGACCCTACTCTTAGAGTGCTGTAACACTCCTACAACTTAGTACCTATCTAGGTACCTACCTTAGTGCCCTTCCAGGAACCTACAGCTCAGCCTCCACCAAGGCCTACAACTCAGTTACACACTTATCACCTACAGCTCAGTGACTCACCAGTCACCTACCTCAGGAACTAAGCCCTAGACTCAGGCTGGGAGGACAACCCTACCTCAGATCCACACTTGGATCCTACCTTAGAGAGCAACACTTTCCTACTTCAGGCACTTAAGCCCTATAGCTCAGATCCACACTTGGATCCTACCTTAGTACCCCAGCAGGGCACCTACCTCAGTGACAAATTAGTAACCTACCACTCAGGCACAAAGTGCCCTATACTCAAATTCAGAAAAACTCAATCCTATAGGAAAGTAATCAGTAAAATTGAAATGCTGACTCAGAGATAAATCTCTGAGTCTAACTTGCTAGACTGAGCAAATATTAGTTCAGCCCACTTGCTGTAGATGGAATTAGTGTTCTTCTACAACTACCAATTTTTATATTGTACAGAAGACAGCTAACTACTGTTGAAGGCTTATAACCCTTCACACAGCTAACTCCTCTTGCTGATAATTGAATTAGCCAACTTGTTCTCCAAGGAATACTCTTGCTGAGCTAGAAGAAGCTTTAGCTATCTTTGCCTTCTGGCTTTCACTGCTGGACTTTGCTTTCAAGCTTGTTGAAGAAGATGAAGTCTAGCCACCCTTTTTCATTTTCTGCTTCCGTTATCATTTTTTGTTAACCTTAATCTTCTTTTCTTCTCTTCCATTATATTTGTTTATTTGAATCAACAACACAATTTGAATGTGGGCCCAGTCAAGTATGGTGAGCGCCACCTCCCTCAGAAGAAGACAAATAGTAGCTTCCGACACTACTGTAGCTTTACCGCAACGACATGAAGTACTTGGACTGAGCTCGATGATCGTCGAGCTGAGATTGACGACCTATGTACTGAGCTCGACGATCTTCAGAGTCTCCAGCTTTACATTTAGCTTGACGAAATGTGAGCTCTGCTCGACGAAATCTGAATCTTCAAATTTTTAACCTGAGCTCAACGAAAGGCGGGCTCGGGTTGATGAACTCTAAATCTTCAACCTTTAACTTGAGCTCGACGATTTGTGAGCTGAGCTCGACGAACTGCGAATCTTTAAACTTAAACTTGAGCTCGACGAAAGGTGAGCTCAGCTCGATGAACTCTGAATCTTCAACCTTTAACTTGAGCTCGACGATTTGTGAACTGAGCTCGACGAACTGTGAGTTGAGCTCGACGAATTCTAAACCTTAAGCTTCTGAGTTTTACCTCAAGGAATGATGAGTTGAGCTCGACGATCTATGAGCTGAGCTCGACAAAATCTGAACTTAGTTCGATGAACTCCACTTTATGGACTTAGAAGACTTCTGCTGGCTTTGTCTCAGCGGTTCCTTCTCAACAATCTCAGCAGTTTATTCTTCACAGTTGAGACTCTTCTGTCTCAGCGGTTCTTTCTCAACTATCTCAGCGGTTTCTTCTTCACAGCTGAGACTGTCTTCTGTCTTAGCAGTTTAGCTGAGACCAACTCTTCTCTCAATGTTTTGTGTTGAGCTTCTCAGCTGTCTTAGCGGTTCTATGCGACATTTTTCTCAACTATCTCAGCTATCTCAGCGGTTTTGTGAGACATTCTTCTCAGCTGTCTCAGCTGTCTCAGCAGTTATGCCTTAGTCAACTTATCTGACTTCCAGCTTCCACTTCCTGTTCACCTGTCCAATCAAGGATAAACTGCATACAATAACTCAAGCATACATCAAATACATTATGCCCATTAGCATGATTGGTGATGCTTCTTAAAATTCTAAGGAACATTGAAGCACATAATTTCCAACAATCTCCCCCTATTTGAAGAAGGCAGAACACTCATTCATGCTAAGGTGCATTTACACAAAAACATATCATGATGAGCCTAAAGAGACATTACCATGATAATTGGCCTTCCCAGTATAGGATAACTCCCCCTAGGTGGGATGAAATAACACTTTGTTTGGTTAACCAAAAGCACTAGTGGATTATCAATCACTATTAGTGTAATTGTATGATTATTTATCATTTGTAAGGTAAACATTTTGATTAAGATCTACCAAATCATTAACTTAGTCAAGCAACAGTAGTAAACTTATGATTACAAGATATCTATGAAAGAACAACATATTCATTTTTCACAGATACATAAATGAGAGTTGCATTACACATTTATCACATCAATATAGTCATGGCCAACTCATAGTATTTTTATTAATAAAGATTTGGCATTGTTACACTTTTGATGTTCATTACAAGGGTGCTTGCCCTCTGTATTTAGATCTGGTCTATGAATGTTATTGATAACCACAGAAATTCTACAAAAACTGCATGCCCTGTCATAATCTTCAGAGGTTAGGTCATCTTCTTCATCAACCAAAGGTAGCCGAAGAAGGGTAGACACAGTGGACTTGGTAAGCTTGATCTTAATTCCCTTGACCTTTGATTTAAGAACCTTGTCGTTCCTTTTCACTTTGGCATTTCGAAAGAACTCCTCTACTTCAAGAAAAAGAATTTTGCAAGGGTGCTGTAGAATGAAGGTTAATCCGACGGTGTCTAGGAGAAGAAGAAGATTTCAAAAATCATCGAAAATATCTGCAATTCCAGCGACAACAAGCTCACTGCCAATCCCAATCTTGGAAGCCAGTGCCATTTGTCCAGAGAAAACGAGAAGTCAACTGAGAGAATGACGACAACGGCGTGCTCTGCGACTTTGGTGGAAGACGAAAGGACTTTTCTTTCTTTGTCGAGAGAGGGATTTGAAATCGTTTAGAAATGAAATCTCAGTTTTTCTATTTATATAACCCTAATTATAGATGATTAAGGAAGTAAAAAATCGTAACATACCTTAGAATATGGCGGTATAAACTTCGGGTTGCGAATATAGAAATTTGAACTGAATTCGAGAAAATGTCTTCCTATTTCTCGTGTAGACCGACATTACTCGAGTGAGAGGATGATGGTACTCGAGTGATGTCTTGGCACTTCTCGAGAAGAGGCTCATTACTCGAGTAGTATTATTCGAGTGACTTACTAAGTTCTCGAGTAGTCCAAGGAAGTACTCGAGTAGTCACCTTCTTACTCGAGAAATGAAGTCTGAGCTTGAGAAATTTTGACTTTTTGACGAGTTCCTTGATCTCTGAGCTATGTTGTGAGTCGTTTTTCTCTATTCTTCTTTGTTGAGCATTCCAAGTTCTGTTTTGAAGAATGAGAAGTTGGTCTCGTCCAGCTGCTTGGTGAATATATCTGCAATCTGTCAGTCAGTTAGGACATATTGTAGATTTATGTCCCCATGCTCCACATGCTCTTAGATGAAGTGGTATCGCAGCTCTATGTGCTTTGTCCGTCTATGGGAGACTGGGTTATTGGCTATTACAATCGCACTAGAGGAGTCGCAAAATAAGGGAATGTCTTTGACTTGCATATTATAATCTTCAAGTTGGTTCTTTAACCACAACAATTGTGCAGAGCAATTATCGACAGAAATGTATTCTTACTCGACCGTTAAAATTGCGACACAATTTTGCTTTTTGCTGCTCCAAGAAATGAGTCTTCTTCCAAGAAATTGGCAAGTCCTGGAAGTTCTCTTTCTATCATCTTTACTACCTACAAAATCTGCATCTTAGAAACCAATTAGTTCGCTATCATTACTTCTTGGGTACCATAAGCCAAGATTTGGTGTACCTTTAAGGTATCTCAAAATCTGCTTTACAGTAGCGTAGTGAGATTCCTTACAATTCACTTAGAATCTAGCATATACACATGTTGAGAACATTATGTTTGGTCTACTTGCAGCAAGGTAGATCAAGGATCCAATTATGCTTCTGTACTTGGTTTCATCAAAAGGTTTCCCTTTCTCATCCTTGTCCAGAGACATAGCTGAACCTATTTGAGTCCTCATAGAGGTTGCGTTCTCTATTCTGAATTTCTTAATTAGCTCCTTGGTGAACTTTGTCTGCGAGATGAAAATTCCATCTTTAGATTGTTTCACCTGAAGCCCTAAGAAATACTTCAGCTCTCCCATACTGCTCATTTCAAACTTACCTTGCATAAGTTTTGAAAACTTCTTGCAAAAGTTATCGTCAGTGGAGCCAAAAATAATATCGTCGACATAGATTTGCACTAGCAAAATCTTGCCTTTTATTTCCCTAAGAAATAATATCTTATCTATCTTTCCCCCTGTGAACTTGTTCTCAAGAAGAAAGCTAGACAACGTCTCATACCAAGCTCGAGGAGCTTGTTTTAAACCGTACAAAGCTTTAGATAACAGATAAACATAATTAGCAAAGTTAGAGTCAATGAAACCTAGAGGTTGTTCCACATACACCTCTTCCTTTATGTCACCATTAAGGAAGGCAGACTTCACGTCCATCTGATAGACAGTGAAGCCCTTAAGTGCAACATAGGCTAGGAACAACCTGATTGCCTCCAGCCTTACCACTGGAGCATACGTCTGGTCGAAGTCGATTCCTTATTCTTGGCGATATCCTTTGGCGATGAGTTTGGCCTTATTCTAGATGATTGTTCCATCCTCGTCCATCTTGTTTCTGTAGACCCACTTTGTGACGATAACATTCTTTGCCTTTGGGTATTGGTACAAGCTTCCAAACTTGGCAACACTTTAATTGATTCAGCTCTTCTTCCATAGCCATTATCCATGATTCGTCTGAGTTTGCTTCCTCAAACTTCTTCGGTTAAACCTGTGAGAAAAAACTCAAATATAAATTCTCGTTAGCTATACCTCTACGAGTTCTGACACCATCCCGAGGATCTCCTATGATTTGGTCCATTGGGTTATCCTTTAAATGTCTGAGCTCTAGAGTCCTTGCATCTGGAGTGTCTTCAACCACAGGAGTGACTTCATCAACTTGGATGATTTCCTCATCTTGATCATCAACTTCTCCAATAGAGGCTGAAGTAGTGATCTTGATGAATTTTTCACTTTTTTCTTCAGTCGGCTCACCCAAGTTGAGTTCTTTCATCTTTGAACATGCATCTTCAATGAACACACTAGAAGTGCTGCCTTGCAACAAGCTCGTCTCATTAAATACAACATGAATAGATTCTTCTACAACCAGGGTTTTCTTATTAAATACCCTATATGCCTTACTATGGCTACTATACCCTATGAAAATACCTTCAAATCTCTTTTCACTAAATTTAGTAGTGTGATATTTGTCATTATTAAGGACGAAGCATTTACAACCAAAGATTCTAAAATATGAGATAGTCGGTTTTCTGCTCTTTAGTAGTTCATAAGGTATCTTATTATGGTTCTTGTTTATGAGTGCTTGATTTTGCACGTGGCATGCAGTGTTGACGGCTTCAGCCCATAAGTATTCTGGTAGTGAGGCATCACTCAACATGGTCCTGCAGGCCTCTATGAGTGTTCTATTTCTTCTCTCAGCTACTCCATTTTGCTGAGGAGTAAGAGGAGAGGAGAACTCATGAAAGATACTTAGGCTTTCACAAAATTCTGTCATGGCCCCAGACTTGAACTCAGTTCCATTATCACTTCTGATTTTGACTACGAAATAGTTGTATTCATTCTGGATCTGCCTGACAAAATTTGTAAAGATGTCAAAAGTATCTGACTTGTGTTTCAAAAAGAACACCCACGCAAAGCGTGAGTAATCATCAACAATAACTAATGTATAATCCTTACCTCTCAAACTTCTAACTTTTCAGTGGACCGAACAAGTCCATATGAAGTAGGTGTAAACACCTATTAGAGTCTTTGCTAATAATGCTAAAGGTAGCCCTTGTTTGCTTACCTTTTACACATGCGTAACAAGGTCTATCTTTAACGCACTTGACATTTGGGGCATCACGTACTAAATTAAGAGAAAATAATTTATTAATAGTTTTGAAATTAATATGTGCTAACCTCTTATGTCATTAGTCACCAAGAGATGGACTATCTTTTGTCAAAAGACACACTGGTGTAGAAGAATCTATGCAAATAAAATTCAAACAAAAGATATTCCTACTACGAGTGCCAGATAGAATTGTTTCCAGATTATCCACCGATTTTATCAAGCACTTGTCTGCATGAAATTCTACGATGTATCCTTTATCGCAGAATTGGCTTATGCTTATGAGATTGTGTTCTAATCCTTCAACATAAGCCACATCCGGAAAGGATACACTACCATTGGTAATCATACCGTAGCCTTTTATAATTCCTCTGTCAGAACCTCCAAAGATGACCTTTGGCCCGTTCATGACTAGTGAGTAATTCTAGAGAAGGCTTCTTGTCCCGGTCATATACTGAGAGCATCCACTGTCCAAATACCAAATAAGATTTCTGGTGGCCTTTGGACATTCCTACAAAATGAAATCAAGTTACCTTAGGAACCCAAATTTGTTTGGGTCCTTGGTCTCTTGTTAGCTTACTCCCCCTATATGTTTTAATATTATGAGTGGCCTTTCTCACATTGTTCACCTGAGGAGTTACATAATTTCTGGAGTTAAAACCAACAATTAATGACGAAGTGACCAACCTTGCCACAACACCAACAGTCAAACCTGTTGTATCTTTGCTTAATTTTCTCCCGCTTGACCTTTAGAGAGTATGATCTAGCAGGGGCATCATTCTTGGAGGTAGAAGCTTCATGGCGATGACATTCACATGGATTCTTCTCCTTAAGAGGCTTTTCCACAGCGGGCTTTACTTTTGGTGCCTTCTTGATGTTATGACCATGATTATAAGGGTCATAGCTCTAAAGAGTAATCCCTTCATAAGGTGCCTTGAATACACTCTCGTCAAAGTTCTAAGGACGAGTCCATCCTTGGTACCTAGACTTGGGCTCTACAAGAGTAGACTTCGCAAAGTGACCATAGGATGAGTCAAGATCAAACTCGTTCGTTGGAAGGATAACCATTTTGTACAAAGTTTGTTCTAGAGGAGCTTTCCCCTTCTCTTTGTCTAAATCATTCTTGGCCACCTGATTCTTTCTTTGAGCCTTATTTCTCCTAGAGGATTTACTAGGAGCACCAACATGGCCTAAGCCAGCACCTTTGGCCTGAGCTGAGAATTCAACAACTAGAGGAAGGACAGTCTTGGGCTTGGAGAAACTTTCAACAAATTTCTTTTCTGCTTCAAGTTGCTCTTCCAACTCTTTGATGATCTTCTCCTTTAGATCAAGGTGCTCGAGAGCCTTGTTATATTCATCAACAACATCATTTAATTCTTCTCTAAGTGAGTTCATCTTGACGACTTCCTCTTTTAGAGTGCTCTCCTCAGCCTTGAGTGATTTAATCTCTTTGTCCTGAGTTTTCACGACTTTTCGACATTTGTCGTAAGACTTGATTAACTCCTTATATTGGGCCATGAGTTCAGACTCATCGTCAGAAGAGCTATCCTCATGATCATGATCATAAACATCTGATTCAGAAAAGGAGTATGAGAGTTTACCTTCCCAGTGAATTGTGGTTCTTCTTCTTCATCAGTTTGTGCCATCGGCCCAAAGTAGGCTTCCTCTTATTCACTTGACTCAGATGAGTCAAAGTCACTGAGAGTCTTTCCCTTTTTGGCTACTAGGCTTCTTTCAGTTCTCTTCTTATGGTAAGAAGATTTCTTCTCCTCTCTTTTTCCACCCTCCTTCTTCTTATGGGGGCAGTCCGCAATAACGTGACCTGGCTTATTACAGCAATAACAAACGATATCAGCAAAAATATGTTTGTTCTGTTTAGTATGATACCTGTCTTGGCTACTTGAGCCTTTCTTGTGTCGATCACCATCATGACGTGATCTTCTGTACGATGCATCTTTTCCTCTCCATTGTTTCTTCTTATTCAAGAATTTCTTGAACTGTCTTGATAGAAGAGAGAACTCCCCTTTAGATAACTATGGGCCTTAGGTACTTGGCTCTGAAGTTTCTTCTTCACTATCTTCCTGTGCAGGAGCAAGTGATGCAGCTTTGGCTTTCCTTGAGTTGTCTGCCTTCAGTGCGACATACTTCTCCTTGGGTGAGAACTTGCCCTTCTCTTCTTCAGCCTTTCTTGAATTGATTTGTAGTTCATATGAAATTAGCTTTCTGAAGAGATTCTAAGGGCCAGTCTCTGCCAGCTTGCCAAACTCCCGGATAGCACAGACTTTATTGTCCCACTCCTTAGTTAGGGACCTTAGGAATTTATCGTTCAGTTCTCCATTACTGAAGACCCGACCATATACTCTTAGGCCGTTAACAATTTTGAAGAAGCTTTCAAATGTATCTACAATTGTATCCTTGGGTCCTTGTCGAAAGGCTTCATATTTTTGATTTAAAAGGGATCTTCTGTCATCCCTAATTTATTCTGTGTCTTCTATCAAGGTGATGAGAGACTGCCACATTTCATTAGCGGATTGGGAGTGAATCAGGTTCAACAACATAGAGTCATCGACTGTACTTGCGATGATATTTTTGGCCTTCTTGTCTAAGGAGACAAGTGCAATCACATCTTTGTCAAGATCCATCAACCTCTTAGGAACTTTCTTGGTAGGATCTATAGTGGAGACGGTCATGGGAACATAAGGACCTTCTTCAACAATCATGAAGATCCTTGGATCCACATCTTCCATGAAAAATGTAATCCTTTCTTTCCACATGGGAAAGTTGGTCTTTGTACACAAGGGAAGCTTAGTAAAATCCTTGGCCTTGTCTATGCTTGGATAACTCAATAGACAACTTGGGGCAGATCTGATCAAGGTTTTAACCTCTTAATGATCAACCTCCCTTTGATACCAATTGAAAAGTTTAAGTTGTCTACCTAAATCACCTAGAGGGGGGTGAATAGGTGAGTTGTGTGTTTATTTGCGGAATAAAAAATTTAGCGATCTATGCACAAAAAATTAACCAAGCAATCACAAACGACACCAAGAATTATAGTGGTTCCCCAACCTTGGGTACGTCCACTTACCACTCACCGATCTAGCAATGAACTAGACTCGACTACTCCACTAATCTCGAATTTAAAACAATGCTACAACTCGGAACAATGTTCCTACAACTCAATCCACAGAATGGATCTACACTCGGAAGATGAAAACAACCTACAATAACTCGGAGAATAAAGCTCCTATACTCAGAGAATAATCTCCTACAAGAATATAATGAATTTAAGAAATACACACTATAACTTTTCTCAGATCTGCAAAATTTCTGCCTAGATTTTCCTTCTTGAACTTTGCGGCTTTATCAGAGAATATTGAAGAAGACTTGGCTAGATTCTTGGTCTCAGATTTCTGGACTCACAAGATCAAAGATAAGATGTATAGATTGAAGATGATCTTGATCTGCAAATTGACTGTCTGAATCGTTCTTGATCGAAAGCCCTTTGCGATGAGGAAGATGAGCGACAATTTCCGATTTAAGAAAGAGAAAATAGTCGATTCAGAATTCTTAGAATTTCTTCTTTCAGGCGCTTAGGGTTAGTCAAAAATGATTAGACCTTTTATAGGAGTTTACCAACGGTCATAATCATAAATGACTTGGACACGTGGACTAATTTATTAAGTAAAGTATTTTGAAAAATGCGTCCTGATACAACGAATTTTTTGAGAGAAAACAACTGCATTACTCGAGTGAAGGAAGAATTACTCGAGTACTACTTCAGGTTCTCGAGAGGAAAACTTAAAGCTTCTCGAGAAGAAGTACTTAAGGAAACTTCAGGAAAGAAAACTACAATACTCGAGTGGAATGATGATTACTCGAGTACTTATAGTGTTACTCGAGAAGTGGATGTGAACTTCTTGAGAAAAAGACTTGGAGAGAATTCTGGGAAGAAATCTGGTTACTCGGGTACTGGAGCTTGACTTCTCGAGAAGTAGATAGTCTTATTGAGTACAGAAGCTTTACTACTTGAGTAAGATAGACACTTCACGAGAACTTACCTTCTGCCACTCGAGTCGAAGTACTCATCTACTCGAGTAATGTACTTAACTACTCGAGTATAAGACTTGGAAAAAATTCTGAGATAGAAAATTTGTTAACTCGAGAATAAGAAGATGTCTACTCGAGTAATGGGACTGGCCTCTCGAGAACTATGCTCATACTTCTCGAGAACAATTTCCCTTACTCGAAATTAAGACTTAACTTACTCGAGTACAACTAAAGGATCTACTCGAGTACTTAAGTTCTACTCGAGTGAAACACTTAGAAAAAAATTTGTTTCTTGAAAATTTTTCTTTCTTCAATGGAATCAGCAACATGTTTTTCTCCAACAGGTATAGTGCTTGAAAATGAAGTGTATCGCAATAGAGAGGCCACACATGAGTCAACACCATGGATCACATAATGAGGGATTATATTGTATGGTCCTGTGTTTGGTGACCTACTATAGACTGACATTGGTCTATACTTGGAAATTAAGTCCTGCAAACACATAACTCAAACAACACATCAAATACAACTTAATTCATCTTAGTTTAAGGGTGACTTCATACAAATCTAGGTTATTGTGGATACAATACCCAACAGTTTCTCATTTCTTCCTTTTTATAACAACGCATTAGGGTTAAGTCGTGTTGCCACGTATCACCCTAACATTTTACCGCCCATCATTACTTTAAATAGGTCTTGTTTGAGAAGACTGGGTCTAAATAAGCATTGAGTGACACTCGACGCATGCGATGAATTTGACTTTGCACATTTTCGATAGGCCGTGTTGCTGATGTATACTTATGGGATGAACCTGGTTTTCGGAAATACTTTAGCTCTCCCATACAGCTCATTTCAAACTTTCCTTGCATAAGTTTAGAAAACTTTTTGCAAAGATTGTTGTCCGTTGAGCCGAATATAATGTCATCGACATAGATTTGCACTAACAAGATCTTGCCTTTGACCTCCCTAAGAAACATTGTCTTATCTATTTTTCCTCTAGAGAACTTGTTCTCAAGAAGAAAACTAGACAGAGTCTCATACCAAGCTCGAGGAGCTTGTTTTAAGCCATATAAAGCTTTATTAAGAAAATATACATGATTGGGAAATGTAGGATTAACAAAACCTGGGGGTTGTGCGACATATACTTCCTCTTTCAGATTTCAATTGAGGAAAGCAGATTTCACGTCCATCTGATAGACAGTGAATCCTTTGTGCGAAGCATACGCCAGGAACAATCTGATTGCCTCGAGCCTTGCCACCGGTGCAAAGGTCTGGTCGAAGTCGATCCCCTCCTCCTGTCTGTAACCTTGAGCCACCAGCCTGGCCTTGTTCTTTATGATGACACCGTGTTCATCAAGTTTGTTTCTGAAGATCCACTTGGTGCCAATCACATTCGGCTTTTGTGGTCTGGGAACCAGTGTCCAGATGTTGCATCGTTCGAATTGATGCAGTTCATCTTGCATGGCCAATATCCATGCCGCATCTTTGTTTCGCCTCGTCGAACTTCTTTGGCTCAACCTGTGACAGGAAACTAAGATGCAAAATCTCGTTAATAGTACCTCTTCAAGTTCTGACACTGTCACGAGGATCTCCGATGATCTGATCTCTAGGATGATCCCTCACGTGTCGGAGCTCTAGGAGTCTGGCATCAGGAGCTCTGACATCTTCTTAAGCTTCTCCTTCTTCTAAGAGGTTTTCTCCATTCTGATCTTCAACTTCTCCAGTTGACGTTGAGGTAAAAACCTTGACGTACTTGGGAGTTACATCTTTAGCGGTCTCATCGAGACTCAGCTGTTCAAGTCTTGCACCTGCATCTTCAAGAATACCACTAGAAGAATTGCAATTAAGCAAGCTTCCTTTATCAAATATAACATTTATTGATTCCTCTACCACTAGGGTTTTCTTATTGAAAACCCTATAAGCCCGGCTATGGCTACTATAGCCCATAAATATGCCTTCGAAGCATTTTTCACAAAACTTAGTACGCGGGTACTTCCCGTTATTCAGTACATAACATCTGCAGCCAAAGATCCTAAAATAGGACATGGTTGGCTTCCTTCCTTTCAGTAGCTCATAAGGCGTCTTATGATGATTCTTGTTGATCAAGGCCCGGTTTTGTACATGACACGCCGTATTGACAGCCTCGGCCCAGAAATATTCTGGGAGAGAAGCGTCATTCAACATTGTCGTGCAGGCTTCAATGAGTGTTCTATTTCTCCTCTCCGCAACTCCATTCTGCTGAGGAGTGCGCGGGGAGGAAAACTCATGAAAGATACCAAGTTCTTCACAGAACTCTGTCATAGCACCAGACTCGAACTCTGTTCCATGGTCACTTCTAATTTTGACCACCGAGCAATTAAGTTCATTCTGAATCTGCCTGACAAAACTGGTGAAGATGTCAAACGTATCTGATTTGCGTTTTAAGAAGAACACCCAAGTAAACCGAGAGTGATCATCAACAATCACTAGCGTATAAGACTTGCCTCCCAAGCTATGAACTTGCATTGGACCAAACAAGTCCATATGCAGAAGATAAAGACATCTGGAGGAGTCTTTGTCAACGATGCCCTTAAAGGAAGCCCGAGTCTGTTTGCCCTTCTGGCATGCAGGACAGGGGCTATCTTTGAAGCACTTAATGATGGGAGCATCCCTTACTAAGTTTTTAGAAAACAGCATACTAATTGTCTTGAAATTAATATGTGCCAATCTCTTGTGCCATTGTTCACAAAGAGATGCACTGCCTGTTGCTACTAGGCATACGGGGGTAGATGAATCTAAACTAAGAAAATCTAAGCAGAAGATATTTCTGCTCCTAATGCCTGTTAATACCATCTCCGAAGAGGCACACGATATTATCAGGCGTTTATCCTTGCAGAACTTAACGTCATAACCTTTATCACATAACTGACTTACACTGATCAGGTTATGATTTAACCCTTCAACATAAGCCACGTTGGTGATAGAAATTATACCGTTGGAAATCATATCGTAAACCCTGGTGACTCCTCGATCTGATCCCCTAAAGATGACTTTGGGTCCATTCTCGACTGGAGAGTAATCATGCAGCAGGCTTCTTGTCCCGGTCATATGCCGAGAGCATCCACTGTCCAAGTACCATATGGGAGTTTTGGTGGCCTTTGGACATTCCTGCAAAACATAATTAATTTCCCTTAGGAACCCAATCGAACTTGGGTCCTAGTTTCCTCGTTAGCATGCCCCCCCTCGGATGGTTAGCTCTACGAGTGGTCTGCCTCGCATTGCCAACATGAGGAGTCTCGTTATTCCTCGGATTAAACCAGCAATCCACGGCAAAGTGACCAACTTTGCCACAGCACCATCAGTCAAATCTGTTATACTTTCTCCTAGGCACCTGCTTCACCCTTGGAACGGAAGGTTCAGCCGGGACCTCAGACCTGGAGGTGGAGGCATCATGATGACAACAGTCGCATGATTTCTTCACCTCCTGGTTTCTCAGTGTAACAGGCTTGGCCTTGGGTGCCTGCTTCCTATTATGGCCGCTAGAGAAGTGTCCATAATCCTCCATTTGAACTTCCTCATAAGGTGCCTTGAAGACACTCTCGCCAAAGTTGCGGGGGAAGGCCCACCCCTCATACCGGCTCTTGGGCTTTTCAACCGAGGGCCGGAAGAAGTGGCCATAAGTTGACTCAAAGTCCTGTTCATTGCAGGGATAGCCAGGCTTTCTGAATACAACAGGGTTGAGTGGGGACTTTCCCTTTTCTGCAGGAGAGGCCTTCTTAGTAGCCTTATTTCTCCTCTGCTTTTTGTTTCTCCTGGATGATTTACCAGGCACACCCACATGCCCCAAGCCAGCCCCCTTAGCCTGAGCAGAGAAGGTATCAACCAGTGGAAGAACAGTCTTTGGCATAGAGAAGCTTTAGACAATCTTCTTTTCTGCCGTAAGTTGTTCTTCCAACTTATTGATTTCTTCCTGTTTAAGGTCAAGGAGACTTAGAGACTCTGAGTGCTTATAGATCAGGTCCAGGTGCTCCTGTCGGAGAGAAATCAAGCTAGTGATCTCTTCCCTTAGGGAGACACCCTCGACCTTAAGGAATTTGACTTCCTTTTTCTGAGCCCTCAATCTCTCGCGGCATTCCTCGAAGGTGTTGAGCAAAAGCTCATACTTTTCGAGGAGCTCAGCTTCTCGGGCAGATGGGCTGTCCTCGAGATCATCATCAGGAGACTCATAGTCAGAGTCAGAGAGGGGGGGTACGAGCTTTTACCTTCCCAGTGAATGGGGGGCATTCTCCTTCTGAGTCAGAGCGACCCACCAGCCCGAAGTAGGCTTCCTCATCATCACTGTAGTCTTAGGAATCAGACTCACTCAGTGTCTTTGAATTTTTGGCGATGTAGCTCCTCTTCTTCTTTTTATCTCTAGAGGTCCTGTGCTCTTCTCCCTTCCCCTTCTCTCTCTTGCCTTGATGGCAGTCGGCCACGACGTGTCCTGGCTTATTGCATCCAAAATAAATGATGTCAGTATTATGATGTTTGTTCAGTTTTGATTCATACCTGTCAGAAGAATAATTCTTCTTCTAATTTCTGGAGGAGGAGCCGTCTATCTTTCTTTGATTCCTCATCTTGAGGAACTTCTTGAATTCTCGGGTGATGAGGGAGAAGTCTTCTTCAGACAACTCTGAGCCGGAGGAGCATGGCTCGGAGTCTTCCTCCTCATCCTTTTTCCCCGCACGGGATGAAGCCGCACCCTTGCCCTTCCTGGAGTGAATGGCTTTTAGGGCCACAGTCTTTTCCTTTGCTGCGACCTTCTCTACTTCTTCTTCAGCTTTCCTCGTGTTCAACTGGAGCTCATAGGACATGAGCTTCCCAAAGAGTATCTGAGGATCAGTTTCAGCTAATCTGCCAAACTCTCGGATGGTGCAGATCTTCGTGCCCCATTCCTTAGTAAGGGACCTAAGGAATTTATCATTAAGTTCACCATTAGTGAACACTCTTCCATATCCCTTGAGAGCATTGACGATCTTGAGGAAGTTCTCGAAGGTAACTCCGATCTCTTCCTTGGGCCCCTGCCTGAAGGCCTCATATTTCTGATTCAGGAGGGATCTCCGATCATCCCTCACTTCATCTGTTCCCTCCATCAGGATAATCAAGCTGTGCCAGATATCCTTGGCTGTCCTGTAGTTGCAGAAGTTCTGCATCATGGAGTCATCGACTGCGCTGATCAGTATGTTCTGTGCCTTCTTGTCAAGTCCGACCAGCACTATCTTGTCCTTGTCCATTTCAGAAAGCTTCTTTGGCACCTTTTTGGTAGGATCAATGGTGGAGGCCTTAGTGGGAATATAAGGTCCCTCCTCCACGACCATGAAGAGTCGAGGGTCGACTGCTTCCATGTAAAATCTAATCCTTTCCTTCTAGATAGGAAAGTTTAGCCTAGTGCACACTGGGATCTTGCCTGAGTACTTGAGTCCGTCCATAGTAGATATCTGCCTTCTTCTTGACACTAGTGGCAGGAACTTACTCGAGGTGTTAACCCCTTTGATGAGTAACCTCCCTCTGATACCACTAGAAAGTCAACCTAGTGCCAACTACCTTCACCTATGGGGGGGGGGGGGGGAATAGGTGTCTTGTAGCGATTTTAGTGGAATTAAAATTCTACCTGCACAAGTAAACAAAACAACACAGCACAAACAAACACTAGCAGTTATAGTGGTTCCCCGATTTGGGTACGTCCACTTTCCCCCTTCGACCTATCTCCTAACAAGGGACGACTCGGTCTCTTCACCAACTAGATTGAAATCCAATCCTCACACTAACGGAAGGAACCCTTCCAACCGAAGGAGTCACCACTCCTCCACCACGGGTTGCAACCAACCCTTACAACGAGGAACCTACGTTCCTTTACAACAAAAATAAAATGGAATGTATAAGCTATACAAACTTCTTATGGAGTGCTCGGTGTCCTTCTTCGTTCGATGACGCGTTCTTTACGAAGACGAAGAGTCCATGACCTAGCTCTCACTTAGAATGAATCTCCACGAACCGGCGACAGCAAGAAGAGCGGCGGCTTGGCGTTCGGGATCGGCGACGGCAAGAAGTGCGGCGGCTGAGCTTTAGAGATCCAACCTTCATAGCTACGCTAGCAAGGTCTACCAACGGTCACACTAGGATCGATCGTCTCGATCGATTAGGAAAGGGAAGGTATTCCCGATCAACGAACCAAGAGACAAAAGATCTCTGGATAGACACGTGAGACGCATTGCTTGGCTGAGCTTCTATCGCCGGGAGATCAGGAGGTATCCACGATCATAGGCGGCGACAATCTTCCCGAGCGACGACGGCGGCGGAAGAGAAATCTGCGATTTAGGTTACGTCGGCGGCTCGGTATTCTTTCTTGTATGTTCGTACCATTACTGTTCAAAATACCGATGTATTTATACAGTAGGTCATACAATATGACCGTTGTGGGCCCCACTATAAGAAACCCTAGCTCCGGTTTCAAAACAGCGCCTGGAACTTGGTCCAGTCCAGCGAGCACAAGAATTTTGCCCAAGGCAAATTCAGCGAGAATCAACGGTGATTCTCGACGGATTGGCGAGAATCACTTATGATTCTCGCCGAATTCTACTTGGCAGAATTCTGGCTGAAGATATAGCCAACCGGAGAGAATCGGCCAGAATCAATATTCATTCTCGACGGATCGGCGAGAATGCAAAGTCATTCTCGTCGATTCGGCGAGAATCAACTTGTGATTCTCGACGATTCTGCCTTAAGCAGAAATCAAGACGGCGTTGAGACAGCCGGCTGCACTCGGTAAGAATCAGCGAGTGATTCTCGACGATTCGGCGAGAATCACTTGTGATTCTCGTCGAATCGGCGAGAATCACTTAGTGATTCTCGACGATTTCTACTTAGACGATTTTTCGTTTTTCCACCCGTGAGCTGCTCTTTGGCCCATCCTTGCTCCTTGTCTGCTCTTGATCTTTCTCAGCCCTGTACTTGAAAGTAAGTACACTCCAATAGAGAGAGTACACGTAGGCCAACACACTGATCTGCTCAATAAGGGATTACGTTGCGCAGACCCGTGTATATTGACCCACTGCACCCTGACATCGGTGTGTACTTAGCGTGGAATAACTGCAAGCACATCTTGAAGAGAATCATCAAATACAATGTCTATTTACCTTAGCTTGTACAGGGGCTTCTTCAAATCAGGTACATTGTGGATACAATACCCAACAGGCTGCCGAGGTCGCAACACGGTAATGATGCAGTTTGAGTGATTGTGGATCGATTAACTAAGGTGTCATACTTCATCCCTACCTGGAACGACGACTCAGTTGATAAGTTGGCAAAGTTGTATGTGGATAACATTGTATGATTGTACGTTGTGCCCCATAGCATCGTTAGTGATCGTGATGGGCGTTTCACTTTAGGAGATTGGAGGCTAATTCACTAATTATTGGGTACGAAATTGCATTTTAGTACGACCTTTCATCCTCAGATGGATGGTCAAATCGAAAGGACCAACAGGATGTTGGAGGATATGCTCTGAATGTGTGCACTTGATTTTGGAAAGAGTTGGGAAGATCATCTATATATGATCGAGTTCGCCTACAACAATAGCTATCAAGCTAGTATTCCGATGGCGCCCTTTGAAGCCTTATACGGTAGGAAGTGTCGTACCCCTTTGGCTTGGGCAAAGACTGGCGAATCGAACCTGTACAAGCGAATAGAAATGGATGATGCTAACTCGACTATTCAGTTGATTCGAGAAAGATTGTTTGTGGCTCAAGATAGGCAAGCGAAGTACTACAATGCCAAGCACCGAAAAGTGGAGTTTGCGGTGGGCGATTGGGTATACCTGAAGATTAAACCCTTCAAGGGCGTGTTCAGGATACGACGTCTGAAAAAGCTGAGCCCGAGGTATTTGGATCGTTTGAAGTGGTAGAGCATGTTGGTGAGGTTGCCTATCAGTTAGAGCTTTCAACAGAACTGAGTGGTTTGCATGACGTGTTTCATGTATCGGTATTAAGGAGAGCAGTGAAAGAGCCATCTCAGTTGGTTGATACGGATCGAGTATCTGTCGATAGTGGGATAACGACGAAGGTTAGGCCTTTACGGATCAAGGATATGACGGTTAAGCAAATATGAAATAAAGCTGTCGGGATGGTCAATGTCCGATGGGACAATTGTGGCCGAGAGGAGTTGTCATGGGAGCAGGAACAAGCCATGCATACTGAATTTCCCGAGCTATTTTTGTAATATTGTTGTAACCATTTGTATGAACAATAGTATATATTTGTATAATATATAATTTTGTTTTGTGCTTAGTGAATTTCGGGACGAAATTCTTATAAGAGGGGGAGAATTGTAATGCCCCAAAAACACTATAGGTATGGGAAGTGTTTTTATGGGTTCTGGAGCCCTGGGATTTTCCTGGCTGGAGGTCACGGGCGTGTAAGGGGGGCCGACACTAGCGTGTCAAAATGTTGTGTCCTTCTCTGGACACTGGGCTATGTTGAGAGGCGAGTACTTGGCTCGGGACACGGGTATGTCGTGGTCGACAAGGCCGTGTCAATATTGACACGGCGTATCAAGACCCGTGTCCACTAAGAGTCGCGTCGGTTCCATAGGGCGGTTATGGAACACGCCCACCGACACGGGCGTGCCAATTTGGGCGATGCGGGCATGTCACCTTGGACACGGGCGTGTCTCAACCTGTGTACTGTTCTGGGTCGACGATTTCGTGTGCGAACAGGGCACACGACCGTGTGCAAAGCCGTGTTCGGCCATCTGAAATGATTTTCAGAGTTTTTTTGGGCCGTTCGTTTTTATTAAATACGATACAACGACCCTGGCTTGCCTCCTGATGGTTTATGGATGGGAATGGGGAAGTTACACCTCATTTCATCTTTGTCTTTATCTTTCTAAGGAGAAGAGAGAGGGGAGGGCAAGAGCAGGTAGGAGAGGAGGAATCTGGCCGCCGGTGGTGCTACGGTGGTCCGAATCGCATGCCGAATTCAGATTCACGGAGGCAAGAGAGTTGCGGTCCTTTCCAACCTTATACTTTTCTCCATGGCGCCAAACCGTGCTACAAGGGTAATGATTTTCCACTCGGACTTGTGAAGTCCTTCTTTCCTGCATTTACATAGGAATCCTCCACCAAAAGGTGGAACGCGAAGTGATTCCCGTGGGATCGGTGGTTCATCCCTTGCTTTGTTGCTTTAGAACCGAAAGTGAGTAGTATGGTTAGGCATTCTATTTGAAGCCCATATGGAAGTGAGTAGTACGGATTGGTGATGCTTTGTTTGCAAATCGGAGAAGACTCAGTGTTCATTGATTATTTGTATGGAGTCCCTTGGTGAATACTTGTGGCTTGGTGCAGCAGGAAGTATTGGAGAAAGTCAGGGAAAATGTGAGAGTTGATACTTGGTGTTCCACTCATGTGGTCATGAGTACCATGTTGCGTGTTGTTGGGCCGTTGTGCTGCAATTAAAAGCCTTGGTGGCGAATGGGCAAGGAGATGCTGTACCCACATCCGTCTGGTGTGACGAATGACGATGATGAGCAACGGGCAAAGAGATCTGTACCCGCGTTATGGATGTCTAACCTTGGGTGCTTAAGTTCCTATTAGGATCTCATAGCGAGAGTCTTAGGCCTGCGCACCGTAAAGAGTAGGAATGCTCATTTTGGACCGTAAGGTAGAGAGACCTGGAAACGGTGGTGGGACCCTGGATTTTTCGGTACACCAATAAGGTGCCCTGAGTTCACGGAGCTTCGGGTCGTCGTGCCGACGTTTGTGTTATGTATTGGCTAGTGCGGTTGTGCACATCCGTGGTGGATTATAGTATACATATGCTGGTTAATAAAATGCTTTGCAGAGAAGGAATTCCGCTGCCCCGTGCCAGGGGCAGGGTCGTTATAATCGGTCAGCTGAATCCTGACCGTTGCCCTATTTGCTGCCGCTTGGTGGATTGTTTCTTGTAGGTGGAGCTAGCCCAAGCGGGAAATAGCGGGCTGAAGTCCTGGTTGCACTGCTGCCCTTGAAGGCTTTACTTTGCTTTACTCTTGTTCATGTATACCCAGCATGCATGCCAATGTTTGTAAACTACACTCCTGTTAAGAGAAACTTGTAAGGCCATAAGGCCATGTACCTTGTCTATTGGTTGTATTCATTCCTAATTGTTAGTAGTGGACATTTCTTTTATTGTACTTGAGTTCAAAGTTTCCAACCTTGAAGCTTTCGCTAGAATGCTCTGTGTTAGGAATCGTTGGCAGTTTTGATATTATATAGTAACCTCTCCACCTGTTTGTGGAATATGGTGTGGGGCCCCGACCGGACCTTCTACTATATCCCATGAAACGGGTAGGGATGTTACACTTAGATCTAAATTGGATTACTTGTAATCTTTATTGTATAAATTTCTTTTTACATTTGCAGGAGGTTTTTCCCTCCAAGTAGTAGATCCATTTTTGGATCGAGTTGTAGATCCGTGTGTGGATCGAGTTGTAGGAGAGTTTGTTCTCTGAGTGGTAGGAGCATTGTCTCTGAGGTATAGGAGTTGAGGCTCCGAGGTGTAAGATTTGTTTAAATCTGAGAAAGGTGAAGTAGACGAATCTAGCCTTTTGTGGTAGATAGGCGAGGTGGGACAGTGGACATACCCAACTCAGGGAACCACTATAGATCTCTGTGTTCTGTCTGCTTTATTTTTAAGTCATTTTTATTTCGCAAAAAGACATAGACCTCACCTATTCACCCCCTCTAGGCGATTTAGGTAGATACAAGATACTTTCAATTGGTATCAGAGAGGTGTTGTTCGGCATAAAGTTAACACCTTGAACAAGATCTCCTATGTAGTGTCAATAGATTCCGCTCGACTGCAATGGACAAAAGCAAGGATATATCTTCTATGAAGTTTCTTGTGTGCACAAAAGAGAACTTTACCATGTGGAAAGAAAGAGTCAGATTCTTCATGAAAGCAGCAGATCCCAAGATATTCTAGATTGTGGAAGAAGGGCCTCACATTCCTACGCAAGCCTCTACTCTGAATCCTATAGTAATGATTTCAAAGGAAATGATGGACTTTACCAAGGATGAAATTACCCTAGTCTCCTTGGAGAAAAAACCCAAAAATGGAAACAGAACTTTTGATAGCTATCATCGAGCGACAGTGGGTATCGCTGGCGATAGCAATAGAACTCGATGCACTTTACGCTTTCAAGCATTGAGTAAACTTGAAGAATCGTTGAGTACGAGACTATTGCATGGCGATAGTGGGTATCACGTGGCGATACCACTCAACGTACTCAATGCTTTCAACAAAGCGTTGAGTAGACTCAACGCACATGATGACTTCGACAAATCGTCGAGTGAGCTATTGAGTGGCGACAGTGGGTATCGCTGGGCAATACCTCCACGTATGGCTTGACACGTGTCAGATGGCCGGAAGGTGGCCGATGAGCGGTGGTTGACTAGGGTCAAAGCGGCTGTTGGCGCTATCGCCAAGCGACTGTTGATATCGTGCGACAATATTGTTTTTGTTTGAATATTCAACTAAAATCGTGGCCTTTGCGTCCTTTTTATGAAATGATAATGTGGCTGGGATGAATCCCAAGACGACTTAAGCAAAGGAGTAGGGAAAAGAGAAGTCATTTCTCTTCTTATTCCTCTCTCTCCTCCTTTCATTGCCATCTTGAGAGAAAAGAGCTAAGGAAGAAGGCTGAGGCTGAGGCTGAGCTTGGAAAGCTTGGTGAAGGAGATCCAGTGGACGAAATCAAAATCCAAGGCTAGATCCGCGAAGAGGAAAGTGAGGTGCTCCCTTCCAATCGGATTGAAAGCTTCTCCATGGCTTCGAAATGGATTACGAGGGTAACGATTTTCTCCTTGGATAAGTGAAGTCCTTAACTTTCATACGTGCATGGAACCCATCACCAAAAGGTGAAGAAAGGGTGGTTTCCAGCGGGTCGATCGTTGTGATCCTTGATTAAGTTTGTATATAGATCCAAAAATTTGTAGTACGGAATAGGCATGCTGTGTGAAGCCTATCCAGACAGGTTGGTCTGGATTGGTGATGTTTTATTTTGTGTGTCGGAGAAGACTCCGCATATAAATGAGTAGTTTACGAGGTCTGTGAGTTATGCCTATGAAATGGGAGTAGCAGGAAGAACTAGAGATGCTCTCCAGAAAAATAACCAAGAACTTCCACGGTTTGGAAAACTGTTGGATATCGTCGGGCGACAGTGAGTATCGCCGGCGATAGCTCCCAGTGAGCTATATTTGTGAGGCATGTCTCAGGGCGACCTGGGGGCCATTATATGAAAAGCTGAGAGCCTTTAGTGCCCAGTTATGGTGGCCATGAGTGCTAGCCTATTTTGGCGCGAAGTCTATTTTGCGAAGACCGTTGCGGTAGAATGTGAGTTGAGCCATGGAGGACAACTATTAGGGCCGTGAGAGCCGTGAGAGCCGTAATGAAGCTGTGAGCCTGTAGTGCCCAGATCTAAAGGCCTGTGAGCCGAACAGGAAAGGAGAAGTCCACCCTCATCTTGTCGATTATCCTTGATTGCTCTAGCTATCGGAAGTGGCATGGCGATCTGAGCAATGGGAAGTGACTGAACTATACCTGCATTATGTCAATCCTCTAGATTGCCTAAAGTAGCTGGCAGTCGTCGGTGGTATAATGAGAGTCTTAGGCCTAGGGCCGAAAAGACTTGAATGCTCAAGAATGAACCGTTAAGTCTTGGACCTCTGAACGGGATGTGGTATCTGGGAAGTCCGGTGCACCGAGAATGTGCCCTGAGTGCACGGGACGTGTGGCCGTTGAGCCTACATCTGTGGCGAATAGTGCTTGAATGCACATTATTGTTTCCACTATATATTTATCTACTGCTATTACAAGAAAGGAGAATCGCTACCCTGAGTAAGGGGTGGGGTCATTATAAATGGGTCGGCAATTGCTGACTGCTACTTTGTTTGTCATGTTTTGGTGGGCCGTGAAATGCAGGTGCTAGACAGCCAAGTGGAAAGTAGCGGGCTGAAGCCTTTGAGCTGCGATTGGCTGGACCTCGAAGGCCCTAAGGCAAACTTTTACTGTTTTCATATATGGCCGGCCTGCGTGTCGATGTTTGTAAACCATGCTTGTAAAGTATAACTGTAAGGCCTTAAGGCCGTAACTTTTTGTGTGTTTTGTAAAGACATTCGTATGTTATATTTTAGTGGACATTATTGTTACTTGAGTTCAAATGTAACCCATAAAGCTTCCGTTGGAATGCTCTGAGTTAGGATTCGTTTGGTATTTTGATATTAACCTGTAATCCCACTACCTGTCTATAGAATAAGGCGAGGGGGCCTGGCCGGACCCTCTATTATATTTCATGTGACGGATAGAGGTAATATAATTTGGTATCAACTTATCTTGGTCTTCCTTCTGTGAATTTGTAGTCAAATTCTTTTGAGGGGTGGCGAGCACGTGTATGTGCTTACCTTATAACAAAATGAACTCAAGAATGTCCACTTAGGAATAAAAATACACATGTTTGAGGGACTTGCGCATTCCTATAATTTCTTTTGGCAATATTCTTAGTTGCTTAATTGTGTTTCATATTATAGGCGACTAGAAGTGATGCGGGGCAGCAATAACCCCAGCGCTTGGTGGAGAGTGATGCACCAAATGAGGTGCCAACAACTCCTCCTTTTACAGAAACTATACGGCTGGTTGCTAAAGTCATGTTCGCATTAATCAATGCGCAACCAGGAGGTAAAAGACAACCTCCTACCCCTACGGTTGTCTAGGAGCTGATTAGCGTAGTTGAGCATGTAGCGGTGAGACATGTGGATATTGATCCAGTGGACGCAAGGCGAGCGATGGAGATGCAATTGAAACACGTTAGGAGTTTCAATCCTCCTATGTTTGCGGGTAGTGGAACCCCGACACATGCTGAAGATTGGCTCTCGAGATTAAAGAGAATCCTGATGGCGACTGAAACAGAGGAGTGGAAGAAAGACACAGTAGCTACCTTCTTGTTAGAGGGCGAGGCGAGGCTATGGTGGGATTAGTTAGAACTGCACCATTTTGCTGGTTGGAAGATAGTCCGGATCTCAATGGAGGAGTTCTCGAGATATTTTCTGGCAAGATATACACCATCAACAAAGCGGATTGCGATGGAGAGCCAATTTCAAAGGCTAACTCAAGACAAAAGGTCCATGGATGACTACTTGCATGAGTTTACGAGATTGGGAAGGTATGCTGGCTTTACATTTGTAGACAAAGAACAAAAAACAAATCGGTTCTATGAAGGGCTGAGAGATGAACTATGGTTACTTCTTTCAGGACCGATGGCATAGGGTTTTCTTACCCTGGTCAATACGGCCCATTCCCTCGAACTAGATAAGAAGTGCATGCAGCGTAAGAATGATCTGGCAGTGAAGAAGTCAGATTTCAAAGTGCCACATTCCTCAAAGTCTGAGCACCAAAAGAGGTGGAAGTCAAAGGCTAAGTCTTCGGGACCTGCTGCTTCTTTGAGCAAGCCTAAATTGATGATAGGAAAAAGTCCACTCACATGTTATACATGCGGTAAGGTGGGACATATGGCTCGATATTGTTGGAGTGGCCCTCCAAAAGGGAAGAAAAAGACGGGTGCGTCTTATGCTGAAAAGGAAAGACAGTGGTGGCTTCAACATCATCCCAAGCCCAACCTTGAGTCTATAATCTTGGACAGTAGGAGGCCATAAAACAAAGTGATGTCGTAACATGTATGAGTTAAGAAACAATTTATACTACTTTCCATACTTAGGGCCTTATGCGTTACTTGTGTATGATGTTTTTGTTTTAGGCTTTGTCCTTATTCGGGACTATCCAGCGAGAGCACTCTTTGATACAGGTGCTTCACATTCATTTCTATCTGAGGACTTCGTATCGTGGATCGAAGTGCCTATACTTATAGCGACAGATAGAGTAAAGGTGTTATTACCTAACAGATGCGTAATGCGTGCGGATAGGTCTTATCGTGTGGAGGTGCGGAGTGTCCTTACAAGAAGAAGGAAGGTGCCAAGAGGGAAAAGAAGAGATCCTTCAGAGGTAAGAGGAAGGAAGAGAAAAACATCATCACCAAGAAGTCAAAGATACTTAGTGACAGTGAATCAGGTGAGTCAAGCTCATAAAATGAAGAAGCCTACTTCAAGCTCATGGATCAATCAGATGAGGAGGTGGACGACTCCCAATTCCACGAGAAGGTAAACTCTCAAACTATCCTCTCTGAATCGGAAACTTCCTCTAATTGTGATGAAGAATACTCTTTTGAGTAAGACGAATCTGACTTGATGGCTTAGCATCAAGAACTTTTAAAATCTTTTGACAAATGCCACAAGGTGGTCAAAAAACAATTAAAAGAGATTGCATCTCTTAATGCAAGAGGAATTGAAATGCTCTGCTGAACTGTTAATTCAGTAGGAGAAATAATTAGATGAGCTGGAAGAAAAAGATCTTGGTGGAAAGGAAGCTGGTTGAAAGTAACTCAAAACCAAAGACCATTCTTCCCCTCATTGATGAGTTTTTACACCCCTAAGAAGGGTAGTGGTCTTGGATACATAGCTGGAAAGGTAAGGCTACTAAGAAAGCTAGTACTAAAGACAAAGGGAAGGCACCACAGGGTCAATCTTCATTTAAGAAGGTAATCTTTCTGACAAATAAACTTGACCATAAGTCGTCCTTCGGTCACTTTGTTAGGCCTATTTACAAGGAGCCAAAAAGGCACTACCAAGGATAGACCCATCCATGAGACTTTGGTGCTAGTGTTTTCAAAGCACCTTATGAAGAGATTACTCTTAAAAACTATGGTCCTTACATTCATGGACCAAGTTGTAAGAAGGCTCTAAAAGCTAACCCTATTATTCCCAAGGCCAAGGAAACTATGAAGCCTTGTGTATGCTGCAACTACGAGGCTTCCACTTCCAAGCCAGTTGCCCCTACTAGACCTCCTGCTCAAAAGGTAAAGCAGGTGTATAAGAGAAGGTATAACAGATTTGTCTGTTTGTGTATAAGTGAATTGAATCCTCCCAGAAGTGAAGTTCACTCCTTGCAATAGGAATTGAAATGCTCTGCCTAACTATTAATTCTGTAGAAGAAATAATTAGATGAGCTGGAAGAAAAATCTCTTGGTGGAAAGGAAGCTGGTTAAAAGCTACTCAAAACAAAAGACCATTCTTCCCCTCATTGATGAGTTTTCCACCCCTAAGAAGGGTAGTGGTCTTGGTCACATAACTGTAAAGGTAAGTATACTAAGAAAGCTAGTACTAAAGACAAAGGGAAGGCACCACAGGGTCAATCTTCATTTAAGAAGATAATCATCCTAACAAATAAATTTGACCATGAGTCGTCCTTCGGTGACTTTGTTAGGCCTATTTACAAGGAGCCAAAAAGGCACTACCAAGGATGGACCCGTCCATGATACTTTGGTGCTAGTGTTTTCAAAGCACCTTATGAAGAGATTACTCTTAAAAACTTTAGTCCTTACGTTCATGGACCAAGTTGTAAGAAGGCTCCAAAAGCCAACCCTTTTATTCCCAAGGCCAAGGAAACTATGAAGCCTTGTGTATGCTGCAACTACGAGTCTTCCACTTCCAAGGCAGTTGCCCCTACTAGACCTCCCGCTTAAAAGGTAAAGCAGGTGTATAAGAGAAGGTACAACAGATTTGTCTGTTGGTGTTGCGGGAAGAGTGGTCACTTCGCCATAGATTGCTGGTTTCATCTGGCAAAGCTTGAAACTCCACGAGTTAACAGCATGAGGCCGACCACTCGCAACGTTAATGTTCTAAGTGGTGTTAGAATAACAAGGAACCAAGGTCCCAAGTCTATTTAGTTCCTAAGGTAAAATGATTTATGTTTGCAGGTATGTCCAAAGGCCAACAAAATGCCAATCTTGTATTTGGACAATGTATGCTCTCGGCATATGACCGGGACTAGAAGCTTACTGCGAGAATTTACCCCAGTTGAAGACGGGCAAAAGTTATCTTTGGAGGGTTTGATAGGGGAATAACTAAAGGCTACTGTATGATTTCCAACGACATAGTCTCATTCACAGACATGGCTTATGTTGAGGGAATACAACATAATCTGATAAGTATAAGTCAATTATGTGACAAAGGCTATATCATTGATTTCTATAAGGACAAGTGTCTAAGAAAATCGTCTGCTAACTTGAAGGCAATCTTAACAAGCACTCAACGTAGAAATATTTTCTGCTTAAAATTTTTAGCAAAAGATAGTGCGTCTCTTTGTGACTAATGACATAAGAGATTAGCATATATTAATTTCAAAACTATAAATATGCTATTTTCTCACAACTTAGCGCATGATGCTCCCATATTTATGTGCCTTAAAGAGAGTCCATGTCACGCATGCCAGAAGTGTAAGTAGATAAGGGTTACCTTTAAGGGTATTTCTGACAAATATTCCTATAGAAGTTAGTATTTACTTCATATGGACTTATTCGGTCCTTTGACAATTCACAGTTTAGGAGGTAAAGTTTATACGTTGGTTATTATACAACCCAAGATTCGCTGAGGTGGAACTTTGATTCCCAAAGGACCAGGGGTGGGCTAGCTTTTGGTTTGAGGTCGGGTCAACTAGCAGATGGGCGAGATGGTTTCCGCCCATGGCAGGCGAGAGGGTTCCCTCCTAGGGCATGCGAGAGAGCTTGCGCCTGGGTTGGCGGGATCCCCTTAAGGTTGGTATGGGGCAGGAAAAATCTTACAGAGCGGAGGAAGGGATCCCGCCCAGTGCGGTCCAAGGGTAAAATTACCAGATTGTCCTTGGGTAAAATTACCAGATTGCCCTCGGGTAAAATTACCAAAATACCCTCGGGTGTGCAGTTAGCCTTTTGCAAGGCAGAATTACGCTATTGGCAGACTTTATACTGAAAATCTATAAATATGACCCACATGGTTCCTCAGAAGGCAAGCTTCCAGACTTTCTCAAATCAGTTTAGTGCTTTCTGAGGTGCTCCCAGCCCAGTAATTGGCTAAGGAGGGGAAGCGCTCAGAGATCTTCCCGGTTAGAGGAGGGACCTCCAAGCTGAGGCTTAGGGTCAGTTCTCAATTCTTCATTGCTAGTCAGTGGTCGGGGGTTGGGAGAAATAGGTGTTGACTACACCCCAAGGTCCGAACTTTTGTTGAGGCTAGTTTTTTGGCTTCAACAGTTAATGTTGAAGACTACTCCCGTTTTACTTGGGTGTTCTTTCTAAAACACAAGGCAGACACCTTTGAAACTTTCACGAATTTTATTAGGAAAATTCAGAACAAATTAAATTGCTCTGTAGTAAAAATCAGAAGTGATCACGGAATAGAATTTGAGTCCGGTTCCATGAAAAAATTCTACAGAAGTTAAGGTATCTTTCATAAGTTTTCCTCTCTACATACTCTGCAACAAAATGGAGTTGCTGAGAGAAGTAATAGAACCCTAATTGAAGCATGTACAACTATGTTGAATGACGCTTCACTACCAGAGTACTTCTGGGCTGAATCAGTCAACACAGCTTGCCATGTGCAAAACTGGGCATTAATCAACAAAAGATATCGTATGACTCCCTATGAACTGTTGAAAGGCAAAAAACTGATTGTGTCATACTTTAGGATCTTTGGCAGTAAATGCTTTGAACATAACAATAAGTAGTATTACTGCATTAAGTTTAGTGAAAAATGTTTTGAAGGTATTTTTATAGGTTATAGTAGTCACAATAAGGCATATGGAGTTTTTAATAAGAAAACCCTGGTGATAGAAGTGTCTATCAATGTTGTATTTGATGAAACAAACATGCTTCATAGAGGCTCATCTAGTGTTGTTGGTGTAGATGCAGGTTCCAGGTTAAAGAATCTATTCTTGGAAGAAGCGGACAAGGAAGATGTTCTAAGCTCAATCAAGGTCGTCGATCCAAGTATGGTGGATGAAGAATGACTAGATGAAGAAATACCTCAACCTGTAGGATATGTTATAGACGTGGCAGAACCTACTGGTGGGAGAGGAAGAAATATTGCGTTCAGACACCTGAGAGATCACTCGGTTGATCTGACATTGGAGAGTCAGGCGACAGTGTCAGAACTGGAAGTGGTACTGCTAATGAAATTCTACATCTTAGTTTTATGTCTTAGGTTGAGCCACAGAAGTTTGAAGAAGAAAACACGTATACTTCTTGGATAATGGCCATGCAAGTGGAGCTCAATCAGTTTAAAAGATGCCAAGTCTGGGAGTTGGTGCCCAGGCCCAAAGGACAGAACGTGATTGGTACCAAATGGGTATTCAAAAAAGAGCTGGATGAGAATGGAATCATTATAAAGAACAAAGACAGGCTTGTAGCTCAAGAATACAGACAAGAAAAGGGGATCGACTTCAATCAGACCTTTGCTCTAGTGACCAGACTTGAAGCGATCAGGTTGTTTCTTGCGTATGCTACTCACAAAGTCTTCAAAGTCTATCAAATGTATATGAAGTCCGCATTTCTAAATGTAGATCTGAAAGAGGAAGTAGACTAAGCACAACCCATAGGTTTTGTCAACTCTACTTTCCCTGACTATGTTTATTTTCTTAATAAAGCTCTTTATTGCTTAAAGCAAGCTCCCCGAACATGGTATGAGGCACTGTCTAGATTTCTTCTTGAGAACAAGTTAACAAAAGGAAAGATAGACAAGACATTATTTCTTAGGGAAGTAAAAGGCAAAATTTTGTTTGTGCAAATCTATGTCAACGACATTATCTTCGGCTCTACGAAAGACAACCTTTGCAAAAAGTTCTCCAAACATATGCAAGGGATGTTTGAAATGAACAGTATGGGAGAGCTGAAGTATTTCTTAAAATTTCAGGTGAAACAATCTGAAGATGGAATTTTCATCTCTCAGGCAAAGTTCACCAAAGAGTTACTTAAGAAATTCGGAATGGAGAACTCAACCTCAATAAGGAATCTAATGGGTTCAACTATGTCTCTGGACACGGATGAGAAAGGGAAACCTTTTGATGAAACCAAGTACAAAAGCATAATTTGATCCTTGCTCTATCTTACTACCAATAGACCCAACATAATATTCTCAACATGTGTGTGCGTTAGATTTCAGGTGTACTCTAAGTAATCTCATTACATTGCTGCAAAGCGAATTTTAAGATACGTTAAGGGTACACCAAATCTTAGCTTATGGTACCCAAGAAGTAATGATGTCGAGTTAATTGGTTTTTCAGATGCAGATTTTGCAGGTACTTGGTATGATAGGAAAAGCACTTCCGGGATGTGCCAATTCCTCGGAAGAAGGATTATCTCATGGAGAACCAAGAAGTAGAATTGTGTGGCAACCTCCACTGCCAAGTTAGAGTACATCTCTGCTGGTAATTGTTGCGTACAACTCCTTTGGATCAGGAATCAACTTAAGGATTACAACCTGAAGTTCAAGGAGATTCCGATGCTTTGCAACTACTCCAGTGCAATAATGATTGCAAATAATCGTATCTCTCACAGCCGGACAAAGCACATCGAAGTAAGATATCACTTCATCCTGGAGAATGTGGAGAATAAGTATATAGCTCTCAACTATGTCCCGATGAATAAGCAAGTCGCAGATATATTCACGAAGCCACGTGATGAGGCCAAGTTCTCATTTTTCAAAACAAAACTGGGTATGCTAAACATGGACTCGTGAAGATGGCTAAGGAGACAAGAATTCACTCGAAAGTACTTCACAAAGAAAAAAATTGTCCAAGGAAAATTAATCGAATATCACTCATCAAAACTCAACGATTCATCAAAATGCATCTAGTTCTCACGATAACACTCGGCGAATCTGGCTCTATTTTTGGCGAAACTCGCTGAATTGGACTTAGGTAAAAATTCTTTTTATATTGGATCCGAAGAGACGCCAATTTTCACGTACGCATGTTTCCCTCTTAACACTTTAAATCTATATACATATATAAATAGTTACAGGGGAAAACAGTATCCATTTCATCAAAAGGAAGCCGTCCCGACTCCGCTAATTTCCTCCCGACGATTCGACTGCCGCGAACAGGTCATCTTTCCAGCACCAACGTCTTGCAAAGTTTCCAGTCGATTCATTCTACACGAGCCATTCCAGCAAGTTTGACAGTTAAATCAGAGCTTCCAGTCGGCCAGAGATCTTCCCTAACTGTTCGGTTCAGTTTAGGCTTTCACAGTTCTTCCACTATTCGATTTCTTCTCTGTTATCTATGGCTCCTCTAAGCATAAGTGGCTTGCTAGGTGGTGGAGAACTGGTTCGTACATGGTTTGCTTTAGCCTTAGATGAATTCCGTAACATGATATTAATGTTAGAAAAAGCCAGCCTCTCTTTTTTCCTCGAACACCCCTGCAAGGTTTTGGATAAAAATGTCCTTGAATTCTTTCAGAATGCAAAGCTTCGACATGAAGATACTGTGATCAAGAGAAGAGTTCGTTAGATGAAAGTTAAGGTGAAGGCCTCTCTCCTCACCCGGCTCTTGCAGCTTCTAGCTTGTGACAAAGCCGATCACCTCGAAGAGGAGGACTTTACAAGAGCTATGATGTTCCGTGTACTGCCTAGAGGTACCTAAGCTGTTAAGAGAAAAGGCATGACCGAGGAAGACAAGCTTTTGTCAAACATCATTGGCAAAGTACTACTATGCAAGACTAGATCCCACGATTACCTATCATCAGAAATGTTCAAGATTATTGTGGCCATCATCTGTCGAAAGAGAATGGATTGGGGTGCTATGCTGTTTGCCAAGATCAAAGATAGTCTCTGCTCTCCCAACTTTGGAAGGATTCTAAGTTTGTATCTGAAATAGATGGATAGAAACACGTTTGACATGTCCATAGGTGTACCTATCCACCACCTAAAGGAAAATGACTCATCCATCTTCTCAAGGTGGGATAGGAGAATCCAGAGGCTAGCGGGAGACAGAGACCTGCTTGAGGTAGAGGAAGTACCTGAGGAAAGGATTCCTACTTCCACCCCCAGTGAAATTACTGAGAGATTGAGTGTAGGAGTTGAGGGGGAGTCTGAGACACAAGTAGACACTGAGATAGTGCTCTTGAGTGTTCCTAGTATTGTAGAGACATATGTTGTAGCTAGTTCTGAGTCAGAGGCACCAGCTCCAGCTACAGAGATTCTGAAAGTCTTTTGTGTCGTCTAAATCCACCTATGGGGGGGGGGGGAATAGGTGTCGTGTAGTCTTTTGCGGAATTAAATTTACCTGCACAAATTAACAAACACAGCATAGAAAATACACAAAGAATTATAGTGGTTCCCCGATTTGGGTACGTCCACTTTCCCCCCTTCGACCTATCTCCCACCAAGGGACGTCTCGGTCACTTCTCCAAACGGATTGAAATCCAATCCTCACACTATGGAAGGAACCCTTCAAACAAATGAGTCACAACTCCACAACCACGGGTTGCACCCAACCCTTACAACAAGGAATGAAAATTCCTTTACAACAAAACAAAATTGAATGTAAAAGAAAATACAAACAAAGCTTTTGGAGATTCCGATGTCCTTCTTCGTTCGTTGAAGCTTTCTTGAAAGTTACGAAGAGTTCACAACCGGATTTATCTCTTGGAGAGGATCTTGTCAAGATCAGCGGTGGCAAGTGATTGCGGCGACAATACTTTGTAGATCCAAACTTCTTGACGAAGCAAGCAAGGTTTACGAACGATCTCAGTCGGATCAATCGTATCCACCGATTCGGAATGAAGAACTAGTCTTGTTCAACGAATCGAGAGACAAGAGATCTCAAGAGAGATGCGTGAGACGCTCGGCTTGCCTCGGTACTGTCGTCGAAAGATCAAAGATGATCGAAGATTAGCGGCGACGACGAACTGCGAGCGACTACAGGAGATCGATGCTTTCCGCGATCCGCTAGGTCACGCTCGACATCTTTTTGATTTCCGAGAATATCTCCGTTTAGAAGTTAAAAATATGCGAGTATAAATACTAGAGGCCAGCCCAAAAGTCTGTTGTGGGACCCACAAGGAGAAACCCTAGCCCCGGCCGAAACAGCGCACGACCAGTCGGTTCGGTCCAGCGAACGAGGAAATTTGCCTAAGGCAAAATCGGCGGGAATCGTTAGTGATTCCCGTCGATGTCAGCGGGAATCACTCACTATTCCCGTCGATTCTGCCTTGACTGAATTCCTGTTGGAAAACTGTCAGCCGGAATGAGTCGGCGGGAAGGGCTGACTGACTCACGTCGAATCGGCGGGAATCACTAACGATTTCCGTCGAAGTCGGCGGGAATCACAAGTGACTCCCGTCGAAGTCGGCGGGAATGACTTAGTGATTCCCGTCGATTTTGGCTTAGAAGATTTTTCTCTTCCTTCCTTTGAAGACTTGGTCTTTGACCCATCTTTGCTCCTTCTTCTTCTCTTGATCTACCTTGACCCTGTACTTCAAAATAAGTACACTCTAATAGAGAGAGCACACGTGAATCAACACAGTGATCTACGCAACGAGGGATTACGTTGCGCAGACCCGTGTATATTGACCCACTGTACCCTGACATTGGCGTGTACTTAGCATAGAATAGCTGCAAGCACAACTTGATATAAGATCGTCAAATACATTTTCAATTCACCTTAGCTTGTGCAGGGGCTTCTTCAAATCAGGTCAATTGTGGATGCAATACCCAACAATCTCCCCCTATTTGAAGAAGCCTAAACCCTACAAGCTAAGGTGAATAGAACTGATGGGAATGAAATTCATAGATTGAAAATTTAGTTGAGAGTGAAATTCATTACCATTTTCCTGAGAGCATACTTAACATTGGCAGACACCTTAGCCTTAGCTGAGAGGGTAATCTCCCCCTTTTCGGCTTCTGCAAATCTGGGACTTTACTTGGAGCATAATACTCCCCCTTAGTTCTTGCATTCGTGCCCGATATTGAGTTCCTCGCTGATGCTCCCCCTTGATCCAAGAGCCTTGAGCCCTTCAGTCTTCAATCTTCATAGTTCAGCATGTCGAGTTCAGTTTTTAAGAGACTGAAATTGGCCTCGTCTAGGGGCTTTGTGAAGATATCTGCAATCTACTTATCCGTGGGGACATAGCAGAGAGAAATATCTTTGTTTTCCACATGCTCCCGAATGAAGTGGTAGTGCACTTCAATATGCTTTGTTCAGCTATGCGACACAGGATTGTTCACAATTACTATAGCGCTCGAGGAGTCGCAATACATAGGAACTTCTCTGAACTGCAAGTCATAATCTTCGAGTTGATTTCTGATCCATAGAAGTTGTGTGCAACAGCTACCTGCTGAGATGTACTCAGATTCAGCCGTGGAGGTTGCGACACAGTTCTGCTTTTTCTTGTTCCATGAAATAAGCCTTCTTCAAAGGAATTGGCACGTCCCGGAAGTGCTTTTCCTATCATCTCTGCTTCCTGCAAAATCAGCATCTAAAAAGCCTATCAGCTCGACATCATTGTTTCTTGGGTACCACAAGACAAGATTTTGTGTACCTTTAAGGTATCTAAGAATTCGCTTTGCAGCGACATAATGAGATTCCTTAGTATTCACCTGATATCTGGCACAAATGCATGTGGAAAACATAATATCCGGTCTACTAGCAGTAAGGTAGAGCAGGGATCCAATTATGCTTCTGTATTTGGTTTCATCAAAAGGTTTCTCTTTCTCATCCTTGTCTAGAGACACAGTGGATCCCATTGGAGTCCTCATAGAGGTTGCATTCTCCATTTCGAATTTATTGAGGAGTTCATTTGTGAACTTTGTCTGAGAAATGAAAATTCCATCCTCAGACTGTTTCACTTGAAGTCCCAAGAAGTACTTCAGCTTACCCATGCTGCTCATTTCAAACTTTCCTTGCATAAGTTTATAAAACTTCTTGCACAGGTTGTTGTCCGTTGAGCCGAATATTATGTCATCGACATAGATTTGCACCAGCAAAATCTTGTCTTTGACTTCCCTAAGAAACAATGTCTTATCTATTTTTCCTCTCGAGAACTTGTCCTCAAGAAGAAAACTAGACAGAGTCTCACACCAAGCTCGAGGAGCTTGTTTTAAGCCATATAATGCTGGGATTATTAGGATGATCATTCAGATCAATGATTCGAAGTACGAGGGATGTCATGTCATGAAGGACTCCGTAATAAGCATTATATCTTTTCCCATATTCCTTGTTCTAGTGCAAGCCTGGAACATCTCTTGTCTAGGTCCCATCATGTTCATGGGTACCTAAACTATCCTGCAAAAAAAAAGAATTACCTTACCTTAGGAACCCAATAGGTATTGGGTCCTAGGTTCTTGTCAACATAAAATACAGCATGCCTTCCCATAGGATTTCTGACAGGACGGCTGTCTCTTGCCAAAGGATATGGACATACCCTTGCCCTTGGCACAGAAGGATTGTGCCAACAATCTATGGCAAAGTGACCCACTCTGCCACAACACCAATACTCATGAATATTATACCTCCTTTTCTGACCAGATCTATTAATGGAGTTAGTCATGACCCTAGGTCTGAAAGAGGCAAAGCTGGAACTACTCTCAGATTTACCCTTTCCACCGAGACTCGAGGGGGGTCTGATGGTGAACATGTGGTGAGTATCATGAGGCCTGGGGGATGGTGCTTTCTTTTCAGCCACCACACATCCGGGGGGCCCAGTGATGCTTGCTATATGTTTGCCAACTCCATCTTCCTTTGTCCTAGGGCGGGAAGAAGTTTTGCGAGAGCTGGTTTCAGCAATGTCATGAAGTGAGGGGGCTGAGGCCGTAAATACAAACAGTTCATGATGAGCCATGTGTATTTTCTCATGGATAGCCATAACAGCACTTGCACTATGGGTATTTCCACATGAGGGTCGATCATTCTTGCAGTGACCATAGTTGTTTTTATGGTCATACCTGAAGGAATGATGAGTGCCCCTCCTACTCGGTGTGGGGGATCTGTAAACAGTTTCCCCATTTCTCCACGATTTTATAATTCACGAGATCCACCCGTTTTATCCCTTTCTCTTAATAGCATCTATCTTGGAAAAATTAGATACTATCCTCTTCTCGGTCTCTAGATGAAACTCTAGATCCGAGATCTTTGAGTCCTTCATCTTGATGGATTCCAATTGGAGGTCCATCATGGTCCTCAGCTGAGCAATCTCATTAGCTTGTTCCTCAACAAGCAAGTTGCTCTTCTGAAGGGCTCTACAAAGGGAATCAAGAGTTTCAATCTTTTGATTGAAGTTGTCAATTTCCCTTGCATCAAAAGATGGACAAACCTCTGAACTTCTCCTGTCTTCAGGAGATACAAGAGGAAAGGAGCAAGAAGAGGAAGATACCTGATCCTGATTGTGCTGATCAGGGTTAGAGTTATGGTCTGCAGATATTGATGTTTCAGCTTCATCACAACTGCATTCCTCAATCACTTCTTCAGTCTCTGATAGAGAAATGGGAGCCCTGATATTAATAGGTTGTTCTCGACTTTCATCTTCAGAGATGAGAACCCCCAAATATGCTTCATCTTCTTGCTGGCATTCATTCTAGGCAGTCTTCTTTCCCTCCATGAGGTCAGAGATTGTTTCCCACATGGACTTTGCAGTCTTACACTTATCCAATCTTGTAAGAGATGATCCTTACCAAATATCAGAGATGATCTGTCGTACCAGCTTGTCCAAGTTGACTAGTGAGAGCTCAGTTTAAGACATCTCCGCGGGACTTTTAGGGATTTTGATATCTTCTCCAGAGTCAGAAGCCTTCATGGGAATGAAGGGACCCTCTTCCACAATGAATAAAGCACGGGGGTCAATGGATTCAAGATGAAACTAAACTCTCATTTTCCAGATGGGGTAATATTCTTTTGTGCAGGCAGGCAGTCTCAGGGGAGAGACATCAGCACATAGCTCCAAGCTTGAGTCTTTTTTTCTTCTTGACACTAGATACAAGATCTTACCCAAGGTGTTAACCTTATTGATGAGCAACCTCGCTCTGATACCACTTGAAAGTCTCTAGTGTCGACTAAATCCACCTATGGGGGGGGGGGGAATAGGTGTCGTGTAGTCTTTTGTGGAATTAAATTTACCTGCACAAATTAACAAACACAGCACAGAAAATACACAAAGAATTATAGTGGTTCCCCGATTTGGGTACGTCCACTTTCCCCCCTTTGACCTATCTCCCACCAAGGGACGACTCTGTCACTTCTCCAAACGGATTGAAATCCAATCCTCACACTACTGAAGGAACCCTTCCAACAAACGAGTCACAACTCCACCACCACGGGTTGCACCCAACCCTTACAACAAGGAATGAAAATTCCTTTACAACAAAACAAAATTGAATGTAAAAGAAAATACAAACAAAGCTTTTGAAGATTCCGATGTCCTTCTTCATTCGTTGAAGCTTTCTTGAAAGTTACGAAGAGTCCACAACCGAATTTCTCTCTTGGAGAGGATCTTGTCAAGATCGGCGGCGGCAAGTGATTGCGGCGGCGATACTTTGTAGATCCAAACTTCTTGACGAAGCAAGCCAGGTCTACGAATGATCTCAGTCAGATCAATCGTATCCACCGATTCGGAATGAAGAACTAGTCTTGTTCAACGAATCGAGAGACAAGAGATCTCAAGAGAGATGCGTGAGACGCTCGGCTTGCCTCGGTACTGTCGTCGGAAGATCAAAGATGATCGAAGATTAGTGGCGACGACGAACTGCGAGCGGCTACAGGCGATCGGCGCTTTCCGCGATCTGCTAGGTCACGCTCGACCTCTTTTTGATTTCCGAGAATATCTCCGTTTAGAAGTTAAAAATATGCGAGTATAAATACTAGAGGCCTGCCCTAAAGTCCGTTGTGGGACCCACAAGGAGAAACCCTAGCCCAGACCGAAACAACGCCTTGCCAGTCGGTTTGGTCCAGCGAACGAGGAAATTTGCCTAAGGCAAAATTGGCGGGAATCGTTGGTGATTCCCGTCGATGTAAGCGAGAATCACTCACTATTCCCATCGATTCTGCCTTGACTGAATTCCTGTTGGAAAACTGTCAGCCGGAATGAGTCGGCAGGAAGGGCTGACTGACTCACGTTGAATCGGCGGGAATCACTAACGATTCCCGTCGAAGTCGGCGGGAATCACAAGTGACTCCCGTCGAAGTCGGCGGGAATGACTTAGTGATTCCCGTCGATTTTGACTTAGAAGATTTTTCTCTTCCTTCCTTTAAAGACTTAGTCTTTGACCAATCTTTGCTCCTTCTTTTTCTCTTGATCTACCTTGACCCTGTACTTGAAAATAAGTACACTCCAATAGAGAGAGAACACGTGAATCAACACAGTGATCTACGCAACGAGGGATTACGTTGCGCAGACCCATGTATATTGACCCACTGCACCCTGACATGTGCGTGTACTTAGCATGGAATAGTTGCAAGCACAGCTTGATAGAAGATCGTCAAATACATTTTCAATTCACCTTAGATTGTTCAGGGGCTTCTTCAAATCAGGTCAATTGTGGATGCAATACCCAACAATCTCCCCCTATTTGAAGAATCCTAAACCCTACAAGCTATGGTGAATAGAACTGATGGGAATGAAATTCATAGATTGAAAATTTAGTTGAGAGTGAAATTCATTACCATTTTCCTGAGAGCATACTTAACATTGGCAGACACCTTAGCCTTAGCCCAGAGGGTAATCTTCCCCTTTTCGGCTTCTGCAAATCTGGGACTTTACTTGGAGCATAATGCTCCCCCCTTAGTTCTTGCATTCGTGCCCGATCTTGAGTTCCTCGCTGATGCTCCCCCTTTATCCAAGAGCCTTGAGCCCTTCAGTCTTCAATCTTCATAATTCAACATGTCGAGTTAAGTTTTGAAGAGACTGAAATTGGCCTCGTCTAGGGGCTTTGTGAAGATATCTGCAATCTGCTTATCCGTGGGGACATAGCAGAGAGAGATATCTTTGTTTTCTACATGCTCCCGAATGAAGTGGTAACGCACTTCAATATGCTTTGTTCAGCTATGCGAAACAGGATTGTTCGCAATTGCTATAGCGCTCGAGGAGTCGCAATACATAGGAACTTCCATGAACTGCAAGTAATAATCTTCGAGTTGATTTCTGATCCATAGAAGTTGTGCACAACAGTTGCCTGCTGAGATGTACTCAGATTCAGCCGTGGAGGTTGCGACATAGTTTTGCTTTTTCTTGTTCCATGAAATAAGTCTTCTTCAAAGGAATTGGCACGTCTCGGAAGTGCTTTTCCTATCATCTCTGCTTCCTGCAAAATCAGCATCTAAAAAGCCTATCAGCTCGACATCATCTTTTCTTAGGTACCACAAGACAAGATTTGTTGTACCTTTAAGGTATCTAAGAATTCGCTTTACAGCGACATAATGAGATTCCTTAGTATTTACCTGAAATCTGGCACAAATGCATGTGGAAAACATAATATCCAGTCTACTAGCAGTAAGGTAGAGCAGGGATCCAATTATGCTTCTGTATTTGGTTTCATCAAAAGGTTTCCCTTTCTCATCCTTGTCCAGAGACACAGTGGATCTCATTGGAGTCCTCATAGAGGTTGCATTCTCCATTCCGAATTTCTTGAGGAGTTCATTTGTGAACTTCGTCTGAGAAATGAAAATTCCATCCTCAGACTGTTTCACTTGAAGTCCCAAGAAGTACTTCAGCTTACCCATGCTGCTCATTTCAAACTTCCCTTGTATAAGTTTAGAAAACTTCTTGCACAGGTTGTTGTCCGTTGAGCCGAATATTATGTCATCGACATAGATTTGCACCAGCAAAATCTTGCCTTTGACTTCCCTAAGAAATAATGTCTTATCTATTTTTCCTCTCGAGAACTTGTTCTCAAGAAGAAAACTAGACAGAGTCTCATACCAAGCTCGAGGAGCTTGTTTTAAGCCATATAATGCTGGGATTATTAGGATGATCATTAAAATCCACGATTCGAAGTACGAGGGATGTCATGTCATGAAGGACTCCGTAATAAGCATTATATCTTTTCCTATATTCCTTGTTCCAGTGTAAGCCTGGAACATCTCTTGTCTAGGTCCCATCATGTTCATGGGTACCTAGACTATCCTGCAAAAAAAAGAATTACCTTACCTTAGGAACCCAATAGGTATTGGGTCCTAGGTTCTTGTCAGCATAAAATACAGCATGCCTTCCTATAGGATTTCTTACAGGATGGTTGTCTCTTGCCAAAGGATGTGGACATACCCTTGCCCTTGGCACAGAAGGATTGTGCCAACAATCTATGGCAAAGTGACCCACTCTGCCACAACACCAACACTCATGAATATTGTACCTCCTTTTCTGACCAGGTCTATTAACGGAGTTAGTCATGACCCTATGTCTGAAAGAGGTAAAGCTGGAACTACTCTCAGATTTACCCATTCCACCGAGACTCGAGGGGGGTCTGATGGTGAACATGTGGTAAGTATCATGAGGCCTAGGGGATGGTGCTTTCTTTTCAACTAGCACACATCCGGGGGCCCCAGTGATGCTTGCTACATGTTTGCCAACTCCCTTTTCCTTTGTCCTAGGGCGGGAAGAAGTTTTGTGAGAGCTGGTTTCAGCAATGTCATGAAGTGAGGGGGCTGAGGCCATAAATACAAACGGTTCATGATGAGCCATGTGTATTTTCTCATGGGTAGCCATAACAGCACTTACACTATGGGTATTTCCACATGAGGGTCGATCATTCTTGCAGTGACCATAGTTGTTTTTATTGTCATACCTGAAGGAATGATGAGTGCCCCTCCTACTTGGTGTGGGGGATCTGTAAACAGTTTCCCCATTTCTCCACGATTTTATAATTCGCGAGATCCACCCGTTTTCTCCCTTTCTCTTAATATCAACTATCTTGGAAAAATTAGATACTATCCTCTTCTCGGTCTATAGATGAAACTCTAGATCCGAGATCTTTGAGTCCTTCACCTTGATGGATTCCAATTGGAGGTCCATCATGGTCCTCAACTTAGCAATCTCATTAGCTTGTTCCTCAACAAGCAAGTTGCTCTTCTGAAGGGCTCTACAAAGGGAATTAAGAGTTTCAATCTTTTGATTGAAGCTGTCAATTTCCCTTGCATCGAAAGACGGACAGACCTCTGAACTTCTCCTGTCTTTAGGAGATACAAGAGGAAAGGAGTAAGAAGAGGAAGATACCTGATCCTAATTGTGCTGATCAGGGTTAGAGTTATGGTCTATAGAGATTGATGTTTTAGCTTCATCACAACTGCATTCCTCAATCACTTCTTCAGTCTCTGATAGAGAAACGGGAGCCCTGATATTAACAGGTTGTTCTTGACTTTCATCTTCAGAGATGAGGACCCCCATATATGCTTCATCTTCTTGCTGGCATTCATTCCAGGCAGTCTTCTTTCCCTCCATGAGGTCAGAGATTGTTTCCCACTTAGACTTTGTAGTCTTACACTTATCCAATCTTGTAAGAGATGATCCTGACCAAATATCAGAGATGATCTGTCGTACCAGCTTGTCCAAGTTGACTAGTGAGAGCTCAGTTTCAGACATCTTCGTGGGACTTTTAGGGATTTTGATATCTTCTCCAGAGTCAGAAGCCTTCATGGGAATTAAGGGACCCTCTTCCACAATGAATAAAGCACGGGGGTCAATGGATTCAAGATGAAACTGAACTCTCATTTTCCAGATGGGATAATATTCTTTTGTGCAGGCAGGCGGTCTTAGAGGAGAGACATCAGTGTATAGCTCCATGCTTGAGTCTTTTTTTCTTCTTGACACTAGATACAGGATCTTACCCAAGGTGTTAACCTTATTGATGAGCAACCTCGCTCTGATACCACTTGAAAGTCTCTAGTGTCGACTAAATCCACCTAGGGGGGGGGGGGAATAGGTGTCGTGCAGTCTTTTGCGGAATTAAATTTACCTGCACAAATTAACAAACACAGCACAGAAAATACACAAAGAATTATAGTGGTTCCCCGATTTGGGTACGTCCATTTTCCCCCCTTCGACCTATCTCCCACCAAGGGACGACTCTGTCACTTCTCGAAACGGATTGAAATCCAATCCTCACACTACGGAAGGAACCCTTCCAACAAAGGAGTCACAACTCCACCACCACGGGTTGCACCCAAACCTTACAACAAGGAATGAAAATTCCTTTACAACAAAACAAAATTGAATGTAAAAGAAAATACAAACAAAGCTTTTGGATATTCCTATGTCCTTCTTTGTTCGTTGAAACTTTCTTGAAAGTTACGAAGAGTCCACAACCGGATTTCTCTCTTGGAGAGGATCTTGTCAAGATCGGCGGCGGCAAGTGATTGCGGCAGCGATACTTTGTAGATCCAAACTTCTTGACAAAACAAGCAAGGTCTACGAACGATCTAAGTCGGATCAATCGTCTCCACCGATTCGGAATGAAGAACTAGTCTTGTTCAACGAATCGAGAGATAAGAGATCTCAAGAGAGATGCGTGAGACACTCGACTTGCCTCCGTACTGTCGTCGGAAGATCAAAGATGATCGGAGATTAGCGGCGACGACGAACTGCGAGCAGCTACAGGCGATCGACGCTTTCCGCGATCTGCTAGGTCACACTCGGCCTCTTTTTGATTTCTAAGAATATCTCCGTTTAGAAGTTCAAAATATGCGACTATAAATACTAGAGGCCAGCCCTAAAGTCCGTTGTGGGACCCACAAGGAGAAACCCTAGCCCCGACCGAAACAGCGAACGACCAGTCAGTTCGGTCTAGCGAACGAGGAAATTTGCTTAAGGCAAAATCGGCGGGAATCGTTGGTGATTCCCGTCGATGTTGGCGGGAATCACTCACGATTCCCGTCGATTCTGCCTTGACTGAATTCCTGTTGGAAAACTGTCAGCCGGAATCAGTCAGCGGGAAGGGCTGACTGACTCACGTCGAATCGGCGGGAATCACTAAAGATTCCCGTCGAAGTCAGCGAGAATCACAAGCGACTCCCGTCGAAGTCGGCGGGAATGACTTAGTGATTCCCGTCAATTTTGACTTAGAAGATTTTTCTCTTCCTTCCTTTGAAGACTTGGTATTTGACCCATCTTTGCTCCTTCTTCTGCTCTTGATCTACCTTGACCCTGTACTTGAAAATAAGTACACTCCAATAGAGAGAGCACACGTGAATCAACACAGTGATCTACACAATGAGGGATTACGTTGCGCAGACCTGTGTATATTGACCCACTGCACCCTGACATTGGCGTGTACTTAGCATGGAATAGATGCAAGCACAACTTGATAGAAGATCGTCAAATACATTTTCAATTCACCTTAGCTTGTTCAGGGGCTTCTTCAAATCAGGTCAATTATGAATGCAATACCCAACAGATTCCAGTTCCAGTTGCTATAGTCATAGTTCCAGAGACAGTTGATCTTCTTATAGAGGTTGCATAGATTGTTCGTACTGATGCTACTAAGGTAGTGCCTGATGAGGCTGAGAATGTGATAGAAGCTGACGATGTTCTGGTTGCTACTGATTTAGAGGATGTTCTTGTTGCTGCTGATTTTTGAATGTTGCTACTGATGAATTGGATGCTATTGCAAATGTTCTAGATGTTGCAGACTATGATATTGCTGATGAGGATGAGTTCACTACTGATAATGTAAATGATTCTAATGCACTTGTTATCCCAGAGAATCTGCTTACACCTCTCCCAGATGTCATACCTATAAGGACTGAGGGGGAGCAGAGTCACCCTTCAGCTCGATTCAAACGGAGCTTGACAGATTTATATGAAAACTTCATAACAGAATTACAGAACTTCCTTGTGGACCTCCAGTGTAGGGAGTTGAGGTTGTTGATCTGTTTGATGAGGAAGGAGATATAGAGGTGCATCCTCTTGTCCTAGAGGCTCCTGCTCCTAAGCTTCTCTCTAAGCTTGTATTACTCCCATGAATGAGTCTTTCAATGAATACGAGGGAAGTGAAGATCTCCCTTCCCCTAACAATGTTCCAGCTACAGATATACCATCTCCTAGTACAGATGTATCTATTCTAAAATCCATCGAAGCCATGATGGCCCGACAACAAGCACGCTTTGATCAATCTTTGAAGAAAGTCAAAGAAATTGAGAAAGATATAAATAATGGCCTTGCTCCAATCAAGGTGAGTTTTGATAAACTGGATGATAGGTAGAATCTTGGTTCGTTCAAGGCGGCCAAGCAATTATTCATACTATGGCAGGGCTAAAGAGTAACTTGGATGTGCTTCAGAACGTTGACACCAATGCCAAAATAATTATTACTGCCCAAAATGAAGGAATGAACTACTTTGATGACCAAATAGTCCACTATTCTAATGTCATAGCAGCCACAGTACTTGAAGAAGTCCGAAAGAGGGAGGATGCATTGAAAGCTAAGCTGACATCCCTTAAAGCAGCCATGGTAGAAAACTTCAAGGGAGTCAACATCTATAATTACAATAATTTCAGCTGGCTTCATAATGAGGTATTTGGTGGGCAAGGTTAGACTCAAGATAGAATTCCTGAACCTGTAGTGCCTACTCCAGTAGATATTCCTGTTAATCCTACTCAGGATTATTCTCAGTACTGGACTGACACTCAGGATTTTCCTCAGTTTGGAATAGAACATACTGCTGCTGCTGCTACTCATCCAGAATTTTAGATAGTTGAAGACATACCTCACCATCTCAAAAAAGGAGAAAATATAGTGAAGGCTCGTCTGCTGTTAGGACTGATCCTAACAGAGAAATGGCTGAGATATGAAGTCTTATTTCCAAGAGTATCATTCTGGACACCTTCAAAATATTGGACTTGGCGAATGAAAACAGATGGGATTACTATAACATCAATGAACGACAGAAGTATGAGGTAACATGCGCCAAAAGAAGACTTCATTTCAGGATATTCAATTTTGATGATCCAAATGCACCTCCATCTTTGCCAAGATATTATCCAAAGCCAAAAGCATATTTTGCCAGAAAAAGTCAGAAGATCAAGGGCAAACAGACTTGATAGTTTCTTATGATTAATATCTGTAGACAACAGTTACCCCATTATAGATCTCATATATATATATAATTTAATATTTTGTGTGGGAATGCTATTAATTCTTAATTTTATATGCCTTGTTCTTTATATGTTTTATTATTATTATGTGTACACTTCAACTTAGTTTGTAGGCTTCTGACTTCTTCAAATAGGGAGAGATTGTTGAGTATTGTACCTACAAAACCCTGATTTGAAGAAAGATTCCCTTAAGCTAAGATGAATTGAGATTGTATTTGATGCTCTATTTTAGTTATGTGCTTGCAAGACTGTATTGCTACGTACAACCCAATGTCAGGATACAATGGGTCATGAAATACTGGACTATATAATGTAATCCTTCATTGTGTAGGCCAATGTGCTGACTTATGTATAATCTCTCTATTGGAGTGTACTTTTATCTCAAGTGCATTAGAAGGATCAAGGAAGGACAAGGACTTGAAAATTAGAAGGACAGAATTTTACTCAAGTAAAATTCGTCGAGTATCGTAAGGGATGCAAGTCTTTATTTTCAAGGGTAGCTAAACACCTAAAAGGGGGAGGGGTGAATTGGGTTTTGGTCTCTTCTCCAACTTTATCCTCTTTAAGTGTGTTAGCTTTCAAGAAATCACGATGCACACACTAGATTTATAGTTGTTCCCAAGATTATGGGTACATCCACTATCCATCCCATCTTTCTAACAATGTGTTAGATAAGGAACTTCTCCAAAACTCAGCTCCTAAGAGCTTACAACACAGATCCCTCAGGATCTCTCATTCTTCTCCAAGACCTACCTCAAGCACAAGGCCCTACCTCAGAGCAAGCTTGCTCTAACAACTCAGTGATCCAAAGAGCACCTACAACTCAGAGAGAATGACTCTCCTACAGCTCAGGCACAATGCCCTACCTCAAATCCGAAGTTGGATCCTATAACTCAGGCACAAAGGCCCTACCACTTAGAGAGAATGACTCTTCTACCTCAGGCAAGTAGCCCTACCTTAAGCATACAGGCCCTACACTCAAATCAATAAATGATACTACCTCAGCCTTCATAAAATAGGCCTACAACTCAGATCCAAAGGATCCTATAGAAAAGAAAGTGTTTGAGTTTATTTGACTCCAGAGAAATTTCTCTGAGCCTTGTGCTTCTGAGCTGGGAAAATCTCAGACCTAACTACTTCCCAGGAACAAGAAATTTGATCTTCAGAAAATTGCTGCTTGCACTGGAAGCATCTCAGAAACACAAGTCTTTGAACTTGCTAATGAATACAATGATTTGCCAGTTCTTTGGGATCTTCAATCAGCTAACATTGACTGTAAAAACTAGATGGCTATGCTTCTTCTTCTTTCTCAGAAATCTCTTCTGAACTTGTTGTAGTAGGTGAAGATCTCTACAACTATCTAGGTGAACTTTTAGATCAGTGGGTTTGAACTTTAGCTTCAAGCTCTACAATAATGGCGAGGAAGAAGACGATGAAGTTCCGTCTCTTTGCGAAAAGTTAAACCCTAAAAAGTTTTATTCCAAAAGTTAATTTGTCTCCGCCGATCTCAAGTCTTTTATCTTCCGCCATCCAATGGTTGTTTGACCCATGGGCCCACCGGAAGTTGTTGGCTGTAACTTTGCTTTTACAGAAAAAGTCATACAATAGGCCTGCGACGCCATTTATCGTGTACTATAGCTTTCCCGCAATAATTTTAAACTTTGCTTACTCATGCTGATGTCAGCATCTATGGACTGTCATTTTCACAATTTCATCATACGAGTTAAGTGCATTGAGTGAATAGCCTTCACTCAGCGCAAAAACACTTAGCCAAATAATCTACCCTGTTAGGCGTTGAGTGAATCTTCATCACTCAACGAATTTGGACTTAGCCAATATCTCTGTATCATTAGGTGTTGAGTGCATTGAGTGAACCTTCATCACTCAATGCATTTGGACTTAGCAAATTACTTCTGCACTGCTAGGCGTTGCGTGTGTTGAGTGAACGACCTTCACTCAATGCTTTTGTCCTTAGACAATCTTTCTACTGATTAGGCATTGAGTGCATTGAGTGAACTTGCTTCACTCAATGAATTTGGACTTAGCAAATTTCTTGTGCAATGCTAGGCATTGAGTACACTGAGTGAACCTTCATCACTCAATGCTTCTGGACTTAGCTGCTTCACTGACTGCCTGCCATCATGCTGAGGCATTGAGTGAACTGGCTTCACTCATTGCTTCTGTACTTAGCTGATTTTCATGATAGGCTTGAGTTGAGTGAGCTGCCCTCACTCAACGCATATGGACTTAGATATATTTTTCTATCTATCTCTTCTTAAGCTTTGACCAATCATTGCTCTGTCGATGCCTTCTTATTTGGGCATTGAGTGAGCTGTCCTCACTGAATGCTTCTTTCTTCAGGCATTGAGTGAGCTATCCACACTCAACGATTCTTGACTTAGTAGAATTTCTCCCTTGCCAATGCTGAAGCTTTGACAGACTGAGCTTTACACTATGCCTCATGCTATATGGCGTTGAGTGAACTGCCTTCACTCAATGCCTGTGGACTTAGCTGCAAATCTGCTTTGCAAATTATTGGGCTTTGATTATCCATCCTTTACTTAGTGCTTTTTGGCATCTGGCGTCGAGTGAACTGGCTTCACTCGACGCCTGTAGACTTCGACAATTTTCAGTCTTTCCAGCATCCTTCCTTGATATCTGGCATTGCGTGAACTAGCTTCACTCGATGCCTGTGGATTTAGACAAATTTTTGTCTCACCACCTTCCTTCCTTGTGACCACCTATCACAATCACTTAGACAACCTGTCAAAACATGTTCCATGGAACATGCTGCACGTAAGGAACTTGCACAAAATCAAATACAATTATGCTCTTAGTATTTATTATGATGCCTCTTCAAATCTAGGGAATATTGAGGGCAATATTTCCAGTAATCTCCCCATATTTGAAGAAGGCATGACACAAAGCAATACTAAGAAGGATTTCACATAAAGCATATAAATACAAGGGAGCTGTAAGCTTTCTCATACCACTTGAAAATTCAAATCAGCTGTAAGCTGGCATATTTAGCATTCTTATGCCACTTGAATTACCAGCATAATAATATAACGTTCTCCATTTAAATGCATTGACTCAACATGCCAAGTCATTTATTTCTCATTCCACTTGATCATTTGCTCAAGCAATATGCACTTTCCTTATACCACTTTGAGGTGAGACAGTAAGATGCAATGACTTAATATGCATTCATTGCACTCCTCATACTACTTGATTTTTTTTCCAAGTAATATGCACTAACTCAACATGACCTGAAAATGTCAAGTATTGCCCACACTATTGCCCACACCTCCCACTTTGGGGTTTAGGGTATTGCCCACACCTCCCCCTTTTTGGCTTCTTCAAAATAAAATTATCTAATGATGGAGGTGAAAGGATCTTGCACGAGAGAATTTATCTCTTGATCCTAGCCAAAATCTTGTGTTGATACCACTTGAGAAATTATCCTAGTAATTAAACTACTTGACTAGATATCATACCTCATGTGCTGATACCACTAATACAACACATCCCTGCAGCCACTTGACACTTGAGCGGTCCATTGATCCACCTGAGCTAGCTTTTATCAGTTATCCACTTGAGCTAATGCCACTCCTCATACCACTTAAAACTTCTGTAGAATGTAGTTGTAGTCAGGGAGGTGCTGGCATTATCCTCTCATCTTGCAACAACATTACTATTTCAGCAGCAATAGTGACTTCACAGTAGCAGCCATCCACTAGGGTTGATCTCCGCTTAGTCTGTCAATTGTCCAGGAAACTGAACTTGTTTCTGCAACTACTGGATTTGTTCCCCCTCAACAGGAGCATCTGTTGTCATTCTCTTTACTGGACACTTGAGTCCATCTAAGTCTTTATACTATTGAAAAGACTTGACAGACTCGATACTAATTGAAAGACTTATCTACTTACAAAAGAAGTGAGCCCTGCAATAAAAGGAAATTAGTAGTAACTGAAGCTATACCGAGTTCAACATACCCAACCTAAACTTGAAGGTGTTGAACTTGACTTCATCTAGTGGCTTAGTAAAGATGTCTGCTACTTGCTTGTCTGTGAGGACAAACTCAAGACATATGTCTTCCTTTTCCACATGCTCCCTAATAAAATGATAGCTAATCTCAATATACTTAGTCCTGCTATAAGAGACAGGATTCTTAGCACTTAAGATTACACTAGTTGAATCACAGTATATTGGAGTGTTACTTATCTGGATGTTGTAGTCCTGGAGCTGATGCTAGATCCATAACAACTATTCACAGCAACTACTTGCTGCAATATACTCAAACTCAGCTATTGAAATTGCAACACTAGTCTGCTTCTTGCTACTCCAAGATACTAATCTTCCTCCCAAGAACTGACAGGTGCCTGAAGTACTCTTACTGTCTATAACGACCCTGGCGCGTACGTAACAGCGTTACGGCTCCGCTCTCCAGGCATCGCTACCGGGCTGCAGCCCAAGCACCCCAACCCCTCTCCAGCCCACTGACGGGTTGTTGGTGGCCACAGCCTCCCTTTGATGAGCGAACTCTCTAGTTATGTTGGGCTGTACGGGAACTTCCAAGGAGGTCACCCATCCAAGTACTACTCTCGCCCAAGCACGCTTAACAATGGAGTTCACTCATAAAAGGGAGGCTATGGCCACCAACAACCCGCTAGTGGGATGGAGAGGGGTTGGGGTGCTTGGGCTGTAACCCGGTAGCGATGCTTGGAGAGCGGAGCCGTAACACTTTTATGTACGCGCCAGGGTCGTTACACTGTCCTCTTTGCATCCTTCAAAATCTTCATATGAATAGCCTATTAGTTCAAAATCCCTATTTCTAAGGTACCAGAGGCCAAGATCTGGTGTGCCCTTAAGATACCTCAAAATCGTCTTTGCAGCAGAGTAGTGAGATTCTTTAGGGCTAGTCTGATACCTAACACAAACACATGTAGCATACATGATGTCTGTAGTAGTAAGATATAGAAGGGAGCTAATTATCCCTCTATATAAAGTTTCATCAACAGGTTTCCCTGCCTCATCTTTGTCTATAGGCATACTTGACCCCATGAGAGTTTTCATAGTGGAGGCATTCTCTATTCCAAACTTTTTAATCAAATCTCTGGTGAACTTAGACTGGGATATGAACAATTCATCTTCACTCTGTCTTATTTGAAGGCCCAAGAAGAACTTAAGCTCACCCATACTGCACATCTCAAACTTCCCTTGCATAAGTTTAGCAAACTTCCTGTAAAGATTGCCATCAGTAGACCCCAAAATTTTGTCATCTATATAAATTTGGACTTGGATGATCTTGTCCTTAGATTCCCTTAAGAATAGGGTCTTGCCTATCTTCCCCCTTGAGAATTTGTTCTCAATGAGAAAGCTAGACAATGTCTCATACCATGCTCTATGGGCTTGCTTCAACCTATATAGAGCTTTCCTAAGTCTATAAACAAAGTTAGGTTTATTAGAATCAACAAAACCTGAAGGCTTTTCAACATAGACTTTCTCCTTTAAGTCACCATTCAGGAAGGCTGATTTTACATCCATCTAGTAGACTTTAAATCTTTTGTATGCAACATATACAAGAAATAATCTGATGGTTTCCAATCTTGCTACAAGGGCAAAGGTTTGATCAAAGTCAATACCTTCTTCTTGTCTGTACCCCTTAGCTACCAGCCTTGCTTTGTTCTTGATTATAATGTCATTTTCATCAAGTTTATTCCTATAAATCCACTTGAATCCAATGATATTATGTCCTTGCAGTCTGGGAATAAGCTTTCAGACCTTACACCTCTTAAACTGGTTCAGTTCCTCTTGCATTGCTACAATCCAGAACTAATCTATGTTGGTCTCTTCAAATCTCTTGGGTTCAACCTGTGATAGGAAACTTGAATACATTACTGTATTGAGACTTCTTCTCCTGGTCATCAATCCTTAGTTGGCATCCCCAATTATTTGGTATCTTGGATGATCTCTTAGATGCCTGACATCTGGAGGCAATCTTCCTTCAGCTTCAGCTTCAGTGGCTTCATCTAGCTGATCTTCATTCACATCAAGTTTATCTTGCCCTTCTTTTGGAATATCCACTCCATCTTGGACTACTGGAGTAGCTTTCTTGATGGTTAGCTTATCCATCATCAGCTCTGTACCTACAGGACTAAAAGAGGAACTTGGCAGCTCACTTTTAATCATAGTTGACTCATCAAATACTATATTAACAGACTCTTCTACTGCTTGTCTTTCCAAGTTGTAGATCTTATAGGCCTTACTATGATTGCTATACCCAACAAAAATCTCATCATAGGACTTGGCAACAAACTTAGTCACATAAGGCTTCCCATTATTTATCGCATATCACTTGCTACCAAAGATCCGGAGATAGCCAGGTTTGGTTTTCTTCCCTTCATAATCTCATAGAGAGTCTTCTAGTGGCTCTTGGTGATAAAAGCTCTATTAAGGACATGACATGCAGTATTTACTAGCTCAGCCGATAAATATTCTGGGAGAGATGTGTCACTTAGCAAGGTCCTACCAGCCTCTATGAGAGTTCTATTTTTCCTCTCAACAGTCCCATTTTGCTGGGGTGTTCTTGGAGAAGAAAATTCTTGATGAATCCCTTGCTCTTCACTGAACCTTATCATGCATTCAGACTAGAATTCAGTCTCATGGTCACTTCTAAATCTGCTTGACAAAAGTCTTGAAGACATCAGGGGTTTCAGACTTTTATTAGAAAAGAAAACCCAAGCGAACCTAGAATAGTCATCAACAATCACTAGGGTATAGACTTTACTACCTAGACTATGAACTGGCATAGAGCCAAACAAGTCCATATACAGCAGGTATAAACACCTCACAGAATCTTTGGTCTCAATGCCCTTGAAGGAAGCTTTGTCTAAAATACACTTGCCTTTTTGCCATGCTAAGAAAATGCCTTCCTTGGTGCATTTCATCTTGGGACCATCCCTTACTAGCTCTTCACTAAAGATCTTGCTAATAGTCTTATAATTCAAATAAGCTAGTCTCTTGTGCCATTGTACACAATATGAGACTTTCTCATTTACAACTAGACATATAGGAGAGTCTTTATTAAGACAAAGAAAGTTTAAACAATAAATATTTCCACTCCTACTGCCTGACAAGATTACCTCTTTATCACTTGACCTCTTAATTTTGCACTTATCTTTGAGGAATGCAATGACATAGACAAGATCACAGAGTTGACTTATGCTTATGAGGTTGTGTTGCAACCCTTCAACATAAGCCACTTTTGAGATGACGACTATGTCATTGGTAATCTTACCATAGCCTCTTATCACTCCTCTATCTGAACCACCAAAGATAACTTTGGGTCCATCCTTCACTGGAGTGTACTCCTTTAAGTTGCTCCTTGTTCCAGTCATGTGCCTGGAACAACCACTATCCAAGTATCATATGGGGGTATGGGCACTTGGACTAACCTTCAGCATATAAATTATCTTACCTTAGGACCCCATTAATTATTGGGTCCTCGGTTCTGATTAGTTTTAAATAGAAACTGTCTTCCTATAAAGTTTCTGATAGGAGGACTAACATTTGCTCTGGGTATACTTGGATTGTGCCAGCAATCTAGGGCAAAATGCCCCACCTTACCATAACACCAATACTCATGAATGTTATATCTTATTTTCAGAGCAGGTCCTGCAATTTGGTTAACTACTGACTGTACAGAAGGAAGAGGAGCAACAACCTTCTTCAAGTTCCTTTCAGTAAGGATCTAATTGAAGATGAGTCTTTCAGCAGACTTAATTGGCTTGCTCTAACTACCATTCACAGTAGTTTTTTTTTGCAAAGAACTAGATCTTAATAGCCATAGATATAGCCAAATAAGGTTTATTGATAGACTTACCCTTGGTCTAAGTCTTTGCTGAGTGGCCTTGAGAGTTATCCACTGCCACATTCTTGAGAATGGTGGATGGAGAATCAAAGACAAATGGTTCATGATAGGCCATTTGAATATCCTCATGGGGAGCCTTAAAGGCACTCATTCCCCTACTATATCTTCAACCACGGATGTGAACATCTTCGTTCACACTAGTGGATCTACCATTCATCCAGTGACCATAAATGCATTCTTGGTCATACTTATTTGAAGGAAACTGAACATTCCTAAAAGGAATAAGAGGCTTGGATGCTAGAGGCTGAACTGGAGCTTTGTCCTTCCCTTTGGAATTGGAAAATCTTGTGCTTCCCTTGAATCCAAACCCCTTCTTACCCTTTTGAGAGGAGAAGGAGTCTATCAGGGGCAACACAGTACTTAGCTTAGAGTAACTAGCCATTATCCTTTTCTCCATCTGGAGTTTCTCTTCAAGATCACTAATAAGACTATTCTTGAACTTTATGCCAATCTGAATAAGTGAAATGGTTTTCAGTTGGCTGACTTCCCAATCCTTCTGATTCAACAATGATGATGTCTCAGTCTGCTGGGAAGTCACTAGCTGAAAGGAGATAATCTCCTCAGCTTGCTTCTTAGCCAACTTCTTACTTCTTCTAAAGGCATCTAGAAGAGCACCATACTTGTCAATCAATTGATTGACATCTTCCTCAGACTCAGATTCATCTTTATCATAAGATAATGATGCTTATGAATCTAGAATAGTCTCATATCCAGACTCAGATGAGGAACTAAATAGAGAATGTACCTTTTCTGGAATAGGCTGTTCCTAGCAGGATTCTTCATCAGACCTGGCCATCAGCCCATATCAGTTGTTGGCATCTTCTTCATCTTCATCCTCCTCTGAGCCACTATTTGAATGTGACAGAGGGGCCCTGATCCCTATTCTGGCAGCAATATAGTCTCCAACGTCTTATTCAGCAGCAAAGAGCCCAATATAGGCCTCTTCCTCTTCAGACTCAGAAGATGTTGAGTTAGACTGACTCCAGCTCTTCTCCTTCTTTGCAATGAAGGAATTTTACTTCTTGCCCTTTTGCTGGTGGACCTTTTTCTCACCATCCTCTGTTCTTTTGACTGGGCATTTAGCTATCACAATCCCTGGCTTGCTACAACAATAAAAAACAACTTTAGAAGAAATATATTTACTAGATTTTGAGTCATACCTATTTCTTGTGATGAGAGGAGCAGAAAGGTCTGCTACTCCACTGCATACTCTATATCAACTTCTTAAACTGCCTAGAGAAGGCAGCAAATTCTTCATCAGAGCTGTTGCGGTCTGATGACCTTGACCCCGTGCTATCTGAATCAGCATGCCTCCTTGGAGGAGAGGCAATCCTCTTATATCTCCTCTTAGTGCTATCTGCTATGAAGTCCAAAGAATTTTCCTTGGCCTGGGATTTATTGTTGGTCTCCTCCACTTTCCTGGCAATTAACTGCATCTCATAAGAGAGCAACTTTCCAAACAGAGTGTGATATAGAGTATCAGCCAGCTTTACCACCTCTCTAATGGTATATATCATGGTGTCCCAGTCTCTGGTTAGAGATCTAAGGAACTTGTCATTCAGTTCATAATGGTTGAAGACTCTCCCATAAGTCCTCAGCTCATTTATTATTCTGAAAAATCTTTCATAGCATCCAGCTATGCTCTCTTTCTAAAACTGCCTAAAAGCCTCATACTCTTGGTTGAGAAAGGACTTCCTATCATCTCTAATCTCCTCTATGCCCTCCATGTAGACCACCAAAGTGTCCCACATCTCCTTGGAGGTCTTGAAGTGAACTAAGTTCTAGAAGGTTGTGTCATCTATGGCACTAACAATGATGTTCTGTGCCCTCTTATCCATGATTACCAAGATGACTTCATCCTTGGTCATCTATGAATATTTCTTTGGTGTTTGGATTATTGCATAAAGAATTGAGACTTTTGAAAGTATCTAGCGTCTACCTAAAATACCTAGGGGGGGGGGGTGAATAGGTGATGTTTGTGACTTTATGCAGAATAAAAAATTATCTAAAATTAAAGCACACAAACACAGAGATTTACGTTGGTTCCCCGTATTGGGTAGGTTCACTGTCCCTCCTCGCCTAGCTACCATGAAGGGTAAGATTTAGGTACTTTACCTTTCTCAAATTCTCACAATCTTACACCTCGGAGCAACGCTCCTACACTTCGGAGAACAAACTCTCCTACACCTCGATCCACAACCCGAATTTACACTTCGATCCACAAACCGAATCTACAAACTCGATCCACTAATGGATCTACACTCTGAAGAAAAAACTTCCTACAATCTCGGAGACAAAGCTCCTACAAAAGTTTAAACAATTTTACAACACCAATAAAAGTTTTACTCTTCCAGATCTGAAATCTTCAGGGATCTTCCTTCTTGAAAACTGAAAATGTCAGTGATGAAGGTTGAGGAAGAAAAACCGAGAAAGCTTGATCTAAAAACTTAGGATCTGACACGATCAAGTAGATGTTGAAGAATCTTTGAATCTTGGATCTATCGAATCTTTTCTCCTTTTGAATTGCTAGATCGAGAGAGGAGTGGCAGAGAAGAATGATGATGAAGACAGTGCGACTTCTCCCGAATTTTGGAAAGTGCGAATGCGATTCTGATTACTGTAATTATTATTAGGGTTAGTGAATCCTCTAAAAGGACTATTTATAGATCATTGTCTAACCGTCATAAGTCATTAAGGAAATATCCACGTGAATCAATCATGAGGAACTTAGATTAAATTTGAAATCCCGTCAGAAGATTAAATAGAAATTTCTGGAAATCCATTTCTCGAGAAGGAATAGATTTCTCGAGAAATCATTTGCTTTCTCGAGAAATCATTTGCTTTCTCGAGAAAATACAAGGCTTTCTCGAGAAAAGACTTACCGAAATTTCATTGAAGCGAAAACCTGATTTCTTGAGAAGGATACAATTTCTCGAGAAAAGTACTTAGCGCAAATTTAGAACTGAAGACAGATTTATCGAGAAGGATATGATTTCTCAAGAAATAAGTTGCTTTCTCAAGAAATGGCCTGACCTTCTCGAAAAATTTACTTAACGAAAATTCTGTGAACTGAAGTACTTATTTCTCATGAAAGAACTTGATGTTTCGAGAAATATACTTGGTTTCTCGAGAAACAATTTTGATTTCTCGAGAACTACTTTCCTTTCTCGAGAAATTAACTTGGTTTCTCGAGAAATCTTAAGGGCTTTTCTCGAGAAAAGACTTAGAGACAGTTTCAGATAATTTTCCGAGAAGTTTAACAGTTTCTCGAGAACAACTTGCTTTCTCGAGAAATGTACTTAGACTTCTTGAGAAACAGACTTCAAATTCTCGAGAAATGGACATAGAAATTTTTCAGAAAAAATTTTCTTTTCTTCTTTGTTGAAGACCAGCAACCCTTCCTTTCTTCCATTTCTTTAGTACTTGAAAATGAAGTGCATCCCAATACAGAGGTTGCACATGAGTTAATATCATGGATCACACAATAAGGGATTACATTGCATGGTCCTATGTTTAGTGACTCATTGTAAAATGATATTGGTCTACACATAGCAATAATGACCTGCAAGCACTTAAATAAAGAATAACATCAAATACATATTTAATTCATCTTAGTTCAAGGGTGACTTCACACAAATCTAAGTTATTGTGGATACAATACCCGACAATCTCCTCCTATTTGTAGAAGTCAAAACCTTCTACACTAAGGTGAATTATATCAAGATAATTAAAGAATTAACTAAGAAGTAAAATAATGTATGTAATGACAGATAAGAAATAATAAGATCAAAAAAATTCAAAAAAAAATATATATAGTTTGTCCATAGGGATACCTTGATCCACAAAATTCTATATAACTGACAATCATAAAATTATTTGAACTGTTGTTGGTGCTGTCTTTCCTTCATCTCTTGTTGTCTCTTCTGATAACTAAATGGCTTGGGATAGTACTTTGGAGGTTGGGGAGGAGCAGTAGGATTATTACAACCATATTCACGATCGTAAATCCTTCTTTTTGTCAAAGATTTTTCATATAGCTCCCACTCTTTGTGACTGTAATGCTCATCTTTATTTTCATTAAATTCTACAAACAGCTTCAAAATTGTTAGGTCCGTTGCCCACAATGCACTGGATTTGAGTGAAGTCAATATTATCAATGATAAACACATGTCTGTAGATGACTATGATAGGTGAGGCAGCCTAAGTGGCTAAGTCAGGTAAACACTAACCTAAGGTGTGGGATGATAGAAATCTGTCTAAGTCCACATGCGTTGAGTAAAAGAACATCACCCAACGCCAGATGACTTATACCGTTAAGTGTAGCCTATACTATAATAGCCTAAGTTTGAATGAGCTAAAATGTGGCTAAGTCCACAAGCGTTGAGTGAAGTCAACTCACTCAACGCCATGCAACTAAATACAAAAAATTGGCTAAGGCAGAAAGCGTTGAGTGAGGCGTGTTCACTCAACGCTCTTAGCGCTTATGTTGCTGAATAAGCAAAAATATGGTTAAGGAAAAAAGCGTTCAGTGGAGTTTACTGACACAATATTGTCAACGCCAAGTGAAGACAAAATTTTGTCTAAGGGGTCTGGCGTTGAGTGATGCTTACTCACTCAACGCCAATTAGCTAAAAGCTGATAAATCAAGATTGGCATTGAGTGGAACTGAATCACTCAACGCCTAGAATCAGACTTAATATTCTAAGTAGTTTGACGTTAAGTGAAGGTGACTCACTCAACGCCAATAGACAGTGAATCTGTCTAAATGTTTTGGCGTTGAGTGATGCTTACTCACTCAATGTCTATTCTCTAATGCTCGATTTTGGCTAAGTCCACAGGTGCTGACGTCAACAAAATCGACAAAGTTAACTAAGGTCAAATCAGATACGGGGAAGCTACACTATACGACAAAACTTGGCGTGAAGCTACTGTACGTCTTCTTTCGTTAAAGCAAGGCGCAGCTCGAAGCTGTAGGTGGGGCCCACCGATCTCTAAGAGCTATTGATCATCGAGCTATAAAAGGAAGAGATAGGGCCAAGACAAAGACAACTTGTAGGGCATACATTATTCAAAAATGAGAGCAGCCATCTTCATCTTCTTCTCCATTGCTGCATGTGAAAAGCTTGAAGCTCTCTAGCAATAAAAGTTCAGTTGGCTATGCAAGTCTCCATCTGCTACAGCAGATTTAGAATCTGTTCTGAAGAAAGAAGAACCTTCATCGTTTGGCAGGTTCAGTGGGTTGTTTGAAGACTCAAGATCAAAAGAACTTTAGCCTTCAGTAGCAAGTTCAGAAGTTATCTTCTGAGTTCCTCCAGTAAATCCTTTCCCTGCTGTGAGGAGAGTTGGAGCAGAAAGTTTTCTGCTCAAGTGGTTGACACAGAGAAATATCTGTGTCAAAGTTAATTAAAACTGTTTCTCTTTGTAAGATCCTTCTGGATCTGAGCTGTAGGACTTTTGGGTCTGAGGTAGGGCAAATTTTCCTAAGCTGTAGGAGTGTGCTGCTCTCTGAGGTATGTGAGTTTCACTCAATGAGAAGTAGGGCAGTTTTTGCCTGAACTAAAGGAGTGTGTATCTCTTTAAGTTTAGGATCAAGCTTTCTTTGAGGTAGGTCTATCCTCCATAGCCTGAGTGGTAGGGCTTAAGTGCCTGAGGTAGGTGATACTTGTATCACTGAGTGTTGCCTTGGTGGCTGAGGTGTAAGTCATGAAGGAGACTGAGAGATCCCGAGGGATCTGAGGTGTAAGCTCCTTGGAGCATTGGTTTGGAGAAGTGCCTTGACTAACAGGAAGTTAACAAGGTGGGAGAAGAGTGGATGTACCCATAATTTTGGGGAACCACTATAAAATACTTGTGTTCTTTTCTGTGTTTGCTTTTATTTTCTTAATTACAGGTGCTAAGGACGAGCTATAGATCACTATAAGCTGAAAGCTAAAAGACACAATCAAGTGATTTAAAAAAGACTCTCAAAATACCTAAGCAGACCTATTCACCCCCTTCTAGGTTGTTAGCTACCTTGAAAATAAGATCATTCAAAAGTATCCAGAATAAGAGACTTAGAAGTTGGACTCTAGACTTCTGCAAATTCTTGTTCTTTCCTCTTAGTAGCACCTTGAATGGGGATAGATCTATTGGCAGAAGCACCATCACCATATTTCCTTTTCTTTGGCACTGGCATTTCAGGAGATAGATCTTAAGGAAACTCAAGTTGCTAAGAAGTCCAGACTTGAGAATAATCTTCAGGAGGAGCTTCATACTATTCAAGTCCAGGAGAAAAAATAGGCTTACAAATATTGGGATTAAGATGTGGAGGTGGAGCAGCATTTGGGTAAACTTGAAAGTCTTGAAAGATCTAGTTGTGCATCCATACAACAATCTCATAAGTATAGATGTTTACACCTTTAATCTGCTTTTCTACAATTGTATTGATCTCTTGCAGTTGATCATCCCACTGATTTTTCATCTCTTGAACTTCCTTGTATAGATTTTCTTTTACTTTATCCTCCCCCTTTCTGACTTCTACAGTTAGGGTTTCTATGGCATCTTCATTGAATTTTCCAACTTCTTCACAAGTTTTTTAGTTTTGATGTTCAGTCTTTTTCAGCAAATGGATCTGATTATTTGCTACAGCAACTGCTTGATTCATGACTTTACCAACACTAGTAATAGTGTGGTCCAGGGCCTTTCCACCAATATTGAGCATTCTTTTGAATTCATCTGTATTATGTTGGATTTCAGCAAATCCTCTGCTCATCTCTTTTTCAAGAGCAATTGCTTTTTTAGTCACTTCTTTGAGAGACCTGTCAAAGTACTCACTTTGCTTGGTCAACATAGACTCAATTTTACCCAAAAGGGTATCTTCAGGAAAGATTTCAGCTAGAGGAGGTGGAGGAGGTAGAGCTGGAGCTGTCCAGATATGGATTTCTTCAATTACAACAACACTTTTGCCTTTTTGCGCAGAAGTCATTACATCCCCTTCCTCTCTAAGAATGATTAGTAGAGAGAAATCTAAGTTCTTGAGAGGAGGTTCGGAAGGTTCTGCAGTAACTGCATCCTCATCAAAAAGTAACAACGCATTTTCCCCCTCACTTTGTGCCTTGGGCTGAGAATCTTCTGGGGTCTCTTCAGGAGTCTCTTCAGGAATCTTTTTAGGAGACTTTTCAGGAGTCTTTTCATGAGAGATGAACAGGGGATCATCTGAAGTTAGATTTTCTATCATTCTGTCAATGTCAGCTGCAGTAGTATCCATTTGAGCATCATCAAGATTTTCTTGATCAGAGGAGTTGTCAATGTCCATACCTGAGCCACCATCATGAATAGAGGTGCTCTTCTCAACACCAGACAGAGCTTGACTTTCCTTCTATGCTGCCACATCATCAACAACAACTTCCTCTACAACCTGATTGTTGGGTATTGCATCCACAATAACCCAGATTTGCTTGAAGTCACCCTTGAACTAAGATGAATTAAGTTGTATTTGATATCCTTGTTCTAGTTGTGTGTTTGCAGATTCTCAGTGCTAAGTGTAGACCAATGTCAGTCTATAGTGGGTCAGGAACACAGGACCATACAGTGTAATCCCTCACTATGTGATCCAAGGTGTTGACTCATGTGTAGCCTCTCAATTGTGATACACTTTATGTTCAAACACTTGGAGCATGGGATAAAGACAGGACTAGGAGAAATTCTCTCTAAGTTCAGAAAATTCTCTAAGTCCACTTCTCGAGAAGTATCTCTTAGTTCTCGAGAAGTAGAGTTAGATGTTCTCGAGAAGCATTCTATAGTTCTCGAGAAGCAGAAGTGTAGTTCTCGAGAAGTCCTTATAGTTCTCGAGAAGCTTAGCTTCAAAGTTCTCGAGAAGTCCCAGCTTTTAGTTCTCGAGAAGTCCAGACAGCTTCAAGATTTTTTCTAAGTCCGAACTCTCGAGAATTCCAGTGTAGTTCTCGAGAAGTACTTATAGTTCTTGAGAATCTTAGCTTCATAGTTCTCGAGAAGTCAGCTTATGGTTCTCGAGAAGTCCAGATTGGTCTCGAGAAGTATTAGCCATGAAGTCTCGAAAACTAACTTTAGTTCCAGACAGTATAGTTCTCGAGAAATCAAACTAGTTCTCGAGAACTAATGTTACTTCTCGAGAACTGCAGGTCAAATTTTTCAGAAAATTTTTTAAGTCCAGATCGGCCGGATTTTCAAATGACTTGACGTGATTGGTCCACGTGTCGTCATTAATGTCTTTTCTAACGGTTAGGGGTAATCCTATATAAAGTCTTTTAATTAAGACCAAACCCTAACATTTACAAGAAGCGGTAGTCCATACCTTTGAAATCTTCTAGATCGGCCATCTCTCTCAAAACAAAAAGAACAAATTCTGAAGCCGCCGCCGCTCATGAGTAGATCGAGTTTTCTATTTTCGATCAAGAAAGACATGCTGTTCAAGGGATCCTCATCCTCTCCTTGATAGAGTAGGTGAAAGCTTTCTCAGGAGATTTTCTCCGAGTGTAGGAGCGTTGCTCTCCGAGTTGTAGGAATTTTTTATCTTCCGAGTGTAGATCCATTTGGATCGAGTTTGTAGGAACTTGGTTCCGAGGCATAGGATTGTTTTCAATCCGAGATAGTGGAGTAACCGAGTCTAGTGATTTGCTAGATCGGTAAGGTAAAGTGGACGTACCCTAGATTGGGGAACCACTATAAATCTTCTTGTCTTCTATGATTGCTTGAATTCTTGGGCAAGATCGTTAAAATTATTTTTCCGCAAATAGACGCACGATTCACCTATTCACCCCCCTCTAGGTGATTTACGTTGACAACTTTACACTTCAATTGGTATCAGAGGGAGGTTGGTCGTTAAATGGTTAACACCTTGATCAATTTCCTCTCGAAAGTTGTCACTTGGATATTCAAGCAATGGACAAGGCTAAAGATTTTGCCAATCTTCCCCTGTGCACAAAGAATAACTTTCCCATGTGGAAAGAGAGAATCAAATTTTTCATGGAAGCTGTGGAACCCCGGATCTACATGATTGTTGAAGAAGGTCCTTACATCCCCATTACTACCTCCACTATAGATCCAACCAAGAAGGTTCCTAAGAAATTGATGGATCTAGATAAGGACGAGATTACACTTGTCTATTTGGACAAGAAAGATTAAAATATTATAGCAAGTGCAGTCGATGACTCGATGCAATAGAATCTGATTCACGGCCAATCAACTAAGGAGATGTGGCAGTCTCTAGTAACTCTGATGGAAGGTATTAAAGAAGTGAGGGATGATAGAAGATCCCTACTAAACCAGAAATATGAAGCTTTCAGGCAAGGGTCAAAGGAGACCATTGCAGATACTTTTAAGAATTTCTTCAAGGTAGTGAATAGCCTAAGAGTGTATGGCCGAGTGTTCACTAATGGGGAGCTGAATGATAAGTTTCTGAGGTCTCTCACAAAGGAATGGGACGACAAAGTCTGTGCCATCCGAGAGTTTGGCAGACCAGCTGAGACAGAATCTATTTGGCAAGCTGATGTCTTATGAACTACAGATCAATTCCAGAAAAGCTGAAGAAGAGAAAAGTGGCTTCTCCTCAAAAGAGAAGTCAGTTGCATTAAAGGCTAATAGTTTAAGGAAGGGAAAAGCTGCCTCACCAGCACCTTCTCAAGAAGTGAGTGAAGAAGAAAACTCTGAGCCAAGCACCTCGGGCTCAGAACTATCTGAAGAAGAGTTCTCGTTGCTCTCACGGCAGTTCAAGAAATTCTTGAACAAGAAGAGGCAGTGGAGAGGCAAGGATGCCTCATACAGAAGATCACGACATGATGGTGATCAGCGAAAGTAAGGCTCAAGTAGCCATGACAGGTATACCTCTAAACTGAACAAACAGATTTCTACTGACATTGTCTACTACTGCTGTAACAAACCAGGTCACATCATAGCTGACTTCCCCCACAAGAAGAAGGATGGTGGTATAATAGAGGAAAAGAAGTCCTCATACCACAAGAAGAGGATAGAGAAGAGCCTGTTGGCCAAGAAGGGCAAGACTCTCAGCGACTCCGACTCATCTGAGTCGAGTGAAGAAGAGGAAGCCAACTTTGGGCTCATGACTCAATCAGATGATGAATAAGAGCCCCAGTTCACTGGGGAGGTAAAATCTCACACTCCTCTCTATGAATCTGAAAGTTCTGAGCATGATCATGAGGACAGCTTTTCTGACGATGAGTCAGAACTTATGGCCCAGTATAAGGAGTTGATCATGACTTATGACAAATGTCGCCGAGTCGTGAAAACTCAGGCAAAAGAGATTAAGTCTCTAAAGGCTATTGAGAGCAGCTTGAGAGAAGAAGTCGCTAAGACTGACTCTCTTCAAGAGAACTTCAATCTTGCTATTGAAGATTACAATCAAGCTCTTAAGCACCTCGAACTTAAAGAGGAAATCATCAAAGAGTTGAAAGAACAACTTGAGGCTGAGAAGAAACTTGTTGAAAGTTTATGTAAGCCAAAGACAGTTCTTCCACTCGTTGCTGAATTCTCAGCTAAGGCCCAAGGAGCTGGACTAGGCCATGTTGACGCTCCTAGTAAATCTTCAAGGAGAAACAAGGCTCAACGGAAGAATAAGGCCGCCAAGAAGGCCTTGGCCAAAGAAAAGGGGAAAGCCCATCTGGATCAGACTGTCTTTAAGAAAGTTATCTTTCCAACAAATAAGTTTGATCTGGACTCGTCCTATGGTCACTTGACCAGGCCTACTTATGCAGAGCCAAAGTCTCGGTACCAAGGATGGACTCGCCATCAGAACTTTGGTGAGAGTGTCTTTAAGGCACCTTATGAAGAAGTGATTCTTCAGGGCTATGGTCCTTATAATCATGTCCACAACTTCAAGAAAGCACCTAAAGTAAAGCCCGTTGTGGAAAGGCCTCCGAAGGAGAAGAAATCATGTGACTTCCATCACCATGAAGCTTCCTCCTCCAAGAATGCTACCCTTGCTAGACCACCATCTCAAAAGGTCAAGCAGGAGTACGTAAGTCAAAGATACAACAGGTTTGACTGTTAGTGCTGTGGAAAAATTTGTCATTTTGCCATCGATTGTTGGCTTAATACCAGGAAGGTAGTGTATGGGTTCCTAAGGCAAAGTGTTCTAACCCGAGACCAATGACCCAAATATGTTTGGGTTCCTAAGGCATATTGATTATGAATGTAGGTATGTCCAAAGGCCACCAAAATGCCAATCTGGTACTTGGACAGTGGATGCTCTCGGCACATGACCGGGACAAGAAGCCTACTCAAGAATTTCACTTCAGTCTGCAACGGACCAAAGGTCATCTTTGGAGGTTTAGACTGAGGGATAACTAAAGGCTACGGTATGATCACTAACGGTAGTGTATCCTTTTCGAATGTAGCCTATGTGGAGGGATTGGAACACAATCTCATATGCATAAGTCAACTATGCGACAAGGGATACATATTTGAATTCCATGCTGACAGGTGCTTGATAAAGTCTGTTAACAATATGGAAACAATTCTATTAGGCACTCGAAGCAGGAACATATTTTGCTTAAATTTAATTTATATAGACTCTTCTACACCAGTGTGTCTTTTAACAAAATATAGTGCGTCTCTTGGTGACCAATGGCACAAGAGGCTAGCACATATTAATTTTAAAACTATTAATAAATTATTCTCCCAGAACTTAGTACGTGATGCCCCAAATGTCAAGTACGTCAAAGAGAGACCTTGTCATGCATGCGTAAAAGGCAAGCAAACAAGGGCTACCTTTAAAAGCATCATAGGCAAAAACTCTAATAGGTGTTTACACCTACTTAATATGGACTTGTTCGGTCCACTGCAAATTAGAAGCTTAGGAGGTAAGGATTATACGTTGGTAATTGTTGATGACTACTCGCGCTTTGCGTGGGTGTTCTTTCTGAAACACAAGTCAGATACCTTCGATATCTTTACAAATTTTGTCAGGCAGGTCCAGAATGAATACAACTGTTCCGTAATCAAAATCAGAAGTGACAATGGAACAGAGTTCAAGTCTGGGGCCATGACAGAATTTTGTGAAAGCCTAGGTATCTTTCATGAGTTTTCCTCTCCTCGTACTCCACAGCAAAATGGAGTAGCGGAGAGAAGGAATAGAACACTCATAGAGGCATGCAGGACCATGTTGAGTGACGCTTCACTACCAGAATACTTCTGGGCTGAAGCCGTCAACAATACATGTCACGTGCAAAATCGAGCCCTAATAAACAAGAATCAAGATAAGACACCTTATGAACTTTTAAAAGGCAGGAAACCGACTGTATCATATTTTAGAATTTTTGGTTGTAAATGCTTCGTACTTAACAATGGTAAGTATCATACTACCAGGTTTAGTGAGAAAAGTTTTGAAGGTATTTTTGTAGGATATAGTATCCATAGTAAGGAATACATGATTTTCAATAGAAAAACTCTAGTTGTAGAGGAATCCATACATGTATTTGATGAGACGAGCTTGCTGCAAAGCAAATCGTCTAGTATGCTTATTGAAGATGCAGGTACAAGGCTTAAAGAGATCAGCTTGGATGAACCGACCAAAGGTAAAGATGAAAAGTTCATCAAAATCACCTCTCCAACCCCTAATAGAGAGGAAGAGGATCAAGATGAAAATATTGTCCAAATTGATGAAGTCACTCCAGTGGCTGAAGAAGTCCCAAATGCGAGGAATCTAGAGCTCAAACATCTGAAGGATCACCTAATGGACAAAATCATAGGAGATCTCCAGGATGGTGTCAAAACTCGTCGAGGTACAACTAACGAGAATCTCTATTTAAGTTTTCTCTCATAGGTGGAACCAAAGAAGTTTGAAGAAGCAAACTCAGACGCATCAAGGATCTTGGCCATGGAAAAAGGACTGCATTAGTTCAAGCGCTGCAAAGTTTGGATGCTTGTTCCAAGACCCAAAGGTAAAAATGTCATCGGAACAAAGTGGGTCTATAGGAACAAGATGGACGAGGATGGGACAATCATAAAGAACAAGGCCAGACTCGTCGCCAAAGGATATCATCAAGAAGAAGGGATCGACTTCGACCAGACATACGCTCCAGTGGCAAGGCTGGAGGCCATCAGACTGTTCTTGGCTTATGCTGCACTGAAGGGCTTCACAGTCTACCAAATGGACGTGAAGTCCGCCTTCCTGAATGGTGACATAACGGAAGAGGTGTATGTGGAACAGATCCCAAGTTTTGTTGATCCTAACTTTCCCGAGCATGTTTATTTATTATTGAAAGTGTTGTACTGTTTGAAACAAGCTCCTCGAGCTTGGTATGAAACGCTGTATAGCTTTCTCCTCGAGAACAAGTTCACAAGGGGAAAGATAGACAAGACATTATTTCTTAGGGAAATTAAAGGCAAGATTTTGCTAGTGCAAATCTATGTCGACGACATTATATTTGGTTCTATAGACGACAACCTTTGCAAAAAGTTTTCTAAACTTATGCAAGGGAAGTTTGAAATGAGTAGTATGGGAGAGCTAAAGTATTTCTTAGGACTTCAGGTGAAACAATCTGAAGATGGAATTTTCATCTCTCAGACTAAGTTAACCAAGGAGTTGATTAAGAAATTCGGAATGGAGAGTGCAACCTCTATGAGGACTCCAATGGACTCAGCTATGTCTCTGGACAAGGATGAGAAAGGGAAACCTTTTGATGAAACCAAGTACAGAAGCATAGTTGGATCCTTGGTCTACCTTTCTGCCAGTAGACTAGACATAATGTTCTCTACTTGTGTCTGTGCTAGATTCCAAGTGAACTGTAAGGAATCTCACTATGCTGCTGCAAAGCGAATTTTGAGATACCTTAAAGGTACACCGAATCTTGGCTTATGGTACCCAAGAAGTAATGACAACAAACTAATTGGCTTTTCAGATGCAGACTTTGCAGGTAGCAAAGATGACAGGAAAAGCACTTCCGGGACGTGTCAGTTCCTTGGAAGAAGGCTTATCTCATGGAGTAGCAAAAAGCAAAATTGTGTCGTAATCTCAATGGCCGAGTCAGAATACATTTATGTCGGCAGTTATTGTGCGCAGTTGCTTTGGCTAAAGAACCAGCTAGAAGATTACAATATGAAGGTCAAAGACATTCCATTGTTCTGCGACTCCTCCAGCGCAATCGCAATCGCAAACAACCCAGTATCACATAGCCAGACAAAGCACATCGAGCTCAGATATCATTTTATTCGGGAGCACGTGGAGTAAATGGATGTGGATCTGCAGTACGTGCCAACAGATCGACAAGTTGCAGATATTTTCATGAAGCCGCTGGACGAGACCAAGTTAAATTTCTTCAAAACTGAACTTGGGATGCTGAACAAAGAAGGATAAGTCACGGGAAATCAGTTCAAAGCTCAAGAATCGAGGATACTTCAAAAAGGTCAGAAATTTCTCAAGAGGAAGGTAGTTCTCGAAAACTCAGTCTACTTCTCGAAAAGTAAAGTACTAATTCTCGAAAACTCAGACTACTTCTCGAGAACTTTGATCTATCTCTCGACAAGTTTCTTAAGTTCTCGGGAACTAATATAAGACTTCTCGAAAATTCCTCTGACAGTTCTCGAGAACTTACCCCACCTCTCGAGAAATGCCCGTCCTTTTTCGATTTCTGATTAATTTCCTCTATTTCGAAAACTCGCTTGATTTCATCCCTAATCCTAGATTAATTAGACACTTAATTGACATTACTAGGGTTATATATATATATATATATATATATATATATATATATAATATTTTAGAAATCCTAAATCAACCGCCATTTCGACATCAGTCTTCTCGAAAACTCTTCGTCTTCCGCCGACAGAAAGCTTCGTCGTAGCCGTCGTCTTGTGCTCTGGCCGTCGCCGCCGTCAGCGTCCATGGCGTAGAGTTCAAAAATAGGAGTCAGCAGTGAACTCGTCATCGCAGGGATTGCAGACATTTCTGATGACTTCAAGAACTTACTCCTTCTCCTGGAAACAGTCGGTCTGATGTTCATTCTTTTTGAACCCTGCAAGATTTTATTTCCAGATGTAGAGGAATTCTTCAGGAATGCCAAGGTAAGGAGATATGGTATAGTTTTGAAATCTAAAGTCAGGGGGATCAAAATCAAGTTGAACAAAACCATAGTTTTAAAGCTCCTAAAGCTGCCTGTTGTGGATGAAGAGGATGACCTAACAACTGAAGATTCTTACAGAACTTGCTCTTTCTGTGTAGTTTCTATGGATGTCATCTCATTAAGGAGGAATGCCTTGAATGATGAAGGCAAGCTTCTGGTAGACATAATTGGAAAGATTTTGTGGTGCAGAACAGGGTCCATTGGTTTTATAACCAATGACCTATTTGATGTTATGACAGCTGTTATCTGCAGGAAGAAATTCCAATATGGAATGATGTTATTTGATATGATCAGGGACAGTATCCAGGATCCCAAGTTTGTAAGGATAATTTCTTTGTTGCTGCGTGAGGTCGATCCTGTCACCTTCAAAACCTCTAAAGGTACTCAGATCCATCATCTGAAAAAGATTTCATTGGCCTCCATCCAAAGATGGGAATTAAAGCTGAAGAATCCCAAGCAATCAGCTAAAGAACTTGCAGCTTCTGCCTCAGAGGTCAGGACCCCATCTCCTCCTTCACATGATGTTGTTGAACCTTCTGGTGCAGCAACTGAGGGGGAGCATGCACCCTCTGCTCAAGATGCCAGGATTCCTTCTCCCTCTCCCACAGTGAGATCTCCTCTCAAAATCCAAGTGGCAGATCTTCCAGATGCCACCTTCTCAGATGCTCAAGTTCAGGAAACGCTCAAGAACATAGCTGAAGCAATTGACAGTATGGTTGAAGAACTCACTTCAGATGAACCACTTCCTCTCCTAAACACAGAAATCACTGTAGAACTATCAAAAGAACCATCTCCACCATCCTCACCCCAAGCTACTCCAGCTCCAACTCCTTCTCCCTCTCCAAGGAAAGATTCTACTCTAGCTGAACACACTTCAGCACCAGAGACCATCCTTCTCTCTGAAGAGGATGAGCCAGAACCTGAAGAGGTGGAAGCCCCTCTCAAGAACCTTGACTTCTCCCTCCCCAGAATTATTGATGAGGAGGCTGATACAGTCCTTCACACTGTAAGAGCCAAGAGCTCTGTGGTAGTTGAGGAGATCCCTCCCTAGGTAGCTCCTCCTCCACCCCCAAGTACATCTGCTATTGCTATTACTTCTATTGCTGCTGCTGCTGATCCCCCTCTCTCTTCTGACATTTTGAGTAAGATTGAAATTTTTCTGGCTGAACAAAAGAAACATTTTGATGACTCTCTAAAAATAGTGCAAGTCAAAGTGATTGCACTGGAAAAAGAAATGAGCCGAGGATTTGCTGAAATACAACATAACACTTACTCTCTCAAAAGTCTGTTTCAAATAGGTGGAAAAGTTATAGACCACATAATTACTACTGTTGGTCAGGCTATGGAACAGTCTGTTACTCTTGCCAGCAATCAGATTTATCTAGTGAAGAAAGCCATAGAAAATCTACAAACAATCTGCAATGAAGTTGGAACTTTCAAAGAGGAAGCTATAGAGAACCTCTCAGTAGAATTTAGAAAGGGGAAAATCTAGTGAAAGAACAAGTGGAAAAGCTTGCTGCCAATGCACAAACTCTCTGGAGTAAGAAATTGACTGAAATAAATAAGAATGTTTTAGCTCAAATTCAATCTGTAAAATTCTACACATATGATACTGCTGTATGGACTCATAATCTGATCTTCCCTGATTATCAAGTTGATCCAAATGTGATTCCACATCACCTCAACCCCCTTGCTGCAGGAGAATCCCGCCAGATGCCTCAATCTCAAATGCCCACCTTTTCTCCAAGGCCAGAAAACCAGGTACCTCCTCCTGCTTCCTATTCTTAGGTTTGGGATGATGATATTCCTCAAGATATACCTGAAATTCACATCCCCAAGAAAAAAAGTATGGATAAGGCCCATCTGCAAGAAGAAGTACCCCCAAGCCTAACTAAGAGAAAAGGAAAGCCCAAGAGTTTGCAGAAGTCTTGAGTCCTACTTCTCAAGCCTTAATTCTTGATACTCTAAAATTAGTCATGGACTTTAATGAAAGCAGGAATCTCCACTACAGCTCCTCTGAGTGGGAATTATATGAGAAGTCCATGACCAAGAGAAGAATTTATGATAGAGAGTATGACAAGAATAACCCTAAAGCTCCTCCAAAGCCATCAATATACTATCCAAAGCCCTTTAGCTATCATAGGAGATAGCAGGAGAAGCAGGACATGCAATAACAGGGCAAAGAATGAATTCTTGTTGATATGTTTTTGAGAATTTTGATGAAATGGTTGTTGATTAAAAATCTAAAAAATTACATATATACAATTTCTAGTTTTGCCTAATTGTGTGCTCAATTAATGTCTTATTTCACTTAGATTAAATTATTCATTTTCAGTTCTTTCTTTATTATTATAATTCACCTTAGTATAGAGGGTTCTGACTTCTACAAATAAGGGGAGATTGTTGGGTATTGTAACCACAATAACCCAGATTTGCTTGAAGTCACCCTTAAACTAAGATGAATTAAGTTGTATTTTATATCCTTGTTCCAATTGTGTGTTTGCAGATTCTCAGTGCTAAGTGTAGACCAATGTCAGTCTACAGTGGGTTAGGAACACAGGACAATATAGTGTAATCCCTCACTGTGTGATCCAAGGTGTTGACTCATGTGTAGCCTCTCAATTGTGATACACTTTATGTTCAAACACTTGGAGCATGGGATGAAGACAGGACTAGGAGAAATTCTCTCTAAGTTCAGAAAATTCTCTAAGTCCACTTATCGAGAACTGCCTCTTAGTTCTCGAGAAGTAGAGTTAGATGTTCTCGAGAAGCATTCTATAGTTCTCGAGAAGCAGAAGTGTAGTTCTCGAGAAGTCCTTATAGTTCTCGAGAAGCTTAGCTTCAAAGTTCTCGAGAAGTCCAGGCTTTTAGTTCTCGAGAAGTCCAGACAGCTTCAAGATTTTTTCTAAGTCCGAACTCTCGAGAATTCCAGTGTAGTTCTCGAGAAGTTCTTATAGTTCTTTAGAATCTTAGCTTCATAGTTCTCGAGAAGTCAGCTTATGGTTCTCGAGAAGTCCAGATTGGTCTCGAGAAGTATTAACCATGAAGTCTCGAAAACTAACTTTAGTTCCAGACAGTATAGTTCTCGAGAAATCAAACTAGTTATCAAGAACTAATGTTACTTCTCGAGAACTGCAGGTCAAATTTTTCAGAAAATTGTTTAAGTCCAGATTGGCCTGATTTTCAAATGACTTGACGTGATTGGTCCACGTGTCGTCATTAATGTCTTTTCTAACCGTTAGGGGTAATCCTATATAAAGTCTTTTCATTAAGACCAAACCCTAACATTTACAAGAAGCGGTAGTCCGTACCTTTGAAATCTTCTAGATCGGTCGTCTCTCTCAAAAAAAAAGAACAAATTCTGAAGCCGCCGCTGCCGCTCATGAGTAGATCGAGTTTTCTATTTTCGATAAAGAAATACATGTTGTTCAAGGGATCCTCATCCTCTCCTTGATCGAGTAGGTGAAAGATTTCTCAGGAGATTTTCTCCGAGTGTAGGAGCGTTGCTCTCCGAATTGTAGGAAGTTTTTATCTTCCGAGTGTAGATCCATTTGGATCGAGTTTGTAGGAACTTGGTTCCGAGGCGTAGGATTGTTTTCAATCCGAGATAGTGGAGTAGCCGAGTCTAGTGATTTGCTAGATCGGTAAGGTAAAGTGGACGTACCCTAGATTGGGGAACCACTATAAATCTTCTTGTCTTCTATGATTGCTTGAATTCTTGTGCAAGATCGTTAAATTTTTTTTTCCGCAAATAGACGCACGATTCACCTATTCACCCCCCTCTAGGTGATTTACGTTGACAACTTTACACTTCAATTGGTATCAGAGGGAGGTTGGTTGTTAAATGGTTAACACCTTGATCAATTTCCTCTCGAAAGTTGTCACTTGGATATTCAAGCAATGGACAAGGCCAAAGATTTTGCTAATCTTCCCCTATGCATAAAGAATAACTTTCCCATGTGGAAAGAGAGAATCAAATTTTTCATGGAAGCTGTGGAACCCCGGATCTTCATGATTGTTGAAGAAGGTCCTTACGTCCCCATTACTACCTCCACTATAGATCCAACCAAGAAGGTTCCTAAGAAATTGATGGATCTAGATAAGGACGAGATTACACTTGTCTATTTGGGCAAGAAAGATAAAAATATTATAGCAAGTGCAGTCGATGACTCGATGATGGCGAAGGCCATCAGGATGGAGCACTTGGGATGGAGGATGTTGAAGATGTACCGCTTCGCCATCCGGATGGAGCACTTGGGATTGAGGATGTTGAAGATGTACCGGCCAAGGACGTGCGACGCCGTAGTGGTCATGGCTACAAGCTTCGCCCTCGCAACAAGACTCGTATTTGATTATTTATATGTTTGTGTGCTAATAGCCAATTCATGAGAGGCTATTTAAAACATTATTTTATTTCCTGCATTTCCTTTATGTGGTGTGTCTTTAGCCACTTGTTTTGTTATTTGAGATGTAAGCCTATATAAAGGCCAAGACTTTTCATTTGGAGTAGATTAATATTGAATTGAATTGAGATTACTATTGCCTAACCCTAATTCCTCTCTTGCTCTCTCCCTAACCGCCGCCCCCTCTCTTCTCCCCTTTCCCAAAACCGGCGGCCAACTAAGGATCGGCCACCCTACTCCCCTCTCCTCCTCTTCCCATACCCGATTGCCTCCAAGGCCCTCCTCTCACGGGTTCGGCCACCACCTCTCTCTGTCTCTCCTCCTCAAAACCGCCACCCCCACCATCTCCCCTTGCCTCTCCTTGTCCAAAACCGCCACCATCTCCTCTAAAGTTTTGCAAGGAAGGAGGAAGTCTAGGGAATCCTCATCGGCGTGACGTGAACGAGACAACAAGATCTTCATCCATAGCGCTCTTCCGTGGCCTTCAACGGAGAAACGATCATTCTTGGTGGATCCACGCATCACGGATCTACGAATCCGAGAGGGGTAACGATATTTCTACACAAGAGATTTCTTTTCCTAGATAGTTCTTGTGGTGGACGTATTTTGCGTTATTTTCCGAATTATTATTCTTCGAGGTTAACAAATAACCGATTAGCAATTTTCGTTTGGTTTTCCGAAGGATTCGAAAAGGATTTGGCACTCCTCGTTTTCTTTTTGTTGGGATAGATACCACCATTTTCGGATCGTTTAGTTCTTGGTGGATCTATTTTGGTACAACACCTAAAGCTCGCTTGGGATCAATATTATCCCATTTAGCCGGAAAGAGTTTGGCCTATAGCCAACACTCGATCTATTTGCGGAACGGCGATCCGTATGTTAGCACGAACGGTATATTTAATTATTGAATTTGCTGCGTTTGCGTTGGCGTGCGGAATAGAGAGCGTTGAGCGTAGTCATAAGCGTCGTCGCGACCACGTGACGTGTCACGAAGAGACATCCCTACATCACTCGATGCTGCAGAATCTGATTCACGGCCAATTGACTAAGGAGATGTGGCAGTCTCTAGTAACTCTAATGGAAGGTAGTAAAGAAGTGAGGGATGATAGAAGATCCCTACTAAACCAGAAATATGAAGCTTTCAGGCAAGGGCCAAAGGAGACCATTGCATATACTTTTAAGAATTTCTTCAAGATAGTAAATAGGCTAAGAGTGTATGGACGAGTGTTCACTAATGGGGAGCTGAATGATAAGTTTCCGAGGTCTCTCACAAAGGAATGGGACGACAAAGTCTGTGCTATCAGAGAGTTTGGCAGACTAGCTGAGACAGAATCTATTTGGCAAGCTGATGTTCTATAAACTGCAGATCAATTCCAGAAAAGCTAAAGAAGAGAAAAGTCGCTTCTCCTCGAAAGAGAAGTCGGTTGCATTAAAGGCTGACAGTTTAAGGAGGGCAAAGCTGCCTCACCAGCACCTGCTCAAGAAGTGAGTGAAGAAGAAAACTCTGAGCCAAGCACCTCGGGCTCAGAACTATCAGAAGGAGAGTTCTCGTTGCTCTCACGGCAGTTCAAGAAATTCTTGAAAAAGAAGATGCAGTGGAGAGGCAAGGATTCCTCATACAGAAGATCACGACATGACGGTGATCAGCGAAAGAAAGGCTCAAGTAGCCATGACAGGTATACCTCTAAACAGAACAAACAGATTTCTACTGACATTGTCTGCAACTGCTGTAACAAACCAGGTCACGTCATAGCTGAATTCCCCCACAAGAAGAAGGAGGGTGGCAGAAGAGAGGAAAAGAAGTCCTCATACCACAAGAAGAGGACAGAAAAGAGCCTGTTGGCCAAGAAGGGAAAGACTCTCAGCGACTCCGACTCATCTGAGTCGAGTGAAGAAGAGGAAGCCTACTTTGGGCTCATGACTCAATCAGATGATGAACAAGAGCCCCAGTTCACTGGGGAGGTAAAATCTCACACTCCTCTCTATGAATCTGAAAGTTCTGAGCATGATCATGAGGACAGCTCTTCTGACGATGAGTCAGAACTTATGGCCCAGTACAAGGAGTTGATCATGACTTACGACAAATGTTGCCGAGTCGTGAAAACTCAGGCAAAATAGATTAAGTCTCTAAAGGCTATTGAGAGAAGCTTGAGAGAAGAAGTCGCTAAGACTGACTCTCTTCAAGAGAACTTCAATCTTGCTATTGAAGATTACAATCAAGCTCTTAAGCACCTCGACCTTAAAGAGAAAATCATCAAAGAGTTGAAAGAACAACTTGAGGCTGAGAAGAAACTTGTTGAAAGTTTCTCTAAACCTAAGACAGTTCTTCCACTCGTTGCTGAATTCTCAGCTAAGGCCCAAGGAGCTCACGAGTAGTCCATATAAAGTCTTTTCATTAAGACCAAACCCTAACATTTAGACCAAACCCTAACATTTAGACCAAACCTTAACATTTACAAGAAGCGGTAGTCCGTATCTTTGAAATCTTCTAGATCGGCCGTCTCTTTCAAAACAAAAAGAACAAATTCTGAAGCCGCCGCCGCCGCTCACAAGTAGATCGAGTTTTCTGTTTTCGATCAAGAAAGACTTGCTGTTCAAGGGATCCTCATCCTCTCCTTGATCGAGTAGGTGAAAGCTTTCTCAGGAGTTTTTCTCCGAGTGTAGGAGCGTTGCTCTCCGAGTTGAGGAAGTTTTTATCTTCCGAGTGTAGATCCATTTAGATCGAGTTTGTAGGAACTTGGTTCCGAGGCATAGGATTGTTTTCAATCCGAGATAGTGGAGTAGCCGAGTCTAGTGATTTGCTAGATCGGTGAGGTAAAGTGGACGTACCCTAGATTAGGGAACCACTATAAATCCTCTTTTCTTCTGTGATTGCTTGAATTATTGTGCAAGATTGTTAAATTTTTTTCCACAAATAGACGCATGATTCACCTATTCACCCCCCTCTAGGTGATTTAGGTTGACAACTTTACACTTTCACTGATTTGAAGGAATATCTGACTGAACCACTGTTTCTAGTACCTCAGCTTGCCGAACTTCTTCATGAACTTAAGGAGCAGGCTCCCCCTCAGCAGCTGCACTAGATGTGCCAACTGTATTAATATGAAAGGGAGATAAGGTCTTGTCCTCAACAACTACTGTCCTTAGAGCTGCTGGAACTTGGCCTGGCTTTGGGATTCTAATTTCCCAACTGCTGATGGATGAGATAGTGACATTCTTTAGGTGGTGAATGGACACAACTTTGGACAAGTCAAAGATTTCAGGATGCACTTGATTCAAATAAAGAGAAATAATTCTTGCAAAGTTTGGTGCCTTCATGCTTTCCTTAATTTTGTCAAACAACATATGTCCCCATTGGAATTTCTTTCAACATACTACAACTGTTAACATGCAGAAAAAAATCTGAGGATATATATCCAATAGAACATGTTTTGTAGAGTAGGAATTTTCCAAGAATGTCGGCCAGCAGCTTTCTCTCATCATTCATATTTTATCTGCGAATGGAAGTAGTTGATTGGGAGAGACCACAGAAGGACAGAGCCCTAGAATAATCTGGTTCTTCTAGGTAGTCTTCTTCATCTATGGAGGGCAATTTGAGAAACTCTATTAAGGTGGATGGCTTCGTCTTGATCTTTACATCTCTGACTGAACTTTTCAACAACTTCCCAGACCTTTTAAGTTTAGAATTTCGGAAGAACTCTACTACGTCTGGAATCAGGACTATGCATGGATGCTCAAGAATGAAGGTGAGGTCGGCAGATTCAAGAAGTAGAATAACATTCCTGAAATCATCGGAAATGTCTTCGATTCCTGAGCAAACGAACTCATTGCACATGTCGATCTTTGAAGTAGGAGCCATCGATGGATAAGAATGAGAAATTTTGGATTTTTCGGAGAAGAATCAATGGAGTTTGTGTGAAGAATGGCGGAGGCCTTCGGCGGAACTGAATCATCTTTCTCGGGAAAGGGCTTTTTTGAATTCGTGGATTTGGATATTTTATGGACTTATCTATTTATATAAAATTGAGAATTTTGAAGAATTGCAAAAAACATACCTGGGATTGGCAGTTCGAATTCTTCAAAAGTTAAGGTAGGTAGATTTAGACATTTCTCGAAAAGTCTATAGGTTTCTTGAGAAATCAATTTAAGTTTCCCAAGAAGTCTGATATTTCTCGAGAAATAAGTGTGTTTCTCGAGAAGTCCAATAATTTTTCGATAAATCCATTCAGTTTCCTGAGAAATCTGATATTTCTCGAGAAGTAAGATTTCCGAGAAATCTGATATTTCTCGAGAAGTATACTTCTTTTTCGAGAAATCAGGCAGTTTTTGAGAAATATAAGTAGGTTTTTGAGAAATACATTTTTGAATTTGAGATTTTTTTAAGTAAGAATTCTCTTGAAATATTTTGAGTGGCTGATGCTGAATCTTCTCTTGAGATCAAATATGAGCTTTTCAGGATTCCATATTGAGCATACCAAGTTCTGTCTTCAAGAAGGAGAACTTGGCCTCATCTAGTGGCTTCGTGAAAATATATGCAACCTGCTTGTTCATTGGGACATAGCTGAGGGCTATCTCCTTGTTCTCCACATGCTCCTGGATGAAATGGTAGCGCACCTCGATGTGCTTGGTTCGGCTGTGGGAAACTGGATTGGTTGCGATAACTATTGCGCTAGATGAGTCGCAAGATATCGAAATTTCTCTAAACTTCAAATTATAATCTTCGAGTTGATTTCTGATCCATATAAGCTATGAGTAATAACTACCTACATAGATATACTCCGACTCAGCAGTAGATGTTGCCACAAAATTCTTCTTCTTACTGCTCCAAAAAATAAGCTGTCTTCTGAGGAATTGGCACGTCCCGGTAGTACTTTTTCTATCATCCCTGCAACCTGCAAAATCAGCATCTGAAAAGCCAATTAGCTCGACATAATTACTTCTTGGGTACCACAAGCCAAGATTGGATGTACCGTTAAGGTATCTTAAAATCTGCTTCGCAGTGACGTAATGAGATTCATTAGTGTTCACCTGATATCAAGTGCAGACACATGTTAAAAACATTATATAGAGTCTACTGGCAGTCAGGTAGAGCAAGGATCCAATTATGCTTCTGTACTTTGTTTCATTAAAATGTTTCCCTTTCTCATCCTTGTCCAGAGGCACAGTTGAACCCATTGGAGTCCTTATAGAGGTTGCGCTCTCCATTCTGAATTTCTTATGAAGCTCCTTGGTGAACTTCGTCCGAGGGATGAAAATTCCATCTTCAGATTACTTCTCCTGAAGTCCTAAGAAATACTTTAGCTCTCCCATACTACTCTTTTTAAACTTCCCTTGCATAAGTTTAGAAAATTTCTGGTTGTCTTCTGTACAGCCAAATATGATGTCGTCGACATAGATTTGCACTAGCAAAATCTTGCCTTTAACTTCCCTAAGAAATAATTTCTTGTCTATGTTTCCCCTTGTGAACTTGTTCTCAAGAAGAAAGCTAGACAACGTCTGATACCAAGCTCGGGGAGCTTGCTTTAACCCGTATAAAGCTTTATTTAAAAAATAAACATGTTCATGGAATTGAGAATTGACAAAACCTGGGGGTTGCGCTATGTATACTTCCTCTTTCAGATTCACATTGAGGAATGCTGACTTCACGTCCATTTGGTAGACAGCGAAGCCTTTGAGGGCAGTATACATAAGAAATAACCTAATCGCCTTGAGCCGAGGCACTAGAGAAAATGTTTGGTCAAAGTCGATCCCCTCTTCTTGTCTATAACCTTGAGCTACAAGCCTGACTTTATTCATGATAATTACTCCATTTTCGTCCAGCTTGTTTCTGAATATCCACTTGGTGCCTATAACTTTTTGTCCCTTTGGCCTGGGCACTAGCTACCTGACTTTGTAGCATTCAAACTGATTGAGCTCCACTTGCATTGCCAAAATCTAGGAAGCATCCTTGTTTGCCTCTTTGAATTTCTTCGGCTCAACCTGAGATAGGAAACTAAGATGCAAAACCTCATTAGTTGTACCTCTTCTAGTTCTCACACAGTCGCCTGGCTCTCTAATGATTTGATCAGCTGGGTGATCTCTTAGGTGTTGGAACCCTAAATTCCTTTCCCTCCCTCCAGAAAGCTCTATAACATCTTGTTCAACCTCTATGGGTTGAGGCAATTCTTCCTGTAAAGGTTCTTCATCCACCAGGCCTGGATTGATGATCTTGACTGAGCTTGGAGCGACTTCCTTGATAACTTCATCCAAGCTTAGTTCCTTGAACCTAGTACCTGCATCTACACCAATAACACTAGACGAGCTGCTATGAAGCATGTTAGTCTCATCAAATACAACATTTATTTACTCTTCTACCACCAGAGTTTTATTATTAAAAATCCTATATGCCTTACTATGGCGACTATATCCTACAAAAATACCTTCAAAACACTTTTCATTAAACTTTGTGCGGTAATATTTCCCATTATTAAGTACGAAGCATTTACTTCCAAAGATTCTAAAGTAGGACACAATCGGTTTTCTTCCCTTCAATCGCTCATAGGGGGTCTTATGATTGCTTTTGTTGATGAGTGCTCTGTTTTGCACATGACAAGCCGTGTTGACTACTTCAGCCCAGAAGTACTCCAGAAGTGAAGCTTCGTTCAACATGGTTGTAAATGCTTCAATTAGGGTTCTATTCCTTCTCTCAACAACTCCATTTTGCTGTAGAGTGCGCGGGGAGGAAAACTCATGAAAGATACCTTGGCTTTAACAGAATTTTATCATGGCACTAGACTCAAACTCTGTTCCGTGGTCACTTCTTATTTTGACCACTGAGCAGTCCAAATCATTTTGAATTTGCCGAACAAAATTAGTGAAAGAATCGAAGGTGTCTGACTTATGTTTCAGAAAGAACACCCAAGTGAAACGTGAGTAGTCATCAATAATTACTAACGTATAGACCTTACCTCCTAAGCTGTGAATAGGAATAGGATCGAATAAGTCCATATGAAGCTAGTATAAGCTTCGTGAAGCAGAGGAATATATAATATAATCCTCTTTTGTGTAGGCTAATGTGTTGACACATGTATAATCTCTCTATTGGAGTGTACTTTTATCTCAAGTGCATTAAAAGGATCAAAAAAGGACAAGGACTTGAAAATTAGAAGGATAGAATTTTACCCAAGTAAAATTCGTCGAGTATCATAAGGGATGAAAGTCTTTATTTTCAAGGGTAGCTAAACACCTAGAGGGGGGAGGGGTGAATAGGTTTTTGGTCTCTTCTTGAACTTTATCCTCTTTAAGTGTGTTGTGAGTTAGTTATATATTAGCTTTCAAGAAATCACACAACACACTAGATTTATAGTGGCTCCCATGATTTAGGTACATCCACAGTCCCTCCCACCTTTCTAACAGTGTGTTAGATAAGGCACTTCTCCAAAACTCAGCTCCTAAGAGCTTACAACACAGATCCCTCAGGATTTCCCAGTCTTCTCCAAGACCTACCTCAGGCACAAGACCCTATCTTAGTGCAAGCTTTCTCCTACAACTCAGTGATCTAAAGATCACCTACCACTCAGAGAGAATGACTCTCCTACAGCTCAGGCATAAAGCCCTACCTCGGATCCAAAGCTGGATCCTACAACTCAGGCACAAAGGCCCTACCACTCTGAGAGAATGACTCTCCTACCTTAAGCAAACAACCCTACCTAAGGCACACAGGCCCTACACTTAGATCAACAAATGATCCTACCTCAGCCTTTATAAAATAGGCCTACAACTCAGATCCAAACGATACTACAAAAAAGAATGTGTTTGAGTTTATTTGATTCCAAAGAAATTTCTTCGAGTCTTTTGCTTCTGAGCTAAGAAAAGTTCAGCCCTTACTTCTTCTCAGCAATAAGAAATTTGATCTTCAGAAAACAGCTACTTGCGCTAGAAGTATATCAGAAACACAAGTCTCTAAACTTGCTGATGAAGATAATGATTTGACAGTTATTTGTGCTTTTCAATTAGCTAACCTTGAATGTAGAAACCAGAGGGCTCTTCTTCTTCTTTCTCAAAAATCTCTTCTAAACTTGATGTAGCAGGTAAAAATCGCTACAGCTATCTGGGTGAACTTTTAGATCAGCGTGTTTGAACTATAACTTCAAGATCTACAACAATGGAGAGGAAGAAGACGATGAAGTTCCGCCTCTTTGCTAAAAGTTAAACCCTAAAAAGTTTTCTTCCAAAAGTTAATTTGTCTCCGTCAATCTCAAGCCTTTTATCTTCCACCTTCCAATGGTTATTTGACCAGTGGGCCTACCTGAAGTTATTGGCTGTAACTTTGATTTTATAGAAAAAGTCATACAGTAGGCCTGCAGTGCCATTTGTCGTGTCATGTAGCTTTCCCGCAACAATTTGAAACTTTGCTGGCTCATGCTGACGTCAGCATCTATGGACTTAGTCATTTTCACAGTTTCATCCCAGGCATTGAGTGCGTAAAGTGAATAGCTTTCACTCAGCGCAAAACACTTAGCCAAATAATTTGCCCTGCTAGGCATTGAGTGAATCTTCATCACTCAACGAATTTTGACTTAACTAATATCTCTGTATCATTAGGCGTTAAGTTAGTTCAGTGAACTTTCATCACTCAATGCATTTGGACTTAGAGAATTACTTCTGCACTGCTAGGCATTGAGTGCGTTTAGTGAACGGCCTTCACTCAACGCTTTTGGCCTTAGACAATCTTTCTAATGGTTAGGCTTTGAGTGCGTTGAGTGAACTGGCTTCACTCAATGAATTAGGACTTAGCTAATTTCTTGTGTAATGTCAGGCGTTGAGTGCGCTGAGTGAACCTTCATAACTAAATGCTCCTAGACTTAGCAACTTCACTGACTTCCTACCTTCATAATGAGGTGTTGAGTGAACTGTCTTCACTCAATGCTTCTGTACTTAGCCGATTTTCTTGATGGGCTTGCGTTGATTGAGATGTCCTCACTCTACGCATTTGGACTTAGATTTTTCTGTCTATCTCTTCTTAAGATTTGACTGATCATTACTCTATCGATGCCTTCTTCTTTGGGTGTTGAGTGAGCTGTCCTCACTCAATGATTATTTCTTTAGGCGTTGAGTGAGCTTTCCTCACTCAATGATTCTGGACTTAGTTGAATTTCTCCCTTGCTAATGTTTAAGCTTTGACAGACTGAGCTTTACTCGATTCCATATGTTATATGACATTAAGTGAACTGCATTCACTCAAAACTTATGGATTTAGCCGCAAAACTGCTTTACAAACTATTGGGCTTTGACTGTCCATCCTTTACTCAGCGCTTTTTAGCTTCTGGCGTCGAGTGAACTGGCTTCCCTCGACTCAGTGAACTGGCTTCACTCGATGCCAGTGGACTTAGACAATTTTCAGACTTTCCAGCATCCTTCCTTGACACCTTACATTGAGTGAACTGGTTTCACTCGATGCCTATGGACTTAGACAAATTTCAATCTCTCCACCTTCCTTCCTTGCGACCACCTATCACAATCAGTTAGACAACTTGTCTAAACTTATTCCAAGGAACACCTTGCACATAATGAACTTGAACAACATCAAATACAATTATGCTCATAGTATTGATTGTGATGCCTCTTCAAATCAAGGGAACATTGAGGGAAATATTCCCAACAAGGGATATTCATCGAATGCATCAAGTAAACTCATTGATACTCATCAAATTCGTTGTATATACCTACCGACACTCATCAAATTCGTCGTATTTATTCAGGGTAAAATCTCTAACAGTTTGAAAATCGGTTAAGTAAAAATCGTCGAGTATAATCAAGTATACTCATCGATTATATCTTTTGATACCCGCTAAAATCATCGAATATACTTGTCGATACACGCCGAATCCGTCTAGATTCATTGGGTATACCTTTATTCTCTGAATTTACTTTTTTAGAATTTTCTAAGTCAGATTCATCGAATATCGGTTAGCTTATGCATCAAATGCGTCAAATGCATCGAGTGTATCAGCTGATACTCATCGAATTCATCGAGTATATCAGTTGATACTCGTTAAATTCGTCAAGTAGGTTAGCCGATACTCGTCGAATTCATCGAGTGATAAGTTCAATCAGGCTGAATATCTCTAAGTGTTTTTTGTCGAGATTCATAGGCAGTTCGACGAGTATACTCGGTTATACTCGAACAATTATACTTCGGGTTATTTTCTTCCTAATTTCAATTTCCCGGTTCGTTCTTCCAGGTCGCCATGTATAGTAACCCACGACCTTCCCGGTTTGGAATAACTTTTCTAACTGGTGCAAAGGAAGATTCCTATATATATTTAGGGTGGATTATTCATCAACCCTAATAGTGCTCAAATCAAATCAAGAATATTCCCGATCAAAAAGTTTTCATCGGCTCCCGTACATCTCTCGTGATTTTCGATCGGCCGACGATAGTGCTGCATAATTTGATCGTCTTGAAGCAAATAAACTGGATCATTGTTCTCCAAAGTTTCTGATTCTCTCAGATCTAGTCGATCTGTGATCAAGGTCTTCAAAGCATTCAGATTTTCCATGTTCTCCAAGATATCCAAGATCAACCTATTCAAAGAATGACAGATTAAAGACTTAGATCTAAATAGGATTACTTTTAATCTTTAATATGTAAATTTATTTTTACATTTGTAGGATGTTTTTCCCTCCAAGGAGTAGATCCATTTTTGGATCGAGTTGTAGATCCATGTGTGGATTGAGTTATAGGAGAGCTTGTTCTCTTAGTGGTAGGAGCGTTGTCTCCGAGGTATAGGAGTTGAGGCTCCGAGGAAGTAAGATTTGTTTAAATATAAGAAAGGTGAAGTAGCCGAATTTAGCCCTTCTTGGTAGATAGGCAAGGCAGGACAGTGGACGTACCCAACTCGAGGAACCACTATAGATCTCTGTGTTCTATGTGCTTTATTTTTATGTCATTTTTATTCCGCAAAAAGACACAGACTTCACCTATTCACCCCCTCCCCCACACCCTCTCTAGGTGATTTAGGTAGACACTAGATACTTTCAATCAAGATCTCGTAACTGAAGTTCAAGGTGTTGAGGAAAATATACCAGCTATTGCTAGAGACTTGAGAGATCATCCCATAGATCTAATCATAGGAGATGCAAATAAAGGTGTTATAATAAGGAGCAGAAGCCTCAACATTGCAATGTACTCAAGCTTTCTATCTCAAGTTGAACCAAAGAAGTTTGAAAATTCCAACATAGATCTATTTTGGATTATGGTTATGCAAGAAGAACTAAACTAGTTTAAAAGATACAATGTTTGGAAGCTGGTTCCCAGACCTCATGGACATAACATCAATAGAACTAAATTGATTTATAGGAATAAGCTTGATGAGAATTATGTAATCATCAAAAATAAAGCTAAACTGATTGCCAAGGGATACAAGCAAGAGGAAGATGTTGATTTTGATCAAATTTTTGCACCAGTTGCTAGACTTGAGGTAATTAGATTGTTCCTTGTATATGTTATACATAAGGGATTTAAGGTATACCAAATGGATGTTAAGTCAGTTTTCCTTAATGGTGACCTAAAAGAGGAGGTCTATGTTGAGCAACCGTCAGGTTTTGTTAATCCTAACTTTCCTGAATAAGTATTTCAACTTAGAAAAGCTTTGTATGGGTTGAAACAAGCCCTTAGGGCATGGTATGAAACTCTATTTAGCTTTCTCAATGAGAATAAATTCTTAAAGGGGAAGATAGACAAAATATTATTTCTTACAAAAGTCAAAGGTAAGATCATTCTAGTCCAAATCTATGTAGATGACATAATTTTTGTGTCTACTAGAGATGTCCTTTGCATGAAGTTTGCTAAACTTATACAAGAGCAGTTTGAAATAAGTAGTATAGGTGAACTCAAGTATTTCTTGGGCCTCCAAGTTAGACAATCAGATGATGGGTTATTTATCTCTCAATCTAAGTTCACCAAGGAGTTAATCAAAAAGTTTAGAATGGAGAGTGCCTCCATAATAAAAACTCCTATAGGGTCAAGTGTGTCATTAAATAAGGATGAGACTGAGAAACCTGTTGATGAAACCTTATACAGAGGAATAATTGGCTTCCTCCTATACTTGACTGCTAGTAGGACAGATATTATGTATACTACATGTGTTTGTGCTAGGTACCAGACATGCCCTAAATAGTCTCATTATTATGCAGATAACAAAATTCTAAGATATCTCAAGGGCACACCTGATCTTGGTCTGCGATGCATTAGGAATAATGATTTTGATCTAACTAGATATTCAGATAAAGATTTTACAGGTTGTAGAGAAGACAGGAAAAGCACAACTGGCACCTGTCTATTTTTAGGGAGAAGACTGGTATCATGGAGCAGCAAGAAGCAAACAAATTTAGCTAATAACTTTCCAAAAATAAGTAATCTATCTTTTTATTTTGACGTAATATTGATCATAAATGAAAAGAAATGATTTAAATGAGTATAAATATACATAAATTCATACTTATTTTATTTAAGGTTAATTGAACTATTTTGCTTATATTTTTCTTATTATAAATACCGTGAAAATCGAACTGGAGGAGTAAAAGTTGGAATTATATTTTTGTTGTGTAGTTGTTACAACAACATGTTTTTGCTGTTATAACAAGTTCTGGATGGATTTAAAATTCGAATTTCAAATTTTGCGCCGAATTCAAATATGAAAGGAGGCATCTATTGGGAGAGGCCTGCTCGTTTTTAAGAGCAAAATCTCATACCTAAAAGGAGAGATAAAATTCATTAAAGAGGGAGAGATCTAAGAGCCATCATCTTAAATAAGGAGAAAGAGGTTAGGGTTTGGAGACACCGGTAAGAAAGAAGAAGGCTTTGAAGTGAGATCTAAAAACAAATTCCTGCAGTGTTTAAACTTCTATAATCAAGTCTAGTAAAATCGTTCTTGTTGTGTGGTTTCATCCCTCCATCATGAACTAAATTCCTAGGTCTTGTATGTTGATAGTACTTTGATTTATTTTGATGATTTGATTTAATTTCTCTTTTGTGATTGTTTGAAGAACTATCTTTATTGGTTTTATTTTTTATTTTGTGGAATCTTTGGATTAAGTGTTCTTCTTCTAAATTACGTGGCGAGATTCGAGAGAGGAGTTATATTATTTTAGAGTTGAATCCTTAATTTTGCGCGATGAGATTCGAGAAAGGAGAAGCGTAAATCTTTAGCCAAAATTCCATTTTTATACTACACTGCAAGATTCGAGAGAGGAGTGTTGTAAGTGTAACATAAATATCAATATAGCATAAAGAGAGAAAGAGATTTCTTCTTTTGTTAGTAACGATGATTTGTATGCTTTATGTTACTCTATTTCTACATAAGTTAGAGATAATTAGGAGAATTTGGGTAAATGGATTTCTGATATCGAGAGATGATGACATCCAATTTCAAATCATTATAGGATAGTGATTTAAACATTTCAAGTAGGATCACCCTAAAAACTTTTCACAATAGACAAAGAAAATAAACATACAGGACAATTTCCCCAACTTGATAAAAGTAATTTTTAAGTAAGCGTTATTCAGTCTTATTATTATTTTCTTTTAATTTTTCATTAACAAGTTCACCCTAATTAATCTACTTGAATTTAAAGAAAAGGTAGAGCTTGTACTTGCAAGCGCTAGATTAGTCACTTCTCCATGAGAACGATCTTAACTCACTTTATATTATATGATTCGACACGTGCACTTACCTATAATACATAAATCTATTTTAGGCGTATCAGTAGCCATCTCCACTACAGAATCAAAATTTATCTCAATTCGAAGTTGTTGTGCACAGCTACTATAGATTCAACATCAACTCCAAGACTACAATCTTCAGTTAAGTAAAACTCCCACATATTGTGATCTTCTAGTACTATCTCTATTTCTAGGAATATTGTGTATCATATCAAGACTATGTACATAGAGATTATATATTATTTCATTAGAGCGTATGTGGAAAGGGAAGACATTAGTCTTGAGTTTGTTCCCACAGACAAACAAGTGGCTTATATCTTCACCAAGCCACTAGATGAAGCCAAGTTCAATGCCTTCAAATTTGAGTTGGATATGTTGAACTTAGTGTAGCTTCATTATCTTTACATGCATATGTATATTAGACATGATTAACCTTTTGCATGTAATCAAGAAAGATGGACTAACTATCCAGGCGTGGAGTGCATTGATACAACTCTAAGTGTCGTGTGCATCGAGTTCACTAAACGAATTTATTTTAGTAGTTCCGATTACGGCTATCTTCCGGGATTAATCTTAGTCATTGATCAAACCATATTGATCACGACAGGTACGCTCCTTTTCATATTCTCAAATATGGGTAACTATAAATAGAAATATGTGCTTAAAATTAATCACATAAATCCTAGCCCTATTCGAATATTTGCATCCCTGCGAAGATTTCTTGAGCAAGTTCTTTAACTCTCCAGAAATTCAAAGTTCCAATGGTGCCCAAATGAGTGGATTTCCTATTCGAGGGATCTGAACTCGTTAGGAATAGGTTCAAGGATGCACTAGAAGAAGTTCATTTGGTTCTTCATATGCTGCATGTCACCGACCTAGAGTTTGTCCTGTCAGAACCGAGTTCTATATGGAAACGATAGGTATTGGAATTCTACTCAAATGCAAAAATTGACTCCTGATGGGTAAATTTTCTGATTGAAAATATTTCCAAATTCTATGAACTACAGGCAAGAGCACCTATCATTCATAGTATAGGATATTTTAAAAATATCAAGTATCATATTCTTTCGGGCCTGTTGACTACTTATGCTCACACAAATTAATATTATTTTATCGAATATAAAAATAGGTTAATTAAAGTATGAAATAAAATAAAACTTGATCTAGAATCCCTTTAGATTAAAATACACTTTTATAAAATACAAGCTTCTAAATTATCTAATTCACTGTGGAGGTTCCCAAAATTCAAAAGCGCCACTCTCGAGAATATGCTCTTGACTAAACTTAGGTTGATCGATTAAGACCACTCGGCCAGTCGAAACCCCTAAGCTTACTTTACGCGGTGAACCCCGTTATTGGATTTGACTCCAATCCAAAAGATTTATGTCATCCTCTCTCGAGTAGTGCATGCAACTCCTTCTACCTTTAAGTGATCTACTCCTATCCACAACCACTCGGTAAATCTAGGATACAAATCTAGGGTCGAAAACATATTCATAAAAAGTGAATTCAATGTAATTAAAATCAAAGATAAATCAAAGTGAAAAGTAGAGCTTGACCAAAAAGAGAAGTTTATTTTATCCAAAATTCATCATGATCAAGTGCTAATAAAATTAGCTACTTAACATGATTAAGAAAATATATAAAAAAGGAAAATAAGAACATGATTGCATGAAAGAAAGTGCTTGAATTAGAAATTAAACAAAGCAACTAATCTATGAAATGGAAAATACATAAAGAAATTCAAAAAACAGAAAACTAAACTACTAAAACTTCATGAAATTCCTCTCCTAATTGACTCCCCAAGCTCCTGGCAATGTCTGGAATTTATAGTAATTTTTTTGGAGAATCACGCCCCTAGGTCACGCTCGTGACTAGGGGCGTGTCAGGTGCGGAACCGTTCTCTTGAAAGCACGGGAACGTTGGGAGAAAACCGCCAAAATTAGCTATTTTGCGGGTCACGCCCCTAGGTCACGCCCGAGACTTAGGGCGTGTCTTAACTGTTACTATAAAATGGCAGGAGTTAATCTGGCATTTTTTGAAGAGGTCACGCCCCTAGGTTATGCCTGTGACTAGGGGACGTGTAAGCAAAAAACGGCTTGGATCTGAAACTGTCTTCTTAATACTACGGCACACCTGAGCTGGATGTCATGCCTAAGTGTCACTCTCGTGACTTAAGGCTCACACAAATTACATGGGTGTGTAAATTTAAACCGACGTGGAATTGGAATCTTGAGCTCTTTCGGTCTGCCATGCCCGTGTCCTCTGGTCATGCCCTATGTCACGCCAGTGACATGTGGGCGTCTAACTTTAAATGATATGGCAAGGCTTCTAGAATGTCTGGATGGGTCACACCTATTAGTCATGCCCGTAACCTAATAGTCACTCCCGTGATTTGGGCGTGTACTTGAGATTTTTCCAGATTTGCTTAGCTTCTTCTACTGTTTAGTCTTGTCAGCTTCGATTTATTATTCGCAGCCCAGATAGACCTGAAATAAGAAAAGAATGAAAATTAGAAAGTTAATTAATAAAATATAACTATAAAATAGTTTTTATTTTTGATAGAAAAACTAACTCAGTAAAATGCTAAGTCTTATGCCTATGTGCGTAGCTATTTTGGTAGAAAAACCTACTCAGCGTATAAATTAGTTTTTATCTTTTAAGAATGTGTCCATTTATTATTTCTACTTTGAATTTGAAAATCCGGTAAATCTTAAAATTCTATTTAGGGAGAAGGTAGCGTGTGTACTAAGATTGACATTACACAAATTGAAGATTGAGATACCCTCCAAAAAATCCATCAATGTCGATGGGCATAGGCTTGCCCTTTCACACTATCGTCATGACACTAGTCTAACTTATAGGCATAAATCAATAGGACTTAACTAGGTTGAAACGTAGGCTTAGGTTTTGGTGTGGATAATCAAAGAAAAATGTGACGCCTAGTCACACCCAAACCTAAAGAGAGTTTGCACAAAATAAATAATCATGGCTTTAAGAACATAGACAACTCCCCTAACCTTTTTCTTTTTCTTCTTGAATCAAACATTTTTCATTCATTTTTTATTTATTTCTCTTTCTTCCCCTTTTAAAGATTTTTCAAAAGAGAGATAAACAAATCATCTCCTTTTTTTCCAATAAAAATAGTCACCAAATTTAAATGACTCCAAATCACTCACAAAGTTTTTCATATATAACCATTATCGAGCTCGGAATTAGGTGTGTGATTAGGATGTTTTTTAGGCCTTGGTGAAATATTTGATGGGGCTAAATCAAAAGGTAGGGTAATATGTTCAAAGTGGTTTAGCAACGATAAAGTGTTAGGTACGGATGCAAAGGCTCAAACTTGCAAAAACGAATGGCTATATCATATTCATGCTAATAAGTTTAACTTGTGCAAGTCTTGAGAATCACTAGAGGGCAAGTTTTAGACATCGAGAAAGATTACCTTAACTCTTGATTCACAAAATATTTCTATAGTAAACTTCTACGTACTCACCTAAATTATTTTTGGATTTTTTCCGGTTTCAAAATGAAAGTAGAGTAAACTATTTCCACGCATTTGGAAAAATAAAAATCTAATTGTAAGCTGAATTTTTAGTTATACATAAAATTCTACTTATACGTGCACTTGACTAGGAACATGGCATGGACAACTATTCTACTCTAAAATTCAAAATTCAATTAAAGCATAGAAATTCTCTAAACACTATGTAAAAGTTAAATACTAGGGATTTTGCATGTGAAAAATATAGAAATAATGATTTCTCTAATTAAAATTAAACATATTTTTTTGTTATTTCTTAGACTTCCCGAGATATACACTGTGAAGGGCTCTCACCGTTACTAGGAGGTAAGATGGGTTGATATCCCAAATGTTCCTTTCTAAGAAATTTAATTTTTTGATTTTCTAAATTTTTTTATATTTTTGGTTAAAATAAAAAAGAAACAATTTATTTTGTATTTTTAAAGATTTTTTTATTTTTTTTTTTGGATTTTTTTGTATAAATAACAATAACAAAGGAGATCCCACCCCCATAATTAAAAATAAACATTGTACACAATGTTTATAAGCCAAGTAGGAGGGGGCAAAGAAAGAAAAAAAATTCATAGAAAAATTTAACATAGGAAATTATAAGATAACCAAGGGGTGTCTCCCAAGAGCGCTTTCCTTTCCTCAACTTTAAGCTAGACGGTTATTGTTACGAAAAAGGAAAGTAAAAAATAAAAGTGCACAGACAACTCCCTTGGTTCATGCTTAGGTGAACAAGCCGAAATCGGTCGCCCAACTACTCCGCTTGATTTTTGATTTTCCTTCTTGCGGTTAACTTGAAAAGGTAAATTCAAATCATCTATCCGTACCTGAGGTGATTTGAATATTTGTAAAGGAGCGGCAAATGGATCAGGGACAATTTGGGATTGCAACGACTCATCTTCTATCTGGAAATTGTTAGTGGAAAAAAAATCAAAAGTAAGTGTATCAGAAAAAATTCCGTAAGGAGGATGCTCTTGCAAAACTATATGATTAAGCTCAGACTGTTTATTTTCTATAATAAAATTTTTATCTAGAAATTCATTTAAATTATGGGACACCTCATTTTCATAAATTTGAATTCCTAAATATTTATAAGTGGTGCTTGAAAATTCATGAATAAGAGAAGAATCGGGAGTAGTAGTAGAAGAAACATGTTCTTCTTTTAATTCACCCGGTGTGTCCATACAATTTATAAATGCTTGAAATAATAGTTTTTCTTCTTCTTCGGAATCAGACACTAAGGGGGCACATGAAGATTTATGTTCCTCCATAGGAGTAATATTGGAAGACGGAGAAAAATCGTTAGAACAGGTAAAATTTTCATCTAAATTTTGGGGAGGAGAAAAATTTGAATTTGCGAAGATTCCCAAAAATTAGAAGATGAAGCTAGTGGTGCGATAAAAGAAGAACAAAAATTTGGATCTAAATAATTATTCTCATTACTCGAGATTCCTTCCGGTTGATCATGCCAACAAGAAAAATTAACATCCGAGGTGGAAGAAAAACTATTTAAATTAGAAAAATTATTCTCGTTAAAACGCAAAATTATTTTCATGAAAATTAGAAAAAGTTGAAAAGAGATTTTCATGAAAATTTGAAATAAAATTATCATTAAAGTGAGAATAGTTATTTTCATAATTATTATAAAAATTATTTTCATAATTATTATCAAAATTATTTTCATAAGAAAAATTTTGATTAAAATAATAAATATAACAATCCTCACTTCGATGAGAAGCACCACAATAATAACAAAAAATTTGGTGCTTTTTGTGGCTTTCAAAATATCTAGTTTATTTTAAAGCTCGGCAAGCAAGGCGGCCAATTGAGATAAAATTTTTTAATGAAAGAAAATAAACAGCCTTTTACTTAATGTAAGTAAATTTAAAAAGAAAAAGTAAAAATTGAATTGGGGTAGAGAAAAATAGAGTGATAAAATTAATAAAATTTTCGCTTTCAAAATATCAACAAAATAACTCCCCGATAATGGCGCCAAAAACTTGATGGGTAAAATTTCGGATTGAAAATATTTCCAAATTCTACGAACTACAGGCAAGAGCACATATCATTCATATTATAGGATATTTTAAAAATATCAAGTGTCATATTATTCTGGGCTTGTTGACTACTTCTACTCACACAAATTAATATTATTTTATCAAATATAAAAATAGGTTAATTAAACAATGAAATAAAATAACATTTGATCTAGAATCCCTTTGGATTAAAATACACTTTTATAAAATGCAAGCTTCAAAATTATCTACTTCGACCATAGAGGTTCCCAAAATTCAAAAGAGCATCTCTCGAGAATACACTCTCGACTAAACTTTGGTTGATCGATTAAGATCCCTCGACTAGTTGAAACTCCTAAGCTTGCTTTACATAGTGAACCCCGCTATTGGATTTGACTCCAATCCAGAAGATTTATGTCATTCTTTGTGCATGACAACTCCTTCTACCTTTGAGTGATCTACTCGTATCCACAACCTCTCGGTAAATCAAGAATATGGATCTAGGGTCGAAAACTTATTCATGAAAAGTGAATTCGACGTAATTGAAATCAAAGATAAATCGAAGTGAAAAGTAGAGCTTGACAAAAAGAGAAGTTTATTTTATCAAAAGTTCATCATGATCAAGTGCTAATAAAATTAGCTACTTAACATGATTAAGAAAATACATAAAAGGAAAAGAAGAACATGATTGCATGAAAGAAAGTGCTTGAATTAGAAATTAAACAAAACAACTAATCTATAAAATGGAAAATACATAAACATATTCGAAAATACTGAAACTAAACTACTAAAACTTCCTAAAATTCTTCTCCTAGTTGACTCCTCCAGCTCCTGGCAATGTCGGGAATTTATAGTAATTTTTCTCGAGGGTCATGCTCGTGACTAGGGCGTGTCAGGTGCGGAACCGTCCTCTTCAAAGCTCGGGAACGTTGGGAGAAAACTGCCTAAATAAGCTGTTTTGTGGGTCACGCCCTAGGTCACGCCCGTGACCTAGGGCGTGTCTTGATTGTTGTTGGAAAATGGCAGGAAGAAGAAATGGAGGGAGTTAGTCTGGCATTTAATGAAGAGGTCATGCCCCTAGGTCACGCCCGTGACTAGGGGGCGTGTAAGCTAGAAATAGCCTGGATCTGAAACTGTCTTCTTAATATTGCGGTACACTTGAGCTGGATGTCACGCCCGTGAATTAAGGGTCACGCCCGTGACATGGGCATGTAAATTTAATCTGACGTGGACTTGGAATCTGGAGCTCTTTCAGTCCGCCATACTGATATCCTCTGGTCATGCCCTATGTCATGCCCGTGATATGGGGTCGTATAACTTTAAATGACGTTGCATGGTTTCTAGAATGTTTGGATGGGTCACACCTATAAGTCACGCCCGTGACCTAATAGTCATGCCCGTGACCTAATAGTCACGCCCGTGACCTAATAGTCACGCCCGTGACTTGGGCATGTACTTGAGATTTTCCCAAATTTGCTCAGCTTCTTCTACTATTCAGTCCTGTCAGCTTCGATTTATATTGGGTATCGAATCCATAATAACCCAGATTTGCATGAAAACACCCTTGAACTAAGATGAATTAGGTTATATTTGATTTCCTATTCTAGTTGTGTTTGCAGGATTTATTGCCAAGTGTAGACCAATGTCAGTCTACAGTGGGTCATGAAACACATGACCATACAATATAATTCCTCATTGTGTGATCCAAGGTGTTGACTCATGTGTAGCCTCTCTATTGGGATACACTTCATTTTCAAGCACATGGATTAATAGATGAAGATTGGATGCTGTTTGAAATGAAGAACTCAAGTTTCATAAAGCTGAGAGAATTCAAAGTGTTGTACTCAAGTAGCTCTCTTAGTACTCGAATAGAAGCCTTAGAAGCACTCGAGTAAATCTGGTCTGTAATTAGAGTGTGGAAGTGGTTCTCGAGTAGCTTAAATCCAACACTCAGAAGCTAAGTCCAGCACTCGAGCATACCTGCTCTCATTCTCGAGTGATCATGTTTATCTCTCATAAATTGTTCTAAGTCAAGTACTCGAGTAGTCTAGCTGAGTACTCGAGTAGTTGAGAAGATTAAGTCGAGTGACAGAAGATAGTTCTAGAGAAAATTCTAAGATAACTCGAGTGGCATTTCCTTGTACTCGAGTAGTTCGTCTAGTACTTGAGTATTCCAGTTTTAGTTATCGAGTGATTGATTTTTCATCCAGAATTTTCTCCAAGTCCAAGCTCTCGAGAAGCTCAATTCTATCTCTCGAGAAGTATATCTAGCACTCGAGTGATTTATTAACCACTCGAGTGATTTACTTCTACCTCCAGCATTTCCAGAAAAGCCTCCTCTCGAGTAGTCAAAGTCTTTTCACTCGAGAGCCAGCCAAAGCACTCAAGTAGTTTATTCCTTACTCGAGAAATGTCGAATCGTTTTTCAGGAAATTCTTAAGTTTCTTTCAGATCAATATTTTGAATACCGTGACATGATTGGTCCACGTGGCCATAACTAATGAGAATTATTACCATTCGGGAGATCTTATAAAAGGTCCTGTCATAATAACAAACCCTAAGAGAGTTATTCTAAGATCTGGATCGGCCGACAGTTTTCTTCTCTTCTACAGAAAGTTGCCGTACACCTTCAAGAACACCAAGGGCAAGTTTCAATCCAAAGAGATTCGCAGATCAAGGGATTCATCTTTCTCCATCTACTCCTTGATCGTGTGATTCAAAGTTTCTCAGAACTAGATCGATCTGAGAGTCTTCTTCTACAGTTTCTGATAAAGCCGCAAGTCCAAGAAAGAAGACCTAGGAAGAGATTTTCAGATCAGAGAAGATTATTGTTTGTATTATGCAATTTCTTTTTAATCTTGTAGGAGATTATTCTCTGAGTGTAGGAGATTTGTTCTCCGAGTTGTAGGAAGTTTTCATCTTCCGAGTGTAGATCCTTTTTTGGATCGAGATTGTAGGAACATTGTTCCGAGTGGTAGGATCGTTTTGATCCGAGATTAGTGGAGTAGACGAGTCTAGCGTATTGCTAGATCGGTGAGTGGAAAGTGGACATACCCAAGATTGGGGAACCACTATAATTCTTGGTGTCCTCTGTGATTGCTTAGTTGTTTTCTTGTGCATTAGATCGTTAAAGTTTTATTCCGTAAAAAGAAGCACAATTCACCTATTCACCCCCTCTAGGTGATTTAGGTAGACAACTTGAAATCTTTTTTAATTGGTATCAGAGGGAGGTTGATCATTAGAAGGCTAACACCTTGATCAGATCTGCCCCAAGTTGTCTTTAAGTTATTCAAGCATGGACAGAGCCAAGGATTTTGCCAAGCTTTCTTTGTGTACAAATAATAATTTTGCAATATGGAAAGAAAGGATAAAATTCTTTATGGAAGTTGTGGATCCAAGGATCTTCATAATTACTGAATAATGTCCTTATATTCCCATGATCGCCTCCAATATAAATGCTACAAAGCAAGTTCCTAAGAAGCTGATGGATCTCGACAAAGATGAGATTGCACTTGTCTCTTTAGATAAGAAAGCCAAAAATATTATAGCAAGTGCATTCGATGATTCAATGCTGTAGAATTTGATTCAATGCCAATCTGCTAAGGAGATGTGACAGTCTCTGATCATATTGATGGAAGGTACTGAAGAAGTAAGGTATGACAAAAGATCCCTTCTGAATCAGAAGTATGAAGCCTTCCGGCAAGGACACAAGGACACCATTGCTGACACTTTTGAGAACTTCTTCAAGATACTTAATGACCTAAGAGTGTATGGCAGGGTCTTTATAAATGGAGAGATGAACGACAAGTTTCTGATGTCCCTAACCAAGGAATGGGGCAACAAAGTCTGTGCCATCCGGGAATTTGGCAAGTTAGCTAAGACTGATCCTCAGAACCTCTTTGGAAAACTGATGTCCTATGAACTTCAAATTAATTCTAGAAAAGCTGAAGAAGAGAAGAGTCGATTCCCTCCCAAGGAGAAGTCTGTCGCCCTGAAGACAGACAGCTCAAGGAAGGGCAAAGCTGCTTTACCTACGCCTGCTCAAGTAGTAAGTGAAGAAGAATCATCTGAGCCAAGCACTTTAGGCTCAGAGCTATCTGAAGGAGAGTTCTCGCTGCTCTCAAGACAATTCAAGAAATTCTTGAACAAGAAAAAGCAATGGAGAGGCAAGGATGCCTCGTACAGAAGATCACGACATGATGGTGATCAATGACAGAAGGGTTCAAGCAGCCATGACAAGTATAACTCTAAACCGAACAAACATATTTCTATAGACATAGTTTGTTACTGTTGTAATAAACCAGGTCATGTAATTATTGATTGTCGCCATAAGAAGAAGGAGGGTTGCAAAAGAGAGGAGAAGAAATCCTCTTACTACAAGAAGAGGACAGAGAGAAGCCTAGTAGCCAAAAAGGGCAAGACTCTCAGTAACAATGACTCATCTGAGTCAAGTGAAGAAGAGTAAGCTTATTTTGGGCTCATGGAAGGTACTAACAAAGAAGAAGAGCCCCAGTTCACTAGGGAGGTAAAAGCTCATACTCCCCTCTCTGAATTTTATGTCTATGATCATGATCATAATGACAGCTCTTCTGATGATGAATCTGAACTCATGGCCCAGTACAAGGAGTTAATCAAGGCCTGCGACAAATGTCGAAAGGTCATGAAAACTCATGCTAAAGAGATTAAGTATCTAAAGGCCGTAGAGAGATCTCTGTGAGAAGAAGTCGTTAAGATGGACTCACTCAGAGAAGACTTAGATACTGCAGTTGATGAGTACAATAAGGCTCTCAAGCACCTCGATCTGAAAGAAGAAATCATCAAGGGATTGGAAGAGCAACTTGAAGCCAAAAAGAAGCTTGTTGAAAGCTTCTCAAAGCCCAAGACTGTCCTTCCATTAGTTGTTGAATTCTCAGCTCAGACTAAGGGTGCTGACCTAGGCCATGTTGAGGCTCCTAGTAAATCCTCTAGGAGAAATAAGGCTCAATGGAAGAATAAGGCGGCCAAGAAGGCTTTGGCCAAGGAAAAGGCGAAAGCTCCACAAGATCAGACTATATTTAAGAAGGTTGTTTTTCCTACTAATAAGTTTGATCTTGACTCCTCCTACGATCACTTCACTAGGCCTACTTATGTAGAGCCCAAGTCGAGGTACCAAGGATGGACATGCCCTCGAAACTTGGGTGAAAGTGTCTTTAAGGCACCTTATGAAGAGATCAATCTTCAGAGCTATGTCCCTTTTAATCATGGTCATAACATCAAGAAGGCTCCAAAAGAAGCCTATTGTTGAAAAGCCTATGAAGGAGAAGAAGCCTTGTGAATGCCTTCACCACGAAGCTTCTACCTCCAAAACTATAGCCCCTGCTAGACCTCTATCTCTAAAGGTCCAGCAAGAGAATTAGGCAAAGATACAACAGGTTCGACTGTTGGTGCTGTGACAGAGTTTGTCACTTTGCCATCGATTGCTGGTTTAATCCCAGAAACCATGTTACCCCTCAGTTTAATAAGAAAGACCTCTCACATTATTAATTCATGTAGGGGGAGCAAGCTAACTAGAGACTAAGGACCAAAGCAAGTTTGGGTTCATAAGGCAAATTGATTTTTCACTGCAGGTATGTCTAAAGACCACCAAAACTCCAATCTTGTACTTGGATAGTGGATGTCCTCGGCACATGACCGGGATAAGAAGCCTACTTCAGAATTACTCACCAGTCGTGAAATGACCAAAGGTCATCTTTGGAGATTCTGACTGAGAAATTACGAAAGGCTATGGTATGATCACTAACGGTAGTGTATCTTTTTCGGATGTGGCTTATGTTGAAGGATTGGAACACAATCTCATAAGCATAGGCCAACTATGCGATAAAGGATACATAGTTGAATTTCATGCTGATAAGTGTTTGATAAAGTCTGTTGATAATTTGGAAATGATTTTATCAGGCACTCGTAGTAGAAATATATTTTGTTTGAATTTTATATGTATAGACTCCTCTATACCAGTGTGTCTTTTGACAAAAGATAGTGCATCTCTTATTGACCAATGGAACAAGAGATTAACATATATTAATTTCAAAACTATTAATAAATTATTTTCTCTGAACTTAGTACGTGATGCCCCGAATATTAAGTGCGCTAAGGATAGGCCTTGTCACGCATGCGTAAATGGCAAGCAAATAAGGGCCACTTTTAAAAGCAACATAGGCAAGACTTTAATAGGTGTTTATACCTACTTCATATGGACTTGTTCGGTCCACTGCAAGTTAGAAGTTTAGGAGGTAAGGATTATACGTTGGTTATTGTTGATGACTACTCGCGCTTTGCGTGGGTGTTCTTTCTGAAACACAAGTCAGATACCTTCGATGTCTTTACAAATTTTGTTAGGCAGATCCAGAATGAATACTACTGTTCCGTAGTAAAAATCAGAAGTGATAATGGAACTGAATTCAATTCTGGGGCCATGACATAATTTTATGAAAGTCTAGGTATCTTTCATGAGTTTTTCTCTCACCGTACTCCGTAACAAAATGGGGTAGCTGAGAGAAGGAATAGTACACTCATAGAGGCCTGCAGGACTATGTTGAGTGATGCTTCACTACCAGAGTACTTCTAGGCTGATGCCGTCAACACTGCATGCTACGTGCAAAATCGAGCACTCATCAATAAGAACCACAATAAGACACCTTATGAACTTCTAAAGGGCAGAAAGCCGATTGTCTCATATTTTAGAATCTTTGGCTGCAAATGCTTCGTCCTTAACAATGGTAAGTATCATACTACTTAATTTAGTGAAAAGAGTTTTGAAGGTATTTTTATATTATATAGTTGCCATAGTAAGGCATATAGGGAATTTAATAAGAAAACCCTGGTGGTAAAAGAATCAATAGACGTTGTACTTGATGAGACGAGCTTGCTACAAAGTGGCTCTTCTAGTGTGTTTGTTGAAGATGCAGGTTCAAGGCTAAAAGAACACAACTTGAGTGAGATGATGGAAGAAAAAGGTGAAAAGTTCATCAAGATCACCACTCCAACCCCTATTGGAGAGGTTGATGATCAAGATGAAGAAATTCCCCAAGCTGACGAAATCACTCCTATAGTTGAAGACACTATGAATGCAAGGACTCTAGAGCTCAGACATTTTTAGGATAATCCCATGGATCAAATGATAGGAGATCCCCGGATGGTGTCAGAACTCGTAGAGGTATAGCTAACAAGAATTTATTTTTGAGTTTTCTCTCACAGGTTGAACCAAAGAAGTTTGAGGATGCCAACTCAGACGCATCATGAATAATGGCTATGAAAGAAGAGCTAAATAAGTTCAAGTGCTGCAAAGTATGGAAACTTGTTCCAAAACCTAAAGGCAAGAACGTCATCGGGACAAAGTGGGTCTACAGGAACAAGATGGACGAGGATGGGAAGATCATAAAGAACAAGGCCAGACTCGTCGCCAAAGGATACAGGCAGGAAGAAGGAATCGACTTCGAGCAGACATATGCTCTAGTGGCTAGGCTGAAGGCAATCAGGTTGTTCCTAGCATATGCTGCACTTAAGGGCTTCACCGTCTATCAGATGGACGTGAAGTCTACCTTCCTTAATGGTGACATCAAGGAAGAAGTGTATATGGAACAACCCCCAGATTTCGTTGACTCTAACTTTCCTGACTATGTTTATCTTTTATCTAAATCTTTATATGGTTTGAAACAAGCTCCTCGAGCTTGGTATGAGATGTTGTCTATCTTTCTTCTTGAGAACAAGTTCACAAGGGTAAAGATAGATAAGACATTATTTCTTAGGGAAATTAAAGACAAGATTTTGCTACTGTAAATCTATGTCGACGACATTATTTTTTGCTCCATAGATGTCAACCTCTGTAAGAAGTTTTCTAAACTTATGCAAGGGAAGTTTGAATTGAGAAGTATGGGTAAGCTGAAGTACTTCTTAAGACTTCAGGTGAAATAATCTGATGATGGAATTTTCATCTCGCAGACTAAGTTCACCAAGGAGTTGATTAAGAAACTCAGAATGAAGAATGCAACCTCTATGAGGACTCCAATGAGTTCAGCTATGTCTCTGGATAAAGATGAGAAAGGGAAACCTTTCTATGAAACCAAGTACAGAAGCATAATTGGATCCTTGCTCTACCTTACTGCCAGTAGACTAAACATAATGTTCTCTACATGTGTCTGTGCTAGATTCCAAGTGAACTGTATGGAATTTCACTATGCTGCTGCAAAGAGGATTTTGAGATACCTTAAAGGTACACCGAATCTTGGCTTATGGTACCTAAAATGTAATGACAATGAGCTAATTGGTTTTTTAGATGCTGACTTTGCAGGTAGTAAAGATGACAGAAAGAGCACTTCCGGGACTTGGCAATTCCTTGGAAGGAGACTTACATCATGGAGCAGCAAAAAGAAAAATTGTGTCGCAATCTCAATGGACGAGTCAGAATATATTTCTATCGGCAGTTGTTGTGCACAATTGCTTTGGATAAAGAATAAACTGGAAGACTACAATATGAAGGTCAAAGACATCACATTATTTTGCGACTCCTCCAGCGTAATAGCCAACAACCCAGTCTCTCATAGCCGGACAAAGCACATAGAGCTGAGATACCATTTCATTCGGGAGCATGTGGAGCATGGGGACATAGATCTATAGTATGTTCCAACAGATAGGCAAGTTGTAGATATATTCACAAAGCCGCTGGATGAGACCAAGTTCAGTTTCTTCAAAACTAAGCTTGGTATGCTCAACAAAGAAGGATAAATAAGGTGGACTCATTTCACAGCTCAGAAATCAAGGTTTGGTCAAAAGGTTAGAAATTTCTCTAAGTGGACTTCATTTCTCGAGACAAAGAATGTCTACTCGAGAACTCGAATGTCTACTCAAGTACTTCTCTTAATTCTCGATAACTAAGTAAGTCACTCGAGTGTTATCACTCGAGTACTAAACTTCTTCTCGAGAAGTAGAATTAGAGCACTCTAGTACTGTGATACCGCCTCTCGAGTACCTCTATTCCACCACTCGAGTACTAGAGTTCCACTCAAAAAATGACCCATCAGATTTTGAATTCCTTCAAATTTTTCAATTTCGCAACCCGCGTCCTTTCCACTGCTATCTAAGGTATGTTTAAGCTTAATTAGACTCCTAATCATCATTCCTAGGGTTATATAAATAGAAAATTTTGGATTTCAAGAATCTACTCGAGTTCAATCTCTCTCTCTCTTGAAAAACTCTCCATCTTCCGCCGCTTCTATAGAGCACGCCGCACTCTCCTTCATCTTCCAATCAATCACCCGCAGTTCACTAAATGAAATGGCGCCACCATCGAAGATCGGAGTGGGCAGTGAATTAGTGTTCGCCGGCATAGCAGAGATATCAGATGACTTCAGAAATTTGTTGATACTTCTCGATACAGCAGGCCTGACTTTTGTTCTCCAGGAGCCGTGCAAAATCTTGTTTCCAGAGGTGGAAGAATTCTTCAAGAACATTAAAGTAAAGAGGAATGGAAAAAGTTTTGAAGTCCAAGGTCAAGGGAATCAAGGTTAAGCTTATCAAGACCTCTGTTTAAAAACTTCTTCACATGCCTGTAGTTGATGAAGAAGATGATCTAGTTAAGGAAGATTATGACAGAGCATATAATTTTTGTGGAGTATTAGTGGTTATCAAGCACATCCGTCATCCAGACTTGAATGCTGAGGGAAAGCTATTAGTAGACATTCTGGGAAAAGTCCTCTGCAAATCTACTTCCATAAGTTTCATTACTAATGACCTTTTCTACATGATGACAGCCATCATTTTAAGGAAGAAGTTCCAATATGGTATGTTAATTCTTGACAAAATTAGGGAGAGCATTAAGGCTCCAAACTATGCCAGGATTATCTCTTTAATGTTACATGAGATAAATCCTCAAGTATTTGATCCTTCCAAAGGAATCACCCTGCTTCATATGAAGAAAGTCTCCATCTCATCCATCCAAAGATGGGAGTTAAAGCTGTAGAACCCAGCCCAGTCTGCTAAGGCATATGAGGACCCTGTGTCAGAGGAAAGGACCCTATCTCCCACTCTCCATACTATTGCTGGCACATCTGGTGTAGCAGCTGAGGGGGATCCTGCCTCCTCTGTTCAACAAGACAGAGTTCCTACTCCACCTCCAGATACTTCCATCCAACCAACCACCTCAGAAGATCTCCAAACAGATGCCCAGGTACAAGAAACCATCATCTCCACTATTGAAGATATCAATAAAATGATTGAAGAACTTAGCTCAGATGAGCCTCTACCTCCCCTCCATCAAGAAAATGTTGAATATCCATCCAAGGAAGCCACTCTAACACCATCTCCATCTCCTATACCATCTCCAAAGTCACCCATTGATCACTCCCCGGCTGCAAAGAAAGAACCAAAAGAGATAATTCTGCTATCAGGTGAGAATGAACCATCTCTAGAACCTGCTGAAGCTCCTTTGAGAAGATTGGATTTCACTCTTCCCACCTTTCTTGGTGAGGAAGGAGATGTCTTGATTCACACTACTAGAGCTCAGAGCTCTATAGTTGTTGAAGAAATTGTTCCATGGACTGCACCTCCTCCTCCAACTACTTCTACTGCTACTGCTTCTGATACACCAGCTGTATCTGATATTCTTAGTAAGATTGAACAAATGCTCCTTGATCAAAGGAAGTATTTTGATGATTCACTAAAAATTGTTCAAGACAAAGTCTCTGCACTAGAAAAGGAAATGAGCAGAGGATTTGCTGAGATACAACACAATACAGATCAGTTGAAGCATCTCTTCAAGATAGGTGGATAAGCATTGGATCACACGATTACAAGTGTTGGTCATGTCATGGACCAAGGAGTTACTCTTACAAATAATCAGATTCAATTAGAAAAGAAGGCCCAAGAGCACCTCATGAAGATCTGTGAAGAGGTGGTCACCTTCAAAGATGAAGCTATAAATAAGCTATATGTAGAAATCAGAAAGGGGGAGGGACTAGTGAAAGAACAAGTTGAAAAGTATGATATTAATGTCAAGACCCTCTGGACTGAGAAAATGACTGTAATTAATAAAGATGTGCTAGCCCAGATTAAGTCTGTGAAGTTTTATACTTATGTTACTACAGTACGGATGCATAATCAGATATTCCCTGAATTCCATGCTGATCCAAACATTATTCCTCACCATCTGAATCCTCTTAATGAAGGCAAGCCTGCTCAGATGCCTACCTTCTCTCCTAGGCCTCAAGGGGAAGCTCAACCTCCAAAATCTTACTCTCAGGTATGGGAATCTGACATCCCTCAAGATCCACCAAAAATTCAGATTCTTAAAAGAAGGATGTATGGAGATGGAGCTTCTGCCAGTAGATCTTTTCTAAACCCAGAGGCAGAGAAGAGGAAAGCTCAGGAGTTTGCTGAAATCTGGAGTCCAACTTCCAAATCCCTAATTCTAGATACACTGAAGCTTGTGATGGATTATAATAAAAGCAGAAATCTTCATTACAGCTCAACTGAATGGGAAATATATGAGAAGTTTATGACTAAGAGAAGGATTTATGATAGAGAATATGGGAGGAACAATCCTAATGCTTCTCCTAGACCTCCAAAGTATAACCCCAAGCCCTTCAGTTATCAGAGAAGATAATAGTAGAAGATGGATAGGCAATAACAACAAAAATAACAACATCATCAAATCTAGAAATGGTTATGAGTTTTGAGATTGAGGATTGAATTCATGTAGAGATGAAATCTAGAAACAATCCTAATTATATAATCTTTAGTTTTGATGATTATCTCTTTATTTATTAGTTTCTTACATTTTATTCTGTGATTACCTTTCATATCTAGTTCTTTCTATTTTGGTATAATTCACCTTAGTGTAGAGGGTTCTGACTTCTACAAATAGGGGGAGATTGTTGGGTATTGCATCCACAATAGCCCAGATTTGTATGAAGTCACCCTTGAACTAAGATGAATTAGGTTGTATTTGATTTCTTATTCTAGTTATGTGTTTGCAGGATTTATTGCCAGGTGTAGACCAATTTCAGTCTACAGTGGGTCCTCAAACATAGGACCATACAATGTAATTCCTCATTGTGTGATCTAAGGTGTTGACTCATGTATAGCCTCTCTATTGGGAAACACTTCAATTTCAAGCACATGGATTAATGGATGAAGACCGGATGCTATTTGAAATGAAGAACTCAAGTTTCATAAAGCTGAGGGAATTCTAAGTGTTGTACTCGAGTAGCTCTCTTAGTACTCGATTAAAAGCCTTAGAAGCACTCGAGTAAATCTGGTATGTAATTCGAGTGTGGAAGTTGTTCTCGAGTAGCTTATATCCAGCACTCGAGAAGCCAAGTCCAACACTCGAGTAGACCTGCTCTCATTCTCGAGTGATCATGTTTATCTCTCAGAAATTTTTCTAAGTCAAGTACTCGAGTAGTCTAGCTGAGTACTCGAGTAGTTGAGAATATTAAGTCGAGTGACAGAAGATAGTTCTCGAGAAAATTCTAAGACCACTCGAGTGTCATTTCCTTGTACTCAAGTAGTTTGTCTAGTACTTGAGTATTCCAGTTTCAGATCTCGAGTGATCGATTTTTCATCAAGAATTTTCTCCAATTCCAAGCTCTCGAGAAGCTCAAGTCTATCTCTCGAGATGTATGTCTAGCACTCGAGTGATCCATTAACCACTCGAGTGATTTACTTCTACTTCCAAAATTTCCAGAAAAGCCTCCTCTCGAGTAGTCAAAGTCTTTTCACTCGAGAGCCAGCTAAAGCACTCGAGTAGTTTATTCCTTACCCGAGAAATGCCGAATCATTTTTCAGGAAATTCTTAAGTTTCTGTCAGATTAATATTTTGAATGTCGTGGCATGACTGGTCCACGTGTCCATCACTAATGATGATTATTACCGTTCGGGAGATCTTATAAAAGGTCCTGTCATAATGACAAACCCTAAGCGAGTTATTCTAAGATCTGGATCGGCCGACAGTTTTCTTCTCTTCTACAGAAAGTTGTCGCACACCTTTAAGAACACCAAGGGAAAGTTTCGATCCACAGAGATTCGCAGATCAAGGGATTCATCTTTCTCCATCTACTCCTTGATCATGTGAGTCAAAGTTTCTCAGAACTAGATTGATTCGAGAGTCTTCTTCTATAGTTTCTGATAAAGCTGCAAGTCCAAGAAAGAAGACCTAGGATGAGATTTTTAGATCTGAGAAGATTATTGTTTGTATTCTACAATTTCTTTTTAATCTTGTAGGAGATTATTCTCCGAGTGTAGGAGATTTGTTGTCCGAGTTGTAGGAAGTTTTCATCTGCTGAGTGTAGATCCTTTTTTGGATTGAGATTATAGGAACGTTGTTCCGAGTGGTAGGATCGTTTTGATCCGAGATTAGTGGAGTAGCCGAGTCTAGCGTATTGCTAGATCGGTGAGTGGAAAGTGGACGTATCCAAGATTGGGGAACCATTATAATTATTGGTTTCCTATGTGATTGCTTAGTTGTTTTCTTGTGCATTAGATCGTTAAAGTTTTATTCCGCAAAATGACGCACAATTCACCTATTCACCCCCCTCTAGGTGATTTAGGTAGACAACTTGAAATCTTTTTCAATTTTTTATTCTCAGCCCAGATAGACCTGAAATAAGAAAAGAAAGTAAATTATAAAGTTAATTAATAAACTATAACTATAAAATAATTAATTATTAAATAAAAACTACATAAAAATAATGATAAACTCAGAGTTATCAAATCCTCTTTCAATAAGATCAAGACTTCTATCAGCGGGCACAAGATTAAGATTACCTCAAGGAGGCTGAGAAAAGCTCTAAACCTTACAAAGTTTGGGCCGAAAGATAAGGAAGATGAACTTTTTCTAGAGGATGTGAAGTCAGCTCTAAAATGGTGTTGCCTTACAAAGCACACCACTGACTCTATACTTAGGAAGGAAATGAATCTGATGGGGAAGTTTCTAGCGTATGTAATTGAAAGATGGGGGTTAGATCTAATTTACTCTAGAGGGGGTGGGGGTGAATAGAGTAATTAAAATTTTTGTTGTTTTTAATTTTATATCAGAGTCAAAATAGGTGATACCAATAATAATAAAAAAAAGAAATAAAAGCAAGGTAAACTAATCTATCTATTACAGTACAGCAAGAACAGAAAGAAAATGAGCACAACCAAACAACACAAGAAATTTTATAGTGGTTCCCCAACCTGGGTACATCCACTCTTCTACTACCCTTCTAGGAATCCACTAATAGGTTTTTGATCAGGTGACTGCCACCACAAGATCAACTTCCAGAGAGATCTCACAACCCTTTAGGCTTTTGATTAGGTGCCTAAAAACCAGGAATAAACTTTTGAAGGGAGTTAATAAACCCTTTATACAGGAGGTGAGAGAGATGTGATGGGGTCTTCACTTTTCTCTAAGCAACAGAGAAGACAAGTGGATTTTCTTATGTCAAGACTCCTTCTGAAATGATGTTGACTCAGAAAGATGGAGTCTTGCTAAGGGTTTAGGTCTTCAGCCTTGTCTGAAAATAATCCTGGAACTTTCTGACTGAATCAAGATGAGTTGTCCTTGAATGTTCCTGGAGGATAAGGTTGAAGAGGACTCTTGATAGTGATTAATGTTCTTCTTCCGTCTTCAGAATTGACAAGGAAGAAAACAGAATGTTTTCTGCACTGGAGAGAGTTCTAAATGTTCAGTCTCTGTATCTCTCTGTATTCTTGTGCTATATATTCTCTTCTAATCTCTGGCTCAATGTTTCTGTCCAACTGAAAGAGAAAATCTCTTTTATATTCTGCAGTCAGAAATTTTCTCATTTTAAATTTGAATTGCTGGCATTAATTGCTGATTGATCCGGAGAATACAAACAGTTGGAATATTGACTTAAATGAGTTTCCCCAACTGTCCCTAATAAAATAAGCAAGTAATTATCCTGATGAAGGCCATAATTAATGCTTCCAATAATGGATATATTCAGGGAAATATGAGCATTAATTACTCAGGAATATTACTGCTAAATAATATAGAATGTAAGGGACAGAAGAAAGGAAAACTTCTCATTCTGGAACGGGACATAAATCGTCGACCTCTGAACAGAATTCATCGACCGGAGTTCCAAGTTCGTCGACCAAAGAATTCCCGTTCTTTGACCTGAGCTCTGCGAACATCATACTGAGAATGACTTGCCAATTCTGCGCTTTGAGTTCGTTGAGCTGAGAATCTGTTTGAAAGACATGATCGTCGACTTGAGCTCGAATATCATCGAGCTCAGCTCAAAGAAATAACTCTGAGTTCGTCGATCTAAGATCGACAATCATGAGCTGAGTTCGAAGAACTTTGAACTGATCATTCTGTTCTCTAAATCTTCTAAGTCTTAGACTATTGATGTCCTCTGCTGGCTGGTCCATAAAGGTAGAACCTAATGACAAGCCTAAGCTCTAAGACTCAAAGAATTAACCCTGGCTATACAATGTGGGTCAGACTTAACCTAATTTAGTGAACCTAGCCCAAATCCAACTAGGGATCCAATAGTAATAGGCAAGGCCTTGGTCTGCAAAATAGGTTCTTATGACTAAATCTCTAGGAAGATGTTTGAAACAATGACAAGTGTAATTATATCCAAAGGAACTGACTGGGGAAGGATTGTTTTTGAAAGAATAGTGGAATGTGTTCTAGAACCAAACTTACGGAGAATACTGTCTTTATACTTGCATAGTTCTGTTCCTAGGATCCTCAATATGAGGCTAGGAAAAAAGATACATCATATGAAGAAGATGAACTATAAGATGTTTGATAGATAGGACAGGGTATTACTCCCACACTAATAGACAACTAATAAAAATAAAAATAAAACAGTCACCATCACTGAAGAAAACTCTAAGAGCAGTTCTTCTGAGAGCAGAGGTGAAGAACCTCATGACCCAATGTTATCTGAATCTTCTATAGATACTAGAAGAGATGTGAGTAATCAGGTGTTGATATAATCAGAACCTGTAGCACGAACTCTTCCAAGTAGTGTTTCTCAGTCTAAAGACATTCCAGTAGAAGCAACTGAAAACGTGGCTCGAGATGTTGTGGACAAAATCCTTACAGAGATTGAGGTGGAGACTCTCAAGTTGGCTGCTCCTGCTAAGGGGGAGCAAGTTCAATCCATACAGGACCAGATTGAATCTTTCTTGGATAATCTACAGAGAAGGATAGATCAGATTCTTGATAAATCTCAGTTGCTTCCCTCTAATACTCTAGCTGAGGGGGAGTAAGTTCCAGTTACAGTAGAACAAGATGTGCTCAACACAGTTATTGAAGACAAGTAAATTACTGTGTATGATGTTAAGTTTGAGGGGGAGATTCCTACTGAACTCCATGCTCAAGAAATTGTAAATATTGTCGAACTATCTTAGTCTAATAAGCAAGCAGCTGATGTTGTTGATCGTTCCTCTGAGTTCATGATGGTTGACTTAGAAACTAGGGGAGAAATAAGGAGAGAGGATGAGGATGTCTCCTTTCAAGGGGCATCTAATCAAGCGGATGTTATGTCTTCTAATTTCCTGGCACAACTGAAAGGAATTCTAGATGACCAGAGGAAATAGCTAGAGCACTATGTAGATGATTCTATATAAGGACTGAGACAAGATCTGTCTACTGAGATTAAGCCTATCAGATTTGAGGTGAATTTGCTAAAGGCATACACTATTATATTCTGCAAATGAGCTACTCCTACTATGACTTTTACTAAAGATATTCTTGAGTAGATTAGAAAAAAACAGAATGACATCCTATAAAATCAAAACATCACCTTAGGCAACTTGGAAAGGGTGCATAATGTGCAAAAGCAACTCATAGAAGCACACACGATCACTCTAGAGAGGAGGATGGATTCTCGTACGCAGATTCTAGATGATCATATGCTTAAGGTAAAAATTCATGTCACCAAAGGAGTAAACTATTTGGCTGATAGAATCTCCTTCACTAAGGACTCCCTGACTACTGTAATCTATGAATAAGTCATAAAGGGGGAGAATGTAATGATCAAGGCAGATACAGACAATGTTATCTGGACCACAAATGTTATCAGGGGATCAATGGGTCTAGATCAGTATATATATGTTGATGCTCCTGCTCTAGAAGGACAAATTGATATTGATAGGGTTGAACTCTCAGTAGCTGAAGTTCCTACCTTCATCCCCACCACTGAACAAATATCAAGAATGAAATGCAGGACTGCTGCTAAAGAAGATGAAGAGATCAAGAAAAGCAAGAAGAGATACAGAGAAGAAATGGAATCCTGACCCGACTTTAAGAGATGGTGTCCTCAATCTAGGACTATCACTCTGTCATCCTAGTACCAAATCAAAGAGAAAAAAATTGAAAGAGAAAAGTTATACAGCTCACTAGAATGGGCAAAACTAGAAAGGAATAAAGAATTAAGGTAAAAGTTCAGAAGGGATAAGAAGACATGTGCAATGCCATCAGATGCCTAGAGCCTAACAAGTATTTCCCAAAGCCTTGCGACTATTTTGAAATGCAAAGGCAAAAGTAGTTGAAGCTGATGAGAGGGCTTCCAAGAGGCCAAGCAGGGGCATAGTCATCAAGGAACCAGAAATATAAAATATTTTGTGTACTAGGTTCCTTAGGGCCTTATAATATGAACTTATTATGAGCGCACATTTTGGTTTATAATTATCACTTTCTGTGTTAATCATATCATGATAATGTGTCATTTATTATTCTTGTTTGCTGTGAAATTTTTCTTATCTATATGGTAGTATATATTATTGACTAGGGTTCTGACTTCTTCAAATAGGGGGGATTTTTGGGTCCATTGATCACAATGTCCTAAATTTAAAGAAGGCCCACAAGTCGATAAAATACACATGATTGTATTTTATATATGTTCAAGTTTAATATATGCAGGTTGTCTACTGTTCTATGATTAAACAGGTTGCTAGTGTCAAAATAACATTTGGACTCAAGACAGGATGCTAGAAAAGCAGAAATCTGGTTAAGTCCAGAAGCGTTGAGTGAAGGCTATTCAGTTAATGCCTACTCAAAAGGAAATCTTCTAAGTACAAAAGCATTGAGTGAAGAAGGCTCACTCAATGCCTTATCAATAATTCAATAGAGTCCAGAAGCATTGAGTAAATGATGTTCACTCAATGCCTTCATTCAGAAATTCAATGCAAGTCCAGAAGCGTTGAGTGTAGAAGGCTCACTCAACACCTTTAGTCAGGATGACTACCAAGTCCAGAAGCATTGAGTAAAGTGGCTTCACTCAATGCCTTCACTCAGCAGAATTCTGCCAAGTACAAATGTGTTGAGTGATGAATGTTCACTCAACGCCTTATTAGTTTATAAGTCTGAGACAAAAGAGTTAAGATATAAAGGCTCACTCAACGCCTCAAGAAGCAGATTTTCTACTATGTGTTTTGGCATTGAGTCATATAGCTTCACTCAATGCATGTGCAGATTGACTGTGAAAACTACTAAGTCCATAAGTGTTGAGTCATGTTGATGTCGTCCAAATTCAAATTAAGTGGGATGTGCACGCTAGAAGGAAAATGCCACTAAATACTTTTTGAATAGTAGTTAAAGCTAAAATTACTTTATAGCTACTATTTTGGCTTGCCCACATAGATCAAAGAGTCGTTGGATGGCGGGATATAAAAAGACATTACAGATAAATAAAAGGAGAGCTTCTGTTCTTCGTCTTCAAAATCGATCATTCTCATTTTTACAGAAGAGTTACAGAAGACAGTTGCTTGCTGATTGAAGTGATATATCTATGCTATTTTCAGCACAAATAAAAAACCTATTTTTCTATAAAAGTTGGAGTAGCAGATCACCCAAAGAAAGTTTTTATTCATCTTCAAGGCTACTACTTTCAACTTTGTTATATTAAAGCTTGAAGATACATAGCTCTGCATCAGGTCTTCTCTGCATAAGTAGAACTACTCTAATGAAAAATAATCTTGTGTCTGTGAAGAGTTAGGACTGAGTTTACTCAGTTCAGGGAGGTGACACAGAGGACCATTTCTCTGGAGTAAATCATCACCAAATCATTACTCATTCTGTAGGATCATTGTTTGATATATGTTGTAAGCCTGAGTTATAAAGGCTGAGTACAGGAGAAGTTTCTTTGAGTTATAGGATCATGTTTAGGATCTGAGGTAAGGCTTTTTCCTGAGGTAGGATCTCTGTGTAGATTTGAGGTAGGAGATCTTTAAATATCTGAGTGTAGGGCTATTGAGCCTTGTGTAGGAGTTGTTATACTCTGAGTTATAGGAGTGAATTTCACTCTGAGGTGTAAGCTCAAGGAGCTGAGTAAAAGGAGCATTTAGCGGAATCTAGATCACTTTTAGATAGGTGAAGGGGAAAGTGGATGTACCCTAGATAGGATAACCACTATAAATTCTTGTATGTTATAGTGTCTCTTGAAAGCTAAACAATTAAATCTAACACACTACTTGACCTAAGCTCAAAAGATTCAAAAAGATTTAAAACTTACCTATTCACCCCCCTCTAGGTGTGTATCTACTCTTGAATAAAGACTTTTAGCTGGCTCTTGGGAGAGTGTCTGGGGCGAGGTCGCTTGGGATTGGGCGGCCTTGGCTGGCCCAAGTAAGGGCCGGCCGTGGCGATGGTGCCCGGATCTGGGCGGCCTTGGCCGGTCCTTGCGAGAGCCGGCCGCAGCGAGGGCCGCCCGGGGTTGGGTAGTGCCTATGAGGGCCGACAGCAGTGAGGCCACCCAAGATCAGGCGACCTTGGACTTCCCCATGTGGGGGTCAGCCACATGGAGGCCGCCCGAGGGTCAGTGGCCTTGGCCGTCCTTTGCAGAGGTCAGTCATGCCGCGATCACCCATATCCAGGCGGTTAGAGGCGGAGACCACCCTGGGGTTAGGGCCAGCCAATACTATCGGGTGGTGGCGGTAGAGTTGCGTGCGCAATCCGGCATATGGTAGTTATTGCTTGCATTGGGCACGCAGATCCTGCTTGCGGCAGTTACCTGAATAATTCCCATGAATTTTAGTGGGGGAGAGGGCGGTTTGGCTGCGTGTAGCCTAGTTTGCCTATAAATTAGGGTTGACCCCATCATCCCCCCCCCCCCACAAAGTCCTCAGAGTACGAATTCAAAGCGAGTGGAGTGCGTGGGCTTTTAACCTGGTGTTTTTCTAGACCTCAATGTCGAGTGCGACGGAGGATGGGTGTGGTGGCGCGGTCGACAGTGAAAAGGAATGGCGATAGGGTGTGTCGCAGTGAGATAGAGCGTAGCGCAAATACTCGTGTGTGGGCACGCATGCGAAGTGCTCCCCATATGCATGCAGTGCGAGCGTGCAGGTTGCACCCTGCACGCCGTATGAAATTTGCGCACCTATGTGCAACACACAATGCGTGAGATGCAGAGTGCGTGGGGAGCGGAGCGTGCGGGCTACTCCTAGAGGGGTGCGCGCAAGTCGCGCCCCGCATGCTGCATGCGAGTTGCGCCATGCATGCTACTCACAAGGGGTCCTACATACTGTTTGCTTGGGTTGCTTTTATGCGCTATGCGCGTGCGTGGCTTGCCTTGCCACTTTAATGTGTGGGTCATAGCTCTTGAGGTGTCCCATTGACCATACTTTTACTTATCTTTCACATGTTTTTTCTAGGCTATGAGACGTGCTGTTCATGGCAGTCCGATGTATTTGCATTCCACTCTTACTGTAGATAATATTGCTTCTTGGAGGGGCACTATAATATTCCTTCTAGTCTTGAAATCAAGATTTATCAGGGTGAGAAGCGGGTGCAGAGTCCCCTGTTGGCTGGATGACTTTATATGAATTGTCACTTTATAAGACCCTCTCCCCCAACCTTAGCCCGAGTCGGGTTGGAGACAGGCCTTAATTCCCATTACATCCATCCAGTGCTCTCTGAGTGGTAACAACCCACTCTACTAAGTAGTAGTTGGCCGCCTTGCCTGGCTTGAACCACAACATTCACATCGCATCACAGAGTTGCGGAAGCAATAACAGAATACCATAAAAATTATATATATAATATATATATATATGTGTGTGTGTGTGTGTGTGTGTGTGTGTGTGTGTGTCAGAGTAAGCAGAGGTCATAGCCCGTAGGATACAAAAGATAACTTCTAATAACACTCCCTCACTTACAAGCCTGTGAAATTCACTTATCAAAAGTCTGGATACGATGGGGATGCCTCTGCTCGAGTACTCCAATCAGTTGTCGCATTATGGAGCTCCATCTCCTATGAAAGGTTATCAAAATAATCGTTAGTCACAGAGTTAAGTGGAAAACACATCTCTTTCCTGGATCCATATCCTTGGGATGAGCTCACGCACCCAAACAAAAGTAAAAAATCTGAAGCATAAGAGGGTTAGTACAACATTTCATATATAAAGGCTAAGAACAACTATCTTTAAAAAAAATGCAGCATAATGTAACTGGAAATAAGAGCAGCTTAGTTATTAGTTATATAATAAACACTCCACTAGATATTAATATGAATGGTGCTAAGAACCTATTATTCATACCACAAGTATTCAAACCTACCAAGAATCCGCCGGTGTTCAAACTCCGCCCCCACCCCCACCCCCACACACCTTATGTCGACATAGTATGGACTGCTTCTCTTCCAGCAGGGTAGCGAGTCTTGCGAGCCTCACTGATATGGTCGTCGGTGAAAGTGGCTAGTCCTACCACTTTTGAGGGTGGTCGTACTGAACTTCCCAATCCCTAACGTACAACCCCGTGTATTATTGGAAGTTAGTGACATCCGACATTTCTGCATTTAGGCAGACAAGTGGAGGAAACCCAACGGGGAGAGAAATAATGGCTGGTCACCCATGGTACACATCTCACTAATGACATGAGTCGTCGACCTCCCCGCATCGGTATAAATGGTTTGTAGAAGTGATGTACCCACCACGATTTATCGAAAGTAATTTACAAGTATTTAATTAAAACAATATATAGCTAGCACTAAGTTTACAGCGGTCGACCCTACTATGCTAAAAAGATAATTTGGTCAAGTGGCCTTTGCCTCAACTCTCAAGAAGGAGCATGAGATCACTTTATTTGGGGCTAACTCTAGAGGAAAGACTCAACTCTTATTATCCCCAACTCAAGCTCAATCATAAATAATCAAATGCTCGTTAGAGCAGAACCTGTGCTTAAAATGCTAAAATGGTAAATTATAGGAAATATAAGTGTACTGTAATAAAAGATACTGAGAATATAAGCCATAGAATTGAAATGCTGAATTGAAATATGACTAGTACGAAACTGGAATATACTGAACAGAAAGAACTGAAAGTAAGAACTTAAGGGAACTAGACTAGTACGAGATTGGATTAGCAGTAAAAAATGAACTAAACTAAAAGAAATAAGCAGGACCAGTTCGAGACTAGAGTACTGGAAAGGACGTACTGAACTGAAATAAATAAAGGAACTGGACAAGTGCAAGACTGAAATAAATAAATAAGAAAAGGGTTTTTAGTCCAATCACTCCAATCAAAAGGCTTCAGTTCCATTTCGGTTCTCAGGAGGAAAGTTCAGTTCCTTCTCTTTTCCTAGGAGGCAAATTCGGTTCCATCTCCATTCATAGGAGGCAAGTTCTATTCCATCTCCATTCATAGGAGTCAAGTTCAGTTCTATCTCCATTCATAGGAGTCAAGTTCAGTTCTATCTCCATTCATAGGAGGCAAGTTCGATTCAATTTTTGTTTTTAGGAAGCTTATTTTGAGTTGCACCCATTACTAGCATCTGATAATTGTTCAGTTGCACCTTCCAATCTTGGTTAATCAGATTGGGGAAGCATATTTTGGGTTGCATCTTTATTATTTATTGGATAATAATTATCAACTTATTTACTTACGTAGGATCCAATTCGAGCATCTTTTTAGAGAGCACGTTTTTCCTCGAAATTCAACCTCGAAAATCATTTCCAAATATGGGGGAAATTATTTTCCCAAGACAAGGTTGGGAATTTCACTTCCAAGATTACCCAAAATATCTAAGAGTTATTTCAAAAATGAGATGCTCACTAAATTTACAAAAATCCTTGAAACACTCTAAGCTTAACATCTCGCCTCGATAAATCTCATTGATCATTTATTTTGAACTCAATATTCAATTAAAAACACGATCGTGCATGCCGATTCTTTTTTTCTGAAAGATTTAAATGCATTGATTTTAAAGTGCAGCCTTAGGCTTTGAGAATTTGGAAAATCTTCAATTTTCAATCCAAAGTCCCCATATTTTAACACAACATTAAAGATAGCTTAAAACGAGCCTAGAAATTTTTCCAAATTTTTCCGAACACTTTTGGGCCTATAATTTTGTCAAATAATTTTATTTAGACTTTTAATAGTAACAAATTAATTTATAAAATTCCCAAATTTTTTGTGGAGTTTTTCCTCATTAAGGGGAATAACTTTCATGCTCAAAGTTTTTATCCTAAGAGCCTAGATTTTGCTTTAAAAATCCACAAATTTTTTGTTATCAAAAAGGTCAGCAAATAGACAATTTAAAGAAGGAATCTTGTGCCTGAGATCGAGTCGAACAGGTATTTTGTCCTTCTATCCCACAATGGATCAGGCGTTGATCTGTCGTGGGAGGCACTGATGTTGAGGTGGGGTGTAACGCCCCAGATTTCACTAGGTATAGCTCTCTGAGAGCTACCGCCCGGAGGTAGCGATCCCGCGTGGCGGTAGATACCTCTCATCGTAAACATCATAATAATATGACGCATCGCCCACCGCGTGACAGTAGCATGACAGTTAGGGCATTTCCACATGTCGGCGTTTGATTGGAGAATTTGAACGGTGGGCTTGCTGGAGAAGCCATTTATTGGGGTTACCGCGTAGCGGTAGTGCTCTATATAGAGAACCATTTTGAATCATGGTTGTTCGTCACGATCTTATGGTGGGCTATGTTTTCTGTTAGTTTAATTATATGGGATGGGGAGTTTACTCTCATTCTAACCTAAGCCATTCTCTTTCTAAGAGGTAGAGAGAGGGGAGAGCAAGGAAGAGGAAGGAGAAGGAGATTCCTCCATTCTTGGAGCTTTGGAGCTCCGAGTCATGAGCTGAATCCAGATTCGTAGAGGCGAGTCCGTTATATTCATTTTCATCCCGCTAGTTCCTCATCTATGGTGTTAAAATGAACCTCAAGGGTAACGATCTTCCTCCTTAAATATGTGAAGTCCTTTGTTTTGGCATGTGAGGGTAGACGCTCCACTAGTATATGAAAGTGATTCTCCCGATAGGTTGATCAGTTGTTTCCCTGTTACTTTTGGATTTAGAATCTGGAATCGAAGTATGAAATAGGCATGTCGTGTGAAGCCCATCCAGACAAGTTGGTCTGGATTGGTGATGGTTATCTTATTGATTTGCGTGTCAGAGAAGACTCTGTGTTTAAACAAGTAGTTGCAAAGTCGCTGGGTATACAGGTTGCTGCAAAGAGAGTACTGGAGATGGTATCCTAGAAAATATCCAAGTTTTGGGGAAGAATGCATGTTCTATCCCTTACCGCGCGGCGGTAGCGCTACTGCCGGCAGTAACTCCCAGTGATTTTTGTGAGGCCTGCCTCGTGGAGACAAGGGAACCTATATGTTTAGCTGAGATCTTAGAGTGCTCCGCTATAGTGGTCATGATAGCCATCCTTGGAACAAAAAATGGTTATGTATTATTGTGAATGGGAAAGGGGATGCTGAATCGCATTGAGGTTTGTTATGCCCGATGATTTGAGCAATGAGAAAGAGCTGAACTGTACCCAACCCTATATCTTTCGATTTGGAGAGAGTCATTGTGCTGGATCTTTGTGATAGCCTTTGACCTTGCCGTAGCCATAAGAGAGAGTCTTAGGCTTTGGATGGAAAAACTATTAATGCTCAAAATAATGATGACCATCGCTGAGTATGGAGGTGGGACCGTGGTTATGTTCGGTACACCAATAATGTGCCCTGAGTGCACGGGGTGTATGGCCGGTTGTGCCAATGTCTGTGGTGTATAGTGCTTGAATTGCACATTCTATTACCATTATTTGTACATGTTTTTACCTGTAGGGAAGGAGCACCGCCGCCCTAGGTATGGTGTAGGGTCGTTATAATTTGGTAAGCTAAAGATGATCGTTGCCTTGTTTGCCACATCATTAAGGTTTGTACCTATATAGGTGCTGGGGAGCCAAGTGGAAAGTAGACGACAGAAGTCCCTTTTGTTTTATTCCTGCCCTCGAAGGCCAAGCGAAGATTCTTTACTACTTTCATGTGTTGTCAGTCTATGTGCCGATGTATGAAAGACACTTTAATGTATTAAAAATAATTTGTAAGGTCTTAAGGCCATATTCTTTTGCATATTTTGGTTAACATTCCTACTTTTATTTAGTGGAAATTCGTGTAATACTTTTACTTCTTCAACTAGAATGCACTCTGAGTTAGGATTCGTGTTTGGTTTGATTTCAATGCGTAACTCCACTGACTGTCCATGGAATATGGTATGGGGCCCCAGTAGAACATTCTTTTATATCCTACGTGATGGATGTGGGTGTTACAATTTGGTATATAAGCATGGTGTCGGTATTTCTTATTTGAATTTGTGGTTGAATTCTTTTAAGGGGAGGTGAGCATGTGTATGTATGTTACCATTATAACATGAAGAACCCATGAATGTCAAATTATGAATGAAAATACACATGTTTGTGGAACCTGCATGTTCCTGTGATTGTTGTTTTATAATATATTTAGTCGCCAAATTGTGTGTTTCACGATTATAGGTGACTAGAAGTGGTGCGGGGCAGTCTCAGCCGCAACGTTTGGCGGAGAGTAGTACACTAGGTGATGTGCATACACCTCCTCCTTCTGCTAATACGCTTAGTTGTTGAAGCTGTGTTCGGGTTGATCAGTGCGCAACCAGGAGGGCGCGTACTGCCTCCTACACCTGGGGCTACCCCAACGCAGGTTGGCATAGTTGAGCCTTTATCTATACGATAAGTGCCCGATGAGCCTTTGGAGATGAGAAAAGCGATGGAGAAGTAACTGATCCACATTACGAGCTTCCACCCTCTAACGTTTGAGAGAACTGGATCCCCCATTCAAGCCAAAGATTCGCTCTTGAGAATAAAATGAATCTTGATGGCGATGAAGATGGAAAATAAATAGAAGGTGTATGTGGATACCTTTCTTTTAGAAGGTGAGGAAAAACTCTGGTGTGATGAATTGGAATTACATCAGTTTGCTGGAAGACAACTGTCCGAGATCTCGATGAAGGAGTTCTCGAGAGTTTTTCTAGCAAAGTATCTCCCATCTGCTCAAAGGATTGCTATGGAGAATCAATTTCAAAGGTTAACTCAGGGTGAGAGTTATGTTGATGACTACTTACATGAGTTTACAAGATTGGGTCGGTGTGAGGGCGCTACGTTTGCTGACGAGGAGTGCAAGACAAACAGATTCTATGAAGGACTACGAGATGATCTGAAGTTACTTCTCTCAGGTCCAATGGCGCATGGTTTTTTGACCTTGGTAAATACTGCCCGATCCCTAGAATAAGATTAGAAAAGAGTCTAAGGCAAGAAGTTCTTGGCTGTGAAGAAGCAAGAGTTCAAAGTACCGAGCTCTTCAAAAACTGGGCTTCGAAGATGGAACAAGAAGTCCAAATTTCTTGACTAGCTCCTTCTGTTGTGTTTGGAAAAACTTCTAGGCGAGGCCCAATGATTTTTTATGCTTGTGACAAGCCGATACATATAGCACGCGATTGCTGAAGTGGACCTCCAAAGACGGAGAAAAAGGCAGGAACATCTTATGCTGAGAAGGGCAAGGAAGTGGAATCAACTACATCCCATTATGCTCCAGTCCAGCCCATAGTATATAATCTTGGCAAGCAGGAGGCCATAAAGCAAAGCGACGTGGTGACATGTATGATTTAGTATATAGCTTTTATTTCTTGATATGCTTGTTATCTTTTGTGTTGCTTGTGTATAACCTGTTTGTATTAGGCTTTGTCCTAATCTTAGACTATCCGGTGAGAGCACTGTTCGATGCAGGGGCTTCTTGCTCCATTCTATCTGAATACTTTGGGTTGCGTATCAGAGTTCCTTATTCTATGTTGAAGGATAGATTGGATATATTGCTACCAAACGGGTGCATGATGTGAACAAATAGGTATTGCTGTGTTCAGGTGCGGATAGGAAGTCATGACTTTTGATTGGAAGCATCTATACTACCGATTTCTGAGTTCGATGTAATCTTTGGCATGGACTGGCTCTCAAAACAGCGTGCCTACATTGATTTCAACTCAAAGTAAGTCACACTAGGTCAGAATACCTAACACGAGACTAAATTTACTGGTATGCAAGGATCGAGCAAGACACGAATGTCTGCTCTCCAAGTGGTTAAGGTGGTTTAGAAGGGTGTGGAGTTATTATTCACGCTATTGGAGGTTGTAAAGCTGAGGTCCAGTTTGAGTGGCATACCTATTGTGTCGGAGTTCGCGTATGTTTTTCCTAAGGATCTCCTTAGGATTCCACCTCAGTGAGAGATTGACTTCACGATTGAGTTGTTGCCAGGTGCGAAACTTGTTTCACGCTCACCATACCGTGTGGCACCAAAGGAGATGGTGGAACTGAAGGTTCAGTTACAGGAGTTGCTAGAGCAAGGCTATATACGTCCAAGTATGTCATCTTGGAATGCACCGGTTCTCTTTGTGAAGAGGAAGGATAGAAGCTTTCATCTATGCATTGACTACTGTGAACTGAACAAGTTGGCGGAGAATAAAAAGTATCTAATTTCGAGAATCGATGATCTTTTTGATCAGCTGGCTGGATCAACCGTCTATTCGAAGTTGTATTTGAAGTCCGAATATTACCAGTTAAGGATCAGGGAAAGTGATATTCTCAATATAGCGTTTGGCACACGCTAAGGGAATTATGAATTTACTGTGATGCCATTTGGGCTCACTAATGCGCCATCGGTATTTTTGGACATGATGTATAGGATCTTTGGAGAGTATTTGAACCTGTTTGTGATCGTCTTTATTGATGATATACTAGCATACTCTAAGTCAGAAGAGAAACATGAGAATCATTTGAGATTGGTTCTACAAACCCTGAGAAGGAATCAACTATACGCCAGGTTTTCTAAGTGTGAGTTTTGGCTATCTTCAGTGGCTTTTCCTGGTCATGTAGTTAGTGGATAGGGTGTTGCTGTGGATCCGACAAAGATAGTTGTCATATGAGAGTGGTATGTACTTTCTTCTATAGCGGAAGTCTGGAATTTCCTTGTACTTGCCGACTATTATATGCACTTCGTAGAGAACTTTTTGAGAATTGCTTTACCTCTCACTATATTGATAAGGAAGAATCAGAAGTTTGTTTGGATGCTAGAGTGCATGCAGGCTTATGAGGAATTAAAGAGTCATCTTACCACGGTGCCTGTGTTGTGCTCTCCATATGGAATAGAAGGCTTTGAAATTTATAGCGGTGCCTCGGGGGGCGTCTTAGGTTGTATCCTTCAATAGTTTGGAAAGGTTATAGCGTATGGATCTCGCTAACTAAAAGTGCATGAGAGGAATTATCTGGTCCATGACTTGGAGTTTACGGTCATAATATTTGCCTTAAGTTGTGGTGGCACTACCTATATAGCGTGAAGATCGATATCTTTACGGACCATAAGAGTCTGAAGTATTTGATAGATCAGAAGGACTTAAACATGCGACAATAGAGGTGGATGGAGTTCCTTAGGGACTACACCTTTAAGATTCACTATATTCTCGGCAAGGGAAATGTGTTCGCGGATGCACTGAGTCGCAAGGCTCCAACATGAACAAATTGGTTATGGATGCATGATGAGAATCTGATTCATGAGTTGAAGGTGTTGGATATCTCTTGTGTCGAGAAGAATGCTACGAAGAATGCATGCTTGAACTGGACGAAAGTGCAGTGTGAACTTGCAGATAGGATTCGACAAGCGTTGGAGCTTGATGAAATCATGAAGCGCTGTATAGTAGAGACCGTAGATGGGTCTAGTGCTAAGTTTTCTTATGAAGATTGTAGGATCAAGCGCATACCCAACTGTTCCAAAAGCCCAGACTTTTGGAAAGGGCGCTACTTAATTTCTTAAATAAGTAGCAGAGCGTCATGGGTCAAGTGAAGGAATGCTAGAACCAACAATCCCCCCCGGCGTCCATCATAACCCGTCGGCTCAGAGGTGGGGTTACGACATGGCCCATACACCTCAAAGGTGGGGTTACCAAATGCCCACAATTGTCTGACCCGCCGGACCCACACAAGTAGAAGGGAAAATTGGGATTTAATAGTGCCCCCCGGCCTTGAACCCGTGACCCCCTCTAATACCAAATGTAGGATCAAGCGCTTACCCAACTGTTCCAAAATCCCGAACTGTTGGAAAGGGCGCTACTTAATTTCTTAAATAAGTAGCAAGCACCGCGGGTCAAGTGATGGAACGCCGGACCCAACAAAGATGGTCTTTTGCGAAAAGACTGTTGGAACCAACGGTTCACATATCCTTAGTTTGGTTATATCAACTCCAATGTTGTATTTGATTAAATCTGGTGTTTGGTAGAGTGTGCAAGTTTACAAGTTCAAGAAATACAAGGAGCTCTCCTAAGGAACCTACCTCCGAGCAGTAGAAGCTAATGTTGGGTGGTAGCCTGAATTAAATGGACAAAGAGCTCGGGAACCTACCGCGCTGCGCTAGTCCTACCGTCACAATAGATCGATGAATTAATTTTCCAGGCTCTCAGGAACCTATCGCGCAGGCACTAGCGTTCTACCACGACGTGTTATCCCATTCAACGCTCGGTGCTAGAGGCATTGAAAGCATCGAGAGCATCGAGACTGCACCGTCAAGAGCATCGATTGGCCTACCACCAAGCGCTACAGTGGTATCGCGCTGCGGTAACAATGCGTTGAGTTAGAAGCGTCGAGAGCGTTGAGACAGACCTATCGCGTGGCGCTATATACCTACCGAGCGACGCTAGCAGTATAAAAAGAAAAATATTCGTTTTTTAATATTGTTCCAGACTTGGAGGACAGCTGGCAGAGTTACCGTTGGGCGCTATATACCTAACGCACGTCGCTAGTACGATGAAATGGAAAAATATTCATTTTAAATATTTTTCCAATTTTGCAGGACAGCTATCAGCATGTAGCACGCGAACCTACCGCTGGGCGCTAGTCCTACCGCTGGCGGTAACATATTTTCTTAAAGACTTATATAAGGCGCCTCGTGTTCTGAATTCAATTTCACGACGAAAAGAGATAAAGCACTGGCATTCTAGGGTTTGGCTGCCTCTCTGCATTCCGTTGTAATAGCCTTCATTGAAGGAAAATAAAACCGCCTCCCTCGTGTTCGTGAACGAAGAACTCCGACAAGCAAGGAAAGATAATGACTACAAAGAGTCAATTGGTTGAAAGCACTCGAAGATTTCAAGCACTGGTTGCAGATCGCTCAACGGAGAAAGCATTTTGTGGGAGATTCGAACTTAAATTCTTTTACTTCAATTATACATTTTCTTTTCGTTTTATATTCTTGTGGTAGGGAAAATCAACCAGCAAAGGTCATCAGAATCTGGGAAGGATTCCGTGAGAAATCATCCCGAGGTAGGGACGTCTAGATCGGGTGATCTAGCGGGGCTCTAAGACCCTTCCTCGCATGGAGGTGGAGAGCTGGCTCGAAGAACTTTCTTGGAGGGAAAGGGAGAGAGCGACCCGGTCCGTGGAGCGGGCTGGTATAGAAAACAAAAGGGTTTCCTTTCTCACTGCCTTCGATCTTCGGCGTCTCGGGGATCACAATTTTGTAATTATCAAAAACATTTATTGTTCTAATTCTTAAAATTAAATTCATTTTCTGCTTTTTTACTTCTGTTATATGCTATGATTGTTAGTTGGTATTCTTATATGGGGTGTACAATCGGATCTGCACAGCAAAGCGAGTTCATAGACATACCGCCGTGTGTTAGCTACTTAACGCCCCGCGAAAACTTCCAGAACTCGATTTTCTGGGGAAAAATCACTTAAATTTCATTTAACACGAAAAACCTTATTCACCCCCCTAAGGTTGGCCACGAGATCCAACAAAGACGACTGTTTGTACATCCCAAAGTTTGGAACCTTGCAGGAGGAGTGTATGTACGAGGCTCATTTTACCAAGTACTCGATCCACCCAGGGAGCATAAAGATGCATAAAGATATGCAAAAGTTGTTCTGGTGGCAAGGGTTAAAGAAGAACATAACACTTTATATGGCGAAGTGCCAGACTTGCGCCCTAGTGAAGGCAGAATGTCAAAAACCCGATGGTTTCCTGAAGTCGTTACCAATATCAGAATGGAAGTTTGATGATATATCTATGGATTTTGTGCACGATTTGTCGAGATCGCAACGTGGGAATAATTCCATTTGGGTGATTGTGGATCAGTTAACAAACGTAGCACACTTCATTCCAAATCGAAGAGACAATTCAATGGAAAAGTTAGCCGAACTTTATGTTGGACAGATCATACGATTGCACGGTATGCCCCGTGGCATCGTTAGTAACTAAGACATGCGCTTTACATCTAATGATTGGAAGCTTATTTATCAACTATTGGGTACCAAGCTGAAGTTTAGCATGGCCTTTCATCCTCAGACGGATTGTCAGGCCGAGAGGGTAAATGGGGCGATAGAGGATATGCTTCGCATGTCTGCCCTGGATTTCGAGAAGAGTTGGTAAGATCATCTCTTTATGATCAAATTCTCCTACAATAATGGCTACCAAGAAAGTATTCAAATAGCGCCTTTTGAGGCCTTACACAATAGGCAATGTCGTACTACGTTGGCTTGGGTAGAACAGGTGGATCGAAGCTTTCTAAATGTAAAGACGTCGAATATTCGACTTCGACGATACGATTGATTCGAGAACGATTGTTGGTTGCTCAAGATAAGCAGACAAAGTACTATAATGGCAAGCACCAAAATGTCGAGTTCGCCATGGACGACTGGTTTATATAAAGATCAAACCGTTGAAGGGCGTTTCGAGGATTCGATGCCTGAAGAAGCTGAGTCTGAGGTACCTTGGGCCGTTTGAGATCTTGGAGCATGTTGGTGAAGCTACCGATTGGCTCGCTCTTTCCACAGAGTTGAGAAGCTTTGCATGATGTTTTCCACTTATCTGTGCTGAGGAAGACATTGAAAGATCCTACTTAGGCGGTTGTTGTTGATCAAGTGTCAATTGATAGTAGGTTGAAGAAAAAAAGTCACGCCCATACAAATTGAGGACACGGAAATCAAGCAATTATGGAACAAGGTGATCATGTTGGTCAAAGTTTGGTGGGACAATTATGGCAGAGAGGAGCTCACCTGCAAGCACGAGAAAACAATGCTTGAAGAGTTCTCCGAGGTATTCCATTGAGGTACAAACTTTGAGGTGTTTTGTACTTCTTTATTTGTTGTACCCTGATGCGTTTGAACGGAAAGTGTACCGATCGTACAAGTAATATAAAATGGGTGGCTTTCCCAAGTATCGATATCTTTAAGAAACACAGTAAGGGGGAGTTAATATCGAGGAGGACTTGAGATTGAAGTCCTTAGGTCGAAGTTAACGATCAAGGGTTTTGGTAATTTGCGAAAAAAGAAAATAAAACATTACAAACTACTCCTATGCAATGTCGCTATGCATCGCTTCGTCAAGCGGGATGGAAGACTATACGAGTCGCTATGCACCGAATCGTTAGGCGAATGGATGAGTGGTCAAGCGTAGAACCAAAAGAACAGCGAAATATGAGGGTCGTAAGCACCTCTTCGCTGCGCACGCCATTAGCAATTGTTAGTGCGGCAAGAACGGATGGATGGAGGATGGAAAATAAGGGCGCACCTCAAGCAAATAATGAAAACATACAATCACATAGACATGATTACACATAAACATATATTACAATAAGCATACTTCATCAAATATAAGAGATCAACTATATTATCAACAACAAGAGAAGAAAAGTGTGCGAAATCGACCGGATCCGAGGTATTGCTGAGAATTCACATTAGGATTCGCCGGGTTTTCAATCCGCATCCTAGCTCGGTCCTCAACTGCGTCCGGGGTAGAGGAGGCTGTCACTCACTCCCAAATAACCCGTCTTCTTCGTGTCATGAGCCGGTGGAAGACGGCACCAAATTCTCCTATCTTGGTGGAGAAAGCTAGATAAAAACCCTTCTTGAAGCTCACAGATGAAGGAGGAGGCTGAGAGAAAGCTCCGGCTCGGATTTGGCGTTAAATGCTTGCCCGGATCTCCTCTTCTTTGTGGAACGGCGGATTTCGCCCTAAAAATGAGGAGGGGATGGCTGGAAACAAAGCTGTCTGACAATGGTGAAAATCTGTGCTTTAAATATAAAAAGATCAGAAAAATGGTCACGCACGACCGTGCACTAACCGTGCATTATTAACTTGCAGATCTTGATCACGAAAGAAGATGTGTTGACCCGTGCGTTTTACTCGTTCACGGGCGCGTCCGCCCGTGCGTGAAGGAAATCGTACGGGTAAACACAGAACGCAGGAAAATAAGGGAAACAGGGGAACCGTGCATTTTACTCGCGCACGGGCGCGTTTGCCCGTGCGTGAAGGAAACACACGATTTACCCCAAAATGAAGAAATAATGAGAAAATGTGCAGACTATGCGTTTCCTTCTCGTATGGTTTGGCCTAAACAGTGCGGGAACAAAATGCACGGGTTGAAACAGAAGTCCCCAGAATTGCTGTGTGAAATGCACGATTGCACCGAAACCGTGCGCGAAGAAATGCGCACGACCGTGCGTTTTACACAGAAACTAGAAAATGAATCTGGGACATCCCGACTACCTGCACAACAATGGAACTAGCTTGAGCACCAGCTCCCAGCATCAAAATGTAAACAAAAACAACAACAAAAAGAGATACGGGGAGCACCAGGTGCTAACCCCAAACAAAAGCATGCGCAATTGCACACCCACGATCCTAAGATAGTGCACAATGAGGTCAACGACTGGACAACACAAATATAACCAAACATCGGTTGAAATGCATTGCACGAGTGAGAAAACAAGCCCAAATGAGTCCGAAAAACATTATAAATATCGGACTCGTCACACTACTAGACTTAAACATTTGCTCGTCCCGAGCAAATCATCTCTCCGTGGACTTGAAAATAGCTAGCTGGCTTAGAAATTACAGAATAAAGTAAAGCGAGAAATCAAATACTCATGGGTGCAGAAAATATAATAGATAAACTTCTTAATTATGCTACGGAGTTTATAATTTTCGACAGGCGTAAACAAGTATTGTAGCCACTCAAAATAGGAATGCTGGAGAATAGTCCGGTCACAAGCAGGAAGAAAGTAGGCAGGCCACTGAGGTGAGCATTGACAAAGACCGGGGCTCACGATCACCTCCAAAGGAATCCACCATTGTCGGGAACCATACGCTCACCCGTTCATACTCTCTCCACGATGCTAGGCAGACTCAAACGCGAATTAGTAGGGCTTTAGGAAAATAATGGGGCTTAGGCGAAGGCGGGATAAATAAAAGTAAACAAGACGGACACGTACATCCAAAATAGGACCGCCCAAAAACACTCACAACTATAAACAATGGCAAACACATGCAACGCACCACCAGACTTGGATTTTTCTACGGTGCGTGCACGCCTACCATGATCACAAATCCAAAAACATTTCACAACTAAACAACAACATATATATTCTTTTTATTCTCAATTAGGAAATTTCATTTCATTTACTTTTTTTTTCTTTTCCCCTTTTTTATTCTTTTTTAAACCAAATAGCCGCAGCCTAATACAACAACACTGCAACACCACAAGCTGCACAAACACCACAAACTGTGCAAACAAGACAGAAACAAATGACAATAAAGCAAACTAACCGAGCAATCACTTCGGGATGTGCAAGTAGGAGAGGCTATAAGGATTTGGTAGTGAGGCATAGGGATGTCAAAGGAAGGGACAGGCTCAACGGGGATAGCAACGGATAGATGCCAGAATGGTACAAGGCTCAAACTAAACAAATGACGGCCTACATCACACTCACGCTTGACTAACTAAGCACCAATGCTTCGAGAGTAGCTTAGGGCAAGTTCTTAGTCACCGAGAAAGATGATCCTTCCTCCCGACTCGAGCAATATGAGGCTAGTGGCGGCTACACACATTCCTACTCTACCGTTCGATTACTCCCGATTCAGCAATTTTGAGTAGTGCAAACAATATTTACGAATGCAGAAAAGTATAAACTATGAGAATAAAGAAAAATTAAATCTATACTATTTTTACACACCATGAGCACTCGATTAGGAGCACTGCACGAGTTTCGAACCACTCTATCCTAAAATCCTAATCCAGCACCACTATCTTATAGTTAGCACCAAAGAAATAAATTAAACTTGGGCTGAGCGTGTGCTTAAGTGCGCGCTCGTACAGTGTAGGTGTACAATACAGTCATGATAAAAATTGAAAATGAAAATATACAAGTGGTATGCAAGAGCATGTAGCGCATGTGCACAGGTAACCTGCATAACTTTCCCCCACCAGACTTAAACTTAACAAACTATCACAAGATTTATAATAAAAGCAATGAAGTAAAGTCGGGGAAGAGGTTACCCAATGCTCAGCAAATGAGCATACTAGAAGATCGGCGTTAAAGTATGAAGCCAAACCTGCAAAAAGTTTTAGCTCACCCTGCTGCACCAAGGATAGGCCACCTACAAAATAGCTCAAAAAACATAAAACAAGGTATAACCAATATAAGCTAAGCAACACTTGCGAGTTAGTACCAAACATAATATCACACACATCTATCACATGAAACTAAACACAATAGCAAGAGAAAGACAGATAATGCAAACAAAATAACTAATAGCCACCCTGGGGATGAAGCCCCAGCTGAATAAAGTAATGTACAAATTCAGTCAAACAAATAACAGAAATATAAGAACAGCAAACACCCCCATCCGGGTAGAATAACAGTAATCACTCAGGTAGATCAAAAAAAGGCGGAGGCGGAGGCAGAGTACGAGCGCGCGAAGTAGAAGCTCGAGCAGGGACAGCAGGAGGCACCCCAAGAAAATCAACAATCTGCTTGGTCATGTTGTACTTTTGGAGAATCAGCTCTTCCATCTGCAAATGTCGCGCGTAGTAGTCGGGATAATCCTCCGCGAAACTCCTATGATGTGAGGCATGGACAAAATAAGAAGCACGGGCCAAAGGCACAGTATGGCCGGGAGCAGCATCGTCAAGCCTACGAGACTCCGAAGAAGAACCCGCAGTAATAGAAGGAGCCTCAGCAGGCTGCGCTCGATCAACAGTACAAATAATGTAACGCCACGTACCACTAGAAGAAACATGACGCACCAACCTGAAGGAGGTCATCATGGTCGCTGAAATGAAATCGCCGTGGGAAATGGGAGTCATGGCGGGCAAAGTGTCCAAGACTCCTAATCCCTTGGCGATTTGCGCAATAAAATGCGAACCACCGATGGCTTTCAAGGGTACGTATGTGGCCTGGTGAAGGAAATAGTCCGCTAGAACATGACCTAGGTGGAGAGGAACATTATGCTTCATGATGTAGAGATAGAGAAGATCTGACCATCCCGCTACATTCTGGCTCATCACACGGGCATTGATACTATGCCCGATCAAGTGTTGAATGTAGCGGATGGAAGATGAGATGATGCGGGAGGATTTTGCCATGCGCGTCTCATACTGCTGCGTCAGGCCGGTGATCTCCTGAAGGAATGTGTGAGGAGATACACCAGTGGGGAATTCATGGGGTCGATATAGAACATCAGACTCCATGAGCTCTTCATTGTTGTGTATCCCGGCATATACGATAAGCATACCCACACCGAAGGTATATGGACGGGAGTTCATCGGAAATGACACGGAAGTGGACTCCCCAGTAACTGCATCGCGTCATTCTAAGATGCGAAAGGTGGAAAGGAACTCAAGAGTGAGTTCACGAAATACCATATCCATAATGGAGAAAAGATGACGCCATGAACCCACATCGAGTAAGCGATCCACTTCCAGCTTTAGGCCGACGGACGCAAGCTCATCGTCTGACACATAGCGAAAATCCAAAAATGGTTTTTGAATAAGGCGATCAAACCTCGTTATCATCTCCGACCGGCCGAAATAGAGCATCCTTTCTAGCTCTTCAAAATCCACCTGAGCATCCGGAGAACCTTCCGGCTCATCCAAAACCATATTTCGGGTAGAGGAGGAGGAAGCACCACCCTTGCCGCGCAGCAAGCTAACCACTTTCTTGAAAGGACTCATGGCGATGAGGAGAAAAGAAAGTGAAAGAGAAAGAGAGGAAAATGGGGGAAGATTTGGAAGAGGAGGAAGAATTTTCGCCGGAGAAGAAAGAGGCGAAGCAGTCCCTCGAGCAGACGCACGGGATTAGGGCCAGCGTGCGTCAAAAACACCCGACCTATGTTTTTAATAAAAGAAAACGCATGATCGTGCGTGTTTGCCACGCACGGTTTTCCCCAACAGTGCGTTTTGCAAAAACAGGCCAATTCGCATCATTTTCTCCAGGAAGCCTCATCCTGCGACAACAGCGAGAAAAATAAAAACAAATGGAACAAAGAATATCCTGAGCGACTAAGCCACTTCCCGAATTAGGCACAAGTAGACAAAACTCTCACAATCAAGCATTGAAACAGAACAAATTTCAAAACAAACACACGCAAAGCTAATTGTAAAACAGTAAATACTAACTAGTTAATCCTAATCCTAGATAAATACTGTGGTTACTTTCATCCCAGCATGACAAATTCGAGATCCGAAAGGTCCTAACTATTGGGCCTATGAAATGAAAAGTGCACAGGTAACTAGCCTAATATTTGTTGCGGTAACAAGTACTGATACAGTGATAGAGCAGTTACCCCTCTACCTAAATAATAATACTGTCTCCTCACAGGCAGAGGAAAGAGGAAGTAAGAAGAGGAGGAGCACTGGTCCTCACTCATCTCACCACAAAATATATCCTTGCCTAGCAAGGTATCGTCCACCACTGGTATATAGGAAGCGATGGCGATGGCATGGGCACCAGGCTCATCGTCATCCCACCGTACCCGTGGAGACTCATCCTGCACAGGCTCAGATAAAGAAGGGGGATCAAGTAATAAAAGAGAGGAAGAACGAAAATAATCAAAAAATGGGAGAGTGACTCCGGCTTCACTCTCAGCGAGATCTAAGCATAGATCATCGTCAGTATCATACGAGTCGTATCGGGGGGAATATGAGAACTTGAGATCCACGAAGGTAAGAGGAATGGCCTCGTCCAATAAGGAGGTGTAAACCTCCGCATCAGAAAGGGAATATTCCTCTTCCCACTAGGGTACATAAAAGTGTTCCGAAGATCCACATTCCCCATCGGAGATAGAGGAATCATCATCCCACTTCGGCGCAACCTCGGGCACCGAATCATCCAAAAATACGCCATCATCAGCCGACTCACTCAAAAATGGAGTAGCAAACTCCGACAAAAATTGCGCAGGGGCATGGCTGCTCTCAAAATTAGGCATAGAATGAGCAGTCCCCATCAAAAAATCATTCGCAGACGCCACTGCATTGATGATCGAAATAATCTCATTGTCCCAGTCAGGAGCATCCACGAGTTCTATATCCAATTCTCGCAAGCTAACCCTAGAGTGATCGTCATCACTCAAGGGAAGCTCGTAAAAAGGAACCGAGAGACCCATGAAAGATCTGTATGTGGCGAGAGATTCTTCAGTAATCTCAATGGGCAAAGAGCAAGCACGGTATGTGATGTCAGTGTATGGGCCAGGCAACACCCTGGTAGGACTGTCTACAACATTCTTCTATGAACGGGAGGTTGTTGTAGGCACGCTTACAGAGGGAGAAGGCTCGCACAAGCGAGGACAATCCTTCACCATGTGGCCTATACCTTGACATAACACACATCTAATACAATGCTCGGCATTCAAAGCGGTCATGACATCGATGCTTCGACACAAAGCGTCAAGTAGACTATACTCAGCAACAGAATACATTGCAAACAAAAGTACTTACCAAAAAGTGCTACACAGCAAAAAAATGAAAATAGCACGGATCTGCTATCTAAATAAAAAAAAAAGAAATCAGAAAAGGGCAAAAACAGGAATAAGCAAAATAAAAATTCTAACAACTAAAGCAAATAAGAAAATGATATGTACAAATGGAAAAGGACTTGATTCTAATATCTTCCTCTCCAAAAACTCACACAATTGTGTTATCCGACAACGGTGCCAAAAACTTGATGTGTTTGAACGGCAAGTGTACCGGTCGCACAAGTAATATAAAATGGGTGGCTTTCCAAAGTATCGATCTCTTCAAGAAACACAATAAGGGGGGAGTTAATATCGAGGAGGACTTGAGATTGAAGTCCTTAGGTCAGAGTTAACGGACGTGGGTTTTGGAATTTGTGGAAAAAGAAAATAAAACACTACAAACTACTCCTATGCAATGTCGCTATACATCACTTCGCCAGGCGGGATGGAAGAATATACGGGCCGCTATGCACCGAATCGCTAGGCGGATGGATGAGTAGGCAAGCGTAAGAACCAAAAGAACAGCGGAATATGAGGGTCATAAGCACCTATTCGCTGCGCATGCCACTAGCAATTGCTAGTGCGACAAGAACGGATGGATGGCGGGTGGAAAATAAGGGCGCACCTCAAGAAAATAACGAAAACATACAATCATATAGAAATGATTACACATAAACATATATTACAATAAGCATACTTCATCAAATATAAGAGATCAACTATACTATCAACAACAAGGGAAGAAAAGTGTGTGAAATCAACCGGATCCGAAGTCTTGCTGAGGATTCACAGTAGGATTCGTCGGGTTGTCAATCCGCGTCCAAGCTCGGTCCTCAACTGCGTATGGGGTAGAGGAGGCTGTCACTCACTCCCAATGAACCCATCTTGTACGTGTCATAAGCCGGTGGAAGATGGCACCAACTTCTCCTAGCATTGTGGAGAAAGCTAGATAAAATCCCTTCTTGAAGCTCACGGATGAAGGAGGAGGCCGAGAGGAAGCTCCGGCTCAGATTTGGCATTGAATGCTTGCCCGGATCTCCTCTCCTTGGTGGAACAACGGATTTCACCCTAAAAACGTGGAGGGGATGGCAAGAAATGAAGTTGTCTGACAATGGTGAAAATCTGCGCTTTAAATAGAAAAAGATCAGAAAAATGGTTACGCACAGTCCCGCCCATGACCGTGTGCTAACCGTGCGTTATTAACTTGCAGATCTTGATCGCGGAATAAGAATATTCAAGCACCAGACCTCCAATCTACAATCTGAATAAGTTTGTAATCTGGAAGGCAAGAATTCGATTATATATGAACTCTATTGATGAAGATATCTACAACTCCATTTTGACAGGTCCTCCAACTCAAGAGGCTACTACTTCAACAAGTACAAATGAAGTCCCACCACCTTAGTGGACTGATGCTCAAAATAAGGCAAAGGTTGCTGATGCAAGGCCCATGAACATTCTAGCACAAACTATGTCAGATGATATATTCCAGAAAGTGGCTGAATGCACTTCAGCAAAAGCCATTTGGGACTCTCTAAACCAAATGGTTGTAGGATCAGCTGATGAGAGAAAGGACAGGAGATCTCATCTCTCAATATGAAAATTTCCAGAAAGATAAATCTGAGTCAGTAGCTGACTTTTACAACAGACTCAACTTAATTGTCAATGAACTGAAGAACCTGGATAAAAACATCTCTCTGAAAGAGATTAATGACAAGATCCTTATGTGCTTCCCAAGCACATGGGACTCAAGGATCTGGCCAATCAAGGAGGCGAGAAGCCTGAATAAAATATCCACTAGGTCTCTTTTAGGCAAGCTCAAATCTTATCAAGCAGCTTATAAAGATAAGAGAAGCAGTTGAGCAGAAGACCTCCTCATCAGAAAGGAAAGAGCAAAACATTGCTTTCAAGGCATCTGAAGGACCAGAAGCTCCTCCAGTAAATGATGAGCTCATAAGCTTATTGGCTAAGAGATTCTACAAGATGGCCAAAAAATATTTCAGAAGGAAGTTATCCAAACCTGGACACATTCTTCCTGAGTGTCCAGAGAATCAGATCAAGGAAAAAAGAAGAGATAAGGATTCCAAAAAGAAGTACAATGAGCCCTACTCAAGCAAGCATAAGAGGAAAGAGAAAGGTTTTATTGCAGAAACCTGGAGTGAAACAGAAGAATAATCTTCATCTTCCTGCTCCAGTGAAGATGAGGAAGAAGCTAAAGCAAAATAAGTTTGCTTGATGGCTATCAGTACATCAAGCAGCTTTTTAGAAGCTGAAAATTCAGAGAATGAAGACTCCTAATCTGAAGAGGATCAGGTAATATCCTCATTTGATTTTAATTCTGATTATTTCAAAATTGAATTTAAATTATTATGTAATGATCTAATCAAATCTGAGAAGGAAATCAAACTTCTCAGAGATAAGCTAACTAAACATGAAAACTTATTATCTGAAAACATTGAATTAAAAGATAAACTAGCTATAGCTTCTGAACAGATTAATTCTTTAAAAATTAAACTAAATGAGGCTAAGCAATTTGAAGAATCCCTTAATTGGAGAAGCATCAAATTGATGAACATCACAAGCATAGTAAATGCCAGGCTCAATGAAAAGCTGGGCTTAGGTGCTTCATCAAGCTAACCTCATTTAATTCAGAAAAACATTCTTTCTACACCCATAAAATTTATATCAGAAAAGGGTAAAGAAAAGGTAGATGAAAATAATGAACCAACTGAATTAAAACAAAAACCTAAGAAAAAGAGAAAGAATAAGAAAAACCTTAATCATAATAATGTTCAATAGATTTTGTCCAACTCAGATCGACGAAATGTGTACAGCTCATCGAACTCAAGTCGATGAACTCCGAACGTAGTATTTTATTATAATTATTATTTCAACTACGATCGATGAAACCAATATGGTTCGTCGAGCCGAGATCGATGATTTTGGGGCTCAGAGAATGAATATTTCCATTCTCTGAACGTTGTTCGACGAATTCATCCCTATTCATCGAACTCAGTTCGACGAACTTATCAGAGTTCATCGATCCTAGTTCAGCCTAACAGAAACTCAAATTATCCCAGAACATTTAATCAATCAATAGAATTTATTAACCCATTTACCCAATGGATAATTCTACCTAGAAGATTTCATCTTCTAGGATACAAGAACCTACCTAAATGCTCATATATTTCTATTTTTAAATTTGAAAAGAATAAAGGACCCAAGGTTGTCTGGGTCAAGAACACCTAATTTTTTTGTTTGCAGGTGAAATACTATCCTACCACAAAGGAAAAGTGGTACCTGGATAGTGGATAATCAAAGCACATGATAGGAAGCAAGGACAACTTAACAAACTACACGTTCAAGCTTGGTCCAGAGGTGATATTTCGTGACTCAAACTGTGGCCAAACTAAAGGCTATGGGATTGTCAAGATTCGAGCTGTCACTTTTAAGAAAGTAGCATATGTGAGTGGTCTCAAACATAACCTGATATCCATAAGTCAATTATATAATGAAGGTTATCAGGTATCATTTAATCAAACTTCTTGCATTATTTCTTCTGTAGATAATAAAACTGTCATAACTGGTCTTAGACAAGGAAACATTTATACTGTAAATTTCAAATCTTCTAGGTCAGAAATTTGTCTATTTAATCAAATTAGTAACAATAATGAACTATGACATAAAAGATTATGACATATAAATCTTAAAAATATTACTAAACTCTCTAGGGACAACCTTATTAGAGAATTGCCTTCTTGCCCCTACAAGAAGGAAAGCTTTTGCATGGCTTATCAATTAGGCAAGCAAACCAAAAATAGTTTTAAATCTATTAATAAGAGTGATTCACCCAGGAGTCTGTATTTGCTACACATGGATCTATTTGGACCCATTGTTGTGCAGAGTTTGGGAGGGAAATCTTATACCTTAGTAATTGTAGATGACTTCTCTAGGTTCACTTGGGTGTTTTTCTTGAGAAACAAGTCAGATAACTTTAAAGTTCTTACAGATTTTATTAAGAGCATAAAGATTGAGTACTCTACTCCAGTTGCATTGATCAGAAGTGATCATGGTAATGAGTTTGAATCTCTTCCTATGCAAGAATTCTGTGAGATGGAAGGTATCATGCATTACTTATCTACTCCTAGAACTCCTCAACAAAATGGGGTAGCAGAAAGGAAAAATAGAACCCTGATTGAAGCAACAAGAACATTGTTTGCAGATGCTCACATGCCCCTATCCTTTTGAGCAGAGACTGTAAGCACAACAAATTATGTCCTGAATAGAAGTTTGACACATAAGCTTAAGGGCAAGACTCCCTAAGAATTACTCAAAGGGAAGCAACCTAAAATAGACTATTTTAGAATCTTTGGTTGTGTACATTACATTCATAATAATAACAAGAAACACCTTAGAAAATTTGAGTCTAAATCTGCAATGAGAATTTTTCTTGGATATTCCCAAGTCAGCAAGACTTATAGGGTATTTAATAAATCTACTTTAAATATAGAAGAATCTGTACATATAACCTTTGATGAGGCTAACATGTATTACAAGGAGAAGGATTCTTCTACCAGTAACTTATTGCAGGTACCCCACCTGTGTGAGAAATTGGATGATCTGAACCTCACCAATGAGGCTGAATCACATCCTTCTCCACACATTGATGAAGATAGTGAATAAGAGGTCAGTGATATAATTGTCAAACCTTCAATAGCAAATTTAATTCCATAAGAGGAATTAATTCCCAATGTTGTTGAACCAACTCCTCCACCTAATCTTGTCACACTTAGAGATCACCATGTATCTCAAGTGATTGGAGACATATCAGTTGGTATGCAAACAAGGCATCAACTCAACAAAAATTTGATGCATGCTTGTTTCATATCTCAACTTGAGCCCCAATCCATAAAAGATGCAGAGCAAGATCCCCACTAGATTATTGCAATGCAATAGGAGCTCAATCAGTTTGAGAAATACAGAGTTTGGAACTTAGTTCCTAGACCCAAAGACTCACAAGTTATTGGAACTAAGTGGGTATTCAGAAATAAATTTGATGTACATGGAGCCATCATCAGGAACAAAGCAAGGCTGGTAGTACAAGAATAAAGACAAGAAGAAGGAATTGACTATGATCAAACCTTTGTACCTGTTGTAAGACTGGAAGCTATTAGAATTTTTCTTGCATATGCTGCCTACAAAAAGTTCAAAGTCTACCAAATGGATGTCACGAGTGATTTCTTGAATGGTGAACTCAAAAAAAAGTATATGTTGAAAAACAACCAGGATTTATTTCTCCAACTCATTCCTCTTTTGTTTTCAAATTGCATAAAGCTCTCTATGGTTTAAAGCAAGCTACAAGTGCTTGGTATGAGACCCTAGCTAGCTTTCTTTTAGAGCATAAGTTCACTAGGGGCATTGTAGATAAGACCTTGTTTACTAGACATCATAATAATAATATATTGTTAGTACAAATATATGTAGATGACATCATTTTTGGCTCTATTGATTCCAAGCTATGCAAAAGGTTTTCTAACCTGATGCATTCCAAGTTTGAAATGAGTAGCATGGGTGAGCTCTCTTACTTCCTTGGTCTCCAAGTGAACCAATCCCCTGATGGCATTTTCATCTCCCAATCCAAATATGTTATGGAATTAATTAAAAGATTTGGGATGACTGATGCCTCAGCTAAGAAAACACACATGGCTTCCAATGCTGTGATTGATTCTGATGAACATGGCAAGGCAGTTGATCAGAAAACATATAGGGATATTGTTGGATCCTTATTGTATCTCACAGCTAGTAGGCCAGACATAATGTTTGCTACATGTCTCTATGCTAGGTTCCAGGTGAACCCTAAAGAATCTCACCTTATTTTCTTAAAAATTATTTTGAGATATATAAAGAGTTGCCCAAATCAAGGACTCTTTTATCCAACTGAGTTAGAATTTGAATTAACTGGATTCTCAGATGCTGACTTTGCTGGATGTAGAGTTTATAGGAAAAGCACATCAGGAACATGTCAGTTCCTTGGTGATAGGCTTGTGTCTTGATTTTATAAGAAACAAACATCTGTGTCCACCTCAACTGCAGAAGCTAAATACATTACAGCTGGCAGTTGCTGTTCACAAATATTGTGGATTCAAAACCAACTCCTGGATTATGGTTACAATCTAAATAATTCAACTATATTTTGTGATAGTACCAGTTCAATTTCCATTGCACAAAACCCAGTACATCATAATTGGACAAAGCATATCGAAGTAAGGCATCATTTCATTATAGATTGTGTGGACAAAAAGAAAAATAACATTGTCTTTATCTCTACTTATTTTCAAAGAGCAGACATCTTTAATAAACCTTTAGATGAGAAGAAGCATCTGTTCTTTCTGAATCAGCTAGGTATGATTAATGGAGAAGGTTAATTTAATTTCCTGTCTGAGGTCGAAGAATTGATCACAGTTCGTCGAACGGAGATCGACGATCTGAGAATTATTCTTGAGAAATTTCATCGACTTGAGATTGACGAACTCTCTGTGTGAAGTTATTTTCGTCGAGCTGAGATCGACGATCTTGCTTCAGAAAATTATTCGTCGACCTGAGAAAGACGAAAAATTTTCCCCTCTTCAAACTGAGATTGACAATATCATTTCTTCATGAAATTGTTCGTCGACCTGAGAATGAAGATTTGTTTTCTTTTCGTAGAAAGGAGTCTGCCGCTTCATATTCCGAAAACCTTTATAACTAGGTTTTCTTCGAGCTCCATCCCGCGCTTTCTATTTCTCTTGCACTTAACCTTTCGTTTTGCAGGAAAACAATGGCAATTAAGGAGACTTCCCTCTCTAGCATGAAGTACGACACCAGTTTCGACATCGACTTCGATTCCTTCCATCATTCCGATCAAATTTTCATGGACATTCTGCAGCTAATTGAAGAACAGCAACTGAAGAAATTTATGACCACCAGGATCAAATTGCCAGTGAATGAGATAAGGGAATGGGTTTATACTTCAACTTTTCCTGACACAGATACTATGGCTGGCACCATCGTAGGAAATCAGGTCACCCTAACCCCTGCTATTTTAATAGAGATTTTTGGTTTGATAAATGGAGAAGAGGATATTGAAATAGATAGTTCTGAATATGATAATATACTGATCAAAATGGGTCATTCTGAAGGAAACCCTAATAAACTACTTAAAAAGAATTTATCTGCTGAGTATAAATTCCTTGTTGATGTTATTGGTAAGGTTCTGCTGGGCAAACACATAGCCCATGACTATATAACTAGGCACCAGTTCTTAGTGATGCGTGCTCTAGTAAATAAGAAGGCAGTAAATTGGGGAAAGATATTGTTTGACTTGATTAAAAAGAAGAATTCTAAGAAAAGGTGTGTTTTGGGAGGATATTAGGCATTTTCCTCCAGGTCAAGGCATTTGAATTACTTGTCTCCCAGACCATATTCATAAATGCCTCCAAGAGGCTTACATCTACTTTGTTTATGAGATAGGAGAGCACCATCCTTAATCCATCCAGGGCTTCCTCCTCTTCCAGGACTTTTGAGGACACAAGGGTAGTTACAACCACTCCTCCACCTCTAGAAGAAATTTCCCCTTCCATCAGAATTCAAACTAATATTCCTTCAGCTCTTCCACAACAACAACAATTCTCAACTACCCCTCCAACTTCACCTCTTCCACCACCATCACCTCCACAATCAACAATCATCATTCATGAGGATGAAATTATGACTGATTTCATTCCTCCTCTATCTCCACCTCAAACTCATCTAAATGACATTCCATCCACATCCCCACAGCTCAACTTCAATCTTCTGTCTCCTTAACCATCTCCACAAAACTCTCCCTCTCAGGAAATCACCAATACCACAATAACTACTACAACAATTCCTACTACCACAATTCCAACCACCTCTACTACTATTCCATCTAACCCTACCTCCATATTCCCTGAATTCCTTCATTTAGATTTCCCTCAAGCTTTTTCTGTATGCTCAAATTGTGGCTATCACACCTCTTATACTCCCTCTGCTCCTGAGCCTCTATATTTAAATTTCTCTGATATTGCCAAAGATGTTCTTAAATTCATCTCTCTAACTCTAAAGCAATTAATAACAACTGCTATTGCTCCTCTATCTGCCTCCATGTCTTCTCTCTCTACTCACATTGTTGCTCTCCATTATATCCCTTCTTCTGGGGGCCTGGCTTCAGGACCCTCTGAAACCAGGCAGGGGGAGATGTTAAATGAAGAAGCTCCAATTCTAGCAGCTCCAATTCTTGCAGCTCCAATTCTAGCATCTCCAGTTTTAGCAGCTCCAGTTCTAGTATCTCCAGTTCTAGCAGCTCTAGTTCTAGCAGCTCCAGTTCTAGCAGTAGCGACAGTTTCTCCTGCAGCTCCTCTAGCAGTTTTTCCAGAAATTATAATTGTTGGTGATTTTATTATAAATCCCACAGTTGATTTGAATTATTTACTCAATTCTTTCAATTCAGTTTACAAAAATGTTCTACCAAGTTTTGATGTTGATTACTCTAAGGCTATTGTATGTTATTCTGCTCCAATAAGTCCTGCAGTTGTAGATCAATTAAGGGCAAGCTTTGCAGTTCCTGTAATTATAGAGATATTAGTTGTTGAAGATTAATGCAATCCTCCACCTCATATGTGGGATAAGTCCCCTATGCCAGACTTGGATGATTATGTTTGCAGACATGGAAGAAGAAGAAGACAATTAGATTATTACTGAAAGTTCTGCAGAGCCAGCCATTCTAGAATAGCCTCGGACTGAGAAGCAAATTTCTAAAGATGCTCTAAAAGAAATTGATGATTTATATGATAATCCTCCTGAATCATCTGATGATCATGAGGATTTTGTTGATTATGATGATTCTGATAAATCAAATTCCAAGAAGATAAAATCTAAGAAGAGAAAGGCTCCTCCTAAGGATATTCCTAAGCCTAATCCTACAGCTGACACACCTTATTATTTTTGAATAATATTACTCCTTATCAAGGAATTCCTAAATGGATGTGGTACTCTAAAAATGAGCAAAAGGATAGTAAGAAGAATAGGAGATACTCTCCTCCTCCTCAAAGGAACTGGAGAGGACCTCCTCCTCCTCCTCATGCTGCAGGTGCTTCAGGGAATATTTCTGAAACCTCAGGAAATGTCTCTAATACTTAGAAGCCAGCCTCAAGTAGTTCTCAATCTCAAAGGCCAGCTTCCTACAAGTCCTCTAGACCAGCTGGGAAATTCAGTCAATGCAGTCCTCCAAAGTCATATTATCAAAGCAAACATCAACAAAGATCTACTCCAATAAATTTTTAACAGCAATCCATTATTTTCAGAAATTCTCAAAAATCTGTTCAAGATGCTTCTAAATCTGATCTAGAGAGACCTCCCTCTCCAGTTTATGAACCTGAGTTAGATCCAAATTTTAGAATGGCTAGATTTCAAGAATTAATTGGTTTGTCTCAGATGAACAAAGCCAGAGTAAAAGGATCAGATTTATAAAAATTCTCTACAATGTCCACCTATAGACAGAAAGAGTTTGACAAATTTCAGGTAGACAAAGATTTATTTGATCCCAATGAATATATGCGGGTACATCCAGAAGCTATTGTTCCCAAATCTTCAACTGTTACTCATCTTGGAGCTCAATACATAAAAATGTCTAAGACGGAAGCAGAAAATCCTCTCAGGACAATTATTTTTGCTAAATCATCATCTGCTCCACCCTCTGATAAATCTTTAACAGTTATTTCCCTGTAATATATATGTATTGAACTTAGTTATATCATATCTGCTGAATAAGTTTAAAATTCTGTCAAATATTTATATTGCATTGTGTTTTTATGATTTTCTATTTTGTTTAGTAACCTCACCCAAATAAGGGGAGATTGTTGGAACCCCAGTTTGGAATTGGGCTAGGTTCACTAATTAGGGTTATTGACCCATCATGGATAGCCTAGGGTCAAATTTGTTAGTTCTAAGGTTAGGTCAGTCTGATTAGGTTAGACTCTTATGTTCCAGCCTTCAGAAGACTCTAGAGACTATGATTTAGAAGAATTGCAGTTGTTAAAGATTTCAGAAAATCAGTTCGAAGTTTTTCAAACTCAGCTCGATGATCGTTGATCGCAGATCGACAAACTTAGAGTTTCAACTCTGAGCTGAGCTCGACTATATTCGAGCTCAGGTCGACGAACTCCCTCCTCTACTCAGCTTCTCTGGTCGTCGAAATTCTACCTCTGGACGAAGAACTTGGAGCTCAGCTTTGACAAATACTTTCAAGATTAATTTTCTCTGAGCTCAGCTCGACAAAGAGTATTTATCAGCTCGATGAACTTTGAGTTCAGGTCGACAAAATCTGTCCTGAGTTCGACGATTTTTGTAAGTATCAGTTTTGGCAATTTCTCTGTCATTTTGATTTCAATTGGTATTATTCTAAGGCAGTAATTTTCTGATAATTAATGCTTATATTCTCAAGAATATAGTCATTGTATGGAAGTATTAATTATGGATTTCACAGAGTAAATTACTTGAGTTATTTACTGGGAAAGTTGAGGAAACACATTAAAGACATTTTCCAGCCGTTTCAACTCCCAGATTCTGAGCAGCAAATCAAGGCTAATATTCAAAATTCAAAAGCTGGAAATCCTCTCAGAATATAAAAAGGTCTTTTTCAAAAAGAAGAACAACAATTTTTTTTTACAGACAACTGATACTGAGAAAAGTATTACTATCTACAGGAAATTGAAGAAGAACAACAATACTCAGATTTTTAGTCTTCTTCAGTTTCTACTTCAGGCTTCATAAGGACAACTCTTCAACACCAGTCCAAGAAGTTTCTGAATATCTTCAGCAAGGCCTACACCCTGTGCAAAGCTCTCATCTTCCTGAACCATTCTTCGTCTCAGGGGGAGCTTTTACAACAACATCCACCAAGTCTTCTCAGTTGTTTGAGAAAGAGAAGACAACATCACTTTTCATTTCCCACTATAAAAAGGGTTTCTAACTCCCTTCAAAAGTTATCACCTAATTGACAAGTCTCCTTATCAAAAGACTTGATTTGGTTTTTGGGCACCTGATCAAAAGCCTAAAGGGTTGTATATCTACCTTGAAATAGATCATGTGGTGACAGGGCACCTGAGCAAAAACCTGTGGTGGCAGGGCACCTGATCAAAAACCTATTAGTGGATTCCTACCAGGGTGGTAGAAAAGTAGATGTACCCAGTTTTGGGGAACCACTAAAATTTTCTTGTGTCGTCTGGTTGTTCCTTTTTTATTTCTGATGTGTTGTCATAGTTTTCTTTTTCTTACTTCTCTTTATATATATACTGATATCACTTATTTTAATTTTGATATAAAAACTAATCAAGTTTTTAAAATACTCTATTCACCCCCCCCCCCTTTAGAGTTAGTCAGATATATCCCCTCACTTTTATTATTGTTGCATGTACGATTAAATTTCGGGACAAATTTTTTTTAAGGGGGAGAGAATTGTAATGCCCCAGATTTCACCAAGTATGGCTCTCTGAGAGCTACCTCCCAACGGTAGCACTAATGTCGGCAGTAGCGTAGCTGATTTAGTTAGTGTGGCTCTCTGCAAGTTACCGCCAGCCGGTAGTGATACCGCATGGCGGTAGAGACCGCCCATCGTAACTGTCATAATAATATGACGCATCGCCTACCGCGCGGCAGCATTGTGGTACCGCGTGATGGTAGCATGATAGTTACGGCACGGCTATGTGTCGACGTTTTATTGGAGAATTTGAATGGTGGGCTTGCTATTAAAGCCACCGATTGGGGTTATCGTGCAGCGGTATCTTCTTACCACGCGGCAGTAGCGCTCTGTACAAAGAACCATTTAGAATCATAGTCGTTAGTCACGATCCGGTGGTGGGCTGTGTTTTTTGCTGGTTTAAGTCTGTGGGATGGGGATTTATCTCTCATTCTAACCTAAGCCATTCCCTTTCTCAGAGGTAGAGAGAGGGGAGATCAAGAAAAATGGAAGAGAAGGAGATTCCTCCATTGTTGGAGCTTCGGAGTTCCGAGTCACGATCCGAGTGCAGATCTATGGAGATGAGTCCAATGCGGTCATTTTCATCTAACTAGTTTTTCATCCATGGCGCCAAAATGAACCTCAAGGTAAATGATCTTCCTCCTTGGACATGTGAAGTCCTTTGTTTTGGCATGTGAGGGTAGACGCTCCATAAGCACATGGAAGCGATTCTCCCGATGGGTTGATCGGTTGTATCCCCGTTACCTTTGCATTTAGAATCTGGAAACAAAATACAAAATATGCATGATGTGTGAATCCCATCCGGACAGGTTAGTCTGTATTGGTGATGGTTATATTGTTAATTTCCATGTCAGAGAAGACTCTGTGATTAAATGAGTAGTTGTGAAGTCACTAGGTACGCAGGTTGCTGCAAAGAGAGTACTGGAGAGGGTCTCCAGGAAAATACTCAAGTTCTGAGGAAGAATACACGTTCTGTCCCCTACTGCGCGGTGGTAACACTGCCGCAAGCGGTAACTGCTAGTGAGTTTTATGAGGCCTATCTCGTGGAGACCAGTGGGCATGTATGTTTAGCTGAGAGCTTAGAGTTCTCTGCTATGGTGGCTGTGAGAGCCAGTCTTGCAACATAACATGGTTATGTATTATTGTGAATGGGAAAGGGGAGGCAAACGTGCGTCAAGGTTTGTTGCGCCCGACGATTTGAGCTGTGGGAAAGAGCTGAACTGTACCAAACCCTATGCCGTTCGATTTGGAGAGAATCATTGAGCTGAATCTTAGTGATTGCCTTTAACTTTGTCGTAGCTATAGGAGTGAGTCTTAGGCTTCGGGCCGAAAAGAATATTAATGCTCAAAAGAATGTTGATTGATGCTGAGTATGGAGGTGGGACCCTAGTTATGTCCGGTACACTGATAATGTGCCCTGAGTTCACAGGGCATGTGGCCGGCTGTGCAAACATTTTTGGTGGATGGTGCTTGAATTGCATATTCTATTGTCAATATATATACATGTTGTTTACCTACAAGGAAGGAGCATCATCGCCCTGGGTATGGGGCAGGATCATTATAATTTGGTTAGCTAAAGCTTACCATTGCCTTATTTTTCATATCTTTGTTGTTTTTCCCTATACAGGTGCTGGGGAGCCAAGTGGAAAGTAGCAGGCAGAAGCCCCTTTTGCGTTATGCCGACCCTCGAAGTCCAAGCGAAGCTTCTTTACTATTGTCATGTGTTGTCGGCCCGTATGCCGATGTATGCAAGACACTTTAATGTATTGGAAACAATTTATAAGGCCTTAATTCAAGACTCTTTTGTGTATTTTGGTTAACATTCCTACTTTTGTTTAGTGGGCATTCGTGTGGATGGGTTCTTAATACTTTTAATTCTTTTGCTAGAATGCACTCTGTGTTAGGATGTGTGTTTGGTTTAGTTTTAATGCACAATTCTGCTAACTATCCGTTGAATATGGCATGGAGCCCCGACCGGACCTTCGGTTATATCCTATGTGACGGATGGGGTGTTATATGGGGTCGGGGATTAATAAAATCCCCGCCGCCTGATCTCATCATGGAGATCGGACGATAGTTGCTACTCCCTGGCCATGGAGAGGATGATAGCCTTTGCCACCATTGAACAGCAGTCGCCAGTCATCGGTGCCGCCTCTGGTCAATTTGGTGGGGGTCGATGAACCTCTAGGAAGTGGTCCGGCGGGCCAGCACTACCAGCCATCGCCAAATTTCTTCATTCAGAGAGCGGGGTGGCGCGGCTGCTCTATTCCCGGCGATGTCGTGCAACCCCACCTCTTTGGTGGCTACCCGTCTATGAAACAACCCCTGACCGGTGCGTCGGGAGTCATGCTTCCTTCTAATAGTGGACCGGTGACCTGGCGCCACCGGCCGACACCATAAAAAATAAAACATAGAAGCAATAAATCTTGGGTGCCGCCGAAACTGTGAATTCTGGTGATACCACAATCCTCCACCGCCAGGGATGGTAATCCTTGGTGGTGTAACACTTCCTAGAACCACTAATGGCACCACCACCAGAACTGGGCAAAGCTCACCAAACACGGCCACCACTCAACCCAGAGCAAGGATTGGGTGGTGCTAGTGGCACTTTGACCACTGGGAGGTGCATACAACACGTTAGGGAGATAAGAAAGGGGGAGGGGAGAAGTATCTACCTAGGAGAAAGGAGCCCGGGAGGGTCCTAGCTGAGATGCCATTTCAGGTGGAGGAGGTGGTGGATTTTGGCTTTGAGTTTTCTGGCGAGGGTGGCTATGGTGAGGGGGCTCACTAGAGTTGTATGAGGTTAAGCAGAGTGTGTGATAGTCTATAAATAGGTTGGTAGGAGGGCTTCTCCTCTTCCCACACGATGTGGGACTAACCCTATGGAGGTGAAATCCTCCTCCCCTCACAAACAACTGTACTTGACACTTTGAAGCCATCAAGTGTGGAGGTACATACCACATGGCTGCCATCCAAAGGAGTGTAGAGACTTGGCCCTTCATGAGCTTGAAAAGAAAAAGATGGAATGGGATTATTAGGCCTTTTTAAGGCCCAATACCATGGTCTTTTTTTGATTTCAGTGGCCCAAGGTCAAGGGGTAGGGCCCAAGTTGTCTTGGTGATGGGGAGGTAAAGCCCTTCTTGGAAAAATATTCAAAAAATTGAATTTTTAGGGGGTTGACCAAAGTCAGCCCAAGGGTGGGTCCCCATGCTGGTCAAAGTCAAAGTAGGTCCAAATCATTGGGGTCGGGTCAAAGTAGGGATATCATGCCATAATTGGTGTGCACACGCTTTTCGGTGTATGATAAAGCTTGGTTTGACTATAGATTGACCACTTGTCATCGAAATTGACCGGGATAAACACTGTTGGCTTTGTATTGACCATACGAATCCAACGCCATTGACCGAGGTCAATTCGGAGTTTGTTTGATAAAAATCCAAAATTTACGCGTCACGACTCACTAAAACGGTCAAAATAGTTTGAATCTGGATTGTAACACAACAAATTTCAATGTGCTTGTATCGACTATACGAAGCCATAAGAACTGACAGATCTCAGATCGGAGTTCTCTAGCTTGATATACAAAAATCTTGTATTCGTGACGTTCTACGAGAAATGTTCATATCCACCATATTACCCTAGAATTCAACAGAATAAGTTCCAACACACTCGTATTAACTATACCAGGCCACAGGAACTAACAGAACTTAAATCAGAGTTTTCTTGCTCAAAATCCCTGACTAGGGTTACCTCCTACCTCATTATGGGTCTTGGGTAGAGGTTTTAGTCACTTTTATTGGGCTCACTAGGGTTCTAGTTGCCCAATAAAAGTCAGGATGTTATAATCCAATAAAAATAAGAGTATTTTCGTCCCCAAAAATTTGTTTAAAGTAGGAAGAAATGCAACATACCTGGGGAAAGAGCCCATGATGCTTTTCTCGGATGAGTGCTTCGGGATCCCACGTATATTAATCTCGTCTGTAATTTGACAACAATATCTTGACCATAGGAATGGCCTTATTGCTCATATTCTTTACTTTAAAATCCATTATTATCATCGGTTCCAGCTGGATAGATCGGTCCGACTGCAGTGGTACTGGCGGTGTAGGAAGGTACTGATTTGGTTGTCCAATTCTGGGGGTATCATGAAGGTTACTAAATTCTATGGGCAGTACTATTTGATATGCAACTGGGCTAATATGCTCTATCACCGGATAGGGGCACAAATTGTAGGGAACTAGCTTCTTCTGCTTCCTTAACCAGGAAGTACCATGCATGGGCTTGATCTTCAAGAATACAATTTCCCCCACGCTAAACTCCATAGGTCGGTACCGCACATCATATTACTTGCCCTTCCGGCTCTGTACTTCTCGCATCCACTCCTGGATTAGCCGTATTGCTACTGTAGTATCATCAATATAGACCACTCCTAGGGCTTTAGGATCCTCATCCTGGGCCCAAGTCAACGGGGTTCGACAATGCCTTCCATTCAATGCCTCGTACGGTGCCATCTTAATGTTGGCCTGGTTGCCATTATTATAAGAAAACTCTACTAGTGGTAGTAGCTGCTCCCATGGCTCGATGTGCTCCACTATGCATAGTAGGAGAAGATCCTCCATTATCTGGTTCATTCTCTCCATCTATCCATCTGTCTGAGGGTAGAAGGTAGTATTAAAGGCCAACATTGTCCCCAAGTATGCCTGCACCTGCCTCCATTCTTTGGATGTGAAGTGCCCATCACGGCCCAACATAATGGACTTCGACACTTCATAGAACCTGACTACTTGCTCTATAAATAATCATGCTAGAATGTCAACTCCATCATTCTGTCAGTTCAGAATGAACTGCACTACTTTAGTAAGTCAATCCATGATAACCCATATAAAGTCATTTCTAACATGGGATCGAGGTAAATCATAGACGAAGTCCAAATAAATATCCTTAAATTTCCACTCCGGTATTGATAGGGGTTGCATCAGGACTCGTGGATTGCGGCATTCAGCTTTAACCTTTTCACAGGTCTGGCATTGAGCCACGAAGTTGGTGACATCTCTTTTCATTCCCGACCAGTAAATAGTCTTGCGTAGGTCAACATATATCTTAACCATACCACGATTAATGGAATACCTTGTCTTATGTGCTTCTCGAAGAATCTCATCTCAAATCCCCCAGTAGAGGGGATGAACACATTATGCCTGAACTGCAAGACTCTGTCATAAAGGTAGTATTCCTCCTATGCTCTATCAAACAAAGACTGGATAATCGGGGTCACATCCGAGTCAATCTTCTGGGCCTCCCGTATTTGATCCTAGATGTCACATTGTACCTCCATCTAGTATAGTTGGGATTGAAATTCTTCCGGTTCCCTACGAGCTACAGTGGTAATCTTCATATCTAGCAAAGACTGAAGCAGTTCCTTCGGTCTTAAATCTAACCAACTTCCAGTTACTAAGGGATGGCGAATCAATGCGTCAGCAACTTTATTGGCTTTCCAAGGGCGGTACTGGAGAGAAAAGTCATAATCACATAAAAATTCCAACCATTAGCGCTGCCAGAGGTTTAACTCCTTCTGAGTGAAGATATACTTGAGGCTCTTGTGGTCAGATAAGATTTCACATCTTACTCTGTATAGGTAGTATCTCCAGATTTAGAGGACGAAAAAATGACGCCCAACTCTAGATCGTGAGTTGCGTAATTCAGCTCGTGCGACTTCAATTGTCAAGATGCATATGCGACAACCTTGCCATTCTGTATCAGGACAGCTCCCAATCACTTCAAGGATTCATAAATATAAATCTAGAACCCTTCAGTTCTAGAGGGAATTGTAAGGATTAGTGCAAAAGTAAGTCACTTCTTCAGTTCAACGAACGCAATCTCACATTCTTGTGTATACCGAAACGTAACATCCTTTCTTGTAAGAGTGGTGAGGGGCTACTCTATACTAGAAAATCCTTCCACGCACTTCCTATAATAACCTACAAGACCGAGGAAGCTTCAAATGTCTATTACTATCTTGAGTGGCAGCCAGTTCTGAACTGCTTGGACTTTTTTCTGGTCCACTACTACCCCATTCTTGTTGATGGTGTGACCTAAGAATTCAACTTCATCTAACCAAAACTCACACTTACTAAACTTGGTGAAGAGAGAGCACTCTTGAAGCTTAATTAGCACCATCAACAAGTGTCTGGAATGGTCTACCCTAGTCTTCGAGTATATCAAAATGTCATCTATGAAGATGAACACAAAGTGATCTAGGAAGGGTTCAAATACCCTATTCATCAACAACATAAAGGAAGAGGGTGCATTAGTGAGTTTGAAAGGCATCACAAAAAACTCATAGAGACTATAGCAGGAGCTAAAAGCGGTCTTGGGAATATCCTCTTCCCGGACTGAAGCTGATAGTAACCTAATCTCATGTCCATTTTCGAGAAGACGGATGCGCCCTGCAGTTGATCGAACAACTCGATAATCCTATGAAGGGGGTACGTGTTCTATTTGGTGAGCTTGTTAAGTTCTCTGTAGTCTATGCATAAGTATAGTGACCCTCCCTTCTTCTTCACAAACTGTACAGGGGCTCCCCATGGCAAGGAACTCAGACAGACAAATCCTACATTGATCAGTTTCTGAAGTTAAATATTCAGCTATGCCAATTCCCTAGGATCCATCCAGTAGGGTGCTTGGGACACTGGTCGGGCTCCAGGTACAAGTTCAATATGAAAGCCTACCTTTCGCTGTGGTGGCAATCCTGGGAGGGACTCGGGGAAAATATCCAGAAAATCATATACTGCCAAGACTTTGGCGAGCACTTGAGTTTTATTGTCCATTTCAAAGTAAATAAGGTATACTTCATCCTTTTGTCAAACTAACTTCACTGTCTGAGGAGAGGTCAATATGATGCGAGTTACGGGTGGTATACCTGTTAGCGTAATAACCTGTCTATCTAGGTTCTGAAGCTTGACCTCTCTGGTGGAACAGTTTATCTGGGCCTTATTCTCAGCTAGCCAATCCATCGCTATGATAATATCGAATCTGATTATTACTAGGATCATTGCATAAAATTGAAATCCCATATTTCATAGCATGGCCTAGAACGAGCATTTTTCTTTAGAAGTCATGTTCGATCCATCTGGTAAACGAATCGGTATGGACATTCCAGACGAGCGGAAAACATTCTCCTTATTTGTAATGACTTCCAGGGACAAGAAGGAATGTTTCGCTCCAGTATCAAAGAGAGTTTTTGCGGGATGTCCTTCTACCAAGAGTAATCATGATGATATATAGGTGTATATACATATTATATAATGGGTACATATATAAGATATAGGTATATTTACATAGAGTATAGATCTAGTCATATGATAAGTATCACAACATCTACCATATCACTAATGTCCGAGATAGATACCTATCACTACATCTATTGTCGGTTCGCGTTGGAGATCTAATGTATATGCCTCTTAGGGTGCTACTCGACCTTGGTGATCTCTCTTGCCAAGTCTACCTCTTTGGCCTCTCTAGCCCTGTCCTCTCATGGTTGGTCCTCGCTGCACTGCTCCTAGTCCCAGCCTTCTTGCTTCCTGTAGGAAGAAGGAATAATGTGCCTAGGCTGCTAGCACAAAAAATAGTTCCTTGCAAAGGGAACATCTCGTCGGGCTATTGGCACGGGCTCGGGTATTGGAGATGGTTTGGGATCCTGTTGCGGTACTAGTCGGAGTACTGGGGGTACTGGTATCTGTCTGGGTGGGGGTGGTCTCCTATAAGGTTGTAGGTGTTGATGCAGTCTACGCTCTCTCCTATTAGCAGGGAGCAGCTCCTTTGTCTCATCCCTAACCTCTGTCTGTGGCTGCCAGCATCCCAGCAAAATGGGCTAAGTGAATATACTCCTGCTCATAGTCGGGTACTGTCCGATCCCCTTGATGAATATGTTGGAATCTCTCTCGTAGTGCAGCTCAGTCGGTGTCAAAAATGAATTGCTCGATGAACACGTCTGAAAACTCCCCCCACTGGATGACGTTCAGCGATCGCCCTCTAAACGTCCAACGGTTGGCCACTTTACACCAGTATCTGGAATACCCCTCCAACAAAGTGATAACCAAAGATACTGTAATAATTTTGGGGCACATCATGCCCACTAATATCTCCTCTACACGCACAACCAACTCTTCTGCTTACATAGTAATCTCTGTGCCTCTAAACGTGGGAGGCCTCAGCCCCCGGAGGGTCATTAGAAGGTCAGTGGATACCACAATCTACTGTGGTGGTTATGTCATGGATGTCTAGAACGTAGTCAGAATAATTGTCAATGTCTATCCCAAGTCTGTCTCGGTGAATAGTACAGCTGCATGGGTGACTGGTTTTGGAGTTGGAGTGGAGGGGATGTAACCTTTGGAGGAGGATCTCCAGTTACTGGACTTTGGTATCTAGAGAAGTAACAAGAAAAGAGTGTCAGTACTTTGCAAAAGTAAGGGAAATTTACAGAATATTAACAAAGCAGAAACAGAAGGTGTGCAGGCGTGCTATCATACATTCTAGAATTCATAAGCCTCTACACTAGGGTCGACCAGGCTTCTGCTACATGGTTTGTCCCAAACCAAGGAACAAAGTGTGGAATGGAGGGATCCTGAGACTTCTCCACAGGGATGTATCGTGATCACTCTGATCCAATTATAAGACCCCCTCCCCCAACCTTAGCCTGGGTCGGGTCGGACATGGGCCTTACTGCCCAAGACATCCACCCAGTGCTTTACGAATGGCAACGGCTCACTCTACCAAGCACTAGTTGGCCGCCTTGCCTGGCTTAAATCACAACATTCACATCACATCACAGAGTTTTGAAAGCAATAACAGAATGCCATAAAATATATATATATATATATATATATATATATATATATATATATATATATATATATCAGAGTAAACAAAGGCCGTAACCACTATTTATATATCAAGCCCATAGCCTGCAAAAGATAACTTATACTAACTCTCTCTCACTCGAAAGCCTGTGCACTAAAAACTCATGTCTTGGAAGTATGGAGATGACAGGGGTTCCTCTACTCGAGTAGTTCTATCAGTTGGCACATCATGGTACCCCATCTCCTGTGAATAGTGATCAAAATAATCATTAGTCATAGAGATATGTGGAAACACATCTCCTACCTAGATCCTTGTCCTGGGGACGAGCTCACATACCCAAACAAAAGTAAATAGTTGAAGCATAAAAGGGTTAGTACAACATTTCATATATAAAGGCTAGGAGCAACTATTTGTAAAAACATGCAGCATAATGTATTTGGAAATAGTAGAAGCTTAGCCATTAGTTATATAATAAACATTCCACTAGCTATCAATATGACAGGTGCTCATAACTTGATATTCATACTGAAGGTATTCAAACCTGACAAAACTCTACAAGTGTTCAAAACCCACACACACACTATGTCGACATAGTATGGATCGCTTCTCTTCAAGCAGGGCAGCGAGTCCCATAGGCCTCTCTGATATGGCAGTCAGTGATAGTGGTCAGTCCTACCACTTATGGGGGTAGTCGTACCACACTTTCTTGGCCTCAACGTACAACCCTGTGTACTCTTGGAGGTGAGCGACATCCGACAATTCTGCATTTAGGCCGACCAGTGGAGGAAACCCAACGAGGAGAGAAATAACGGCCGGTCACTTGTGGTACACATCTCCCTGATGCCAAGAGATGTTGACCTTCTTGCACTGATATGAATGGTATGTATAAGTGACTGACCTGCCACAATTTACCGCGAGCAATTTACATGCCTTTAATAAATACAATATAAAGCTAGAACGCACCGGGTTTACGGCGACCTGCCCTACTATGCTAAAAATATAATTCGAGCAAGCGGCCTTCGGCTCAACTCTCAATAAGGTGCATGAGAGTACTTTATTTGGGGCTAACTCTGGAGGAAAGACTCAACTCCTATTATCCCCAACTAAGGCTCAACCATAAATATTCAACTGCTCGTTAGAGTAGGACCCATGCTTAAAATGTTAAAACTGTAAATTGCAGGAAACATAAGTGTGGTAATAAAAGCTGCTGAGAATATAAGTTATAGAATTAAAATGATTATTTAAAATATGACCAATATAAATTTGGAATGTGTCGAACAGAAAGAAGTGAAAGTACTTACAGGAACTTGACCAGTACGAGACTAAATTAGCACTTATAAGAAATAAACTGAACTGAAAGAAATAAGCAGGACTAGTTCGAGACTGGAGTAATGGAAAAGAAGTACTTAACTGAAATAAAATAAGGAAATGGACCAGTGCAAGACTGGAAAAAATAAGTAAGAAAATGATTAGTAGTCCAATCACTCAAATCAAGAGGCTTCAGCTCCATCTCCGTTCTTAAGAGGCAAGTTCAATTCCATCTCTATTCATAGGAGATAAGTTCAGTTCCATCTCCGTTCATTAGAGGAAAGTTCAGTTCTATCTCCATTCAAATAAGGCAAGTTCAGTTCCATCTCCGTTCAGATGTGGCGAGTTCAATTCCATTTCTGTTTTTAGGAAGCTTCTTTTGAGTAACATCCAATATTAGGATCTGATAATTGTTTAGTTGCATCTTCCAATCTTGGCTTAGTTAGATTAGGGAAGCTTATTATAGGTTGCACCTTTATTAGTCATTCAAGAACAATTATCAACTTATTTGCTTCTATCAGATCCAATCCGAGCATCTTTTTAGAGAGCACGTTTTTCCTCAAAATTCAACCTCAAAAATCATTTCCAAACATGGGGAAATTCTTTGCCCGAGATGTGGTTGGGCATTTAACTTTTAATATTACCCAAAATATACGAGAGTTATTTCAAAAATGAAGCGCTCACTAGATTTACAAAAATACTCGAAACAATCTAAGCTTAACATCTCGCCTCGATAAATCTCGTCGATCATTTATTTTGAACTCAATATTTAATTAAAAATAAGATCGCGCGCATCAATTCTCTTTTTTCGAAAGATTTAAATGCATCAATTTTAAAGGGCGACCTTAGGCTCTGAGAATTGGAAAAATCTTCAATTTTTATCCCAAAGTCCCCAACTTTTAACACAACATTAAAGAGGGCCTAAAATGAGTCTAGAAATATTTCCAAATTTTTCCAAACATTTTTGGGCCTATAATTTGGCAAAATAATTCTTATTTAGGCTTTTAAAATACCAAATTATATCATAAAATTTCAAATATTTTTTTGGAGATTGCCCTCATTAAGGGAAACAATTTTTGTATTCAAAACTTTACACCTAGGAGCTTAAATTTTCCTCAAAAAATCCCCAAATTTCTGTTATAAAAAAGGTCAGCAAATAGTTAATTTAAAGAAGGAATCCTATGGCTGAGATCGAGCCAAACATGGATTTTGTCCTTCTTTCCCCACAGCGGCGCTAAAAAGTGGTGAATTCTAGGGATACCATGACCCTCTGCCACTGGGGATGGTCATCCTGGGTTGTGTAACACCTCCCAGCACCACCACCGGCATTGGGCAGAGCTCACCACACGTGGCCACCACTCGACCTAGAGCAAGGCTCGAGTGGCATCGCTGGCGGTGCTCCGATCATCGGGAGGTGCATGCAGTATGTTAGGGTGATGAGGAAGGGGAAGGGAAGAAGTATACACCTTGAAGAGAGGGGCTCAGGAGTGTCCTGGCCGAGATGCCATTTGAGGTGGCAGAGGTAGTGGATTTCGGCTCTAGGTTTTTCGGCGAGGGTGGCTCTGGTGAGGGGGGGGGGAGGGCTCACTAGAGCTGTGTGAGATTAAGCAAAAGGGGTGAGGGTCTATTAATAGGCTAGGAGGAGGGTTTTTTCTCCTCCTCCCCGATGTGGTATTAAACCCATGGAGGAGAAATCCTCCTCCCCTCCCTTACAGTTGTGTTGGACACTTGGAAGCCATCAAGTATGGAGGTACAGACCATATGGTTGCCATCTAAAAGAGGGTAGAGACTTGGACCTTGGTGGGCTTGAAAAGAAAAAAAGGAAGTGTTTGGTGCATTGCCCACAATGTCCTTGATTTGAGGAAGTCAATCTTGTTAATGACATACATAAAGTTGTATTTGATTAGTGCCTGAGTTCATACATGCTAGTTCTCCTAGCAACAATGATGGGACAGGTAGCCTAAGTGGCTAGGTCAGGTATACACTTATCTAAGATATGGATAGATAGAAATCTGTCTAAGTCCACAGACATTGAGTGAAGGTTACTCACTCAACGCCAGATGACTTATAGCGCTAAGTGAAGCATATACAGTCAAAGCCTAACTATTGGCTAGATAGAAATGTGCCTAAGTTCACAAGCATTGAGTGAAGACAACTCACTCATCGCCATACAACAAAAAGCTGTGAGACAAGTTAAGCCAAAGAAGATAGACTGTAAAATCTGTCTAAGTCCACAAGCGTTGAGTGAGGACAGCTCACTTAACACCATGTGACAGAAGGCTGTGAGACAAGCTCGGTCAGTCAAAGCCACAAAAAATCTGTGCTGATATTTGACTAAGTCCATAGGCTTTGAGTGAGGCAAGCTCACTCAATGTTATGTGAAAAAGCGTTGAGTGTATCTCATTCAATCAGAACCCGTGTTTTAAGATACGGGAATTTGGCAAAGTCCAAATGCATTGAGTGGACCTTACTCTCTCAATGCCAAGGTGGAGAAAAATCTGGCTAAGGAAGAAAGCGTTGAGTGAGGCATGCTCACTCAATGCTCTCAATACCTAAATTACAGAAAGCATGGCTAAGGAATAAGGAGTTGAGTGAGGCATGGTCACTCAATGCTCTCAACGCCAAACATGCAGAAAAGGCTGAAGAATAAGCTAAGGCAAAAAGCTTTGAGTGAGGCTTGCTCACTCAACACTGTCAAATCCTATATAGACAGAATTCTGTCTAAGTTTTTTGACGTTAAGTGAAGCTCATTCACCCAATGCTTATTCTACAGATGCTCGATTTTTGCTAAGTACACAGGTGCTGACGTCAGCAATATCAGCAATATCGATAGAATATACTAATTTCAAATCAAGTACGGAGAAGCTACTGTACGTCTTCTCCCGTTAAAGCAAGGTGCAGCTGGAAGCTGTAGGTGGGCCCCACTGATTCCTAATAGCCATTGATCGGCAAACTATAAAAGGAAGAGATCGGCCAAGACGCAAACAACTTTTAGGGCTTTATTGATTTCAAAAAGGTTGTGGCTGGACTTCATCTTCCTTGCCATTGCTACTGAGAAAAAGCTTGAAGTCTTCCTGCAAGGACCAAAAAGTTCAGTTAGCTTGTGCCATCTTCACCTGCACCATCATGTTCTGAAGGTATTCCTTCTGAGGGAGAAGCAGAAACATATAACTTGTTTCTGCAGATCAAGTTGCCTCTCTGTTCAGCAAACTCAAATCTGAAGATCTACTTCTGAAGCTGAGAAGAAGAGAGAACAAAAAGTAGATGATTCTATCCTGTGAAGGAAGAAGAAGCAGAGCAGTTTACTGCTAGTTACTTCCAGCTTAAGATCCTTGTAGCTGTGAAGAAATTTAGAGCTGTGATAACTCAGCTCAAGGGGTTATCACAGAGAAATTTCTCTGTGATAAACATAAATCTATTTCACTCCAGTAGGATCCTTTGAACCTGAGTTGTAGGGCTCACTGTGCCTAAGGTAGAGAAAATTTGCCTGAGCTGTAGGATCTAGTTTGATCTGAGGTAGGTGGTCAATTGATCACTGAGTTATAGGAGAGAAATACTCTCTAAGAGTAGGACCTTTGGGTCTGAGGTAGGATCCCTAATGGATCTGAGGTAGGGCTTTCCTCCCAGCCTGAGTGTAGGGCATTTGACCTGAGGTAGGTGATTTGCTAATCACTAAGCTGTAGGACCTTGTGGCTGAGTTGTAAGTCTTGGAGGAGACTGAGAGGTCCTGCGGGATCTGAGGTGTAAGCTCTTTGGAGCAGTGATTTGGAGAAGTGCCTTGACAAATAGGAAGTTGGCAAGGTGGGAGGATAGTGGATGTTCCCAAAAGTTGGGGAACCACTATAAATCTATGTGTGCTTTTCTGTGGTATTTTATTTGTGTAGGTACTTGAAAGCTAACTACTGCCAACACAATAAGTACTAAGGAAGATAAAATAAATATCTAATAATATTAGAGAGATAACCTATTCACCCCCCCCTAGGTTGTAATCTACCTTGAAAATAAAGACTTTCAAGTGATATTAGAGGGAGGTTGCTCAAAGAGGATCTAACCAACTAAGTGATCTTCCAAAGTAGCTACAGACTATCCTTATGGGTTTAGGAGTGAACTATAAGGAGCTAGATGCCATGAAGCTTTCTATCTATAGGAAAGAGTGATTTGGCATCTAGAAGGAAAGGGTTAGGCTGTTCATGGAAGCAGCTGACCCTTGAATCTTTATAACATTTATGGAAGGACCTTTCATCCCCATGAAAGTGTCTATTCTGGATGCAAATATCCAGACACCGAAGACTTATGCTGAGATGACAAAGGATGAATTCATTCTTGCCATCATGGACAAGAGGGATCAGAATATCACTGTCAGTGCAATTGATGACTCTACCTTTCAAAATCTGATTCACTATACAAATGCATAGGAAATGTGGGACACTCTTGTGATCTACATGGAAGGCACAAAGGAGGTCATGGATGATAGAAATTACATGCTCAACCAAGATTATAAAGCTTTTAAATAGTCCAAGAGAGAAGACAGCCACCTACTATGAAAAATTCTTTAGGATTGTGAATGAACTAAGGACCTATAGAAGGATCTTTAGTCATTATGAGCTAAATGATAAGTTCCTTAGGTCTCTCACCAGAGACTGGGACACAAAAATATGTACCATTAGAGAAATGGCTAAGCTGGATGACACTCCACCTCATACCCTATTTGGAAAACTACTCTCATATGAGATGCAGCTAACAGTCAGGAAAGAGGAAGAGACCAATAATAAGTCTCAAGCCAAAAAGAAGACTATGGCTTTCAAAGTTGAAGCCACAAGGAAAAGTAGGAGAAAGAACCCTTCTCCTCCAAGAAGACCAGCAGATTCAGACTGCTCTGAATCAGAGGCATCAGACAGCAGCATATCTGATAAGAATTTTGCAATTTTCTCCAAGCAACTCTGTAGGCTGATGAAGAAGAAGCACTGGAAGAGTAGGCCCTCCACCTCAGCTCATCACTGGACGAAAACCTCTAAGGAGGACAGGTATGAAAGTTATTATCTTAGGGTTAGCTAGTCACCTAGAGGGGGGGGTGAATAGGTCTTTGAAAATTTCTTAAGTCTTTTTGCAGTTTTCTTACTGAGTGATCTAGATCTTGTCCTTAGTACCTGCAATATAAAGAAGAATAAGCAACGCAACAAAGAACACAAGTATTTAAAGTGGTTCCCCAAATGGGTACATCCACTTTCCCTCCCACCTTTCTAACTTATGTTAGACAAGGAACAAACTCCTCCAAATGCTCCTCAGAGCTTACACCTCAGGACCTCAGCCTTACACTCAGGTTCTCTTCAGAACCTAACCTCAAAACCACAAAGGTTCCTACCTCAGAGCCCTGCAGTCCTCCTACAGCTTAGTGGTCCTCAAAGCACCTACCTCATCCTTATCTTTAAGGCCTACAACTAAGGATTTTCAGCCCTACAACTTCAGGCACAAGGCCCTACTCTCAGAGTACTACAGCACTCATATAGATCAGTACCCTTCCAAGTACCTACATCTCAGTGACAAACTTGTCACCTACCTTAGGCCAAAAGGCCCTACACTCAGTCTCCTCCAAGACCTACAAATCAATGACACAATTGTCACATATAGCTCAGTTACTCAACAGTCACCTACCTCAGGCACTAGGCCCTACTACTCAGTTTGGGAGGACATCCCTACTCTCAGATCCACACTTGGATCCTACCTCAGTACCCCAGCAGGGCACCTACCTCGGTGACTAATTAGTCATAAACAACTCAGGCACAAAAGGCCCTACAGCTCAGATTCAGACCACCTTAATCCTACAAGAATTTAATCGAGAAGTTGAAATAAATTAAAACACTGACTCAGAGATAAATCTCTGAGTCTACCTTACTGGACTGAGCAGATATCAGTCCAGCCCTCTTACTGTAGAAGGAATTAGTCGTCTTCTACATCTAACTGCTTTTCTACAGCACTGAAGAACCGCTACTTGTTCTTGAAGGCTGACGGCCCTTCACACAGCTATCTCTGCTTACTTATTAAATGAAGCAGCCACCTTGTTCTCCAAAGAACAAACTTGATGAACTGGAATTGCTTCAGCTATATTTCCATTGCCTGCAGCTTCCTCTACTGGACCTGTCTTTCAAACTCATCGTTGAAGATGAAGTCCAGCCGCCTCTGAATATGATTATTTTCTATAACTCGAATCCCCTTTTCTCTCTTCTTTTTGTATCTGTTGATTTGAATCAACGACACAATTTGACTGTGGGCCTAGGCAAGGATGGTGAGCGTCACCTCCCTCAAAAGAGAACAAACAGTAGCTTCTGGCACTACTATAGCTTTCCCACAACAGCTCATGAAAAACTTTGACTTTGTAGACTACTAGTGACGTCAGCAGTGGTCATTCGGTACTGTTGTAGCTTTCCTGCAACGACATGAAGAACTTTGACTTGTTGACTTTTGGTGATGTTTGTAGTGGTCATCACTTTCTGGACTTAGAGAAATTCCAAAACTCATTAAGCGTTGAGTGAAGTTAAGTCACTCAATGCATGCTGACTTGGCTCTTCATTAGAGGCATTGAGTGAGCCTGCTTCACTAACCTCTTCTAGACTTAGAGAATTTTTATTGGCTTTGTCTCAGCGGTTTCCTCTCAACTGTCTCAATAGTTTCTTCTTCACAGCTGAGACTATCTCCTGTCTTAGCGGTTGGGCTGAGACCAACACTTCTCTCAACGCTTTGAATTGAGCTTCTCAACTATCTCAATGGTTATGCTGAGAGATTCTTCTCAGCTATCTCAGTTGTCTTGACGCTTTTACCTTAGTCAATTTATCTGACTTCCTGCTTACTCTTTTTGTTCACCTGTCTAATCAAGGACAACCTGCATGCATTAAATTAAGCACACATAAAGTACATTATGCCCCTTTGCATGATTGGTGATGCTTCTTCAAATCCTAAGGAACATTGTAGGGAACAATTCCCAACAAGGTTTGGCTCTAAACCCAGTAAACAAAACTCTTCTAATATTATTTATTACTGGTGCAGCAAGCCAGGACATGTCATTGCTGATTTCCCTATGGAGAGAAGAGAGGATGATGAGAAGAAATCTCACCAAAACACAAGGGCAAGAAAGAAAAGTCTCTTGTTGATAAGAAAGAGAAGAGCTGGACAGACTCATCATCATCAAAGTCAGAAGAAGAGGAAGCCTACATTGGGCTAGTTGTTGTTGCTACTGAACAGGAAACTGTTCCAGCAGATGAAGACTATCCTGCTGCAAGGATAGGAGTCAAGGCCCCTCTGACACTGTTAGACAGTGACTCGGAGGTGGATATTGATGAAGAAGATGCATACAGCTACCATGGACTGATGGCAATGACTGATGAAAAAGGAAGCCAGGATTAGCCTGGTCAAAGTAAGGTACATTCCCTATACAGTTCCGTGTCTAGGTATGAGCCAAGTCCCTATGCAGAAGCCTCTTCATCTAATGGTGAAGATGATTCTTGCTCGGAAGGTGATGTCAATCAACTGATTGACAGATATTGTGAACTTCTGGATGCCTTTAAAAAATGCAAGAAGTTGACTAAGAAGTAGGCTAAGGAGATTCTATCTCTTTAGCCTACTACTTCTCAGCTTACTGAAATAGCTGCTGTGTTTAATCAGATAATGAGGGAACTTAGTCAACTAAAAACCCAGTCAGGCATCCAGATGGAGATTATCAAGAGAAAGAATAGTCTCATTAAAGATCTAGAAGATAAGCTCTAGAGGGAGAAAGGTATTGTGGCGAGTTTCTCTCAGCTTAATACAGTGTTGCCTTTGATAGACTCCTTCTCCTCACAGAAGGGTAAGAAGGGGTTGGGCTTTTAAGGTAACACAAGACCTACCCATACTAAAGGGAAAGGGAAAGTTCCAGTTATGCATATAGAATCTAGGACACCTATCCCATTCAAGAGGGTAATATTCCCTTCAAACAGGTATGACCAGGAAAGTATATATGATCACTATATGAATGGTGCCTCCACAAGTAGAACAAAAAATGTTCTCAGCCATTGTGGAAGGTATAGCAGGGCAAGTGCCTTTAAGGCTGCCCATAAAGAAATTCAAATGGCCCATCATGGACCATTTGTTTTTTGTGCTACAGCCCCCCCCCCCTAAAAAATGTGGCAGCAACTAATTTTCAGAACTTGTCAACATAGAATCTGACTAAGGGTCATTCTGTTAGCTTGCCTAATATGGCTATTTCAGATGCTATCAAGAGCACTCTGTCTGAAAAGAAATGTGTTGTTGATAGTATCCAGAATAGGCCACACAAGCCAGCAAACAGACTAACCTTCAGTCAAATCCTTGTTGAAAGGAATTAGAAAATGGATGTTGCACCTCTTCCTTCTATCAAGACTGTAGTCAAATCAATTGTAGGGCCAATACATAAAAGAAGATACAACATACATGACTAATGGTGTTGTGTAAGGTAGGGCATTATTCCATTGACTGCTAGCACAATGCTAATGTTTTCAGAGCTAGAGTTAGTCCACCAGTCAGAAAACTTGTTGTGGACATGTTCAGTTTCAAACTAATGTGCACCTAGGACCCAAAAGAAATTGGGTCCCTAAGGAAAAGTAAACCTCTTAATGTAGGTTAGTTCAAGTGGCCATACCCCAATATAGTACTTGGATAGTGGTTGTTCCAAGAACATTACTGGAAAAAGGAGCAACTTGAAGGAGTTCACCCCAGTGAAAAATGGACCCAAGGTTATCTTTAGTTATTCTGATAGAGGGGTAACTAGAGGCTATGGTAAGATTACTAATGGCATAGTCACTATCACAAAAGTGGATTATATTGAAGGGTTGCAACACAACCTTACAAGCATAAGCCAACTCTCTAATCTTGGCTATGTTATTGTCTTCCACAAGGATGGGTGCCTGATTAAGAGGTCAATGGACCAAGAGGTCATATTGACAGGCACTAGTAGTGGAAATGTTTACTGGTTAAACTTTCTATGTCTGGACTCAAACTCTCCTATTTATCTTGTAGCAAATTAAAAAGTCTCTTATTGTGTCTAGTGGCATAAGAGACTAGCTCACTTGAATTACAAGACTATTGACAAGCTCTTTAGTCAAGAGTTAGTTAGGAATGGTCCAAGTGTGAAATGCACCAAGGATGGCATTTTCTCAGCTTGCCAAAAGGGTAAGCAGACCAAAGCTTCCTTCAAGGGCACTTATACCAAAGACACTGTGAGGTGCTTATACCTCTTGCATATGGACCTATTTGGTCATATGCCTGTTCATAGTCTTGGTAGGAAAGTCTACACCCTTATGATGGTTGATGACTATTCCAAGTTTACTTGGGTGTTCTTTCTCATGAAAAATAATAAGACCCTTGATATCTTTATTAAGTTTGTCAAACAAGTTTAGAATGATTTTAATAGTTCTGTGTTCAAAATTAGAAGTGACTATGGAACTGAATTCCAGTCTGAAGGCATGACAGAGTTCTATGAAGAGCAAGGGATTCATAAAGAATTTTCTTCTCCTAGAACTCCCCAGCAAAATGGGATTGTTGAGAGGAAAAATAGAACTCTCATAGAGGCTGGAAGAACCTTGTTGTGTGACACATCTCTCCCAGAATATTTTTTGGGCTGAGACAGTAAATATTGCATGTCATGTCCTCAACAGGGCTTCTATCACCAAAAGCCACAAGATGGTCGTGAAGGGCAGAAAACCAAATCTGGGCTATCTCAGAATCTTTGGTAGTAAGTGCAATGTGCTACATAATAAAAAGTTCTATGTGACTAAGTTTATTATCAAGTCCTTTGATGGGATTTTTGTTGGGTACAACAATCATAGTAAAGCCTATAGGGTATACAACTTGAAAAAGCAAGTTGTAGAAGAGTATATTCATGTAGTCGTTGATGAGTCTAGCATGATTAACAGGGAGCTGCAAAGCTCCTCTTCTAGTACTACAAGTACAGAACAGATGATGGAGAATCTGAACATCAAGTAAGCAAAACTAGCTATCCAAAATGAAGTGGATACTCCAGAAGGTCTACTAGACACACTTGGAGTAGAGGATGATCAGCTAGAGGTTGTTCCTAAAGCTGCTGCTGAAAGAAGATTACCCCCAGTAATTAGGTATTTAAGAGACCATCCTGTTCACCAAATCATTGGTGAACCAAGCCATGGAGTAGTGATAAGAAGCAGAAGTCTGAATACAACTATATATGCAAGCTTCTTATCACAAGTGGAGACAAAAAAGTTTGAAGAGGCCAACATAGATCAATTCAAAATAGTGGCTATGCAAGAGGAACTAAACCAGTTCAAAAGATGTAATGTCTGGAAGCTGGTTCCCAGACCTCATGTATATAATTTCATTGGAGTCAAGTGGATTTATAAAAACAAACTTGATGAAAATGGCATTATAATCAAGAACAAAGCAAGATTAGTAGCTAGGGGTACAAACAGGAAGAAAGAATTGATTTTGATCAAACCTTTGCCCCTGTAGCAAGGTTAGAGGCCAAAAGATTGATACTTGCATATGCTGCACACAAGGGATTTAAGGTCTACCAGATGGATGTGAAGTTAGCCTTTCTGAATGGTGACTTAAAAGAGGAAGTCTATGTTGAGCAACCTCTGTAATCTCTGAGGAGCCAAGTTATTTGAGAAGTTCCTTGTCTAACATACTATTAGAAAAGCGGGAGGGAAAATAGATGTACCCATATATTTGAGAACAACTATAAATATCTGGTGTGATGTGTGCTATTTTCTTAAAAGCAAAACTAAGCAAACACAGTAGGACCTAAAATAGTAAAAGGTTTTAAAGAACTTAGAAAGACCTTAATAACTTATTTACCCCCCCCCCCCCTCTAGGTGATTAGCAACCCCTGTATTCAAATACTTTCAATCAGCCCTAATAACATTCATAAGCATTTCAATTAAATGTATTACCAATGCATTGTACACAATCATAACATCACATAATATCTTTAAACACCCTATCAGAATTCAGATAGTATCTCAGTATATATAACATAATTCAAAGCACCACAAATTAAGTAACAATAAACCACGACAGAAATGAAGTTCCAAAATATCATCACAGCATAGCATAGAGTATATAACTAAAAAAAATATCATATCACAAAATATAATGTCCAAAAAGATAAACCTATTGCCACCAAAATATACTATCACTCCATACGAGTTCAGAAAAGATTAACAAACTAGTCAAATCGAAAAGCAAATATATCTTCGCAGGTGCAAGCTAGGAGAAAACACTACTCATCCTCCTCGTCCTCCTCCTCATCCTCATTATCCTCAAACTCCACAGCTTCTCTCTCTGTATCCTTCATCACCATTGGATCAACCCTCAACCAATCAGAATTTAGAAGGTGCCCTTCTTAATCCAACTGGGTCTACAACTCATAAATGGGCTCCGTCACTAGAATATGTGCCTTGCACATCAGCTTGGCCTTATTTTCACACAAGTAGTCCATCCTTGAGTTGAAGTAGACAAATTGGCAGCATTGATATGCTTTCATGAACTCAATCTGCTCCCTTATGATGTCGGGATCCGCTCTACCATCGGCCACCGGAATATCAATGGATATAGGGTCAGCTGCTGAGGGCTTTGCGGAGTGGTTAGCACCCAAAGACTTCCATATGTTCTATCTCTGAGGGTGATCGATAGCCACTTTTATATTTACATTCACTACCATTTCCACTTTGATAGTTACCAAGTCACTATCTCCCTGTTCCACTCCTGCTATGTGACATAGTTCGCTGATTGTGGTGGGGAACCAAAGATGTTTCATTTTCTTATTGTTTACTTTTTGCCAAATGAGTCGGGAGATAATTCTTCCCATATTTACCTTCATGCCATTCATGATGCAGTAGATTAGCGCAATTAAATCCAGCTATATGTTGTTTAGGTGGCGCTTGTGCAAAAGACTTGCGTTTACAAAATGAAGCCACACTTTCTCTTCTCTTGATGAACAAGTTGACTTCAAAGAATTCTCCTTTCTGCTCACCCAGTCCTATTCTAGCGCACTACAAACAACTGTGGTTAACTCTTCCTTAGGCACGGTTGATAGAATCAAGGAATGATCAGGGACAATGTTACTATCTAGATCAAAAAACGCATTGATTGCGGTAGTAGAGAAATCCACTTGCTTTCCTCGCACAAAAACTTTTCCCAGCTCTGCAATTGGTGCATTGGCATAAAATTCATATATCTAAGGCAAAATCGCCTCAGTTCTCGAGTGACAAAATGTCTCCAACTACATAGCTTTAATCTGACCAGCATAATTTATAATGTATCCCCTTTTATCCATCTTGAATCCTCGTTCATAGATGTGGGGTTTAGATTGCAAAGAATGGAACCTTTGGGATGCTTCCTCACTCAGAAATTTTACTTATTTGTGGGTAGTCTCCTTCCCCTTTCCCTTCTTCCTCGAAGACAATATAGCCTATACCAGGAAGGTTAAAAACCTAATAGTCAAGAGGATGGAACGTTCCAAACACAGATCTTATAAAGAAAGGAAATAAAAATGCACGTTACCTTACAGGAATCAAAAACCTAGGTCTGGACAGTCGGTAAATGCATCTGCTGTGAGTCATGTGCGCTGCCGCCCGCTGCTTCCTTCTCTTTCTCACACGGACGTCATAGCTTTATCCAAGGAGATTCTCAATGCTAAGGATGGGAAATATTTCTCCCACAAAAATTATCTCATGGAGAGAAATATTACATCTAGTAAGTCCCAAATTCAAGTATGCATCAACTTTCGTCGCTGGTCCTAAGTGTCGGCGCTCCTGCTTTTAAAATGTTAACCGACAATGTGTCATTATCTCCTAAATATGCATAAGTGAGATGGTCGGGCAGAGGTTTTAACTCTAGCAATGTTGGATTAATGATGGAAGGTTTTATAGACAAGGATTTATCGGGCATCTCTAATGGTTCCGATTTACGAAACCACGTAGTTTGTTTCTCAAATGCTTGTAGGAATTCTTAAACTTCCTATTCCTCCCCAGATAAACCATCCTCAGTCAATAAACGAGTCAATAAACCATCTTGATCTTTAGATAATGCACTGGGCTCATAATCACATATTGATATATGATTGACGATCTCTATGTCGTCTTCCTCTTGGTAAGGGAATTTCAGCGCCTTGAGTACATTAAATGTAACTTGCTCGTCGTTTACTCTCATAGTCAACTCTCCCTTCTAAAAATCTATCAGCATCCTACCAGTGGCTAGGAATGGTCTCCCTATAATAATGGGCACCTCTCTATCCTCCTCGATATCTAGGATAACAAAGTTCGCCGGAAAAATAAACTTATCTGCCTTAACTAAGACATCTTCAACTATCCCTTTTGAAAATGCAAGGGTTTTATCGACTAATTACAAGGTTCTGAAAGTCTTTAAAATCCCTCCCAAGCCCAACTTTCTATAAATCAATAGCGGCATTTGATTGATACTCACCCCTAGATCACATAATGTCTTACCCTTGAATTTATATCCTATAGAGCACGGTATGGTAAAGCTCCAAAGATCTTTCAAATTAGGTGGGAGCCTTTTCTGAAGAATAGCGCCACACTCCTTAGTTAGTGTCACCGTCTCATTTATTCCAAATTTCCTTTTTTTAGATATGATATCATTCATGAATTTTACATAGCTCGGCATTTGTTCTAACAGCATCCTACCAGTGGCTAGGAATGGTCTCCCTATAATAATGGGCACCTCTCTATCCTCCTTGATATCTAGGACAACAAAGTCCGCTAGAAAAATAAACTTATCTGCCTTTACTAAGACATCTTCAACTATCCTTTTTGGAAATGCAGGGGTCCTATCGGCTAATTGCAAGGTTATGAAAGTCTTGAAAATCCCTCCCAAGACCAACTTTCTATATATCGATGGCGGCATTAGATTGATACTCACCCCTAGATAACATAATGCCTTACCCTCGAATTTATATCCTATAGAGCACGGTATGGTAAAGCTCCCTAGATCTTTCAAATTAGGTGGGAGCCTTTTCTGAAGAATAACGCTACACTCCTGAGTTAGTGCCACCATCTTATTTGTTCCAAATTTCCTTTTTATAGATAGGATATCTTTCATGAATTTTACATAGCTCGGCATTTGTTCTAACAGAATCCTACCAGTGGCTAGGAATGGTCTCCATACAATAATGGGCACCTCTCTATCCTCCTCGATATCTAGGACAACAAAGTCTGCCAAAAAAAAGAAACCTATCCGTCTTAACTAAGACATCTTCAATTATCCCTTTTAGAAATGCAAGGGTCCTATCAGCTAATTGCAAGGTTATGAAAGTCTTGAAAATCCCTCCCAAGCCCAACTTTCTATATATCGATAGTGGCATTAGATTGATACTCACTCATAGATCACATAATGCCTTACCCTCGAATTTAAATCCTATAGAGCACGGTATGGTAAAGCTCTCCGGATCTTTCAAATTAGGTGAGAGCCTTTTCTGAAGAATAGCGCTATACTCCTGGGGTAGTGCCACCGGCTCATTTGTTCCAAATTTCCTTTTTTTAGATAGGATAAATTTCATGAATTTTACATAGCTCGACATTTGTTCTAAGGCTTCAGCAAAAGGGTTATTGATTTGTAACTTCTTAAATATTTCTACAAATTTCTGAAATTGTTAATCGTGCTTACTCTTCTTTAACCGTTGAAGGAATGGTGGTGGTGGATAGACTATCACATTGTCTTTCTTCTTTATATTTTCAATGATTCGTTCTCTCTTCTTCTCTCCTAATACTTCTACTCCTTCTTCGTTACCGTTATCATCTCGTTTTAATTCCTTATTGGGGAAAAAGGGTTAACTTTCTCCAACTCTTTTTCTTCATTATTCTTTCTTGTTTATTCCTTTGTAGGCTCAATCACTAACTCCTTACCACTCTGTAATGTGACTGCTTTACAATGTTGGTTATCTCCCTTTAGATTTGGAGTGGTATCCATCGGGAGTGTTCCTTGGGGTCTAAGGTTCAAGGCATTAGCAATTTGTCCTAGTTGCGTTTCAATTACTTGTAATGAACCCTCTAAGATAGTAATGTGAGCATCACTTTTTTGCATTGAGTCAATCAGTATCTCATCAGATAATTTTCTAGAGGCCCCTTATAGATTGTAGTTATTATTATGGGTTGGATGTGAATTTGAATTAAATTCAGGTGGGTGTGTCATTCTGGTATTATTCTTCCAAAAGAAGCTAGGATGATTACGTAGTTCTAGATTGTGATGATTCGAGGACACATTATTATTATTATTATTATTAGTGTACCTAGGTTGTCCCCCTATGCAGTTAACTTCCTCATTATAATTCATAGTAGAGTGTCTTACAAGTTGTTCAACAATGAATGAAGGATTCATGCTTGTAGGAGGTGTCATTATGCTATGCACTTGTGGGTTCATTTGATTTTGATTTAGTGCTAACGCATCTAACCTCTTGTTCATAGAGTTGAACTGGGTAGTCATCTGTGCAACAAACGAGGTCAATTGGTCAATTTGTTACAGACCACCCGCGGAGGAAGAAGGACCTTATCGCTCAAATGATTGATAGTTATTAGAGGATAGGTTCTCTAAGATGGAATATGCATCTTCATGGTATTTGCCCAAGAGAAAACCTCCTGTGGCTCCATCTACTTGAATCATGGTAGATGTTGTTGGATCGTGAGATGCCCTTAGAGGGGGGTGAATAGCGTTAATAATATTTATATTTTTTCAATTAATATTTGCTTGAATAAATAATTGCAAAAACAAAAACTAATTTTTCATAATCAAGAATAAACACTTAGTAAATCACAAGAATAGAAATGATGATAATTTATTTCACAAGTGTTAAACAGAATATAATGAATCTCTATGAAGCTAGAGATCAAGGCTATGAAAAATTACAAACTTCTTTTGATTTCACTGGTCCTTCTAACAAGAACCGACTGGCTATAGCATATCTCTTCCTAGATCTAGCTACTCGCCTCCACTAGATCACAACTCGATCTAGTCGCTGCTCATAAGGCAGCGAGAACTCCCAAAGTCGTACAAGGACCTAGATGTCATACACAAGGTGGCAATTCTCTCCTACCCCACGCAAGGACTTAGACGCCACAAATAAGGTGATGATTTCCTCTATCAATTACAAATAAGAAATTAAGAATTACACAGTAAATTTCAGAATGAAACTCCCTCAAAATGTAGTGCTGAAGATGCCGACGAATCCTTGCCAAGGTTGCTTCAGATGCCGTGTATGAGTCGTCGCTTCTTCGTGCTTATCCCTTCTTTGGAATATGGTGTTTTTCTGGATGGTGGAGCTTTCTGGAATAGTTGCATGGGAAGGAACACTCCAAATTCTCTAAGTCTTTTTTCCTCAGAAAAATGAGCCGGTTTTATACTTTAGCACTATCGCCTAGCGATACTAGGTATCGCTTACAAACGATATCCTCACAGGCTGCCACGTGTCCCATGATTTGAAACTTCTGCGAGTTGAATCTATCATGGATAATTTTGCGCTATCACCTGGGCGATATTGATATAGCCAGGCGATATCGACAGGAACTTCACACCGTAGAGAAAATATTGTAACTACCCATTGAGGTATCGCCTGCTGGCGATAGTGGATATTGCCAGGTGATATCATCTTAGCTCCTCTATTCAAACCCGAATTCAAGTCCAAATTATTTTAGTGTTAGACATATGATATCTGCACATCATAAATACCATATGATCAAATACAAATGAGATTTGTAATAAGCAAACTAAGTAGCATGGAACACATGCACCAACAATCTCCCACTTTTGATAATAACAAATCCACTTATAAAGAAATCATGAATGACCTATAAAGTGTTAGAAAATATGATTAGCAGGACTAAGCATTTGTATGTGCACACACTCCACTTTGGATGCACTCCCCCTACATGTGTACTCCCCCTACATGTGTACTCCCATTAAATAGAAGCAGATAGAACCATTGTATTTTGTATTTTATTTTGACGTTGTAAATTAAAGTAATTGTAATTAATGATTTCGAGAAAAATTCTCCCCCTTTTGGTATTGTCAAAAGAAAGAGAAGAGTGGTTGCAGAAGCAAAATAGGAAAACAAAACAAATTAAAAATCAAGTGTAAAGCATGTGAACCAATGTATAGTAATGATGAATGTGAGTGAACACTTAACATTGCCAAATTCATCTAGGTATACCATAGACACATACTCTAGTGAAGATAATATAGAATCATTTGTAGTCCAATACTCAAGAGAAGAAATGTTAGAGATGATAATGTCGTGTACAGTGAGAGTTAGATGAAAACACATATTTATAACTTTAAAAGTACATGAACAAGTGAAATGTTAAAAAATAAAATAACATAGAAATATACACAACTAGTCGTACATGAACCCAAGAATTCAGTGCATAAATATTAAATGAATAGCCATATAAAGTTTTTATAAGACACTTTACAATTCTTTCCAAGGTGCTCAACCTCACAATGCTTATGAAGACTTATCAGGAGGGTAAGTAGTGCTTGGTGGAGGTTCCTTGTCAGCCCCTTAATTTTTTTGTGATAAACACAGCAACAAAAATGTTGAGTGAATGAGTAATATTTTTTTTAATAAACATAATATTCTAATTTTTTGGCGTGATAAAAGACTTCGAATTCACTTGTGTTGCAATATAGGATAATCAAAGATGAATTGTGCACATCAATCAAGGATAACGTAATGGTTTCATCATGGAATTCTAGTGTCTATGATAGAACATCCACAATTCACATATGTATTAAAGGTAAATGCATATGTAGTGTTTCATAATTGTGTGTGTGAGTGCATTATCATTACTAAAAAATTTCTCATACTTAGAGGCATGTGGAAATAATTTCACAAGTATAATAAACTAGGAGAGTTGTATATAGAAAATGCAATTAACAATTTGAATAATTGAACAATGTTAGAGATAACCTAAGATTTTAGAATACACATGGTACAATGCCTAAACGAGATACAAATAATTATGTGGATTAAGAAAAAATATATAGATTCATACAACTGTAGATCTCAGAAGAGGGGGGCATTTTAGAAAAATTTTGGATATCGCCGGGCGATATCAGATATTGCCGATCGGCGATATTGCAAAAATATAAAAGATGCCAAATTTGGGTCTAAAGCATCGTTTTGAGCATTATTTCCTGAAGACCTTCGGTGAAAGACGAACCCGACGGTGGAGAAATCTTAAATCAAAGGTATTTTTATGAAAATTAACTTTCTTTCTTTATGATTTGTAGATCTAAATGAATATAGGGAAGATTCTATGAAATTTTAGTTGAGAAATTTTAGATTTGAAGTTTTTTTTCCTAGATTTTGGGATGAACTTGAAACTTGCATTTGTGAATGAATGGATCATAAATCCATGTGTTTAGAGAAGGTTAAACCTAGATCTAGGAATTGTAAGTACACAAAATCTCAGATTTAAGGATTTGCATGTAAGATGGCACCTTTTGTGGAAGAAGATGATAAATAGTATGCGGTAAATTTTTCTTGAAGTTGATAAGTTCAATCCGAAATATTAGATTTATTTTTGATATCTTGTATGTAGGGATGTTCAATTTTGAAGTTGCATGTTGAAATCAAACCTATATCATTTTTTGATATCGCCTGGCGACACTGGGTGTCGCCACCCGGCTATATTGGCTATTTATAAAATTTAAAGTATGTGTTATTGATTGCAGATATGGCTTCGAGTTCTAAGGCGAGGAGGAGCACAGGAAGTAACAGTCACTCAGCATATCTAACATATCTAGGAATCAAGAACGCAAACATCGGTGTTGGAAAAGTGATTGAATTCGACCAAGTTCGCCATGCACACATACATGATCTACTTGTGATAGCAGGTATAATGTCTGTTATAATATCAGACATGTTTTCCACAGTGTTGATTAGGGAATTTTATAATCACTTACGAGACCCTAATTTTACTGAATTAAACGATGGAGTGCGATCTAAAATTCAAAGAAAAATAATAGTGATAACTCACCATGATTTGAGAGATGAATTTTGCTTGATTGAGAAGGATTACGTATTGGATGTGGTTTAGAATTACAGAAAAGATAGAGATTGGACTCTATTGAATATGGTTTTACATAGAAATTCCATGAAAAACCTCATCCAATCTACTGCTATACTCACCCCGGATGTACGTTTAGTGCAAGATATTTTGAGGCATACTATTATGCTCAAATACGAGGACACCAGAAAGATAACAGCTCAATTGAGTAATGTTACATAATGATCTTGGAGAGGGAGCTATTTGACATGACGGACTTGATTTTATCCATAAATTGACACACGCATAGACTTAAGAGCACTATGTGGAAAAAACTGAATACATTATCGATGGGTGCTATAATCCAACGTATCCTATACAAGAAGTATAGTTGGATTGACCAGGAATTCTACTTTGATGATCGTGCACCGACGGTGTTTTATACGGGCACCAATCATACTAGTGCATCACTTTGAAAAATTTTGTATTCCCGTATGGTGCTTCCGCACTTCTTTTTTGTGTTCCTCGAATGACTCTTGCAAGTCATCCAATCCCTCTCATAGTGATGCACCTCTTGCAAATTTTTGTATTCCAGTATGGTGCTTTCACACTTCTTTTTTGTGTTCCTCGAATGACTCATAGCGATATCTCTAGAAGACGTTTTCTGTCCGAACTATGATGTGAATTAGTATTTGTAATAATGTTAGTGAACTATGATATGATGTTAGTGAACTATGAACAAGTATTAGTAATATTTTTGTTATTTGTAGTTTAATTTTAAATTTTTATTTTAACTTTTTAATAAATTTTTTCATAATCCTTGTGTGAATTCATCAGCTTGAAATGTCTAGGATTCCTAATTCTAGTCTTAGCATTAAAAAATTGGAATCTGGAAGTGGTTTTGTGAAAATATCTACAAGTTACGAATCTATGCTTATAAAATTAACTGTTAGAGAATTTTGTTTTATGTGGTCTCTAATGAAATGATGGCGAACATCTATATGTTTAGACCTAGAGTGATGAATCGGATTATTAGTTAAATCTATTGCACTTTTATTATCACACCTTAGTTCGATTGTTTCATGATTTATTCCAAAGTCTTCTAAGGTTTTTTCATTCAAAGAGCTTGTGCACAACAACTACCTAGTGCAATGTATTCAGCCTCGATGGTGGATAAGGCAATAGAATTCGGTTTCTTACTCGACCACAAAATAAGTGATGGTCCTATAAAGTGACAAGTGCCACTTATTCTCTTACGATCTATGAGCATAAAGCATAATCGGAATCAGAATAATAATGCAAAATGAAAGTATCATTATGTGGATACCATAAAACTAGTTTAGAAGTTCTGATAAGATATCTAAATATACATTTAACTGCTTTTAAATATGATTCTTTAGGATTAGCCTTAAATCTAGCACATAAACAAATTGCAAATATAATATCAGGTCTAGATGCGGTTAAATATAAAAGTGATCCTATCATCCCTCTATATAATGTTTGATCTATAAAAATTCCACCTTCATCTTTTCCTAATTTCAAAGAGACACTCATAGGAATATTAGCTTGATTTAGATTTTCAAATCCAAATCTTTTTAACATATCATGAATATATTTAGATTGATAGATAAAAATACCATCATGCCTTTGTGTAATTTGAAAACCAAGAAAATATGTAAGTTCTCCTACCATTCTCATTTCAAATTCATTTTTCATAATTTTAACTATATTATCACATAACTCTTTATTAGTGGATCCAAAAATAATGTCATCAACATAAATTTGTAAAACTATTAGATCATCATGAACATGCTTAATGAAGAGTGTACAATCAACACTACCAATTTTGTAATCATTCTTTAACAAATACAAAGTAAATTTATCATACCATGCTCGGAGTGCTTGTTTTAAACCATATAGAGCCTTTTCTATTTTATAAACATAATCAGGAATTTATCATTAACAAAGCCTGGAGGTTGTTCTACATAAACCTATTCCTTAATATACGCATTAAGAAAAGCAGTTTTACATCCATTTGAAACAGTTTAATTTTTTAAAGGTAGCAACTGCAAGAAAAATTTGAACTGCTTCTAAACATGCAACGGGTGTAATAGTTTCATCAAAATCTATTCCTTCAATTTGTGAATATCTTTTTGCTATAAGTCTAGCTTTGTTTCTACTGAACCTAGATTCACAATCCATTTTGTTTTTAAAAATCCATTTACGCCAACAACAGAGTGATTTGATGGTCTTTCTACTAGTTTCCAAACCTTATTACGTTCAAATTAACTAAGCTCTTTATTCATAGCTAAAAACCAAGAATCATCATTCAAAGCAGTTTGCACATCGTTTGTTCTATATCAGATATAAAGCAAAGGTTTTAAAATAAATCATGTAACGATGAACGAGTACTTACCCCTCTCGATGGTTCTCCAATGACCAAATCTTGTGGATGTTTTTTGAAAATCTGAGTTCACTTGGAGGCACATATTTTGCCACTTCTTCTTCTGGTTCTTCTTTATCTTCTTTTTCATCTCCCAGTACTTCATCATCATCTGACCTTGGTAGAGGAAAGGGCTCTTCATCATGACTTGTATTGTTAGTTTCAACACAAGAGAGAAGTTCATCAAATTTAACATGAATTGATTCTTCAACTATTTTTGTTCTCTTTAACTATATGAGCTTTACGAGTTGAAAAATATCCAATAAATATGCCTTCATCACATTTATCATCAAATTTTCCTAAAGTGTCTTTAGTATTCAAAATGAAAGATTTACATCTAAAAACTTTAAAATAAGATACATTCGATTTCTTTTGAAAATATAATTCATAAGGTGTTAATTTCAGAAGTGGTCGAAGCATAACATGATTAATAACGTAGCATGCAGTACTAATAGCTTCGCCCCAAAAAGATCTAGGTAATTTGTATTCAGATAACATAGTACGAGCTAGTTCTTGAAGAGTCCTATTTTTCCTCTCCACCACACCACTTCGTTGCGGTGTGCGAGGAGCGGAAAATTCATGCTTAATTCCTAACTCATTACAAAAAGATATAAATTTATCAATATCAAATTCACCTCCATGATTTGAACGAATGCATTTTATTTTTAAATCAAGTTCATTTTGAAAACGTATACACAATTTAGAAAATTCTACGAATGCATCAGATTTTGATGTCAAGAAAATTGTCCAACAATAATGAGAATAATCATCAATCAAAACAAAAGTGTAATTTCTACCTCCTAGACTTTGTGTAGTAACTGGACCAAACAAATCCATATGAATCAATTGTAAAGGTCTAGTACTAGAAATAACATTTTTGCTTTTTAATAAAGACTTTGGAAATTTACCTTTTTGATATGGTGAACATAAAGAAGATAAATTTCCACGTAAAATGGTAAACCTTTAATTAATTTATCTCATGACAATTTTAAGATTAACTTGGAACTTGAATGTCTATGTCTCCTATGCCATAAATCTAACTCTTAATTTTTTAGACTTAAAACACCTTAATGATGAATGTGATAAATCATGAAATTTTATCATGTAAACATTTTGAGATCTAGGTGCAGTAAGAACAACATTATTTGTTTTGGAATCAAAAATTTTGCAAAGATTTATAGAAGTGTCAAATAAAATATTTAGACTAATATCGCATAATTTACTTATAGAAATTAAATTATGTTTTAATTCTTTCCCATACAAAACATTTGATATAGTAAAAGAGTTGTTACCTACTACTTTAGTGCCAATGATCATTCCTTTACTGTTGTAACCAAATGTAACTACTCCTTCTTTCTTCATTTCAAGGTTAAGGAACTTTGACTTGTTGCCCGTCTTGTGCTTTGAACATCTTGAGCCCAAGTACAACACATCTTCCTTGTCCTTAGCCTGTAACACACCTAAAAAGAGGATGAGAGTAAAGATCTGGTTACCCAAGTGGTGCCTCCCAAAGAATAGGTGTATGTCTTAGGTACCAAGATTTATTTAACAGCACAGTAACCTGTCTTCCTATAGGTGTGAGTGGTGCGTACAAACTTATTACATTTGGCACAAATGATAAAAGATGCTGAGGGATTTTTCAAAATATTTTGAGACTTCTTGCTAGAAGTAGCAGTGATAGTGGATTTTGTGTTTTTATCCGAAAACGATGACTTTTTGAACTTTTTGCTATCACTGGTGATAGTGGTTATCGCCGAGCGATAGCTTCCAGAAGTGTATCTGAGCCTGAATTTTGCCAAAACATAGTATTGGTTCGCCAAAATCATATCCAGTGATTTTCGGCCCACGCCAAACTTTTTAATGGTCATTTCTAAATCACGAACTCAGGCTTTCAAGGTGGTGCTTTCAGCGACTAATGTACCGCATCGATTTGCAAAAGCCTTTTTACTACCCTCTACTTGAGTTTGAGAAAATTTTAGAGATCTTACTAACTCCCCTTTTTCTTTTGTAAGTTAATTAATACGACTTAGCAATATCTTTTTCTAGTTCTAGTATCCTTATCAAAGAGTGTCAGTCCTCTTGACAAGTCACTGTCTCCTTCCCAAGTACTTTTAATTCATTAGTTAGTTTTTTATTTTCTTTTAACAAAACATTTATTTCAAATTTAAGCAATTTAATTTCATTTAAGCTTTTCTCCAAATATTTACAAGTTCTTACAAATTCAAAATATAAATCATCATATGTTTCAGGAGTTACCTCAGTGTCACTCTGGACACTGCACTCATCATCAGATGATGAAATGCTCTTTCCCAATAAGCACATTTTGACCTCCTCGTTAGTTTCTCAACTTGATCCGCTTGACTCCTCAGATGTGACATCATCCTAGGTTTTAGCCTTGTTGGAACCCCACCTTGTTTAGGGTTTATTTGGGCTAGGTTCACTATTAAGACTCTCAGATGACCCATATTGTATAGTCTAGGGTCATAAGTATTTATCAGGGTCTAGGTCAAGTCATAAAACCTAGAGTGATTGGTTTTAACCTTCAAAAGGATTAGAGACAAAAGACCTTCAGAGAAAAGCAGATTTCTAAGAGCAAAAAAGTCATTTGAAGATTGTTGAACTAAGCTCGACTTTCGTCGATCGGAGATCGACGAACTCAGTTCTTTCTCTGAGCTGAGTTCGAAGAAATCCTAGCTAAGATCGATGAACTCAGACATCTTCTTTGAGCTGAGTTCGACGAAATCTTAGCTGAGATCAATGAACTCCAATCTCTTCTGAGAAGTTCAGCACGACGAAAAGACTATCTTAGTTCGACGATCTACGAGCTTAGATTTGTAAGTGAATTTTTTGTTCAAAGATCTTGGAGCTCAGCTTGACGAAAGAGAGGTTTTAGTTCGACGAACTTGGATCTCAGATCGACGAACTTTTCCTGAGTTCGAATAACTTCATCTAGGTTCTGTTCGACTATTTTCCCTGTAGTTTTCTAGTATTGACTAAAGCAGTTTGACTTCAAAATTTATTATTATATGCATATAATGCTCTAATAATTAATGCTCCATATTCTCTAGAATATAGTCGTTCCAAGGCAGCATTAATTATGGTATTCACAGAGTAATTATTTGGCTTATTTATTGGGACAGTTGATGAAACAAATTAAAGACATTTTCTAGTCGTTCAACTCCAAGAATTTCGACAGTCAATCAAGGATTGGATTTAAAATTCAAAGACTGATTTCTGTAAGGAATATAAAAGGCATTTTTTAGAAGATTGCAATTATAGAATATGCAGAAGCTAATGAATTATGAATACAAAAAACTGTAAGAAGAACACAGCCCTCATATATTTTAGTCTTCTTCAGTTTTGCTTTAGGACTTTCAAGAGACAAACTATCTTCATCAGTCTAAAAGTTTCATGAAGATCTTCCTCAATCTAAAGGCCTACACCCTGAGCAAAGCTCTTATTCTCCTGAACTCTTCTACATATCAGGGGGAGCATGGACAAGAACAACATCCACTAGTCTTCTCAGTACTTTGATAAAGTGAAGACAACATCATTTTCTTTTTAACTTTCCTGTACAAAGGGTTTTTAACTCCCTTCAAAAGTTATCTTTTGGTTGTCAAGTCTCCTGATTAAAAGACTTGGTTTGGTTTTTGGGTACCAGATCAAAAGCTCAAAGGGTTTTTAGATCTCCCTTGAAATAGATCCTATAGTGACAGGGACCCTGAGCAAAACCCTGTGGTGGCAGGGCACCTGATCAAAAACCTATAGTGGATTCCTACCAGGGTGGTAGAAGAGTGGATGTACCCATGTTTAGGGAACCACTATAAAATCTTTGTGTCGTCTGGGTTGCTCTATTCTTTTATTTGATGTGTTGTGATTGTCTTTGTTTTTATTTCTCTCTTAGATATCACTTATTTTAATTCTGCTGTAAAAACTAATCAAAGTTTTTTAAATACTCTATTCACCCCCCCCCCTCTAGAGTTAAGACAGATCAATCCCTCACTTTCAATTGGTATCAGAGGGTTAAGGTTGTTTGGTTTCATAGGCTAACACCTGAACCAAAAGATCTTTGGTAGATCCCATTTACTCTATTGTCTTTCTAAATTATGGCACAGAATAAAGAATATTCAAGCACCAAACCTCGAGTGTGTAACCTTAATAAGTTTGCACTTTGGAAGGCAAGGATTAAGTTATATATGAATTCAATTGATGAAGATATCTACAATTATATTTTGATAGGTCCCCCACTTCCAGTGACTACTACTTTAGATACAACTGCAGTTCCACCACCTGAGTGGGCTAATGCACAGAAAAAGGCAAAGGTTGTTGATGCCAAAGCAATGAACATTCTGGCATCAACAATGTCAGCTGACATTTTCCAGAAGGTACTTAGTGTACATCAGCAAAATTCATTTGGGATTCCCTCAACCAAATTGTAGCAGGATCAGCTGATGAAGGAAAAGATAGAAGATCTCATCTCATTTCCCAATATGAGAACTTCAAGAAAGAAGAGTCAGAGTCAGTTGTTGATATGTACAACAGACTCAGCTTGATCATCAATGAGCTGAATAACCTGGACAAGAATATATCACTGATTGAGATCAATGATAAGAACCTTATGTGCTTCCCTAGTACATGGGACTCTAGGATTTGCCAATTAAGTAGGCCAGAAGCCTAAATGAAATTTCTACTGAGTCTTTGCTAGGTAAGCTCAAGTTTTATGAGCAGCTTATCAAGACTAGAGAAGCAGCTGAACAGAAGACTTCTACCTCAAGAACAAAGGAGCAAAGTATTGCATTTAAGTCATCTCAAGAATCAGAAACACTACCAGCAAATGAAGAGTTGATGAGTCTCTTAGCCAAAAGAACCTACTAAATGGCTAAGAAGGACTTTAGAAGAAGGTCAACAAGGAATAATGACAAACAAAGGTATGACAAGACTCCTACTAAGGAAATTGTTTGCTAAAGTTGTAGGAAGTCTGGACACATTCTAACTGAGTGTTCAGAGAAGCAGAAGAAGGATAAAAGGAAATACAAGGACTCCAAGAAGCACTACAACAAGCCTTCTTCCAGCAAGCATAAGAAGAAAGAAAAAGGCTTTGTTGCTGAGACTTGGAGTGATTCTGAAGAAGAGTCTTCATCTTCCAGCTCCAGTGAAGATGAAGAAAAGGCTAAAGCCAGAGAGATTTGTTTGATGGCTATGAATGCATTAAGCAATCAATCAGAAGCTGAGAATTCTGAGTCAGAATAGGATCAGGTAATATCCTCCTTTGATTTTACTTCAGAACATTTTAAAACTGAATTTAAGGTACTATGCAATGACTTAATTAAATCTTAGAAGGAAATCAAACTTCTCAGAGACAAATTAATTGAATATGATAATTTGTTTTCTGAAAATATAAAATTAAAAGATGAACTAGATATAGCTTCTGAACAAAAAATTTCTTTTAAAACTGATCTAAATGAGGCAAAGCAATTTGAAGAATCCCTGAATGGGAGAAGCATCAAATTGATGGACATCACAAGCACTATCAATGCAAGGCTTAATGGCAAACTGGGTTTAGGTGCTTCATCAAGCCAACCTCATCTTCTAAAGAAAAATATTCTTTCAACCCCTATTAAATTTATATCTGAAAAAGGAAAAGAAAAATTAGATGAAAATAACCAACAAATTGAAGTATTTCAGAAACCTAAAGAAAAGTGAAAGAAAAAGAAAAACTTTAATAAAAACAATGTTCAACAGTTTTCGGCAAACCGAGATCGATGAAATGTATACCATTCGTCGAACTCAGATCGACGAACTGTGAACGCAAATTTTTCATATAATTATTCTTTGAACTGTGATCGACGAAATCAATATGGATCGTCGAACTGCGATCGAAGAAATTTGGGCACAGAAAATGAATACTTTCATTCTCTGAGCGGAGTTTGACGAACTCATCCTTATTCGTCGAACACAGATCGACGAACTTTTCAGAATTCGTCGAACCCAGTTAACTTTAACAAAAACTTAAATTATTTCAGAAACTTTAATCAACCAAGAGACTTTATTAACCCCTTTACCCAGTGGATAATTCCACCTAGGAGATTTCATCCTCTAGGATATAAGAGTCAACCAGAATTTTCTTATATTTCTAGTTTTAAATTTGAAAAGAATCAAGGACCAAAGGTTACTTGGGTCAAGAACACCTGATCTATTTTTTATGCAGGTGAAGAACTATCCTACCATAGAGGAATAGTGGTACTTAGATAGTGGGTGTTTAAAGCATATGACAGGAAGCAAGGACAACTTAACTAACTACAGGTCAAAGCTTGGACAGAAAGTGGTCTTTGGAGACTCCAACTATGGCCAAATAGATGGCTATGGGAATATCAAAGTTAGAGCTGTCACCTTCAGGAAGGTAGCCTATGTGAGTGGTCTAAAATATAACCTGATATCCATAAGCCAGTTATGTGATGAAGGTTATCAGGTATCTTTTAACCAATCTTCCTGTATTATTACTTCAATAGATAACAAAACTGTTTTAACCGGACTTAGACAAGGAAATATTTGTGTGGTTAATTTCAAGTCAGCTAGTTCAGAAATTTGTTTGTTCAATCAGATTAGTAATAATAATTATTCATGGCATAAAAGACTAGGACATGTTAACCTTAGAAATATTACTAAATTATCTAGGGACAACCTTGTTAGAGGTTTGCCTTCTGGCCCCTACAAGAAGGAAGGCCTCTGCAGGTCTTTTCAATTAGGCAAGCAAATTAAAAATAGCTTTAAATCTATTAATAAAAGTGATTCACCTAGTATTCTGTAAATGCTACATATGAATCTCTTTGGACCCATTGCAGTACAGTTCCTGGGAGGGAAATCCTATACTTTAGTTATTATAGATGACTTCTCTAGATTCACTTGAGTGTTCTTTTTGAGAAACAGGTCAGATAACTTTAAAGTTCTTACATACTTTCTTAAGAAAATAAAGATTGAGTACTCCACTCCAGTTGGATTGATTAGAAGTGATCATAGTATTGAGTTTGAATCTCTTCTTAGCAAGAATTCTATGAGAAGGAAGGTATCAGGCATTACTTCTCTACTTCTAGAACTCCTCAACAAAATGGTTTAGCAGAAAGGAAAAATAGAACTCTAATTGAATCTGCAGGGACATTGCTTGCAGATGCTTACTTGCCCCTATCCTTTTGGGCAGAGGTTATAAGCACATCAAACTAGGTTTTGAATAGGAGTTTAATACATAAACTTAAGGGTAAGACTCCCTATGAATTGCTTAAAGGTAAGCAACCTAAAGTTAACTATTTTAAAGTATTTGGTTGTAGATGTTATATACACAATAATAACAAGAAACATCTTAGAAAGTTTGAAGCCAAAGTTGCAGAAGGAATTTTTATTGGATTTTCCCAAGTCATCAAGGCCTATAGGTTTTTCAATAAATCAACTTTAAAAATAGAAGAATCTATACATGTAACTTTTGATGAAGCTAACATGTTTTACAAGGAGAAGGATTCTTCTACCAGAGATTTATTGTTGGTACCCCAACTGTGTGAGAAATTGTGGATGATTTAAACCTCACCTAAAAGGTTTTATCACATCCTTCTCCACAAGTTGATGAAGACAGTGAAGAAGATATCATTGAAATAATTGCTGAACCTATAACAGCCAACATAATTCCATAAGAGGAATTAATTCCTAATGTTGTTGATGTACAAACTCCTCCTACTAATCTTGTCACACTTACAGATCACCCTATATCTCAAGTGATTGGAGACATATCAGTTGGTGTGCAAACAAGACATCAACTCAACCAAAATTTGATGCATGCTTGCTTCATATCTCAACTTGATCCCCAATCCATAAAAGATGCAGAGCAAGATTTCCACTGGATTATTGCAATGCAAGAGGAGCTCAATCAATTTGAGAAATGCAGAGTTTGGGATTTAGTTTCAAGACCCAAAGACTACCCAGTCATTGGAACTAAATAGGTATTTAGAAACTAGTTGGATGCTCAAGGATTAATTGTAAGGAACAAAGAAATATTGGTTGCTCAAGGCTATTCATAGGAGGAAGGAATTGATTATGACCAGAACTTTGCCCCTATTACAAGGCTGGAGGCTATCAGAATGTTCCTTGCTTATACAGCCTACAAGAAGTTCAAAGTCTACCAGATGGATGTCAAGTGTGCTTTCTTAAATGGTGAACTCAAAGAGGAAGTCTATGTGGAGAAACCACCAAGTTTTATCTCTCCAACTCATCCCTCTTTTTTTTAAATTACATAAAGCTCTTTATGGTTTAAAGAAAGTTCCAAGAGCTTGGTATGAGACCCTAACTAGCTTTCTTTTAGAGCATAAGTTCTCTAGGGGGATTGTAGATAGGACTTTATTTTTTAGGCTTCATAAAAATAAAATTTTGTTAGTATAAATATATGTAGATGACATCATTTTTTGCTCTACTAATTTCAAACTATGCAAAAGGTTTTCTGACCTGATGTATTCCAAGTTTGAAATGAGTAGCATGGGTGAGCTTTCATACTTCCTTGGTCTTCAAGACAAGAAATCCCTTGATGGCATTTTCATCTCCCAATCTAAATATACTAAGGAGCTAGTTAAGAGATTTGGGATGTCTGATGCCTCAGCTGTGAAAACACCCATAGCTTCTAATGCTGTGATTGATTCTGATGAACAGGGCAGGCCAGTTGATCAGAAAACATATAGGGCTATTATTGGGTCCTTATTGTATCTCACAGCTAGTAGGCCAGATATAATATTTGTTACATATCTTTGTGCTAGCTTTCAAGTAAACCCTAAAGAATCTCACCTTATTTTCCTAAAAAAAATTTTGAGATATATAAAGGGTTGTCCAAATCTAGGACTCTGGTATCCAACTGAGTCAGAATTAGAATTAATTGGATTTTTAGATGCTTACTTTGCTGGATGTACAGTTCACAGGAAAAGCACATCGGGAATATGCCCATTCCTTGGTGATAGGCTTGTGTCTTGGTTTTGGAAGAAATAGATATCTATGTCAACTTCAACTGCTGAAGCTGAATATATAGCAACTGGAAGTTATTATTCACAAATTTTGTGGATTCAAAACCAACTCTTGGATTATGGTCTCAATCTAAATAATTCAACCATATTTTGTGATAGTACCAGTGCAATTTCCATTGCACAAAATCTAGCACATCATAGTAGGACCAAGCATATAGAAATTAGGCATCATTTCATTAGAGATTATGTGGACAAAAAGAAAATTAATCTTTTTGTTATCTCTACTGATTTACAAAGAGCAGACATCTTTACCAAACCTTTGGATGAAAAGAAACATCTATTCTTCTTGAATCAGCTAGGTATGATAAATGGAGAAGTTTAATTTGATTTCTATCCAAGGTCGAAGAATTGATCACTTTTTGTCGAAAGGAGATCGACGATCTGTGAACTCTTCTTGAGAATTTTCGTCAACCTGAGATCAACGAAATCTCTTTGTGAAGTCATTTTTGTCAAACGGAGCTCGACGATCTTGCTTCAGAAAATATTTCATCGACCTGAGAATGATGAACTATTTTACCCCTCTTCAAACTGAGATCGACGTTATTATTTCCTCATGGAATTTTTTCATCGACCTGAGTTCGAAGTTGTCCTTTTGCATTGGAGGGAGTTTGTCGTTTCATCTTCTGAAAACATATAATAGGGTTTTCATCAAACTCGATCCCGCGCTTTCCTGTTCTCTTGCACTTGATCTTTTGTTGTTTTTGTAGAGTAATGGCGATTTCTCCAGCACTTCTTACAACCATGAAGGTCGATGCAGGATTTGATATCGACTTGGAATCATTCTCTCATTCCATTCAAATATTCCAAGACATTTTGAAACTATTTGAGAGTTCAAATCTATAATTTCTCATGATAACCAGGATCAGAACTACCAGTAACAGAGATTAAGGAATGGGTTTTCACTGCACAGATTCAAGATTGTCAAGTTCTTATCGTTTCAATTTCTGGTAACCAGATTCCTCTTTCTCCAGAAATTTTAACTGAAGTTTTTGGTTTTGTTAACGGAGAAGATGAAGTAGACTTATTTAGCAGTGAATTTGATGAGATGTTAGAAAGGTTAGATCATTCTGTAGGAAACCCTAACCACCTCCTCAAGAAAAATTTATCTATAGAATATCGATTTTTTGCTGATGTAGTTGGCAAATCATTGTTAGGAAAATATTCTGCACATGATCATATTACCAGGCACCTGTTCCCTCTTATGTGTGTATTGGTTAATAAGAAATCAATAAACTGGGGAGTAATTTTGTTTGATTTGATAAAAAGGAAAATCAGTAAGAAGAATGTGTGTTTTGGAAGGATTCTGGGAATCTTTCTACAAGCCAAGGTTCCAGATTTATTGGTCTCCTAGACCATTTTTATTAATACTGCAAAAATGCTTTCTTCTACCCTATTTTACAGATGGGAGAGGGTAATCACCAAGCCCTCCAGGGCCTCCTCTTCTAGGTTAGCTTTTGAGAACACCAGGGCTGATTCAGCCACTTCCCCAACTTATAAAGAAGCCCTTGCTCCTCCTCTCTCTCCTGTTCATCCTCCATCTCCAACTCATTCAATATTTCCTTCATCAACTCCACTTCAACAACTATCTACCTCCACTCCTCCAGTCTCTCCATCTCAACCACAATCTCCAATTCATATTTTTGAGGATTCACCGCCATCTCCACCTCCTCAATCTCCAATTCCATCTCATCTTGATTACATTCCATCCACCTCTACCCAACCAAATTTCAATCTCTTGTCATCTCCATCTCCTCAACCATCTCCACAGCATTCACTCCTTCAGGATCAACTTCCAGATATCATCCCTCAATCAAATCTTCTATCCAACATTACATCCACATTTCTAGAATTCCAACAAACAGACTTCCTTCAAGGACTCTCTGTCTGTTCAAATTGTGGTCACCAATCCACCTATACCCCATCTTCTACTGAACCCCTCTATCTCAACTTCTCCGACATTGCTAAAGATCATCTTCAATTTATCACTCCCTCTCTTAAGAAGCTAATAGATGAGGCTATTGCCCCTCTTGCTGCTTCTATCTCCCTTCTCTCTACTCAGTTTGCTACCTCATCCTCTGTTCCTTTTTCTGGGGGCCTAGGTTCGGGACTTTCTAAAACCAGACAGGTGGAGATGTTTTGGGAAGAAGATCCAGTAGTAGAAGCAGCTCTTCCAACAGTAGCAGTTCCAGAAGCAGATATTCCAGTAGAGATCAATGAGATTCTGGATGAAGATACATAGTTGATTTATTTTGAAGATTATTCAGTAGATACAGAAATAAACATTGTTGGTGATTTTATTATAAATCCCATAGTTGATATAGTTTCTTTGCTTCATTCTTTTGATTCAGTTCACAGCAACAATCTTCCAACTTTTGTTGATTCAGTTCCAGATTTGTCTAAATCTATAGTATTTTACTCAGCTTCAATCAGTCCTGAAGTTTTGGAACAACTTAGGACAAGTTTTTTAGTTTCAGATATTGTTTTAGAGCCAATAACTATTTCAGAGCCAAAAGCTTTCTCTCCTACAACCTTTAGCTGGGCTGAGTCTCCCATGCCAGATCTTGATGAGATCTTGTTTCAAGACATGAAATAGGAAAGTGATTCTATTCAGGATCAAGTTGCTACAGAAATTATAGAGCAAGCAACTCAAGTTTAGCCTCAGTCTCTTCCAATTCTCACTAATGATATGTTGAAACAAATTCATGCTCTCTATGATAATCCTGCAAATACATCTGATGATGATGATGATGATGATTCTGATGACTCCGAGGACACCAGTTCTAAGAAGAGAAAAGCAAACAAGAAGGCTCCTCCAAAGGCTGCTCCAAAGCCAAATCCATCTGCTGATACTCCTCATTATATTCTACATAACATAACTCTCACTCCAGACTCCCCCAACTAGATGAGATACTCTAAGAATTAAATGAAAGTAAGGAAGAAGATCAGGAAATACTCTCCTCCACCTAAATTTAGGAGAGGTCCTCCTCCTCCTACAGCTGGATCCTCAGGAAATGTTTCTCAAGGTCAAAGATCTACTTCTCACTCCTATTAATCCAGATCAAATCAAAGTAATAGAGACAGGCCCTCTAGATCTCACACTCAGTCTAACAGAAAACAACAATAATAATAACAGCAATCTGACAGTCTAAGTATCCAGCAACAAGTTCAAGATATTAAGAAAACTAGTCCTGAAAGGCCTTTATCTCCAGTGTATGATCCAGAGATGGAACCTAATTCTAGGATGGCAAGGTTCAAATAACTTATAGGACTTTCTCAAATCAGGAAAGCTAAAGAAGAAGGGAAGGATGCAAGCCAATTCACTACTATGTCTTCTTACAGGAAGAAAGAGCTGGAAAAATATCCGGTACAAAATCTCTTTAATATTGATACATATATTTCTTTGCATCCTGAAGCAGTTGTACCTAGAGCTGCTTCAGTGATAATTCTTGGAGCATAAGATTTTAAGATGTCAAAGTAACAAGCTATTTATCCCAACAGAGAAATCATCTTCACCAAACTTCAACTAGGACTTCTCAAGATAAATCCAAAAGAGTTTGATAGTTTTTTCTTTTCTATTTTTGGACTTAACTTTTATTTATTGTAAATATGTCACAAGGCAATCTTGTTTATATCTGCTGAAACTTTATAATTATGCCAGATATTATTTTTCTGCTTTGTGATTTTTCTTTTATTGTTGTTCATAGTGACCTCACCCAAATAGGGGGAGATTGTTGGAACCCTACCTTGTTTAGAGTCTATTTTGGCTAAGTTCACTATTAGGACTCTCAGATGACCCACATTATATAGTCTAGGGTCATAGGTCTTTATCAGGGTCTAAATCAATTCAACAAACCTAGAGTGATTAGTTTTCACCTTCAGAAGGCTTAGAGACAGAAGACCTTCAGAGAAAAGCAGTTTTTTATGAGAAGAAAAGTCACTCAAAGATTGCTGAACTAAGCTCGACTTTCATCGATCGGAGATCGACGAACTCAGTTCTTTCTCTGAGCTGAATTTGACAAAATCATAGCTGAGATCGACGAACTCAAACTTCTTCTTTGAGCTATGTTCGATGAAATCTTAGCTGAGATCGACGAACTCCGATCTCTTCCCAGAAGTTCTGCACGAAGAAAAGCCTATCTTAGTTTGACGATCTTGGAGCTCAGATTGGTAAGTGAATTTTCTATTCAGATATCTTGGAGCTCAGCTCGATGAAAGAGAGGTTTTAGTTCGATGAACTTTGATCTCAGATCGACGAACTTTTTCTGAGTTCGACTAACTTCATCCAGGTTCTGTTCGACTATTTTCCCTGCAGTTTTCCAGTATTGACTAAGGAAGTTTGATTTCAAAATTTATTATTATATGCCTATAATACTCTAATAATTAATGCTCAATATTCTCTAGAATATAGCCATTCCAAGGCAGCATTTATTATGGTATTCATAGAGTAATAATTTGGCTTATTTACTGGGACAGTTGATGAAACAAATTAATGACATTTTCTTGTTGTTCAACTCCCAGAATTTCGGCAATCAATCAAGTATAGGATTTAAAATTCAAAGGCTAATTTCTGCAAGGAATATAAAAGGCATTTTTCCGAAGATTGCAGTTACAGAATATACAGAAGCTAATGAATTGTGAATACAAAAAACTAAAAGAACACAGCTCTTATACATTTCAGTTTTCTTCAGTTTTGCTTCAGGACTTTCAAGGGACAAACAATCTTCATCAATCTAAAAGTTTCCTGAAGATCTTCTTTAATCTGAAGGCCTACACCCTGAGCAAAGCTCTCATTCTCCTAAACTCTTCTACATCTTAGGGGGGGGGCTTTGACAAGAACAATATCCACTAGTCTTCTCAATGCTTTGAGAAAGAGAAGACAACATCATTTTTTTTAAAATTTCCTGTACAAAGGGTTTTTAACTCCCTTCAAAAGTTATCTTTTAGTTGTCAAATCTCATGATCAAAAGACTTTGTTTGGTTTTTAGGCACCTGATCAAAAGCTCAAAGGGTTGCTAGATCTCCCTTGAAATAGATCTTGTGGTGATAGGGCACCTAAGCAAAAAACCTATGGTGGCAGGGCACCTGATCAAAAACATATAATGGATTCCTACCAGGGTGGTAGAAGAGTGGGTGTACCCAAGTTTAGGGGAACCACTATAAATTCTTTGTGTCGTCTGGGCTGCTCTATTCTTTTATTTGATGTACTGTGATTTTCATTATTTTTATTTCTCTCTATACATGTAGATATCAATTATTTTAATTCTGCTATAAAAATTAATCAAAGTTTTTAAATACTCTATTCACCCCCCCCACCCTCTAGATTTAAGAAAGATATATCCCTCACTTTCAAGCCTTAATAACTTTCTTCTTATCCTTCTTCTTGTGTCTCTTTTCCTTCAGCTCTTTCAGATATTTTAGGCACTTGCTTCTGATATGTCCGATTTTTCTGTAATGGTAACACTCAGGTGGTGGACGCTCTTCATCATCTTATCCATCAGCTTTAGCTTTTCCTTTCTTATCGAAAAACTTCCTGAAAGAATTTCTTCTTTAAGGATTTCTCACAAACTTTCTGAACCTCTTAACGATCAAGCTTTCTTCACTTTCTTCATCATTCTCATCAGACTCACTTTCTGCTTCCTTCTTGGACTTCAACGTCAATGTACTGTTGTTGTTGAATCCTCATTTCCACCTCATGAGTTTTCAGATTTCCTATAAGATTCTCACTTTGAAGAGTCTTTAGATCGTGTGACTCCGAGATGACAGTCACTTTTGGATTGAACTTCGAGGGAAATAATCTAAGAATCTTCCTCACTAAATCTCCATTTAAGAAACATTTTCCAAGGATCTTAGAGTCATTCACAATTTTGCTAAACCTTGTGTACATGGAGTCTACGTCTTCATCAACCTCCATCTTGAACTTTTCAAATTCTGACTCTAACTGGAAAAGCTTTGAGTCCTTCACCTGCGATGTACCTTCATGAGTAACTTCAAGTAAGTTCCAAATATCATACGTAGTTTTGCATGCACATAAATGATTAATCTTAGTTCTATCTAACGCACAGAATAAAGCATTCATTGCCTTAGCGATATTCTTACACCTTAGTTTGTCAGTTTCATCCCATTTGTCCTCGGGTTTTTCCATAGTAACACTTCCAACTACAGTTGTAGGTGGAGTGTAGCATTATTCTATCATACCCCAAACTTCAATATTTAAGACGATTAGAAAACATCGCATTCGTGTTTTCCAATAGTTATAGTCTGTGCCAGTGAATAAGGGAGGTTTACTTATCCCTCGCCCCTCAGAAAATGCGTGATTATTATGTGCCATTACTCTCGGTGATGAAACCGATTTGGAGTAACCTTCCTCTGATAACAATTTTTGGATCGTGAGACGCCCTTAGAGGGGTGTGAATAAGGGTTAACAATATTTATATTTTTTTCAATTAATATTTGCTTGAATAAATAATTGTAGAAACAAAAATCTAATTTTTCATAATCAAGAATAAACACTTAGTAAATCACAAGAATAAAAATGATGATAATTTATTTCACAAGTGTTAAACAAAATATAATGAATCTCTATGAAGCTAGAGATCAAGCTTTGAAAAATTACAAACTTTTTTGATTTCACTGGTCCTTCTAACAAGAACCGGTTGGCTATAGCATATCTCTTCCTAAATCTATCTACTAACCTCCCCTAAGATCATAACTCGATCTAGTCGTTGCTTACAAGGCAGCGAGAACTCCATAAGTCGCACAAGGACTTAGATGTCATGCACAAGGCGACGATTCTCTCCTAAGCCACGTATGGACTTAGACGCCATGCACAAGGTGACGATTTCTTCTATCAATTACAAATTAGAAATTAAGAATTACACAATAAATTTCAGAATGAAAACTCCCTCAAAATGTAGCGCTGAAGATGCCGATGAATCCTTGCCAAGGTTGCTTCATATATTATGTATGAGTCGACGCTTCTTTGCTCCTATCCCTTCTTAGGAAGATGGAGTTTTTCTTGAAGTTGGAGCTTTCTGGAATAGTTGCACGGGAAGGAACACTCCAAATTCTCTAAGTCTTTTTTTCCTCAGAAAAATGAGCCTGTTTTATACTTTAGCGATGTCACCCTACATATTGGGTATCTCCTACAGGCGATATCCTCATAGGTTGCCATGTTTCCCATGATTCGAAACTTCTGTGGGCTGAATCTATCATGGCGAATCACGCGCTATTGCAAGGGAGATATCAATATCGTCGGGTGATATCGACTGAAACTACATGCCGTGGAGAAAATGTTGTAACTGCCCATTAAGCTATCGTCTGCTGGCGATAGTGGATATCGCCAGGCGATATCACCTTAGCTCCTTTGTTCAAACCTGAATCCAAGTACAAATGATTTTAGTATTAGACCTATGATATCTGCACATCATAATCACTATATGATCAAATACAAATGATATTTGTTATTAGCAACCCAAGAAGCGTGGAACGCATGCTCCAACAAATGTCTGGAGGCCATTATAAAAGTTCCACACCTGTTGGTGTATGGCTAAACTGTGGTGAGGGAACTTACGTAATAATTCCTTGAATCTTTCTCATGCATCATAAAGCTTTTCACCATTTCCTTGAGTAAAGTTTGTTATATCTCGCATTAACTTAGTAGTTTTGGCAGGTTGGAAATACTTGGCTAAGAATTTCTCTACCACCTATAACCAAGTGGTGATTCCATGTTGGGAATCAAGCCACTTCTTTGTTCTTCCTTCCAGCGAGAATGGAAATAAGCTGAGTCAAATCTCTTCATCAGATGTGCCATTAATTTTGAATGTGTCACACATATCCATAAAGGTACTTAAGTTGGAATTTGGGTCCTCATGACTAAGTCCACTAAACTATTTTTGTTGAACTAGGTTCACAGTATGGAATCAATTTTGAAGTTATTCGCTTCAATAACAGGTTTAATGATGTTATAGCGAAGTACTCCTCTAAAAGGCATATTATATTCTCGGCAGGTTCTCCTAATTTCAGCGAGTTGACAATTTTGATCTACCAGACCCTCTTGTCCTAAACCCTCCTGATGATGTTTATTATTAACATTTTGATTATTGAGATTCATGGTTGAAGAGTTATTAAGTTCTAAACAAACCGTTCTTCTATTTTGTCTACACGTCCGTTCGATTTTTAGGTTTAAAGGCAATAGTTCAGGTGATCGATAACAGGACATGCACTACACTGTAACAAATAACAAAAATAAACATACACAACAAAAGGAACAACAACTAAATTAAAAACTTGAGCTCTAAATACTTAGGTTTTACTAATATTACAAGAAAGAAACACTAAATTATTTTCACCTCCCCGACAATGGCACCAAATACTTGATACGCCCGAAATAGATATACGTATCTAACACAAGTGCACGTGTCGGATCAAGTAATAATAAGTGAGTAAATATCATTCCCACAGAGGGGTGAAAAATCCAGTGCATATAAATACCAGTTGTGCCTTTTCTCTAAATCCAAGTAAATAGAAATGATGATTTTAAAATATTAAAAACTATAAATGAAACTAATAATTAAAATGAACTATAGATCCTAGAGAAAATATTTGTTATCAGTTATGAGAGATAATCGTGTACCATGATTTCCTATGCCTAGTGAGATGAATTTAAAAAGTTGGCTTCATGAATATGTGAGGTGAAACATCTTGCAATGATTTTAGGGTAGAAGATATGTACCACTCGATATTGGAAATCCCTAGTCTTTATTTCCCCTTAAGTGAAACAAGTACCGCATAAAGATTGAAAACCAATGTTGTTAACATCAAGAGGAAATCTCTTTCTCTCTTCAAATGCTATACCGAAATTATGACGAACTTGCGTAACTCCTCTCCCGATTTATGGAGCACGGTAAAACAAGTGATACCTTGGCCAAAAGTTTCAAAATATTGATCAAAAATTCAATAAATGCATTCACCAAACAATCATAAAGAAAATATTATAATATCATCATCACACAGGTCATAGTACTTTCACAATACAAGATAAAAAGGAATTAGTTCATAGCAACGGAGGAAAACCACAAAACATTTGGAGAGATCTTACAATACATGATTGAATTGATAATTAAACACAGCAGGATTCTCCTTCTTAAGTTGCTCGCTCGAACAGCCCGGAGATCCGTCATCTTCCATGATCTAGTCGCTCCCCTTCAATGGAGGATTTTTAAAACCCTAGATGAAGAACTCTCTTAATTCCAATTTCTCTCTTCCAAGAATAATCGATTTGATAGAGATTTTCCTTTCTTAAAAGTGTATGCAACCCTTTGGAAAGAAGCACCCTTCCCTATTTGAAACTGTCTCTAATTTTGAAATTTAAAATTTGAATTCATCCTGACTACATTGCAACCTATTTTTCTACGCATTACAACATATTTCCTGGTAATAATATTTGGGAAAATTTCTCTCTCCAAGCAGATTTCTATGACATTTCTCGCAATAACACATTGAAAAAAGATCGGATCAGCCACAAATCAAATAAATATGAATTTAATTCCATTTCTGTTTCATTTACACTTGTTTTAAGTATTTATAAAGAATATTAAGTCCAGAAATTAGGCTAGATAATATCTTTTTGGGAAGTTATCACTAGGGTTAATTCATTCAATCCTAATCACTCTTTCGTATTTTGAAATCATGAATCAGCCGCTCTTCTCTGTGCTTTTAGAAATGAAAGAACCGTCGAACTAGCTTCTCTCGATCAGTGATTCCTTTAAGAATAGGTTTGACAGATCTCGTTTAAGTCTTCCAAAAGCTTTTAGATCTCATCAGATCAAAGATTTTAGATCAATCTTTCGAGATAAATCTCAAGTCTTCTTCTTATAGGATCCTCAAGTCTTTAATTTCAAGGAAGAAGAAGATAGGATATTTTTAGATCTAAAGAAGTAGATTGATTCTGAATCTAAAGAGTTGTATAAATTTCTGTTATACTATTGTAGGATGTTTTCTCTTCCGAGGTGTAGATCCTTGTGCAAGTATCAAGTTATAGGAGGGTTTGTTCTACAAGTGTAGGAGAGGTTATTCTCCGATAAGTAGGAGTGTTGACTCCGAGTTGTAAGAATTGTTTAAATCTGAGAAAGATGAAGTAGCTGAATCTAGCCCTTTGTGGTAGATAGGCGAGGCAGGACAGTGGATGTACCCAAATTGGGGAACAACTATAAACTCATGTGTTGTGCTGTGTTTTTTCTATGTGTTTATTGTAGCAATTTTTAATCTGCTTTAAGACACAAAACACACCAATTCACCCCCTCTAGGTGATTTAAGTAGGCAACTAGATACTTTCGATTGGTATCAGAGGGAGGTTGTTCGTTATAAGGTTACCACCTTGAATAAGATCTCAATCTAGCTATTAGATCACATGATTTCTTCAATGGACCAAAGCAAGGATATGCCCTTAATGAAGCTTCCAGTGTACACTAAGGAAAACTTTCCTATGCAGAAGGAAAGAGTCAGATTATTTATGGAAGCAGTTGATCCTAGAATATTTCAGATTGTAGAAGATGGACCTCAAGTTCTTACTAAACCATCTGATATGAATCCAAACGTGATGGTTCCTAAAAAGATGATGGACTTGAACAAAGATGACATTGCTCTCGTCTACTTAGACAAGAAGGCCAAAAATATAATTGTTAGTGTAATGGATGACTCAATGCTGCAAAACATTTTCCACTGCAAGTCTGCCAAGGAGATGTGGAATTCTCTAGTTATTCTGATGAAAGGTGCTGAAGAAGTGAGAGATGATCAAAGATCTCTACTCAATCAGGAGTACGAGGCCTTAAAACAAGACCCGAAGGATACCATTGCTGATAGTTATGAAAAGTTTTTCAATATTTTCAATGGTCTGAGAAACTATGGTTGGCATTCACTAATGGTGAACTAAACAATAAATTCTTAAGATCCCTAACGAAAGAATGGGACACTAAGGTCATTGCCATTACAGAATTTGGAAAGTTTCCCGACACTGATCCTTAAAATCTATTCAGGAAGCTCTTATTTTATGAACTGCAAATGAATAAGGAATAAAGAGGAGCAAAATAGTAAGACTTCAAGCAAAGAGAAGTCTATAGCACTTAGGCTGAAGGGTCAAAGGTAAGGACACAAGCTTCTGATGCTCAAGAAGATTTTGAGCCAAGCACCTCCGGCTCGAAATTGTCTGATGGAGAATTTTTACTGATCTCCAAGGAATTCAAAAGAATGCTTAGCAAAAGAAGCAAAGGAAAAAACTAGTCCTCTTCCTATGACTATAAAAGGTCATATCATGATGGTGATAGTTCTAAGAAAAGCCACAACAGAGATGACAGGCATAAAGATAAACCTAACAAACATTCTTCTTCTGACATTATTTGTTATTGTTGCAATAAGCCAGGACACGTGATCGCGAAGTGTCCTTATAAAAAGAAGGAAGGATCCAAGAAAGAAGAGAAGAGATCCTTCAAGGGTAAGAGGAAGGAAGAAAAGTGCTTTGTCTCAAAGAATTCAAAGACTCTTAGCGATAGTGACTCAAGTGAGTCAAGCTCAGATGATGAAGAAACCTATTTCGGGCTCATGGCTTACTCAGATGAGAAAGTAGGTCACTCCCAATACAACGAGAAGGTAAACTTGCACACTATGATATCAGAATCATAAACATCATCTAATGGTCATTAAGACTATTCTTCTGGGAAAGATGATTCTGACTTGATGGCTTAACATCAAGTTCTTTTGAAAGCGTTTGATAAATGCTATAAAGTGGTCAAAAAGTAATCAAAAGAGATTACTTTTCTCAATGTAGTGGAATCAAGTCTGAGTGAGGAAATTGTAGAATTGACTCCTTTCAGATTGTAGAATTGACTCCTCTCAGAGATAAAGTTCACTCCTTGAAAGAGGAATTAAAATGCTCGACTGAGCTACTAAGTTAGAAGGAGAATTTCTTAGATGAACTAGAAGAAAAGATTTTGGTTGAGAGGAAACTCGTTGAAAGCTATTCTAAGCCAAAGACTGTTCTTCCACTCTTTGATGAATTTTATACCCCTAAGAAGGGCAGTGGTCTAGGCCATGTAGGTGAGAAAGGTAAGGGTGCTAAGAGATCCACTACCAAAGGAAAATGGAATACACCTCAAAGTCAGCCATCTTTTAAGAAGGTAATATTTCCCACAAATCAATATGTCTTTGAGACGTCCTATGGTCACTTTGCTAGGCCAACTTATGTGGAGCCTAAAAAGAACTACCAAGGATGGACCCATCCCCGAGACTTTGGTGCAGGTGATTTCAAGGCACCTTATGAAGAGATAACTCTTAAAGAGTATGGTCCCTACGTTCATGGACCAAGTATCAAGAAAGCACCCAAAACCAAAACTATTGTTCCTAAGGCTAATGAGACAATGAAGCCTTGTGTTTGTTGTAATCATGAGGCCTCCACCTCCAAGTCTATAGCACCTTCTAGAACTCCCATTCAGAAGGTAAAGTAGGAATATAAAAGAAGGTACAATAGGTTTGACTGTTGGTGGTGCGGCAAGATTGGTCACTTTGTCATGGATTATTGGTTTTGTCCAGTTAAATATGAAACTCCACGAGTTAACATTGCAAGACCGACCACTCAAAATGTTAATATTCCTAGTGGTGTTAAGCTAACCAGGAACCAAGGACCCAAATCTGTTTGGGTTCCTAAGGGTAAGTGATATATGAATACAGGTACGTCCAAAGGCCAACAAAACACCTATTTGGTATTTGGACAGTAAATTCTCTCGGCATATGATCGGGACAAGAAGCCTTCTTCTAGAATATACCCCAGTTGAGGACGGCCCAAAAGTCATTTTTGGTGGTTCAGATAGGGGAGTAACTAATGGCTATGACATGATTTCCAGCGACATAGGATTACAACACAATCTCATAGGCATAAGCCAATTATATCATAAGGGATATATCATTGAGTTCTACAAGGACAAGTGTCTGATAAAATCATCTACCAATTTGGAGACAGTATTAACAGGCATTCAGAGTAGAAATATTTTCTGTTTAAATTTTCTTTGTTTACACACTTCTACACAAGTGTATCTTTTAGCAAAAGATAGTGTGTGTCTCTATGACCAATGATACAAGAGACTCACACATATTAATTTCAAAACTATAATTATGATATTTTCTCAAAACTTAGTACGTGATGCTCCCAACATGAAGTGCCTTAAAGAGATTCCATGTCATGCATGCCAAATAGGTAAGTAGACAAGGGCTACCTTTAAGGTTATTGTTGAAAACGATTCCTCTAGATGTTTATATCTACTTCATATGTCCTTATTCGGTCCTATGTCAATTCATAGTTTAGGAGGTAAAGTCTATGCGTTAGTCATTGTTGATGACTACTCTCGTTTTACTTGGGTGTTCTTTCTGAAACGCAAGCCAAACACTTTCGAAGCTTGCACAAATTTTATCAGCCAAATTCTGGACGAATTGAACTGCTCAGTGGTCAAAATCAGAAGTGATCATGACAAAATTTTGTGCAAGTCAAGGTATCTTTCATGAGTTCCCCCCCCCCCCCCCCCCACGTACTCTACAACATAATAGAGTTATAGAGAGAAGAAACATAACTCTCATTGAAGCACGCACAATAATATTGAATGATTCTTCACTACCAGAGTACTTCTGGGTTGAAGTAGTGAACACAGCTTGCCACATGCAAAACAGAGCATTAATCAACAAAAGCCATCATAAGACACCTTATGAACTATTGAATGGTAGAAAATCGACTGTGTCCTACTTTAGGATCTTTGGCAGCAAATTCATCATACTTAATAATGGGAAGTATTATCGTATGAAGTTTAGTGAAAAATGCTTTGAAGGTATTTTCATAGGCTATAGTATCCATAGTAAGGCATATAGTATTTTCAATAAGAAACCCCTGGTTATAAAAGAGTCTATTAATGTTGTATTTGATGAGACTAGTATGGTTTATAGCAGCTCGTCTAGTGTTGTTGGTGAAGATGCAGGTGCTAGGATTAAAGAGCTAAACTTTTAAGAAGTAGTCAAGGAAGATGCTCCAAACTCAATTCAAGTTATTAATCCCAGCATGGTTGAAGGGGAAATTCAAGATGAAGATCTCCCTCCACTTACTGAAGGTGCGCCTTGTGTGGAAGAACCTTCTAGTGGTATGGGAAGGAATCTAGTGATCAGACACTCAAGAGATAACCCTGTAGATCTGATCATTGGAGATCCAAGTGATGGAATAAGAACCAGAAGAGGTATAAATAATGAAGTTATGCATCTTATATTTCTTTCTCAGGTTGAGCCGAAGAAATTTGAATAAGCAAAAAAGGATGCTTCCTGGATAATGGCTATGCAAGAGGACCTTAACCAGTTTGAAAGGTGCAAAGTTTGGGAGCTAGTGTCAAGGCCCAAATGACAGAACGTGATTGGAACGAAGTGGATATATAGAAACAAGCTATATGAAAATGGAGTGATTATAAAGAATAAAGCCAGGCTTGTTGCACATGGATACAAACGAGAAGAAGGGATTGACTTAGATCAAACATTTACTCCAGTGGCTAGAATCGAAGCGATTAGGTTATTTCTAATGTATGTAGCTCACAAAGGTTTCAAAGTTTATCAAATGGACATGAAATCAGCATTCCACAATGGTAATCTAAAAGAGGAAGTATACGTAGCTCAACCCCTAGGTTTTGTCAATTCAACTCTCCCTAAACATGTTTATTTTCTAAATAAAGCATTATATGGCTTAAAACAAGTTCCTCGAGCTTGGTATGAGACACTATCTAACTTTCTTCTTGAGAACAAGTTTAAAAGGGGGAAGATAGATAAGACATTATTTTTTAGGGAAGTTAACGACAAGATTTTGCTAGTGCAAATCTATGTCGATGATATTATCTTTGGATCTACAAATGACCTCCTTTGCAAGTAGTTTTCTAAACTTATGCAAGGGAAGTTTGAAATGAGTAATATGAGTGAGCTGAAGTATTTATAAGGACTTCAGGTGAAACAATCTGACGATGGAATTTTCATCTCACAAACGAAGTTCACCAATGAGTTAATTAAGAAATTCGGAATGGAGAGTGAAACCTTATGAGGACTCTAATGGGTTCAGCTATGTCTCTGGACAAGGATGAGAAAAGAAAACCTTTTGATGAAACCAAGTACAAATGCATAATTGGATCCTTGCTCTATATTACTGCAAGTAGGCCAAACATAATGTTTTCAACATGCGTATGTGCTAGATTTCAGGTGAACACTAAGAAATCTCATTACGTTGTTGTAAAGAGGATTTTAAGATACATTAAGGGTACACCAAATCTTAGCTTATGGTACCTAAGAAGTAGTGATTGCAAGCTAATTGGCTTTTCAGATGCTGATTTTGCAGGTAGCAGGGATGACAAGAAAATCACTTCCGAAACCTATCAGTTCCTAGATAGAAGGCTAATTTCTTGGAGTAGCAAGAAACAAAATTGAGTGGAAATCTCAACTACTGAGTAAGAGTACATCTCTGCAGGCAGTTATTGCGCACAACTTCTATGGATAAGGAATCAGCTTGAAGACTATATTATTAAACTAAAGGAGTTTCCAAAGTTTTGTGACTCCTCTAGTGCCATTATTATTACTAATAATCTAATCTCTCTAGGATCATGTGGAGAATGGGGACATCAATCTCAGTTCTATCCCGACAGATAAGCAAGTCGCAGATATTTTTCACCAAGCTGTTGGATCAGGCAAAGTTCTCTTTCTTCAAAATGGAACTTGGAATGCTCAACAAGGACTCATGAAGATGGCTAAGGATTCAGACTAAAGTCGGTATGGTAAAGTAATTCTCTCAGAACGCAAGAATTCTTCATCTCAGAAAGTTCATAAATCTCCAAGGAAAATTTGTCATGTATTACTCATGGAATCTCGACGAATTTGTCAAGATTGGCTGAGTTTTTTTAAAGATTTTCGACGAATGACGCTTTTCACCCGTGTTATTTCGACGAATCTGTCGGTATTACTCAATGAATTTCGAAGAATATGACTTATATTTTTTATTTCTCTTTATTATATCCAAAGAGTCACTTCTGGCAAAGGTGCACACGCTTCTCTCTCTTCAAAATATTAATTTTATATAAATAGACACGAATTGGGCAAATAGATTTCATAATCGTCGAGAACTTTTTGGAATTCCGTCGAGAGCTGTCGGCGCACTGTTCATCTTCCACGAATGGACTGTGTCGTCGATTCATCTTATCAACTTCTCAGTCATTATTTATGTCTCCAAGAGGTACAAGAAATCTTCTAATTACGGGAGAACTTGTTCGCACAGGGTTTTCCATAATAATAGATGAGTTTCGTAATGTAATCATCATGCTAGAGGCCGTCAGACTGTCATTTATTCTAGAACATTCGTGCAAGGTTTTGGATCGAGATGTCTTGGAATTTTTTCAATATGATAAACTCTGTCGTAAGGATACAGTAATTAAGAGCAAGGTCAAAAATATTTCCATCAAAGTGAAGGCCTCCCTCCTTACCCGATTCTTGCAACTTCCAAAAGTTGAAGAGGCCGACCTCATCGAAGATAGAGATTTCACTAGACCAATACTATTCTATGGACTGCGTAGAGGAACTTCAACCATCAAAGGGAAAGTCATGAATGATGAAGGAAAACTTCTATCTGATGTCATCGGAAAAGTCCTCTTATGCAAAGTTTGTTGGATCGTGAGGCCCTTAGAGAGGGGGTGAATAATGGCTAACAATAAATATTTCTTAATCAGAGTTTAATTGATGAAATAAATGTTGAATTCAAAACTAATTTTTCATAATCAAAGATACACACTTAGAAATTCATAAGACTAGAAATGATAAAATTTTATTTCACAAGTGTTAAAACAGAATATAGTGTATCTCAATAAAGCTAGAGATCAAAGCTATGAAAAATATAATTTTCTTTCGATTTCACCGGTCCTTCTACAAGAACTAACCGAATAAAGCATATCTCTCCCTAGATCTTGCTACTAGCCTCCCCCTAGATCTAACCTCGACCTTGTCACTACGCATTAGGCGGCGAATTTGTCCTAAGCCACACAAGGACCTAGACATCACCCACAAGGTGGCGATTTCCTCCTAAGTCACACACGAACATAGACGTCGTGCGCAAGTCGGCGATTTCTTTACCGATTACAAATATGATAAGATAAGGTATAAGATAGAAATTCAGTATAAAAACTCCCTCAACATGAAGCTCTGAAGATGACGTTGAATCCTTGCAAAGATCACCTGAGATGCTGCGAATGGACCGTCTCTTCTTCCCTCTTGAACGTTCTTGGGAATATAGGATTTTTTGAAGGTTGGAGCTCTCTGGATGGAATGCATGAAAAATAATACTCCAGGTAATGAAAAATCCTTTTTTTCTCCACATAAGAATTCGGCCCTTTTATATTTTTGGGATATCGCCCTGAGATAGTGGCTATCGCTCTCCAGCGATATCATTTCCTGCTGCCACGTGTCCCATGATTTTGAGGTTTCTATGGGCTGATTTTATCATGGAGCTATCGCCCGGTGATATCCGATATCGCCTGGCGATACCTCCAAATATTGGCTTAGTGGCTAGTTCGTGTGGAACATGGCCTTCGTCACGCCGACGTCATTTTTGTTATCGCCTGGCAATAGTGGCTATCTCCTGGCAATATCTCCTTTTTACTTTTTCCATTCGAACCTATTCCAGAGTATAGATGACTTTTTTCTCATTCTGGAATGGGGTGGCACGTTCCGTAACTACTCCCAGATTGAAAGTTATGGTTGTTTGAAGTTTAGTACACAAAACTCGTCTCCTCATTCAACCTGTTCAACCTACACACTATAAACACACAAAATACTAGATCAAATACATTACGGTATTTGTTATTCTCAAACCAAGAGATACGAAATGCATGCTCCAACAATCTCCTCCTTTTGATAATAATAAATACCTATATGAGAAATTTGTGAGTTTAGGAACAATTGTGTTTATAGGTAAGTATAGTAAAAGATATGCATGAATAATAACTTTATAACATGATAGCTTTTAAAGTACAAGTGCTTACTCTTCCTATATGAAGGTCCCCTACCTAAGTGTTCCCTATATATTTTACTCCCCCTAAATATCTAGTCAACTAGATTTCTCTGTTTATTCTCCCCCTCTTGTTATTAGCAAAAGTGGGTAGGGATGAATATATACCTTTTAAGATTGATTAGGGATAACTTATTGGAAGAATAATCATGATCGAGCAATAGGATAATATATGCACTTCTTATATGATTACTCCTCCTACATAGCTGCTTCTTATGAATTTTTAATGTACTCCCCCTAAATAATTAGATTTGTGCAATTCATTCTCCTCTTTGGTAGTATCAAAAGAGGGTATTAGGTGAGTGTAAGCAGTAAGAATTAATATGTTATATGTGCAATAAAAATTTAATATATATCTTATTAAATACCACTTGTTAAAAATAAGTTTGATGAAGCATAATGTAGTAAGCAACATAGATGAAATGATAGAGTAAGCATTTTTATTTCAAGATACCACTTATAAGAAAAACATGAATAAGTGTAAGTATTAATCACATCTTAAAGTATAATAAGAATTCTTAAAAATAAACATCTTTTTAGAAAGTAAGTGCATATAAAAGATACTTAGTTTTAAAATTTAAAAGTTGATGTTTGAGTTAAAGTTCCAAGAGATGTTATTCGAATGAGATATAATTACAAGCATGATTTGAAAATATCAAGAAAAGATATAAAGCTACAATGTAATAAAATTTGCATTTCAAGTAAACAAAAATATTTAAGTGGTCATGCTTTTCTATCCAGTGCATTTACTTAAGTTTGTAGAGAATTGTGTAGATATGCATAAGGATCCAATTCTCATGAGTAGAAGTTTATATATGATAATAATGTGTACCAAAGTTATTTGATAAAGTATACAAATGTATTAATCAAAACAATTGACATATATAATGAAATAAAATAATATTAAATTACATAACTAAAATTACTTCCACGATATTTCAATGCACAGACATAACTAGTACAACAACCAAGGTGCTTCGCACACACAATGCTCATTAAGACTTATCAGGGAGCGAAGTAGTGCTTGGGGGATCACTTTTATTCTTTTTAACTTTGTTTTTTTTTGTGATCCAGTGTACTAAAAGAAGTGGAGAATACTTTTGTTTGTTACAAGACACTTTACAATCTTTTTCAAGGTGCTCAACCTCACAATGCTCATTAAGACTTATCTGGAGGGTGAGTAGTGCTTGGTGGAGTTTTCCTTGTCATTTATTATATGTTTTCTATGCTTGTGACCAAGGACTCTGAATTCACTTGTTTTGCAAATAATATAATTTAAATTTTTAAACCACTTTTCTCTAATGAATAAGTGCGTGAAAAACAAAGAATTGAAATAAACAATTCAATATAGTGAAGGTAATCTATTTATGCATTTTAATTATTATGTCATTACACTACACAACCATGTAAGTATAAGATTAAAAACACATGTAGGTTATCAAAATAAGTAAGTGTGTAAAGTCATTATCAAACACAACATTACTTATATTTAGAGGCATGCTAAATAATTCTACACATGTTTTCTACAATCAACTTCAATGCACATAACAAGATAATATTCAAGGCATGATAAAATCAAAATAATGTTTTAAGAAATGTGAAAACTAAATTAAACATAGTATTTAATCTTTAATTGATATAATTAATTATCCTTGATAATGTTAATGAATATTTTTAATTATTTTGTAATTTTATAATTGGTTTTTTTAATATCTTTAAAATAACTAGTATAAAATAATATTCACATGTTCAAACCAATATGCATGATATAAATAATCATAAAGTGTAAAATAATGTTCATGCAATGAATATAATATGAGTATTTCCTAGATTAAACTACCCAAGCTATATGTCTACACCCTAGCCTCATACTAAGTGACAGATGGGCATGAGGAGCTGCACACGTGTTGTAGGTTGGGGTGTTTATTCCATATGCATACAAAAGAGTCAGCTACACCTAAAACTCTTTCCCCCCAGTGCCTCGCAAGGCCCCATTAGAACCCTCCCCGGTTAAGGACAAGACATGACTTAGAGGTTATGTCTCTAATGCACACAATCATATGCCCTTGCTAATGTGAGATAGAAACTATGAGTAAATAATCATGGATATACTAAGCATTTAATCCTAAGAATGATTTCATAAACTATGGGTTTATTTGATATTTAAAGTTATAGTAAATTTTAAACCACATAGTTATTATGAAATTAACTTTTAATTTTTCAACTTTTACTTTATTTAAGCATGATTATATGAAATAACTAGCATGGATAATAATATTCAATATATGTGGATAATAATATTCATTATGTGATAATGTTCATTATGTAATAATATGCGCATTTAATATTTTAGCTTAAGACCTCTTAATGGCATATTTAAATCCATTTTTAGAATAATTTCATTTAACTTGATAGTATCACATAAGAACTTCAATATTCAACTTTTAATGAAAATATAAGATAATAATAGGCAATGAATTTAATACGTATGGATGCTAGAAAAAAACATAGACAAGACACTTGAAATTTGAAAATAATATGACTTGTTATTCAATTTCATTCAATTTGATTTATTAGATAATTTAGGCTTAATATGTTAAAGTCATATATCACAATATATAAAGTGACCAAAATACGTGTTGGCTCAAAAGAAAATAAAAATAACAAAAATAAAAATACATTAAGTACATCGTGAAGTAGATTATTGAGTCTTCTATTTTGATTTATTTCTATTTCACACGTTTGATTGGGTACTAATGAATAAAAGATTTAGGTATCCAAAGTGAACCGAGTGTGATGGTTCTTTTGGGTACCCAAATATAGCGTGTTGACTTATGGGGATAAAGTGATGAATGGATCATTTCAAGTGGTGTTAATGTTTAATTTTTAATCTTGGGTCTCCATTCATACTTTAGTTGAATATGTTTCAAATTTCCATAGTCATGAAAATGATGCTTATAATTATAGTGATTTTTAAAAGTATTGTTAATAGGAAATTTGTGAGCATTTAATTTAGAGTTAGGAGAATGAGTTTTAAAATTATTTTTCAAACAATCATTGAGTTGTTTTTCATTTTCACTCTTCTTTTTATGCATACTTTTATTTAACTCAGTAGTAGAAGTCTTATATAATTTTGAAGATAAACTAGAAATAAATGATTTTTTATTACTTAAAATTTTTTCCACAAACACTTTTAATGATTCTAGTTTATTCATTATAGCAATGTTTTCTTTTATCAAATTTTCATTATGCTCTTTTGAAATTAAAAGCTCTTTTACAAATTTCTTGAATTTTTCTTTAAAATCATTGCAATCATAACAAGGTGTAGAAATTTCAATTACAGAGCATGAAAGAGAATTTGATACATCAATATGAGATTCTACTTTAGTGTTTTCTTTTAAACTTATACTTTCTAAACGTAGTTTTGAATTAGCATTTTTCAATTTCTTAATTCTACATTTTGCAATTTCAAGCATACGAAATGTAGAAATAGAATTTGTTATAAAAAGAGAGGATTTTGATTTACTTACAGTACAATAGGATGAGGCGAGATTTGAACATAAAGTTCCTTTGACATCTTCTTGGAATTCCTCTTCCATAAATGAATTTTCATCTTCTCTTTCGCACGATGTGTTCACTTCTTCCAATCCATTTGATGTGCACTCCATGGATTCATCAAAGGAGGAGCTTTCTTGAATACTTATATAAGCATTCATATTCTCCATGTCTTGTACTTGATTTGTTCCCGTGGATAAAGAATCATAAGTTTCTTAAAGAAATTTTCCAAACTTCATAACTAGTAGAAAATATATATATTTGTTTAAAAATATTTTTGTCTAGTGCACAAAAAAAATTATTTAAGGATTTAGCATATAAAATCATTTCATTTCTATTTAAAATAATTGAGGGCTCTTTAATTATAATATTCCAAACTTCAAAATTTAAGGATTTAAGAAATTTTTCCATTAACATTTTCTATCCTTTATAGTTTTCACCCATAAATAATGGTGGTGCTAAAGATTTTTCATTTAATAAAATTGCATCCCCTCTAGTGGTTACGATATCATGAAGCGCCATTACTCCCGGTTGTAAAGCCATTTTGGAATAACCTCGCTCTGATACCAATTGTTGGATCATGAGGCCCTTAGAGGGGGGTGAATAACGGCTAACAATAATTATTTCTTAATCAGAGTTTACTTGATGAAATAATTGTAGAATTAAAAACTAATTTTTCATAATCAAAGATACACATTTAGAAATTCATAAGACTAGAAATGATGATATTTTATTTCACAAGTGTTAAATTAGAATATAGTGTATATCTATAAAGCTAGAGATCAAAGCTATGAAAAATATAATCTTCTTTTGATTTCACCGGTCCTTCTATAAGAACCGTCCGGCTAAAGTGTATGTCTCCCTAAATCTTGCTACTAGCCTCCTCCTAGATCTAACCTCGACCTAGTCGCTGCACATAAGGCGGAGAATTTCACCTAAGCCATACAAGGACCTAGACGCAATGCACAAGGTGACGATTTCCTCTTAAGTCACACACGGACCTAGACGCTGCGTGCAAGGCGGTGATTTTTTTTCCAATTACAAATATGATAAGAAAAGTTATAAGATAGAAATTTGGTATAAAAACTCCCTCAACATGAAGCTCTAAAGACGATATCGAATCCTTGCAAAGATTGCCTGAGATGCTGTGCATGAACCGTCTCTTCTTCACTCTTGAACGTTCTTGGGAAAGTGGGAGTTTTTGAAGGCTGGAGCTCTCTAGATGGAATGCATAGGAAATAAGACTCTGGGAAATGAAAAATCATTTTTTTCTCCACAGAAGAATTCAGCCTTTTTATATTTTTGTGATATCGCCAGACAATAGTGGCTATTGCCCTCCAGCGATATAATTTCTAGCTTCCACGTGTCCCATGATTCTAAGATTTTCACGAGCTGATTTGATCGTGGATCTATTGCTCGGCAATATCCGATATCACCTGGTGATACCTCCAAATAGTGGATTAGTGGCTGGCTCGTATGGAACATGGCCTTCATCAAGCCGACGTCATTTTTGCTATCGCTTGGCGATAGTGGCTATTTCCTGGAGATATCTCCTTTTTACTATTGCCATCCGAACCTATTCCAGAGTGTAGATGACTTTGTTCTCATTCCCAAATGGGTGGCACGTTCTGTAACTCCTCCCGGATTGAAAGTTATGGCTGTTTGAAGTTTAGTACACAAAACTCGTATCCTCATTCAATCTGTACAACCTACATACTATAAACACACAAAATACTAGATCAAATACATTACGGTATTTGTTATTCTCGAACCAAGAGATACAGAATACATGATCCAACAAAGTTGGCTCCCATGACTATCTTTTGAATGACATGTTCATGTTCATCGTCGCAATCATCTGCAGGAAAAAAATAGATTGGGGAGCAGTTCTGTTTGGTAGGATCAAAGAGAGTCTGTGTGCTCTAAATTTTGTAAGGATCCTTAGTCTTTACCTAAACCAGTTACATAGAAACACCTTTGACATGACGGCAGGTGTACCAATCCATCACCTGAAGAGGATTGACTCTTCGATTTTCTCTAGATGGGAAAGGAGAATCCCCAAGCAGGGTGGACTCAGAGAGTTGGCTGAGGAAGAGGAAGAAGTTATTCCTGATGTTAGGACTACTTCTCTTACCCCCCCCCCCCCACACACACACACCCCTATGAGGCTCATGAAAGCTCTGGTGCATGAGTTAAGGAGGAGTCTGTTTCGACTTAAGTGGCTCTTGATATTTAAGTGCCTTCATTTGTTCCCTCATCTTTTGAGCAAGTTCCTGTAGATGCAGTTGTTGCAAAGACAGTTATTCTAAATGCAGGTATTGTAGAGATATTTGTTTAAGACATAGGTGTAGCTGAGACAGTGGTTGATGATATTGTTCTTGATGCTGCTGTCGAGGAAGTTTTGGATGTTGATGCTGGTGCAACTGAAATAAAGGTTGTTGATCCTCGTGATGTTGGGGATGAGATATCTGATGATGGTGTAGCTGAGGCTGATGAAGTTTTTGATGATTTCCTTGATGATGAGGAGGATAACATTGATATTGTTGACAAGGATGGTGGTGTAACACCCCAAATCCTAAAGTTGAGTTTAGGCTGGGCAATATGGCCTGGGACATGGGTGTGTCCCAGGGTGTGTTTTGCTCTATTTTCTTGAGTGTGATTTTTGGTCTCGAGTGTGTCTCGAGTGAGGCACGCAACCTGGGACACAGACGTGTCCCTAGCCGTGTCCTTCTCTGTTTCGTCTCGAGTACTCGACGAACTGCACTCGACGTTTATCGAGAGGGTACACGATCTTTGACACGGGCGTGTCACAAGGCCGTGTCCTTCTCTGGTTTTGGCCAGGGATTTGCAGCCTAGTGAACACGAGGTAGACATGGGCATATCACATGGCCATGTCCTCTTCGGGTTGAGCCGGTTATGTGCCGCCTAAGGTACACGGCCGGTAGACACGGGTGTGTCTGAAGCCGTGTCAGGACACATGGCCTATGACACGGGCGTGTCACAAGGTCGTGTCCTATTCAGATTGAGTCATTTGTGTGCCGCTTAAGGTACACGGCTTGTGATACGAGCATGTCACAGGCCGTATCAGCCCAAAAATAGACTTTGGGCGATCTGTGGCCATTCGTTTTCTTCATCTTGGATCCATTGGCCCAAGCTCCTCCCTGCTGAGTTAAGTTCAAGAACTGAGATATATCTCTCATTCAACTTAGACCACTCTCTTTCTAAAAGCATAGAGAGAAGGGAGAGCAAGGGAGGAGGAGGAGGAGAAGAGGATCCAGCTGCCGGTGGAGCTTGAGAGTTCTGAATCGAGATCCGAGGCCAGTTTTGTGGAGGCAAGGCCGCTGCGGTGCTTTCCAACTAGCTAGTTTTCCCATGGCTCCAAAGAGATTATCAAGGGTAATGATCTTCCTTCCTAAACAAGTGAAGTCCTCTTTTTTACATAGCATGGAATCCTCAACCAAGAGGTGGAAAGTGTAAGTGATTCCAGTGGATTGATAGTTGATATCCTCGGTCGAGTCTTGCATATAGATCCGGAAATATGTAGTACGGAATAGGCATGCTGTGTGAAGCCCATCTGGACAGGTTGGTCTGGATTGGTGATGTTTAATTTTATGCATCGGAGAAGACTCCGCAGTTAAACATGTAGTTGTGGAGTCGATGGGTTGTACCTATGAAGGGTAGTAGCAGGAAGTACTGGAGTGGAATTCCAGGAAAAACACCCCCGTAATGGTTGCGTTGTATGCTATGAAAGACTAGTTTTCTGGCACTGCAGGAACTGCAGGGTTGGGTTGAGTTTGGGTGCAGATAGAGAGTTCTGCTGAACCCACCAAGTGATCGCAAAGGACGCTGGCATTAACTCCCCTTTTTGAATTGTGAAGCCAGTCCTTGGTGGATAGTGTGGCTATTGTGAGCTGCGAGCTCTTAAAAAGGCTTAGTGCCAAACAGGAAAGGTGAAACCGAACCGCGTCTATAACTTGGCCATGAGTACGTTGGTATTTAGTGATGGCTACGCGACTTGAGCAACGGGATTGGTTGATTTGTACTTGCATTATGTCTGACCAACTGGTAGACCTAGTTTATGGGACTCGTTAGAGTGCATCATGAGAGTCTTAGGCATGTGCTCCATTAAGACTAATTGCTCAATTTTACTGTTGGGTTTTAAACTTTACGGTGGTTGATCCCTGGTTATTTTCGATCCACCAAGAATGTGCCCTGAGTGCACGGAGCGTCGGGCCATATGGCTGGCATTTGCGATGGATTGTTTGTGCGTAAGAGCACAATGTGTGTTATACCTGCTTTTGAATTGCTATTCCTGCAGGGAAGGAATACCACTACCTCGGGAAAGGGGTAGGGTCGTTATAAATTGGTCAGCTGAATACTGACCATTGCTTTATTTGCCACCTTTTGGGTGGGCTGGCCTTGTGCAGGTGCTAGAGAGCCAAGAGGGAATTAAAGGGCTTAAGTCCCTATTGCTGCTGCTAGACCATGAAGGCTAAGCAATCTATATTATGTTTTGTTCATGTGTGGCCGGCCTGCGCGCCGATGTATGGAATCCACACTTGTAAAGAGAAACTGTAAGGCCTCGAGGCCAACCTCTATTGTATTTGTTGTACATTCCTTCAAGAGTTGATATATAAATGTGGTTTATATATAGTAGACATTCCTGGTTTGAGTTCAAAAATATTGTTAAAATCTTCTGCTAGCATGCTCTGAGTTAGGATGCGAATCTATTTTGTTATTAACCTGTGACCTCCCCGACTGTTTGTGACATATAGTGTGGGGCCCCGTCCGGACCTTCTATTATATGTTATTTAACGGATGGAGACGTTACAGGTGGGCAAGAGGAAGAAATAATGTTGGCTTCTAATGAGATTGCTGCTTTTGCCAACATGATCGTAAGTCTCCCAGAAATTCTTCCAGCTGTAGTAGAGGGGGAGCAGATTCAGCCTTTAGTTTCAATTCAAACAGAACTTGATAGGTTTATTCATAACCTATAGAGAAGGATTGCTCGAATTCTAAGTGGGTCTACCATTGAGGGGGAGGACATCATTGAAATTTCTGATGAGGAAGGAGAAGCGGAGATGCTTCCTTCTTCCTTAGAGGCTGAAGATCCAGCTTTACTACTTAAAGCTCATTTATCTCTATTGGCGGAGTGTTCTAATGAATTTGAGGATGTTGAAGATCTTCCCTCTCCTCCCAGACATCAGACTGAACATATTCCAAGCTCAAGTACAAATAATCCCTTGCTGAAGTCTATAGAAGAGATGTTGGCCAAGCAATAAGCTCATTTTGGTCACTCGCTAAAGAAAGTACTCAAACAAAGTGAAAGAAGTTAAATGAGATGTGAACAACAGACTTGTTGAAGTCAAGGTTTGTTTTGATAAGTTAGAATCCAATCTGGACACTTGGTTAGTTCAAGGCAGGAAATATATTGTTCACATAATGATTGGGCTTAAAAACAATCTTGAAGTGACTAAGAATGTTGATGAGAATGAAAAGATTATTATTGATGCCCAAAATGCCGAGATGAACTACTTTGACGATCAAATGATGGACAACAGTAATGAAATAGCTATGGTTGTGACTGCAGAAGTTAGAAAGGGGGAGGAAGCACTCAAAGGTAAGATGAATGCGATTGGAGCCACCTTGAAAGATCTATTTCAAAGTGTCAACACATACAGTTATGATAACTTTAAGTGGCTGCATGAAGAACTTTTCGGGGTTCAAAGAACTGCAAAAACTAGAATGCTAGAACGCGTGCATGTTTATGTTCATCCTACTCAGGACTATTCCCAATATTGGTCACACACTCAAGAACTTCTACATGATTTCTATCAATATGGAAAAGAATTGACTATTGCTGATGTTGAACCAGACATTGAGTTAGTTGAAGATATTCCTCAACCAGCTATCAAGAAAATAAGATTTGGAGAAGGCCCATCTGCTCACAAGTCTGATCCTAATAGGGAACTTTGTGAAGTGTGGAGCCCAATCTCCAAGGGCATTATTTTGGATACCTTCACGTTAATGGACATGGGAAATGACGACAGTTAGTCACATTACAGCAGGGAGTAATGGCAGAAACATGAGGTGGCCAATGCTAAAAGAAGCATTATAGTAGGGAGGAATGGCAGAAACATGAGGCGAGCGCACATTAAGGTGTGCGCGGGCAGGTGGGCGCGCGAGCCCGGTTCGGAGAAGGCACGCAAGCACCACACTCACGTGCAACCAGGTGTGCATGCCTGGTCACGTGTGGGTGTGCCCGCGAGCACGGGAACCCTCTCGGGCCGGCACGGACGAACAGGACGGCACACCCTTGTGTGTCGTCACAGATATGTGCCTCTGTTCCTCCGTCTCTACGTGCCTTCTCTTCTGCCCACCTTTTTCCTGACCAAATACTTAACAACATATCTTGACGTGCATGCAACCGCTAGTCAATCCTGCAGTCACCTCTCCATTACTCGCCACCATGATCATCGCAGAAGAAGACACAAAAGAAAACCTCTCTCTTCTCATGCTTCGGTTCCAAGCACCAAGAATTTTGGGGGCATATGATGAGGTCTTCATGAAATTTATAGAATATTGGGGTTGCATATAACCTCCACCCCATGATCCCCACTAACTTGGTGGGATCAAGGGTTTGACCGCCACAAACACGATCTCTATACGTGTTCTGCGTGTATCGTCTGATACACAACCATAACCAGTGTTGGGTATTGTATCCACAATAACCTTGATTTGAAGAAGTGCCTCTTGAACTAAGATGAATTGAGTTTGTATTTGATGGTTTTTTTGTATTCATGTGCTTGCAGGGTTTTATTGTTAAGTACAAACCAATGTCAGGTTATAGAGGGTAATAAAAAACAGGACAATATAATGTAATCCCTCATTGTGTAGGCCTAAGTGTTGACTCATGTGTAATCTCTCAATTGGATTGTACTTCTATTTCATGTGCATTAAAAGGATCAAGGGAGGATAGGTTGTTGTATTCAGAAGAAACAAAATTTTTCCAAAGTAAAATTCGTCGATTAAAGTAGTGGATACTCATCGAATATACTTATGAATACTCGCCGAATTTGTCGTGTATTCCTATTGATACTCGTCGAATTTGTCGTGTTTACTTGGGGAATGCTTTATATATTCTTGGAAATCGGTTAAATAAGATTCGTCGAGTATCCTCATGTATACTCATCGAATTCGTTGAGTGTACCTTTTGACACTCGTTAAATTCGTTGAATATACCAGTCGATACACGACGAATTCATCGAGTCTCGCTAGAAAAGCCTCTGAGTTCTCGAAGTTACTTTTCTGGATTTGTCTAAGTTAAATTCGTCAGATATCGAAGCGATTCTTCGAGTATATTCATGGATATACAACGATACTTGACGAATGGACTTAGCGTAATTTCCTCAATTTTCTTTCTGACGGGTCTCTATTTCAAGCCGTCGGCCATATACAGTACACATGGACAAGTCATTTAGGAAGGAATTTTCTAGCCGTTAGAAGAAGGAATCCTATAAATACTTAGGGTTAATTTGTTCAACCCTAATTGCACTTTCGTATTTTGAAATTGTGAATCAACCGCACTTCTCCGTGCTTTCGGAAATCGAAGAACCGTCGACCTAGCTTCTCTCGATCAACTATTCCTTCAAGAATAGATTCGACAGATCTCGTTTCAGTCTTCTCAAAGCTTTCGGATCTCATCGGATCAAAGATTTCAGATCAAGCTTTCAAGATAAATCTCAAGTCTTCTCCTTCTACAAGAGCCTCAAGTCTTTCATTTCAAGGAAGAAGAAGATAGGATATTTTCATATCTGAAGAAGTAGATTGATTCTCAATCTAAAGAGTTGTAAAAATTTCGTGTGTACTATTGTAGGAAGTTTTCTCTTCCGAGGCGTAGATCCTTGTGCAAGGATTGAGTTGTAGGAGACTTTGTTCTCCGAGTGTATGAGAGGTTGTTCTACGAGAAGTAGAAGTGTTGACTCCGAGTCGTAAGATTTGTTTAAATATTAGAAAGGTGAATTCGTTGAATATAGCCCTTTGTGGTAGATAGGCGAGGCGGGACAGTGGGCGTACCCGAATTGGGGAACCACAATAAACTCATGTGCTATGATGTATTTATTGTAACAATTTTTAATCTGTTTTAAGAAGCAGAACTCACCTATTCACTCCCCCCCCCCCCTCTAGGTGATTTAGGTAGGCAACTAGATACTTTCAACCAGCCACCAGCCTTGCCATCACCGGCACCAGATGACCCGTGACTGACCAGCCACACTGGAGCCGTACCGCAACTACCCTTCCCCATGTCCGCCTCCTATGACTGTGGAGTGCTGCCCTCAAGGGGTGGCCGCGCCCGGCCGCCCCACCCCGCAGTTGTTTCCCGTGGCTACGAGACACCGCCTGTAAGAGGCCGCCACGCCCGGCTGCCCCACCCTGTGGATGCCTCCTGCAGTTGGGGGCACCGCTCGAAAGGGGCGGCCTCACCTGACCGCCCCTCCCTACAATCTCTCCAATTGTGGCTGGCCATCCCGCCGACTGTGTCTCCTCCTCTCCCATCGTCAACGATCGACTGCCGGTGAGACTATGACTCTTTCATAACAGATCTTCCCTGCCATCCGATCATTCTACTGTGATCGCCAGCATCTATTTTGTGGATAACCAACCACCAACCACCATGTTTAGTGGAGGTTATGATTTATTAAAAATCGACTTGCATTTAGTAAATATTATGCGCATAATAGCCGTCCGAAACTATATTAAGAGCGATCTACAATTAGTAATCTTGGGTGGTTACGGTGTGTTGATAGCCGCGTAACTACCGTAACCACCACCACCCCACCCCACCCCACCCCACCCCCCCACCACCCCACCCCCACGAGCCTATGAAAAGGCTCCAAGACCCCCTTCATTTCTAACTTCTATCCTCCCAGCTTTCTTCTCCCTCAAGTTAGAACTCTGCAAGAATTCTCCTATGAGCCTTCTCCACCAGCCGGGCCACCCAAAAAATCCGTCTAAGTCCACGACATCCTAGAGAATAGGATGTTCTGCACGCCATCTCACCAAGCCTCTTACATGTGCAGTGCTTCTCAAGTCCTCGCCAACACATCCCAGTGCACTTCTCCACGGAGTTGTCCCGCCAAGCAGCGTTCAAGAACACCCATCTCCATCAAAGCATAAAAGAAAACTAGCTTAGAGTGAGGCAGTCTGTTTTCCACCAAGCGCTCCACAATCTCTCATCTCATTGTTGTAATGAGAAGTGACCTGTCGCCCTCGGTTCTTCGTATAATCTGTAAACAACTGCCAATAATGAAGTTTGACTAGCACCGTATTGGTCACGTTTTTTTTACCAACTTAGGGGTTTTTCAGGTTAAAATTGTCTTGTATGCTTCTACTTATTCTGTGATTATGTGCGCACTTGACCGCTCAATGAGCTAAGGTGGCCTTATTGTTGGGAATATTTCCCTTAAATGTTCCCTGGATTTGAAGAGGCATCACCATCAATACTAAGTGCATGGATATATTTGATGCATGCTCTAAGTTAAATGTGTGCAGGATGTTCTTTGTCACAATGATTAGATAGGTTGTCTAAGTTAAAGCGATAGGTGGACACAAGGAAGAATGTTTACAAGACAGAAATTTGTTTTAGTCCACAGGCGTTGAGTGAAGGCAGTTCACTCAATGTCAGAAATCAAGAAGCGTTGAGTAAAGCATGAGCAGCCAAGGCCTGACTGTTGACAAGATAGAAATTTGTCTAAGTCCACAGGCATTGAGTGAAGGCAGTTCACTCAACGCCAGATGTCAAGAAGCACTGAATAAAGCATGGGCAGTCAAAGTCTTATTGTTGACAAAGAAGAATTTTGTCTAAGTCCGCAGGAGTTGAGTGAAGGCAGTTCACTCAACTCCATATAACAAGAGGCATCAATTAAAGCTCAAACAGTCAAAGCTTCATCATTGGCAGAGAAGAAATCTGGCTAAGTTTAGAAGCGTCGAGTGAGGAGTGAGAACAGCTCAGTCAATGCCTAAAGAAGAAAGTGTTGACAGAACTAAGTGATGTCAAAGCTTAAGAAGAAGTAGGCAGAAATTTTGTCTAAGTCCAGAAGCTTTGAGTGAAGGAAGATCACTCTATGCCAACTCAATAAGAAATTTTTCAAAGTATAGAAAGGTTGAGTGAAGGCAGTTCACTCAGTGCCAACTCAACAGTGAAATCAGCTAAGTACAGAAGCGTTGAGTGAAGGCTGTTCACTCAACACCTCCTCAAGATGACAGGAAAGTCAAGTATGCATTGAGTGAAGTCAACGCACTCAACTCCAATCAACAGAAAGTTTGTCTAAGGACAAAAGCATTGAGTGAAGCCAACGCACTCAATGCCTATCAACCGAAAGTTTGTCTAAGGACAAAAGCGTTGAGTGAAGGCTATTCACTCAATGCTTCCTCAACAGAGATATTGGCTAAGTCAAAATTTGTCGAGTGATGACTAATCACTCAACGCCAAGTGAGACAGAAATCTTTCTAAGTGTTTTTGCGTTTAGTGAAGGTTGTTCACTCAACTCTTATACTAATTTGCTTGAATTTGGCTAAGTCCACGGATGCTGATGTCAGCAAAATTCAAAATCCTTGCGAGAAGTCTATAGTAAGCGACAAACGACGTCGCAAACCTACTGTATTACATTTACTGATAAAGAAAAGTTACAGCCAATAACTACAGTGGGTCTCACTGCTCAAAGAGCCGTTGGACGGCGGAAGATAAGAAGCAACAGTTCAGATAATAGTAAATCAACTTTTGGAAAATTGAAACTTCTTATTCTTCCTCTCGACATTATTACAGAGCCAGAATAACAAGTTCAAACTTCTGATTTAAGAGTTCAATAAGTTAGCTGTTGTGATCATCTTCTTCAACAGCAAGTTCAGAGAAATCTCTGAGATAGAAGGAGCATCCACGGGCTAACCTTAGCTGTAACAGGTCAGTTGACAAATATCTGTTGCCATTCTCACCTGAAATAACAAGTTTAGAGATTCTTCTCTGAGAAAGAAGAAGCAAAAAGGCAAGCCCTATCTGTAGCAACTTCACAGCCCAAATAGATCATTCCTGAAGAAAATTTTCTGGAGCTGTGAAGAAGAAGATCTGGACTGAGTCAACTCAGCACAGAAGGAGGAAGACATAGAGAACCTTTATCTAGTGTCTATTCTACATCAACGAACCTTTCTCTCTGTAGGATCCTTTGTATCTGAGTGTAAGCATTTTTTATAAAGGTTGAGTGTAGGATCTTTTGTAGATCTGAGGTAGGATCCCTGTTGTGGATCTGAGGTAGGGCAGTTTGCCTGAGGTAGGAGAGTCATTCTCTCCGAGTTGTAGGGCCTTTGTGCCTAAGTTGTAGGATCCTTCTATGTATTTGAGGTAGGTTCTTTGTTCCTGATCTGTAGGAGAGTCATTCTCTCTGGGTTGTAGGGCTATCCTTCTAGACTGAGTGTAGTACTTGTGCTCAAGTCTGAGGTAGGTGTTCTTTGGATCACTGAGATATCGGAGAAAAGCTTGCTCTGAGTTGTAGGGCCTTGTTCATGAGGTAGGTCTTGGAGGAGACTGAGAGATCCTGAGGGATCTGTGTTGTAAGCTCTTTGGAGCCGAGATTGGAGAAGTGCCTTGTCTAATACATTATTAGAAAGGTGGGAGGGATAGTGTACGTACCCATAATCTGGGGAACCACTATGAAATTCCTGTATGCCTTGTGATTGTCTTGAAAGCTAACTTAATCTTACTCACAACACACTAAAGTAAGGAAAAAGTCTCAAAAGACTAAAAAACCAATTCACCCCTCTCTGCCTCTAGGTGTTTAGCTACTCTTGAAACTAAAGACTTTCAAGTGGTATCAAAGGGAGGTTACTCAAAAAGGACTTAACAGTCTGAGTTGATCTTCAAGAGTAGCATAAGTATATCCTTATGGGTTCAAGAGAGAACCATAAGGAGCTAGGTTCCATGAAGCTTCCAATCTGTATTAAGGAGAGCTTTGGGATCTGGAAGTAGAGGGCCAGGTTGTTTATGGAGGCATCTGACCCTAGGATATTCATTACTTTCCAAGAAGGACCTTTCATCCCCATGAAGGTCTCAGTTCTAAATACAACTTTCTAGACACCTAATAAGTATTCAGAGATGACCAAGGATGAGGTAATATTGGCTATCATAGACAAGAGAGCTCAGAACATCATAGTCAGTGCTATTAATGATTCTACTTTCCAGAATCTTATTCACTATAAGACTTCCAAGTAGATGTGGGACACATTATTTTTCTACATGGAAGGAATTGAGGATGTCAGGGATGACAGAAAATCCCTACTCAACCAAGAGTGTGAGGCCTTCAGACAGAACAAGAAGAATAGCATTGCAGACTGCTATGAAATTTTTTTCAGAATTGTGAATGAGCTGAGGACCTATGGGATGGTCTTCAGCCATTATAAGCTGAATGACAAATTCCTTAGGTCTCTAACTAGAGACTGGGACATAAAGATCTATGCTATCAGAAAGGTGGCAAAGCTAGCTGATACTCCCCCTTACACACTATTTGGAAAGTTGCTCTTCTATGAGATGTAACTATCTATAAGGAAGGAGGAGGAGACCATCAACAAATCTCAGGCCAAGGAAAAGACTATGGCCTTCAAAGCAGAGAGCACCAAGCAGAGCAAGGAGAGGATTTCCTCTCCTCTAAGGAGGCCTGCTAAATTAGACAGCATAGGGCCAAGCACATCAGACAGTGGTTTGTCTGATGGATAATTTGATGCCTTTTCTAGGCAGTTTCAGAAGTTGATGAAAAGGAAGTAGTAGAGGAGCAGACCTTCCTCCTCCTCTCATCATAGTAAGGACCACTATAAGGCTAAGAAGAAACACTCTAAGGGAGACAAGTATGAATCTAAACCTAGTAAACATGTTTCTTCTAAAGTTTTTTGCTATTGCTGCAGCAAGACAGGAAATATCATAGCTGATTATCCTATAAAGATAAAGGATATTGGTGAGAAGAGGCACCACCATCTCAAGGGAAAGAAGGAAAATACCTTCATTGTAAAGAAGGAGAAGAGTTGGAGTTAGTCTGACTCAGCATCTTTTGATTCTGAAGAAGAAGAAGCCTATATATGGCTATTTGCTGCTGAAGAAGCTGAAGAATATCCTGCTATTAGGATAGGTATCAGGGCCCCTCTATCACACTCAGACTGTGACTTAGAGGAGGATGATGAGGATGAAGATTCCAACATCTTCTATGGGCTGATGGCCATGTCAGATGAAGAATCCTTCCAAGATCAGCCTGGTCTAGAAAAGGTACTCTCTCTATCTAGCTCCTCTTCTAACTCAAAGTATGAGACTAGTCCAAATTCTGATGCATCATCATCCTGTGATGAAGATGGGTCAGAATTTGAGTAATATGTCAATCAATTGATTGACAAGTTTGGTTCCCTTCTAGATGCTTTGAAAAAAAGCAAGAAGTTGGCCAAGAAGCAAGCTGAGGAGATTATCTCCCTACTGCTAGCTGCTTCCCAGCAGTCTGAGCAAACATCCTTGTAGGATCAGAAAATGAAGGAAGTCAGCCAACTAAAGGTCATCTCAATCATCCAGATTGGGACCATCAACAATAAGAACATGATCATTTTGGATCTTGAAGAGAAACTCTAGAGGGAGAAAAGAATAGTGGCTAGCTTCTCTAAGCCTAAGTCAGTTTTACCATTGATAGACTCCTCTGAAAAGGGTAAGAAGGGATTGGGATTCAAGGGGAACACTAGAGATGCCCATTCCAAGGGAAAGGGAAAGTTCCAATTCAGCCCCTGGCATATATGCCTCCCAGCCCTTTTAATAAGGTGATGTTACCATCAAACAGGTATGACCAAGAGAGCATCTATGGTCACTGGATGAATGGTAGATCCACAAGTGTGAACAAAAATGTTCACAGCTATGGTGGAAGATATAGTAAGGGGATGAGTGCCTTTTAGTCTCCGTATAAGGAAATTCAAATGGCTCATCATAGACCATTTGTATTTAGTGCACCAGCCTCCACAGTCAAGAATAAGGCAGTGGTATTTTCTAAATATTTCTCAGCACACACTCAGACTAAGGGCAAGTCTATCAGCAAGCCAGACTTGGGCATTTCTGAGGCCATCAATATTATGTCTTCTGTAAAGAAGACCACTATTGGTAGATCTCAAGAAAACCAAGTTCTTCTACTAGCAGGCTCAATCTCAGTCAGATTGTGGCTGAGAGAAATAAGACAAAAGAAGCTGTTCTTCCTTCTGAATAGTTAGTTGCTACCAGACCTGCTTAGAAAAGAAGATATAATATTCATGAGGGTTAGTGTTGTGGCAAAGTGGGTCACTTTGCATTAGATTGCTGGCACAATCCTACTGTGCCCAGAGCAAGTGGTAGTCTTCCTGTCAAAAAATCTACAGGAAGACAAGGTCTATTTCAGGCTAACTAGAACCTAGGACCCAATAAAAATTGAGGTCCTAAGGTAAATTAAAATATATTTTGCAAGTTAGTCCAAGTGTTCATACCCCTATATGGTACTTAGACAGTGGATATTCCAGGCACATGATTTGAATAAGGAGTTACTTGAAGAAGTACACTCCAGTGAAGGATGGACCCAAAGTAATCTTTGGTGGTTCAGACAGAGGAGACACTAGAGACTTTGGTAAGATTACCAATGGCATAGTCACCATCTCAAAAGTGGCTTATGTTGAAGGGTTGCAACACAACCTGATAAGTATAAGCCAACTCTGTGATCTTGGTTATGTCATTGTATTCCACAAGGATGAGTGTCAAATTAAGAGGTCAAGTGACCAAGAGGTCATCTTGACAGGCATTAGGAGTGGAAATATGAATTTTCTAAACTTTCTTTATTTAGGTCAAGACTCCCCTATATGTCTAGTTGCAAATGAGAAAGTCTCATAATGTGTACAATGGCACAAGAGACAAGCTCATTTGAACTATAAGACCATTGACAATCTCTTTAGTTAAGAGCTAGTTAGGATTGGTTCTAAGATGAAATGCACCAAGGAAGGCATTTACTCTACATGCCAAAAGGGCAAGCAGACCAAAGCTTCCTTCAATATCATTGGGACCAAAGACTCTATGAGGTGTTTATACCTCCTGAAAAGGACTTGTTTGGTCTTATGTCAGTTCATATTCTTGGTAGGAAAGTCTACACCCTTATGGTTGTTGATGACTTCTCTAGGTTTGCTTGGGTTTTCTTTCTTAAGAAAAATCTGAAACCCTTGATATCTTCAAAACTTTTGTCAAGCAAATTCAAAATGAACTGAACAGTATTGTGGTCAAAATTAGAAGTAACGATGTGACTGAATTTTAGTCTGAAATTATGATAAGGTTCTGTAAAGAACAAGTGATTCAACAAGAATTTTCTTCTCCAAGAACACCCTAGTAAAATAGGATAGCTGAGAGAAAAATAGAACGCTCATAGAAGCTGATAGGACTTTGCTAAGTGACACATCTCTCCCAGAATATTTCTGGGCTGAGACAGTAAATATTATATGTCATGTCCTAAATAAAGCTTCGGTCACCAAGAGCCACAAGAAGACTCTCTATAAGATCATAAAGGGCAGAAAACCAAACCTGACCTATCTTAGGATCTTTAGTAGCAAATGTTATGTGCTAAATAATGGAAAGTCCTATGTGACTAAGTTTACTACAAAATCCTATGATGAGATATTTGTTGGGTACAACAATCATAGCAAGGCCTATATGATCTACAACTTGAAAAATCAAGTTGTAAAAGAGTCTATACATGTAGTATTTGATGAGTCTACTATGATTAATAATGAGCTACCTAGCTCCTCATCTAGACCTGTAGGTATAGAAGAGTCTATATATGTAGTATTTGATGAGTCTACTATGATTAACAATAAGCTACCTAGCTCTTCATCTAGACCTGCAGGTATAGAGCTGATGATGGACAAGCTAAACATCAAGGAAGCTACTCCAATAGTACAAGATGAAGATGATGGAGTGTATATTCTAGAAGAAGTATAAGGCACACATGATGTAGATGAAGATCAGTAAGATGCAGCCACTTAGGCTCAAGATGCTAAAGGATGATTGTCTCCAACTGTCAGGCATCTAAGGGATCATCCCAGACACTAAATAATTGGTGATGCTAACCAAGGAGTTATAATAATGAGCAGAAGTCTTAACACAGCCTAGTATTCAAGTTTCTTGTCATAAGTTGAGCCCAAAAGATTTGAAGAAGCCGACATAGACCAGTTCTAGATTGTGGAAATGCAAGAGGAACTGAACCAGTTCAAGTGGTGTAAGGTCTACAAGCTGGTTCCCAGACCACAAGGACATAATATCATTGGAACTAAGTGGATCTACAGGAACAAGCTTGATGAAAATTGTATTCTAATCAAGAACAAAGCTAGGTTGGTGGCTAAGGTATATAGACAAGAAGAAGGTATTTACTTTGATCAAACCTTTGCTTTAGTAGCCAGATTTGATGCCATCAGACTATTCCTTGCATATACTGCACACAAGGGATTCAAAGTTTTTCAGATGGATGTGAAGTCAGCCTTCCTGAATGGTGACTTAAGGGAAGAAGTCTATGTTATGTAGCCATCAGGTTTTGTTGATTCTAACTCTCCTGATTATGTTTATAGACTTAGGAAATCTGTATATGGGTTCAAGCAAGCCCTTAGGGCATGGTATGAGACCATGTATAGCTTCCTCATTGAGAACAAATTCTCAAGGGTGAAGATAGATAAGACTCTATTCCTAAAGGAATGTAAGGGCAAGATCATCCTAGTCCAAATTTATGTAGATGACATTATTTTTTGGTCGACTAATGATAACCTTTGCAAGAAATTTGCCAAACTTATGCAAGGAAAGTTTGAGATGAGTAGTACGGGTGAGCTTAAGTTCTTCTTGGGCCTCCAAGTAAGGCATACTGAAGATGGATTGTCTATCTCATAGTCTAAGTTCACAAGGGAGCTAATTAAAAGTTTGTAATGGAGAGTGCCTCCACTATGAAAACTCTCATGGGGTCAAGTATGTCTATAGACAAAGATGAGGCAGGGAAACCTGTTGATAAAACTTTGAATAGAGGGATAATTGGATCCCTCCTATTGTAACGCCCTGAAACTCAAAAGAGGGATGGACAGCATTTTGAGCCCAGTCTGGGACTTAGTAGGAGGCATACGGCCTGGGACACGGGCGTGTCCCAGGGCATGTCATGATTCTGGTCATCGAGACGAGGTCGACGATCGTAGAAGGCTGGAACACGGCCTGGGACACGGGCGTGTCCCAGGGCGTGTCAGGCACACGGCATGTGACACGGGCGTGTCACATGGTCGTGTCCTCCTCGATACATTTCTGGTCCTGTGCCATTTTTGGCACAGGGTAGTGACACGGGTGTCGACACGGGTGTGTCATCCGACACGGGTAGTGACACGGGTGTCGACACGGGTGTGTCATCCGACACGGGTAGTGACACGGGTGTCTACACGGGCGTGTCGGTGGCCGTGTGTTCTCGGGTTGGGAATGTTGGCCAATTGCACACAGGGGGAGTGATACAGGTCTCGACACGGGTGTGTCACATGTGACACGGGCGTGTCGGAGGCCGTGTCAAAAGCCGTGTGCTGGTTTTCGAGTCGGTCGAGACGGCGAATGGGTGACACGGCCAGGCACACGGCCGTGTTGCAACCCGTGTTCGGCCCCAGATATTGTATTTTGAGGCCTAATCGTGGCCGTTCATTTCCTTGGCTTGGGATCCGACGGCTGGGAGTGGTTGCTGACAGCTTAAACCCGAAAATAGGGTTTGCAAACCCCATTTTCACTTGGGTTCTCTCTTTCTAAATCCTAGAGAGAAGGGAGAGCAAGGTGAGAGGTTGGAGACCAAGATCCGGCCGCCGGTGGAGCGTCGGAGCTCCGAATCGCGATCCGAGTCCAGATCCGCGAAGGCGACGTCGTTGCGGTGCTTTCCAACCACGTAGTTTTCTCATGGCGCCGCGGAAGAATGCAAGGGTAATGATTTATCATCCTTGGGCATGTGAAGCCCTTTTTCCCTTTGCATAGGAAGCCGTCTCTCGCAAGTGAGCGAAGAGTTGGAGCGTTCCTTGGGGTAGATATGTAAAGTCCCCCTTGTATAGAGTCTGTATGCGAAAACGGACGTAGGCATTGTGTGTGAAGCCTATCCGGACAAGTAGAGCCGGATCGGTGATGTTGCATTGCATATGAACCGGGGAAGACTCCGGGTGTTTGGGCGTTTTTCGGGTTTTCTACATGGTAGATTGCAACAGGGAGCCTTGGAGAGTAACTCCAAGGTGCACCTGGAAAACTGGGCAAAAGCGAGTTTTGCCAACACGATGGCCGGGGAGCCAACGTGAACATAACCGGGTTATGTGATTGTTGTGGCGGAAACGGGACTCGGTGAGTCTTGACCTGCACATATGGCTTAAATTGTCGTTGCGATATGAGCACGGGTCAGGCGGAACCGTACCCGGTCTATGTCGTTCGGTGGGACCGTTGGCATGGATGAGAGTCTTCGGCGGTCTATGGCTTAAATTGCCGTGACCAAGGCCAAGAAGACAAAATGCTCATATGGTTGGCCGTCCAAGGGGCGGTGGTGGAACGGGAACGTCTATGGCTTGAATTGACGTGACGTTGGCCGGTTCGCCGTGAATGTGCCCTGTGTGCACGAGGTGTGTGGCCGTGCGAGCCTACGCTTGTGATGATGTGTGTTCACACTAATAATTTTCCTATACTAATAAAGTGCAGGGAAAGAGCATCACCGCCCCGATTTTGGGGGCGGGATCATTATAATTTGGTCTGCATAGCTGACCGTTGCTTTTGTTTGCCACCGGGCGGTGGTTTGTGCTTGCAGGTGCTGCGGAGCCGAGCGGAAAATAGCGGGCTAAAGCCCATGTTGCGGTGCTGGCCCTCGAAGGCCTAACCCTTTTATGCTTTCCATTTATTTCATGTATGGCCGGCCTGCGAGCCGAAGTATGTAAGACATGTTTTGTTAAGCAAACATTGTAAGGCCATAAGGCCGGTACTTTTGTATTGTTCATTCCTGTTGTTATTTTTTTTGTAGTGGACATTCTTGCTTGGCTAGGTTCTTTTATCTGTGCAACTTAATAAATTGCTTCCGCTAGAATGACTCTGTGTAGGATGTTGGTGATTGGTTGTATGGTTTCAACGCGTAACCAACCGGTCTGTCCGTAGTATATGGCGTCGGGCCCCGGCCGGACCTACTGCTATATGCTATCCGACGGATAGGAGTGTTATAAATTGGTATCAGACTACTGGTTTTGGTCAAACTTAAATTAATTCGTGGATGAATTCACTTTAAGGGGTGGTGAGCACATGTGTGCGTCATCGTTATAACATGAAAAGAACCCATGAATGTCCACTTAGGAATGAAAATACACATGTTTGAGGAACCTGCGTGTTCCTATAATTGCTGTTTGCAGTAATATTTGGTCGCTTATCGGTGTTTTGCATGATTATAGGTGACCAGGAGTGGTGCTGGGCCGTTAGAACGGCCAGGTTCTGAGGCAAGCAGTGCGCCAAGTGAAGTGCATGCAACACCTCCGTCTACCGAGACCATTAGATTGGTGGCAGAAGCTGTCTTTGCTATGATTAATGCGCAACCTGCAAGACAGGTGCAGCAGCCTGCTCCTGCGGGGGAGCAAGTGCCGCTCCAAGCGGCGGAGCCTAGAAGGGTTGAGCAAGTGGCGGTGGAGCCGGAGTTGCCTCGGAGAGCAACTGAAAGACAGTTGAAGCATGTGATGGGCTTCCACCCATCGGTGTTCTCGGGAACGGGAACCCTCACCTAGGCTGAGGATTGGCTCTCAAAAGTCAATAGGTTGATGACAGCAACTGAAACGGAAGAGTGGCAGAAGACCACAATAGCGACGTTCCTTTTGGATGGGGACGCAAGGTTATGGTGGGAAGTCCTAGAGCTACACCAGTTGAGGGGAAGGCCGTTGGCCGAAGTTCCTATGGTGGAGTTTTCGAGATTGTTCATGGCTCGATACCTCCCCTCAGTGCAGAGGATCGCTTTGGAGAACGAGTTCCAAAAGTTGGTGCAAGGAGATAGCACTATAGACGAGTACCTCCACGAGTTTACTCGGTTGGGGAGATATGCTAGCGCTACCTTTGTCGATGAGGAGCGAAAGACTAACCGCTTCTATGAAGGGTTAAGAGATGAGCTGAGGTTGCTACTGTCGGGGCCTATGGCGCAGGGTTTCCTAACCTTGGTCAACTCGGCCCGGTCCTTGGAGAAGGACATGAGAAATGTGCAAGCTAAGAAGGAATCTGGCGGGAAGAAATCGGAGTTCAAAGCGCCGACTACGTCGAAGTCGGGCTATCGAAGATTCTACAAGAAGACTAGGACGTCAGGTCTAGCTCCTTCTGAAGGTGCCTCGGGGACAACTACCAATCGAACCTCGGGCGCTTGTTTCACGTGTGGAAAGACGGGGCACTTTGCCCGCAATTGCTGGAGCGGACGCCCAAAGTCCGAAAGAAAGCAAGGAGCTACTTACGAAGAGAAGGGCATGGCGGTGGAGTCAACCGCGTCTCACTATGCTCCGAATCAGCCTAGAGTCTACAACTTGGGGCAGCAGGAGGCTATTAAACAAGCGGATGTGGTGGCAAGTACGAGTTAATTTATAGCAAGTTAACTTAGATACTGTTGTTTATTGCTTGTTAGCCTAATATGGTTTGCATAGGCTTTGTTTTGATTAGCGATAGTCCGGCACGGGCACAGTTCGATACGAGAGCTTCACACTCCTTCCAGTCCGAAAATTTTATATCGCGCATCGGAGTCCCTTCTTCGATGGTGAAGGACAAGTTGGATGTGCTGCTACCGAATGGGTGCTCGATGCGTGCGGACAGAGTGTGCGTCGTAAAGGTTCACATAGGGAGCCAAGGGTTCGACTTGCTAGCATCCTTGCTGCCGCTAGTAGAGTTCGACGTTATCTTTGGGATGGATTGGCTTTCAGAGCAGAAGGCTTGGATTGATTGCGACCGGAAGGAGGTCAAGCTGGGTGTTGGGCGGGGGACAACATTCGAGAGACTCAAGGGATGGAGCAAGACGCTGATGTCTGCTCTTCAGGTGGTAAAGGCAGTTCGGGCTGGTGCAGAGCTATTCTTCGCAATAGTGGGGGCTGTGGAGCCAAAGTCCATGTTGGATAGCATCCCCGTGGTTTGTGAATACCCCGATGTGTTCCCGGATAGTCTTCCTGGAGCCCCACCGCAGCGGGAAATTGATTTCACCATCGAGCTCGTACCGGGGGCCAAACCGGTGTCACGTGCTTCGTATAGGTTGGCGCCTAAAGAGATGGCAGAGTTGAAAGTTCAGCTAGAGGAGTTGATGGAGCAAGGTTATGTGCGTCCGAGCTCGTCGCCTTGGAGCGCATCGGTCCTCTTCGTTAAGAAGAAGGACGGGAGTATGCGGTTCTGTATCGACTACAGAGAGTTGAACAAGCTGACGGAGAAGAACAAATACCCGATCCCGAGGATTGATGATCTGTTCGATCAGTTGGTCGGATCGTCGGTATATTCTAAGTTGGACTTGAAGTCGGGGTACTATCAGTTGAGGTTAAGGGAATGTGATATCCCGAAGACGGCGTTCAGCACAAGGTATGGGCATTTCGAGTTCACGGTCATGCCGTTTGGACTGACGAATGCGCCATCAGTGTTTATGGACTTGATGAACAGGACGTTCCGAGATTTCCTGGATCGCTTTGTGATCGTCTTTATTGACGATATATTGGTGTACTCGTAGTGCGAAGAAGATCACTTCAAGCACTTGCATCTGGTGTTGGAGACTTTGAGGAGGAATGAGCTATATGCAAAATTCTCCAAGTGCGAGTTTTGGCTACCCTCAGTAGCGTTCCTTGGTCATATTGTTAGTGGGGAAGGTATAGCGGTGGATCCGGCGAAGATCGTTGCGATACGGGAGTGGCCTGCGTTGCCTTCTGTCGCGGAAGTCCGTAGTTTTCTCGGGCTTGCCGGATATTACAGGCGCTTCGTAGAGAACTTCTCGCGGATAGCGCTACCTCTCACGAAGTTGACAAGGAAAGATCAGAGATTCTTGTGGACGCAGGAGTGCGTGCAAGCGTTTGAGGAGCTGAAGAGATGGTTGACCACGGCGCCAGTGCTTAGTTCGCCGAGTGGAACCGAGGGCATCGAGGTGTATAGTAACGCCTCGGGTAGTGGTTTGGGCTGCGTGTTGTTGCAGCATGGGAGCGTCATAGCTTATGGATCGCGTCAGCTGAAAGTGCATGAAAGGAACTATCCGGTCCACGACTTGGAGTTGGCGGCCGTGATATTTGCACTTAAGCTGTGGAGGCACTACCTATACGGCGTAAGGATCGATATTTACACTGATCACAAGAGCCTGAAGTACCTGTTGGATCAGAAGGATCTTAACATGAGGCAGAGGAGGTGGATGGAGTTCCTGGGGGACTACACATTCAAGATTCATTATGTACCCGGGAAGGGCAATGCAGTTGCAGATGCGTTGAGTCGCAGGGCTCCCGCCCAAGCCAACTGGTTGTCGGTGCATGATGAGCGGCTGATACGGGAGTTGGAGGAGCTTGAGATCTATTGCGTTGACAAGAAGACGAGCGCCAAAGCAATGTTGAACTGGACAGAAGTTCAGTATGACCTGGCTGACCGGGTTCGGCAGGCATTGGAGTTAGATGACTCCATGAAGGAGCTTTTGGAGGCAGCGTTGGATGGGTCAAATTCCCAGTTTTCAGTGGAAGATGGGTTGTTAAGAAAGGATCATCAGTTGTGCGTCCCAAGCGGGAGAAACTTACGAGAGGAGTTGATGTACGAGGCTCATCATACCAAGTACTCGATCCACCCAGGGAGCACAACGATGTACCGTGACCTCAAGAAGCTGTTTTGGTGGCCGGGGCTTAAGAAAGACTTAGCGTTGTTTGTGGCTAAGTGCCAAACGTGCGCCATGGTAAAGGCGGAGTGCCAAAAGCCGGGAGGATTTCTGAAGTCCTTGCCTATACCGGAGTGGAAGTTCGACGGCATATCTATGGACTTTGTGCATGGGTTGCCAAGGTCGTAGAAGGGGAACGACGCCATCTGTGTGATCGTAGATCGGCTAACTAAAGTGTCGCATTTCATTCCGCACAGGAAGGATGACTCGGTGGAGAAGTTGGCGAAGCTATATGTGGACAATATAGTTAGACTGCATGGTGTGCCTCGCAGCATTGTGAGTGATCGCGATGGGCGTTTCACGTCCAATGATTGGAGGTTGGTGCAGCAGATGCTGGGGACAAAGTTGAAGTTCAGCACAGCCTTCCATCCGCAGACGGATGGGCAGACGGAGAGAGTCAATAGAACGATGGAGGACATGCTCCGCATGTGTGTTCTAGACTTCGGGAAGCATTGGGAGGACCACCTGTATTTGGTGGAGTTCGCGTACAACAATAGCTACCAGGCGAGTATCCAAATGGCGCCCTTTGGGGCCCTATACGGTAAAAATGTCGCACGCCGTTGTCTTGGTTAGAAACGGGTGTGGCAAGGTTGTACAAGAAGCAGGAGGTGGAGAGTGCTACCTCGTTGGTGCGGATCATTCGGGAGAGCTTGTTGATCGCTCAGGACAGGCAGGCGAAGTATTAATATGCCAAGCACCAGAACGTGGAGTTCGCGGTAGGCGATTGGGTATACTTGAAAGTAAAGCCGTTCAAGGGGGTTTCGCGGGTGAGACGCTTGAAGAAGCTGAGCCCAAGGTACCTTGGACCTTTTGAGGTTCTGGAGCGAGTCGGCGAAGCTGCATACCGTTTGAAGCTATCGGTGGAGTTGAGTGGGCTACACGATGTGTTCCACATCTCTGTGTTGCGGAAGGCGGTGCAAGAACCTTCGCTAGTGATCGCAGTGGATCAAGTACCGGTGGACGAAGGGTTGACGACTAGGGTCAACCCCATTCGTATCGAAGACGCTGAGGTCAAGAGACTCCGTAACAAGGACATCCGGATGGTTAAGGTCCGGTGGGATAATTGCGGTCAGGAGGAGCTCTCTTGGGAAAGAGAGCAGACCATGCTGGAGGAGTACCCGGAGTTATTTCGCTCAGGTATCGCTCTTGGTTTTCTGTTTTCTTTTCCTTTAGTAATTTCGTGGGCGAAATTCTTTTAAGAGGGAGAGAGTTGTAACGCCCTGAAACTCAAAAGAGGGACGGACAGCATTTTGAGCCTAGTCTGGGACTTGGTAGGAGGCACACGGCCTGGGACACGGGCGTGTCCCAGGGCGTGTCATGATTCTAGTCGTCGAGACGAGGTCGACGATCGTAGAAGGCTGGAACACGGCCTGGGACACGGGCGTGTCCCAGGGCGTGTCAGGCACACGGCATGTGGCACGGGCGTGTCACTTGGTCGTGTCCTCCTCGGTACATTTCTGGTCCTGTGCCATTTTTTGCACACGGGTAGTGACACAGGTGTCGACACGGGTGTGTCATCCGATACGGGTAGTGACATGAGTGTGTCATCCGACACGGGTAGTGACACGGGTGTCGACACGGGTGTGTCATCCGACACGGGTAGTGACACGGGTGTCGACACAGGCGTGTCGGTGGCCGTGTAGTTCTCGGGTTGGGAATGTTGGCCGATTGCACACGGGGGGAGTGACACAGGTCTCGACACGGGCGTGTCACATGTGACACGGGCGTGTCGGAGGCCGTGTCAAAAGCAGTGTGCTGGTTTTCGAGTCGGTCGAGACGGCGAATGGGTGATACGGCCAGCACACGGCCGTGTTGCAACCCGTGTTAGGCCCCAGATTTTGTATTTTGAGGCCTAATCGTGGTCGTTCGTTCCCTTGGCTTGGGATCCGACGGCTGGGAGTGGTTGCTGGCAGCTTAAACCCGAAAATAGGGTTTGCAAACCCCATTTTCACTTGGGTTCTCTCTTTCTAAATCCTAGAGAGAAGGGAGAGCAAGGTGAGAGGTTGGAGACCAAGATCCGGCCGTCGGTGGAGCGTCGGAGCTCCGAATCGCGATCCGAGTCCAGATCCGCGAAGGCGACGCTGTTGTGGTGCTTTCCAACCGCGTAGTTTTCTCATGTCGCCGCGGAAGAATGCAAGGGTAACGATTTCTCATCCTTGGGCATGTGAAGCCCTTTTTCCCTTTGCATAGGAAGCCCTCTCTCGCAAGTGAGCGAAGAGTTGGAGCTTTTCTTGGGGTAGATATGTAAAGTCCCCCTTGTATAGAGTCCGTATGCGAAAACGGACGTAGGCATTGTGTGTGAAGCCTATCCGGACAAGTAGAGCCGGATCGGTGATGTTGCATTGCATATGAACCGGGGAAGACTCCGGGTGTTTGGGCGTTTTTCGGGTTTTCTACGTGGTAGATTGCAATAGGGAGCCTTGGAGAGTAACTCCAAGGTGCACCCAGAAAACTAGGCAAAAGCGAGTTTTGCCAACACGATGGTCGGGGAGCCAACGTGAACATAACCGGGTTATGTGATTGTTGTGGTGGAAACGGGACTCGGTGAGTCTTGACCTGCGCATATGGCTTAAATTGTCGTTGCGATATGAGCACGGGTCAGGCGGAACCGTACCCGGTCTATGTCGTTCGGTGGGACCGTTGGCATGGATGAGAGTCTTCGGCGGTCTATGGCTTAAATTGTCGTGACCAAGGCCAAGAAGACAAAATGCTCATATGGTTGGCCGTCCAAGGGGCGGTGGTGGAACGGGAACGTCTATGGCTTGAATTGACGTGACGTTGGCCGGTTCGCCGTGAATGTGCCCTGTGTGCACGAGGTGTGTGGCCGTGCGAGCCTACGCCTGTGATGATGTGTGTTCACACTAATAATTTGCCTATACTAATAAAGTGCAGGGAAAGAGCATCGCCGCCCCGATTTTGGGGGCGGGATCGTTATAATTTGGTCAGCATAGCTGGCCGTTGCTTTTGTTTGCCACCGGGCGGTGGTTTGTGCTTGCAGGTGCTGCGGAGCCGAGCGGAAAATAGCGGGCTAAAGCCCATGTTGCGGTGCTGGCCCTCGAAGGCCTAACCCTTTTATGCTTTCCGTTTATTTCATGTATGGCCGGCCTGCGAGCCGAAGTATGTAAGACATGTTTTGTTAAGCAAACATTGTAAGGCCATAAGGCCGGTACTTTTGTATTGTTCATTCCTGTTGTTATTTTTTTTGTAGTGGACATTCTTGCTTGGCTGGGTTCTTGTATCTGTGCAACTTAATAAATTGCTTCCGCTAGAATGACTCTGTGTAGGACGTTGGTGATTGGTTGTATGGTTTCAACGCGTAACCAACCGATCTGTCCGTAGTATATGGCGTCGGGCCCCGGCCGGACCTACTGTTATATGCTATCCGACGGATAGGGGTGTTATAAATTGGTATCAGACTACTGGTTTTGGTCAAACTTAAATGAATTCGTGGATGAATTCACTTTAAGGGGTGGTGAGCACATGTGTGCGTCATCATTATAACATGAAAAGAACCCATGAATGTCCACTTAGAAATGAAAATACATATGTTTGAGGAACCTGCGTGTTCTTATAATTGCTGTTTACAGTAATATTTGGTCGCTTATCGGTGTTTTGCACGATTATAGGTGACCAGGAGTGGTGCTGGGCCGTCAGAACGGCCAGGTTCTGAGGCAAGCAGTGCGCCAAGTGAAGTGCCTGCAACACCTCCGTCTGCCGAGACCATTAGATTGGTGGCAGAAGCTGTCTTTGCTATGATTAATGGGCAACCTGCAAGACAGGTGCAGCAGCCTGCTCCTGCGGGGGAGCAAGTGTCGCTCCAAGCGGCGGAGCCTAGAAGGGTTGAGCAGGTGGCTGTGGAGCCGGAGTTGCCTCGGAGAGCAACTGAAAGACAGTTGAAGCATGTGATGGGCTTCCACCCACCGGTGTTCTCGGGAACGGGAACCCTCACCCAGGCTGAGGATTGGCTCTCAAAAGTCAATAGGGTGATGACAGCAACTGAAACGGAAGAGTGGCAGAAGACCACAATAGCGACGTTCTTTTTGGATGGGGACGCAAGGTTATGGTGGGAAGGCCTAGAGCTACACCAGTTGAGGGGAAGGCCGTTGGCCGAAGTTCCTATGGCGGAGTTTTCGAGATTGTTCATGGCTCGATACCTCCCCTCAGCGCAGAGGATTGCTTTGGAGAACGAGTTCCAAAAGTTGGTGCAAGGAGATAGCACTATAGACGAGTACCTCCACGAGTTTACTCGGTTGGGGAGATATGCTAGCGCTACCTTTGCCGATGAGGAGCGAAAGACTAACCGCTTCTATGAAGGGTTAAGAGATGAGCTGAGGTTGCTACTGTCGGGGCCTATGGCGCAGGGTTTCCTAACCTTGGTCAACTCGGCCCGGTCCTTGGAGAAGGACATGAGAAATGTGCAAGCTAAGAAGGAATCTGGCGGGAAGAAATCGGAGTTCAAAGCGTCGACTACGTCGAAGTCGGGCTATCGAAGATTCTACAAGAAGACTAGGACGTCAGGTCCAGCTCCTTCTGCAGGTGCCTCGGGGACAACTACCAATCGAACCCCGGGCGCTTGTTTCACGTGTGGAAAGACGGGGAACTTTGCCCGCGATTACTGGAGCGGACGCCCAAAGTCCGAAAGAAAGCAAGGAGCTACTTACGAAGAGAAGGGCAAGGCGGTGGAGTCAACCGCGTCTCACTATGCTCCGACTCTGCCTAGAGTCTACAACTTGGTGCAGTAGGAGGCTATTAAACAAGCGGATGTGGTGATAGGTATGATTTAATTTATAGCAAGTTAACTTAGATACTGTTGTTTATTGCTTGTTAGCCTAATATGGTTTGCATAGGCTTTGTTTTGATTAGCGATAGTCCGGCACGGGCACTGTTCGATACGAGAGCTTCACACTCCTTGCAGTCCGAAAATTTTATATCGCGCATCGGAGTCCCTTCTTCGATGGCGAAGGACAAGTTGGATGTGCTGCTACCGAATGGGTGCTCGATGCGTGCGGACAGAGTGTGCGCCATAAAGGTTCACATAGGGAGCCAAGGGTTCGACTTGCTAGCGTCCTTGCTGCCGCTAGTAGAGTTCGACGTTATCTTTGGGATGGATTGGCTTTCGGAGCAGAAGGCTTGGATTGATTGCGACCGGAAGGAGGTCAAGCTGGGTGTTAGGCGGGGGACAACATCCGAGGGACTCAAGGGATGGAGCAAGACGTTGATGTCTGCTCTTCAGGTGGTAAAGGCAGTTCGGGCTGGTGCAGAGCTGTTCTTCGCAATAGTGGGGGCTGTGGAGCCAAAGTCCACGTTGGATAGCATCCCCGTGGTTTGTGAAAACCCCGATGTGTTCCCGGATAGTCTTCCCGGAGCCCCACCGCAGCGGGAAATTGATTTCACCATCGAGCTCGTACCTGGGGCCAAACCGGTGTCACGTGCTCCGTATAGGTTGGCGCCTAAAGAGATGGCAGAGTTATAAGTTCAGCTAGAGGAGCTGATGGAGCAAGGTTATGTGCGTCCGAGCTCGTCGCCTTGGAGCGCACCGGTCTTCTTCGTTAAGAAGAAGGACGGGAGTATGCGGTTGTGTATCGACTACAGAGAGTTGAACAAGCTGACGGAGAAGAACAAACACTCGATCCCGAGGATTGATGATTTGTTCGATCAGTTGGTCGGATCGTCGGTATATTCTAAGTTGGACTTGAATTCGGGGTACTATCAGTTAAGGTTATGGGAATGTGATATCCTGAAGACGGCGTTCAGCACAAGGTATGGGCATTTCGAGTTCACGGTCATGCCGTTTGGACTGACGAATGCGCCATCAGTGTTTATGGACTTGATGAACAGGACGTTCCGAGATTTCCTGGATCGCTTTGTGATCGTCTTTATTGACGATATATTGGTGTACTCGCAGTGCGAAGAAGATCACTTCAAGCACTTGCATCTGGTGTTGGAAACTTTGAGGAGGAATGAGCTATATGCAAAATTCTCCAAGTGCGAGTTTTGGCTACCCTCAGTAGCGTTCCTTGGTCATATTGTTAGTGGGGAAGGTATAGCGGTGGATCCGGCGAAGATCGTTGCGATACGGGAGTGGCCTGCGTTGTCTTCTGTCGCGGAAGTCCGTAGTTTTCTCGGGCTTGCCGGATATTACAGGCGCTTCATAGAGAACTTCTCGCGAATAGCGCTACCTCTCACGAAGTTGACAAGGAAAGATCAGAGATTCTTGTGGACGCAGGAGTGCGTGCAAGCGTTTGAGGAGCTGAAGAGACGGTTGACCACGGCGCTAGTGCTTAGTTCGTCGAGTGGGACCGAGGGCTTAGAGGTGTATAGTGATGCCTCAGGTAGTGGTTTGGGCTGCGTGTTGTTGCAGCATGGGAGCGTCATAGCTTATGGATCGCGTCAGCTGAAAGTGCATGAAAGGAACTATCCGGTCCACGACTTGGAGTTGGCGGCCGTGATATTTGCACTTAAGCTGTGGAGGCACTACCTATACGGCATAAGGGTCAATATTTACACCGATCACAAGAGCCTGAAGTACCTGTTGGATCAGAAGGATCTTAACATGAGGCAGAGGAGGTGGATGGAGTTCCTGGGGGACTACACATTCAAGATTCATTATGTACCCGGGAAGGGCAATGCAGTTGTAGATGCGTTGAGTCGCGGGGCTCCCGCCCAAGCCAACTGGTTGTCGGTGCATGATGAGCGGCTGATACGGGAGTTGGAGGAGCTTGAGATCTGTTGCGTTGACAAGAAGATGAGCGCCAAAGCAATGTTGAACTGGACAGAAGTTCAGTATGACCTGGCTGACCGGGTTCGGCAGGCATTGGAGTTAGATGACTCCATGAAGGAGCTTTTGGAGGCAGCGTTGGATGGGTCAAATTCCCAATTTTCAGTGGAAGATGGGTTGTTAAGGAAGGATCATCGGTTGTGCGTCCCAAGCGGGAGTAACTTACGGGAGGAGTTGATGTACGAGGCTCATCATACCAAGTACTCGATCCACCCAGGGAGCACAAAGATGTACCGTGACCTCAAGAAGCTATTTTGGTGGCCGGGCCTTAGAAATTCTTAGCGTTGTTTGTGGCTAAGTGCCAAACGTGCGCCATGGTAAAGGCGGAGTGCCAAAAGCCGGGAGGATTTCTAAAGTCCTTGCCTATACCGGAGTGGAAGTTCGACGACATATCTATGGACTTTGTGCATGGGTTGCCAAGGTCGCATAAGGGGAACGACGCCATCTGGGTGATCGTAGATCGGCTAACTAAAGTATCGCATTTCATTCCGCACAGGAAGGATGACTCGGTGGAGAAGTTGGCGAAGCTATATGTGGACAATATAGTTAGACTGCATGGTGTGCCTCGCAACATTGTGAGTGATCGTGATGGGCGTTTCACGTCCAATGATTGGAGGTTGGTGCAGCAGATGCTGGGGACAAAGTTGAAGTTCAGCACAGCCTTCCATCCGCAGACGGATGGGCAGACGGAGAGAGTCAATAGAACGATGGAGGACATGCTCCGCATGTGTGTTCTAGACTTCGGGAAGCATTGGGAGGACCACCTGTATTTGGTGGAGTTTGCGTACAACAATAGCTACCAGGCGAGTATCCAAATGGCGCCCTTTGGGGCCCTATACGGTATAAAATGTCGCACGACGTTGTCTTGGTTAGAAACGGGTGAGGCAAGGTTGTACAAGAAGCAGGAGGTGGAGAGTGCTACCTCGTTGGTGCGGATCATTCGGGAGAGCTTGTTGATCGCTCAGGACAGGCAGGCGAAGTATTAATATGCCAAGCACCAGAACGTGGAGTTCGCAGTAGGCGATTGGGTATACTTGAAAGTAAAGCCGTTCAAGTGGGTTTCGCGGGTGAGACGCTTGAAGAAGCTGAGCCCAAGGTACCTTGGACCTTTTGAGGTTCTGGAGCGAGTCGGCGAAGCTGCATACCGTTTGAAGCTATCGGTGGAGTTGAGTGGGCTACACGATGTGTTCCACATCTCTGTGTTGCGGAAGGCGGTGCAAGAGCCTTCGCTAGTGATCGCAGTGGATCAAGTATCGGTGGACGAAAGGTTGACGACTAGGGTCAAGCCCATTCGTATCGAAGACGCTGAGGTCAAGAGACTCCGTAACAAGGAGATCCGGATGGTTAAGGTCCGGTGGGATAATTGCGGTCGGGAGGAGCTCTCATGGGAAAGGGAGCAGACCATGCTGGAGGAGTACCCAGAGTTATTTCGCTCAGGTATCGCTCTTGGTTTTCTGTTTTCTTTTCCTTTAGTAATTTCGTGGGCGAAATTCTTTTAAGAGAGAGAGAGTTATAATGCCCCGAAACTCAAAAGAGGGACGGACAGCATTTTGAGCCCAGTCTGGGACTTGGTAGGAGGCACACGGCCTGGGACACGGGCATGTCCCAGGGCGTGTCATGATTCTAGTCGTCGAGACGAGGTCGACGATCGTAGAAGGCTGGAACACGGCCTGGGACACTGGCGTGTCCTAGGGCGTGTCAGGCACACGGTATATGACACGGGCGTGTCTCATGGTCGTGTCCTCCTCGGTACATTTCTGGCCCTGTGCCATTTTTGGCACACGGGTAGTGACACGGGTGTCGACACGGGTGTGTCATCCGACACGGGTAGTGACACGGAGTGTGTCATCCGACACGGGTAGTGACACGGGTGTCGACACGGGGGTGTGTTCATCCGACACGGGTAGTGACAACTAGTGTCGACACGGGCGTGTCGGTGGCCGTGTAGTTCTCGGGTTTGGAGAATGTTGGCCGATTGCAAACGGGGGGAGTGACACAGGTCTCGACACGGGCGTGTCACATGTGACACGGGCGTGTCGGAGGCCGTGTCAAAAGCCGTATGCTAGTTTTCGAGTCGGTCGAGACGGCGAATGGGTGACACGGCCGGGCACACGGCCGTGTTGTAACCCGTGTTCGGCCCCAGATTTTGTATTTTGAGGCCTAATCGTGGTCGTTCTTTCCTTGGCTTGTGATCCGACGGCTGGGAGTGGTTGCTGGCAGCTTAAACCCCGAAAAAGGGTTTGCAAACCCCCATTTTCCTTGGGTTTCTCTCTTTCTAAATCCTAGAGAGAAGGGAGAGCAAGGTGAGAGGTTGGAGACCAAGATCCGGCCGCCGGTGGAGCGTCAGAGCACCGAATCGCGATCCGAGTCCAGATCCGCGAAGGCGACGCCGTTGCGGTGCTTTCCAACTGCATAGTTTTCTCATGGCGCCGCGGAAGAATGCAAGGGTAACGATTTCTCATCCTTGGGCATGTGAAGCCCTTTTTCCCTTTGCATAGGAAGCCCTCTCTCGCAAGTGAGCAAAGAGTTGGAGTGTTCCTTGGGGTAGATATGTAAAGTCCCCCTTGTATAGAGTCAGTATGCGAAAACGGACGTAAGCATTGTGTGTGAAGCCTATCCGGACAAGTAGAGCCGGATCGATGATGTTGCATTGCATATGAACCGGGGAAGACTCCGGGTGTTTGGGCGTTTTTCTGGTTTTCTACGTGGTAGATTGCAACAGGGAGCCTTGGAGAGTAACTCCAAGGTGCACCCGGAAAACTGGGCAAAAGCGAGTTTTGCCAACACGATGGCCGGGGAGCCAACGTGAACATAACCGGGTTATGTGATTGTTGTGGCGGAAACGGAACTCGGTGAGTCTTGACCTGCGCATATGGCTTAAATTGTCGTTGCGATATGAGCACGGGTCAAGCGAAACAGTACCCGGTCTATGTCGTTCGGTGGGACCGTTGGCATGGATGAGAGTCTTCGGCGGTCTATGGCTTAAATTGTCGTGACCAAGGCCAAGAAGACAAAATGCTCATATGGTTGGTCGTCCAAGGGGCGGTGGTGGAACGGGAACGTCTATGGCTTGAATTGACGTGACGTTGGCTGGTTCGCCGTGAATGTGCCCTGTGTGCACTGTGTGGCCGTGCGAGCCTATGCCTGTGATGATGTGTGTTTCACACTAATAATTTGCCTATACTAATAAAGTGCAGGGAAAGAGCATCGCGCCCCCCGATTTTGGGGGCGGGATCGTTATAATTTGGTCAGCATAGCTGACCGTTGCTTTTGTTTGCCACTGGGCAGTGGTTTGTGCTTGCAGGTGCTACGGAGCCGAGCGGAAAATAGCGGGCTAAATCCCATGTTGCGGTGCTGGCCCTCGAAGGCCTAACCCTTTTATGCTTTCCGTTTATTTCATGTATGGCCGGCCTGCGAGCCGAAGTATGTAAGACATGTTTTGTTAAGCAAACATTGTAAGGCCATAAGGTCGGTACTTTTGTATTGTTCATTCCTGTTGTTATTTTTTTGTAGTGGACATTCTTGCTTGGCAGGGTTATTGTATCTGTGCAACTTAATAAATTGCTTCCGCTAGAATGATTCTGTGTAGGACGTTGGTGATTGGTTGTATGGTTTCAACGCTAACCAATCGGTCTGTCCGTAGTATATGGCGTCGGGCCCCGGCCGGACCTACTGCTATATGTTATCCGACGGATAGGGGTGTTACACCTATATCTTACTGCAAGTAGGCCAGACATCATGTATCCTACATGTGTTTGTGCTAGATATCAGGCTAGCCCTAAAGAGTCTCACTACTCTATTATTAAGAGAATTTTGAGATATCTTAAGGGCACACTAGATCTTGGCATATGGTACCCTAGGAATAGGGATTTTGAACTAATTTGCTATTCAGATGCAGATTTTGCAGACTGCAGAGAGGACGGGAAAAGAACATTAGGAACTTGTAAATTCTTGGGAGGAAGACTTGTGTCTTGGAGTAGCAAGAAGTAGACCAGTGTGGCTATTTCTACAGTTGAGTCAGAGTACATATTAGCAGGAAGTTGTTGTGCACAGTTGTTGTGGATCCAACATCAGCTCCAGGACTACAACATCAAGATAAGTAACACCCCCATGCACTATGATTCAACTAGTGCAATCTCCATTGCTAGGAATCCTGTCTCTCATAGTAGGACTAAGCTTATTGAGATTAGGTATCATTTTATTAGGGAGCATGTGGAGAAGAAAGATATCATTCTTGAGTTTGTCCCTACAGACAAGCAAGTGGTTAACATCTTCACTAAGCCACTAGATGAAGTCAAGTTCAACACCTTCAAATTTGAGTTGGGTATATTGAACTTGGTATAGCTTCAGTTGCTCCTTATTTTGTTTTTATTGCAGGAATTACTACTTCTTGCGGGTTATTAAGACTTTCAGTGGTATCAAGACTGAAAAGGACTAATGTGTCCATTAGAGAGGATGATAGAAGATGCTCATATTGAGGGGGAGCAAGTCCAGCATTTGCATGAATAGGTTCAACTTCCTATTAATAAGGAGAAAGCTGCTGTAATAGAGAAATTCCAAGATCAACACTAATGATTTATATGTCCTAAGGACAATGCACAGACTGAGGGGGAGATCAACTCTGAACTCCCTGCTCCAGAGATTATTTATGACATAGTCATAAACTTCTCTGAGTCTAAGATGGAATGTTGTTGCTGAGAAGACAAAAGAAGGCTGACACTTCCCTGACTATAGTTACGTCTGAAGAAGTCAAAAAGAGGAAGAAGACAATGATCAAGGGGGAGCATTCACATGTTTCTACTCAGGATGAGGTCAGTCTATCCACCCAGTTGGCTGAGGAATCAACTCTTTCTGAGCATGATGGTCAAATGGACCAAGAGTATAATTCACCAATGATCCTTTCTCCACCCTCAATATATGAATGTTTATTGAAGAAGACATAAAGGGGGAGGAGTGGGAGAGCAATGACTTGACATGACTTGACATGTTGAGTCAGTGCATAACACTTAGAATATTAAGGTGAGATGAGGAGAGCAATGACTACTTGTTGAGTCAGTGTATAATACTTGGAAATTTTCAAGTGGTATGAGGAGTGCAATGACTTGACATGCTAAGTCACTGCATTAAACTGGGGAACTTTATACAAGCTATAGTTGCTAGCTTACATTTGCTTAATTAATATACTTTATGTATTAATGCATCTTAGTATTTCTTTGTATTCGGCCTTCTTCAAATAGGGGGAGATTGTTGGGAATATTGCCCTTCAATGTTCCCTAAATTTGAAGAGGCATCACCACCAATACTAAAAGCATAGATGTATTTGATGCATGCTCTAAGTTCAATGTGTGCGGGATGTTCTTTATCATAATGATTAGATAGGTTGTCTAAGTGACAGTGACAGGTGGACACAAGGAAGAATGTTGATAAGATAAAAATTTGTCTAAGTCCACAGGCATTGAGTGAAGGCAGTTCACTCAACGCCAGATGTCAATAAGCGTTGAGTAAAGCATAGGAAGTCAAAGCCTGATAATTGACAAGACAAAAATTTGCCTAAGTCTACAGGCATTGCGTAAAGGCAGTTCACTCAACGCCAGATGTCAAGAAGTGCTAAGTAAAGCATGGGCAGCCAAAGCCTGATTATTGACAAAGTAGAATTTTTTCTAAGTCCACGGGCATTGAGTGAAGGTAGTTTACTCAATGCCATATAATAAGAGGCATCGAGTAAAGCCCATACAGTCAAAGCTTCAGCATTGGCAGAGAAGAAATATGTCTAAGTCCAGAAGCGTCGAGTGAGGACAGCTCACTCAATACCTAAAGAAGAAATCATCGACAGAACTGAGTGATGTCAAAGCTTAAGAAGAAGTAGACAAGAATTCGGTCTAAGTCTAGAAGCGTTGAGTGAAAGCAGTTTACTCAATGCCAGCTCAACAAGAAATTCTTCTAAGTACAGAAGGGTTGAGTGATGGCAGTTCACTCAATGCCAACTCAACAGAGAAATCAGCTAAGTACAAAAGCGTTGAGTGAAGGCTGTTCACTTAACATCTCATCAAGATGACAGGACAGTCAAGTATGCATTGAGTGAAGTAAACGAACTCAACTCCTATCAACAGAAATTTTGTCTAAGGACAAAAGCATTGAGTGAAGCCAACGCACTCAACGCCTATCAACAAAAAGTTTATCTAAGAACAAAAGCGTTGAGTGAAGTCCGTTCACTCAATGCTTCCTCAACAAAAATATTGGCTAAGTCCAAATTTGTCGAGTGATGACTAATCACTCAATGCCCAATGAGATAGAAATCTGTCTAAGTGTTTTTGCGTTGAGCAAAGGTTGTTCACTTAACACCTATACTAATTTGCTTGAATTTGGCTAAGTCTACAGATGCTGACGTCAGCAAAATTCAAAATCATTGCGGGAAGTGTATAGTACGCGACAAACGACATCGCAGGCCTACTATACGATATTTACTGATAAAGCAAAGTTGCAACCAACAACTACAGCAGGTCTCGCTGCTCAAAGAGTTGTTGGACGGCAGAAGATAAGAAGCGACAGATCAGATAATAGAAAATCAACTTTTGGAAAAGCAGAACTTCATCGTCTTCCTCTCGAGATTGTTGCAGAGCCTGAAAAACAAGTTCAAACTTCTGATCTAAGAGTTCAACAAGTTAGCTATTATGATCAACACCTTCAACAGCAAGGTTATAGAAATCTCTGAGATAGAAGAAGGAGCATCCAAGGGCTAACCCTAGCTGTAGTAGGTCAGTTGACAGATAGTTGTTGTCATTGTCATCTGCAATAGCAAGTTCAGAGATACTTCTTTGAGAAAGAAAAAGCAGCAAGGCAAGTCCTAGCTATAGCAACTTCACAGCCACAGCAAATCATTCCTGAAGAACATTTTTTTGAGTTGTGAATAAGAAGATCTAGACTGAGTCAACTCAGCACAGAAGGAGGAAGACACAGAGAAACTTTCTTTGGTGTATATTCTACATCAACAAACCTTTCTCTCTGTAGGATCCTTTGGATCTGAGTGTAAACATATTTTATAAAGGCTGAGTCTATAATCTATTATAGATCTGAGGTAGGATCCCTGTTGTTGATCTGAGGTAAGATAGTTTGTTTGAGGCAAAAGAGTCATTCTCTCTGAGTTATAGGGCTTTTGCACCTGAGTTGTAGGATCATTCTATGGATATGAGGTAGGGCCTTTGTGCCTGAGCTGTAGGAGAGTCGTTCTCTCTGAGTTGTAGGGTTGTCCTCCTAGTCTGAGTGTAGGACTTGTGCTCAATTCTGAGGTAGGTGATCTTTGGATCACAGAGTTGTAGGAGCAAAGCTTGATCTGAGTTGTAGGGCCTTGTGCCTGAGGTAGGTCTTGGAAGAGACTGAGAGATCCCGAGGGATCTGTGTTGTAAGCTCTTTAGAGCCGAGATTGGGGAAGTGTCTTATCTAACACACTGTTAGAAAGGTGGTAGGGACAGTGGATGTAACCATAATCTGGGGAACCACTATGAAATTCTTGTGTGCTTTGTGATTGTCTTGAAAGCTAACTTAATCTGACTCACAACACGCTAAAGCAAGAAAAAAGTCTCAAAAGACTGAAAAACCTATTCACCCCCCTCCCCTCTAGGTGTTTAGCTAATCTTGAAACTAAAGACTTTCACTTGTTTAGTCTGCTCTACTAGGAGGGTTTAGTTGGCCGCATCACAACTTATGTGGAAAACAAATTGAAAATTTTTTGTGACTTTTTCATTTACATTTTTTTTCTAAATCCAAGGCAAGAATCTAATTTAGCTGCATTAATATTGCAGGAATTCAATAATTAAAAATAAATAAATTACCTGAATACTATTCTTTCTAAGTGCCCAGATTACATGATACATACAACCCGTTGAACTTGAAATTATTGTTAAAAAAGTGAGGCCGGAAAGGAAAAAAAATGCGGCGCAGACTATTATTGCAAGAAGAAGAGTAATGAATTAGAAACAATATACCATGGAAGATAGAGGTCTGATAAAAGGGATATTTCATTAATGGATTGAATACTTTTGTTATGTGGTATGAACAAATACAATTAGAACAAATATAGAATAAATTCCTGAATTAATAGGTAGTGAAAGAAAATTGCAAACACTGAAAGGGAATTGCAAGAACAAACCAAGACTAGTGATCAACAAATATCAAATTCAGCAAAAGCATTGAATCACAATTGTCTAATTTAGCAAAATCCAATTGCATCATCAAGGAGCAGATTATCTGTTAAACAATGTTGTAATATAAAATATATGGATCACAATCATAATAACAATATTAATCATATTTTCAATAGATATTGAGACCTCGCATTCAGTGCATGGAGAATCCTATCAGCCATTGTAAAGAATGAGGGTGATATTAATACATGAATCACTCTACCCGGCTGGCTGATAATTTGGACACAACTACTCCATGTTCTTCATAAGATTTTAAAATTTGGCTTACAGATTTACGAGGGGATTTGTAGAGGCAGTAGAGAGAGGAGGTTTGCGGCGGAGAAGGCAAAGAGCAGATCGTTGCACCCTGAAATGTTAGAGTTGGGTTTGTTGAGGGGTTTCAACTATTCGGAATGTACCTGAAATGGATGGAGTTTGTCACTTGTCATTCTGGTTTATCGGATATGAAGCATGGAGGAGTGGAAGTGGTGACGTGGAGGCGGTAGATTACCATAAAATGGTGAGATCGGCATGCAGAAGAGGTGCAGAGAAGATGCTGAAATGTTGAGCGGGAGTGATGCGGCGTGGAATGTGTTGAGCGTAAATAACCCGGATGTGCCATTTATTGGAGGATGAGATGAATGATTATGATTTATTTGATGTCTCACATATCTTGTCAAACGCCATAAATAATATTTCTTATATATATATATCTTTACTATATTATATCAATATACATATTTGAGAGCACACCAACCCACCAACCTAAACTGTTAGATCAAAGATCTTCTTTTTTCTCATCCATTGATGAAGAAAGAGAAAAAAACATTTGAGGAGAGAGGGAGAGACAAATAAAGAGAATATAAATAGGTGTCTTAAAGCTATGAGAGAGAGGGGAAAGAGGGAGAGAGAGGAGAAAGATGGAGGTGTTGTGTGTAGGGCTGAGCATATTATTCGAAACTCGAAAATCGCTCGAAAATCGTTCTAAAATCGAGCCGAGTCGGAATCGGTTAAAATTGATTCGACTCAATTTGAGTCGATTCAATTTGACTCGAATCTGACTTCGAGTCGATTTCGAGCCAGCCTTGAATCGCTCGAAATATGATTCGAATCAACTCGAATTAATTAAAAAAATTATGTATTTATTAATATATTCTTATTTTAAGATTAAAAATAACAAAATTTAAACATAAATAAAAAGAATGAAGGTTTTAAGTGTTTCATTTGCTAAATTTATAGGTTGCCCAATTTTATTTTGAGCAAACTAGGATTAAAACGAAAAAATTGCTAAATTTCGAGCCGACTTGATTCGATTTCGAGCTGACTCGATTTGATTTCGAGCCGACTCGATTTGATTTCGAGCCGACTCGGAATCGAGCCATTTCGAGTCGAGCCGACTCGACTCGAAATCAATTTCGATTTCGAGTCGATTTCGAGCCGAGTTCGAGTCGAAAATTTCGATTTCGAGCCGAGCCAAAATCGCTCGAACTCGACTCGATATCAGCCCTAGTTGTGTGATCAAATCACTTTAAGAGGAGAGAGGGGGGATAAATAGAAGAAAAGAAGAGAAGAAGGTGGGGCCCGCGACATTTAATGAAAAGAGAGGCAATAAAAATTAATTTAAATTCTATCATGCAATTTATCGTTTGCTTGTTTGCGTAATTTTTTGTTTTCCAAAATTTTCCTTTTACATAGACGCTCTAATGGGGGTGTAACCCACGTGGAAGTGGGAGGAGCCCGCCTGGAAGCGAGCGCAGCCCGCCTTGATGCGGACGCAGCCCATAGCGACGTATCGAGAATGGGCGAAGCCCGTTCGAAGATGCTAGTGTATATATACACACACACACACATAAATTAGTTATACATAGAGAACAGATTCTCTGAAACTTACACAAAAAACCGTAAGATTGACCCTCAAATTTATCTTATTTCAAAAAGTGATCAACACAAAAGATGTAGATCTCGTCGATGTTGATCATTTTTTTATTTGAAGCTGTTTTAGCCCTCGATTTGGACCCCGGAAAATGTCACGTCGAACATATGTACGAACGAGTATGTTCGGCGTGACTTTTTTTGGTGCCCAAATCGGGGGCTTAAACGATTTCAAATCAAAAAGTGATCAATAAAAAATTGTAGATCTCGATGTGATCTACAACTTTTATGTTGATCACTCTTTGAAATAAAATATATTTGGGGGTCAATCTCTCTCTCTATATATATAGGTATATATATATATATGTATATATACGAAAATATGTATATCCGCGCAATACGGATATAACATATTTCCGCCTTGCTCATACCAGCCATTGGATCTAATTCAACGGCTGAGATTCTGCGCGGATTGCTAAAAAGGAAGAGCAAGGCCAACGCGGGATCAACCTTGATCGCATGCGCGAGAGAGAGAACTTCCTTGCGTGTGCGCGGACTTTGTTAGTCAAATGGGCGATTACTATATAAACACAACTTCACTTTTTACCGGTGGTGTGGGACTAAAGTCCCGCACCGCTTGGAAGCCGTCCGACCGGGCACGCCCGGTCGGACGGCTTCCAAGCGGTGCGGGACTTTAGTTCCACACCGCCAGTAACAAAGTGAAATTGCTATTTATATAGCAATCCCTCATGTCATTTACAAAGCTTGTGCAAGCGAGCCAGCTCTCTTGCTCGCGCGAGTGGGACCCGCTTTGGTCTAGGGTGCAGTCCTGGGTTATCCCAAACGCTCACTGATCGAGCTCACTGTTCCTTTTTACCGATATGTGCTTAATTCTAGCCGTTGGATCTAATCCAACGGCTGTTATGAAAAGGCGTGGATAAGACTAAATCCACGTAACGCTGATTTCCAGCAAACCCATATATGTATACATATATATATATATATATATATATGTATATGTATATATATATATCTATATGTATATATATATATATATACATATAGATATATATACACATATATATATACATATATATATATTTTACATATAGATATATATATATATTATATATATAATATATATATATATATATATATATCTATATGTATATATATTTATATGTATATATATATATATATATATTATAGATATGTATATCTATACATATATGTATATACATCTGTATATAGATATGTATATCTATACATATATGTATATACATCTGTATATGTATATGTATATAGATATATATATGTATATATATGTATATGTATATGTATATGTATATATATATATATATGAATATATATGTGTACATGTATTATATATATTTATGTTTATATATGTATATATATATATATGTATATGTGTGTATATATATATATGTATATATATGTATATGTATATATCAATGTTTATATATATATACATATATAGATATATATGCATATATATATATATGTATATGTATATACGAGTGACAGGCACATGCCTCTGACCCGATGGCTACGCGTCACAGTACCCGAGCGGCGACGGCGGGCTTCGCCCGCCCCCCGACACGGGGCTCCGCCCGCTCCCCGACACGGGGCTCCGCCCCTACAACTAAGCGCGACAGTACTCGGCCGACGACGGCGTACTTTGCCCGTGCTCAATGTGTCGCTGCATGTTGGACCCGCATCAAGTCGGGCTGCTTCCCCAACATATACATTTGAGTACTCAAAATGACCTTAAAAATACCAATCATTGTTACGGTTTTTTTTTGTAAAAAAATTAGTTTGATATTAAAAATATATCTTTGTCCTATATACATAATATATATCAGATTATAAGCTTTCCAACGCCTACTCTATTGCTCTCTCTCTCTCTCTCCGTCTCTCTTTCTCTCTCCCCAATATAAATTAATTATAAATGTTGTCAGCCACCAACTCCCCTCATAATATAACTCCTGCCGCCTGTCTCTCCCCTCCCTTTCTCCCCCTCTCTCCTCTTTCATTCTATCTCTCTTCCTATATTTCTCTCACCAATCCTTCACCCTATGTAGGTGCAGGAGACCTATGATTTTCTTTGCTTGTCCACCAGCAATGATCTGACGACAGTTGCTTTTTGGAGACTAATTCAATGGACACAATTGATCCAATAGCTTTTTAAATCATGGAATTTAAAAGCCATTTATATATCTTTATAAGTAGTAAAAGATATATATACACATATGTATATGTATACATATACATATGTATACATATACATATACATATGTATATGTATACATATACATATATATATACATATACACATACATATGTATATACAGATATATACGTATATATATATATATATATGTATATTATATATAATGTATATATATATATGTATATATATCTATATATGTATTTACATCTGTATATAGATTTGTATATCTATACATATATGTATATACATCTGTATATAGATATGTATATATATATATATATATATATATATATATGTATATACATATACATATATATATATACATATACATATATATATAGATGTATATGTTAATACAATATATATATATATATAGTTATATACATATATATAGATATATTACATATATATAGATATATATACATATATATATCTATATATACAATATATATCTATATATACTTATCTTTATATATATATACATACATATATATATATACATATACATATATATATACATATACATATAAATGTTATATGTATATGTATATGTATATATGTATATGTATATGTATATGTATATATGTATAGGTATATGTATATGTGTATATGTATATGTGTACATATACATATATATATATGTATATGTATATGTTATGTATATATGTAGATGTATATGTATATGTATATATGTATATGTATATTGTTATGTGTATATGTATATGTGTACATATACATTTATATATATGTATATGTACATATTATATATACGTATACATATACATATGTATATGTGTATATATATATACGTATACATATACATATGTATATGTGTATATGTATATGTGTACATATACATATATATATGTGTATATGTATATGTATATGTATATATGTATATGTATATGTATATGTTATTATGTATATGTATATGTATATGTGTATATGTATATGTGTACATATACATAATATCTATATGTATATGTACTTATTTATATATACGTATACATATATGTATACGTATATATATATGTACATATACATAATATATATGTTTATGTACACATATACATATACACATATACATATATATATGTGTATATGTATATGTATATGTATATATGTATATGTATATGTATATGTATATATGTATATGTATATGTATATGTGTATATGTATATGTGTACATATACATATATATATATGTATATGTACATATATATATAGTTATCATATATATATATTCGTATACATATACATTATATATGTATATGTGTATATGTATATGTGTATATGTATATGTGTACTTTATACTTATATATATATTACGTTTACACATATACATATATATGTGTATTTGTATTCGTATATATTTATATGTATTACGTATATATGTATATGTGTCATATTATATTTATATGTATATTGGTATATATATTGTATATATGTATATGTATATGTTTTTATGTAATAGTTTATGTATATATGTCATTGAATGTACTTATATTCATATACATATTAATGTATAATATTGATAGGTTATTGTGTACTTATATACGTATACATATTATTAGTTATATAATTTATATATAATTACATATTATACTGTATACATATATGTTTACATTTTATTTATAGGTATTATACTTATTTTACATATATATATTATATGTGTAGTATACATCTGTTATTATACATTTGTTATATATATTGTTTTCTTTTAACATTTATATAGTATATTACATATAAATATACATATATCATATTTATG